>JARQOD010000003.1:176480775-176518534 GCA_033576555.1 Oophaga sylvatica | reverse complement strand
AAATCACAAATGAGAATCCACTGTGATTAATTGTTGGTGCCCATGTGACATGAATTAGTCAATGAATGATGACTTCAGTGTTTTAAAAAGCCACATGGTAGGCCCTGTTCCTTTGTCACAATGGTGAAGACAAGGGAGCTGTCTGAGAACATCTGAACTGCTATAGTCAAACACAAGACTTCCAAATGGTATTTGGCCATCTCCAAAGACCTTAATGTCTCAGTTTTAACAGTGCATAATGTTATTGAGAAGTTTGCCAAGCATAGAACTGTCAAGAACCTCCCTGAAATGGGGGAAAGAGGAAAATTGACAGGAGATGTCGTCTAAGGTTGGTGCAAAGGTGGAAAAAACATCACGTCAAACAACCAAAGACTTGAAGACCAACCCGGAAGAGTGTGGGCTCATTGTTTCAACAAGTGCCATACGCTGGACACTAAATCAAGCATGGTTTTATGGGCGAAGGCCAAGGAAGAAATTAATGCTGAAGAAAAGACATAAAGAGGAACGACTGATCTTTGTCAAAGAGTAACTTGATAAATCACAATCTTCCTGGGACAAGGTTTTGTGGACAGATGAAGCAAAAATAGAGTTTTTTGGCAATGCAAGGCTACAATTTGTTTACAGATGGCACAATGACGCTTATAAGGAAAAGAACAACTTAACAAAAGTTAAGCATGATGGAGGATCCATAATGCTGCGGGGTTGTTTTGCTGCGTATGGTACTAGAGGGCTTGACCGTATCACAGGAATCATGAAATAGAGAATTATAAGAGATTTTAGAGCAAAATGTCCTACCCATATAAGAAAACTTGGTTTGAGCCGAACATCACTGGTCCTCCAGCAAGAAAATGACCCAAAGCAAAATCCAAAAGTAGACAGGAATGGTTGAAAACGAAAAAATTGACTGTTTTAAAATGACCAGCAATGAGTCCTGATCTCAATCCAATTGAAAATCTTTGGGGTAAGCAGAAATCTGCAATTGAGAAAAAGAACCCTGCAGACATTCAAAAGTTTGAACAAACTGCAAAGGAAGAGTGGGAGAAAATACCAGCTGAGAAGTGCAAGAAGCTTTATGTTGGCTACAAGAAATGTTTGGAGGCTGTCATCGATGTCAAAGTGTGTGCAGTCAAGTATTTATCAGGGGTGCATTTATTGCTGCATATGCTGTTTATTCTGTTTCTTCTTTGAAATTGCAATATGTAAGTTGAAAAACAATGTTTTATTGTTGTACTACTTTTGACCACTAATTAAAAAATCCTGAGGATATAACTTGTACAGTTTATGAAAAAAATCAAGGGGTGCCAATAACTATGAGCAGGACTGTATCTATTTATTTTTTTCTAAAAAAAAAAGCATAAAAATGTCAAAGCAGCACAAGTTCACCTGGCCTCTTTCACAGACCTAGTGTATATTTCAAAATAAGAACAGAAGAAAGCAGCACTATAAGACAGTAAGTCCAGTAACACAAAAAGGGGATATTTACTTATCCCATTGCTTCCAATCGATGTGCTAAATAAATATCCCATCAATGGACTAAACAAATATCCACTTTTGTTTCACTAGACGTGCTGCTTTGAGTGCTGCTTTTTTTGTGAACTACATCTTTTTTCATCTAACTGTTCTAAGATCTCCAATATGGATTTGGCTCTGGTAAGCAAGGTTATTTGGACACCACACAATTTGTGAGTACTTATGATTTACATTTTCTCTAATATTTTTGTTGTGTAGCCAATATGGTGGATTCTTTGAGAACCAATGAGTACATTTATCTTGAGAGTTGGTTTCATTTATTTTAGACAGTATTTATTAGGGCTTGCTGTCTGGTTGGCATTGGTAACTGATGTCTTCACCAGGCTGGTTGAAATGGTCATATGTTCATTTCCTTTTCACTAGATAAAATACAAGAGCGCAATATGCTCACCTTAAGGTTGAGTAAGACAACCACTCTGAGAAAAACAGTTGCTGAAGCATCCATAAAAAGTATCAGGATTGAGATTTCCAGGGAAATGGAATTGATCTGTGTTTTCTGGAATGATGACATCCACAATGTCATGGAGTTACCGCAACAGAGAGTAGCCAGAAGACTGCAGCGTCTGATTGCTCCTACTGCTGCGCTGAAAAGAAGCACTTCTTTTTAAATGGTGTTTATTTCTTTTGGCAGAACAGGCGTTAATCGGCCATGTTGGAAATTCTGGGATTCTGAGCTCTCAGCTGAGCTCGGTTAGCCACTACCATCCCCTGTATAATTTTTGTATTGATTCAAACCCATGTCAGAGCTAGCTTTTGCTGCATGGCTTGGAGGAGAGGTGTTTATATGAGAAGTTTTGGAGGAGTTACCTGTAACTATTGCATGGTTAGTAAGTGTGATAATTCCCTTCCCTCCTCATACTTTGGTAATTCCTCTGTCCTCCGCTCCCCAGTGCATTCCTCTGTTATATGTGAGTGAATATTTGTATGCTTGGCATTTTCAGTTTACCCTTGTTTGCATTGCCTTGTTTGTCGGGAAGGTGTACTGTAGTGCCCCTCTTCCCTGTGTGGGGGAAAAGAACAGACAGAGGGCTGATTTAGGAGTTAAGGCAAGGGTGGCGGACCTGGCATCTTCACTTTCAGAAGTATCCTGGGGAATAGGGTGAGCTAGGGCACCCTCTAGTAGTAGGGACAGTGAAGGAGTCCCTGGTCCAGGGTCACCCGACAGCTTGGTCGTGACAGGAATATAGTATGATGGTTTATTGTCAAAGCATTTCAAAGTCACACAGACTCTTTCTTCAGGACAATCATACATAAGACTATATGTATGCATAAGTCTTGTGTATGGTTGTCCTGAAGGAGTTAGTGTGATTCTGAAATGCACTGACAATGAACCATCATGCTATATCAGATTGTGGATGTCATCTTTCCGGTAAGCGCAGATCACTTCCATTTCCTTGTACATTGGGGTATTTTTGTGACTGTCAATGGGTTCATGTATCATACTGACTTGCATTTAATTTTATAGGCCTCTCATATAGTCTTATTATATTACAATATATGTGTCACTGTGGTCATTTCTATTAGAGGATTGTAAACAGTTACAGTTCGTTTTTTTTCTTCGCCTACAGAAATTATGTTAAGGGCTACAGCTTGTATGAGTTTTTAGGCTAGCATGTAGAAAATATCTCTTTTTTTAGCCAGGCTTCCAGCCAAACCAGAACTCCATGATTGGATTCTAAAATAAAGTTGTAGGGCGGTGCACAATGTCTTCTGCTTACAGCCCGTATGGTTATTGTTATTAATAGTGTTTTGCTACACATGCCACTCTACCAACTGTGGGGTGTCTTTGTTTACTATGTTGGCACAATAATTGTTGTTCTTGTTTTTGTGCTTTTCAGTAATATGGTCCTGTGCCAGTATTATAGACAGACATCTTGGCTCCCTATACTGAACTTATTGACTTTTGTGCTCTGTTAGTTTATAATATTTTAATTTTGTGTGTAGGAAACATATTTATTAATTTTCTTTTATTAATATACTGTTCGTTACGATTGTCTATTTTGGAAATGTATAACACTTTGCATTTATGATCTAGTTCTTATGTTTTAGTATAGTAAAGCACTTGTTCTTATTTAGTTGAAACCTTATATTTATTTTATCATGGTTTAGCGGTGTTTTTGCACAAGATGTGTGAAAATGTGTAGATTTAACAAAGGTTTCATGGACACTGCTGTAATACAGCTCTGCATTAGATTTATTGCTTCTGGAAAATAAATCCTCCCTAGCATGGCATATATATATAGCAAATATGGATACTGTTAAGTTCAGGTGGTCTGCGCTTCTGGATTAAGAGCCTTGGGATTCCAAATTATTTTTTATTAATATAAAAGCGTTTCTGCGATGGCCTGTCACCTTTCTCAAAGTATAAGAACCAAGTATTTTCATACCTTGAGAAAGGCGCTGATCCGATGCAGAAACACGTATGAATAAAAAACTATTCGGAATCCCAAGGTTCTTCATTCACACCCGCGTAAACATGCTAGTTTCCAATGTCGCTATTATACATCTGGAAGAACCCTCCTTCAGCCACAGGGCATCAGTAGTAGCTTTCCACACTTTTATAGGTGTTGTGCCTCCACATAACACCTTTAGGTGAGCGCTACCATCACTTTAATTTTTCCTTCACCAAATGGCATTGCCCTATTTTGCATGCACTTCTGTCCCTCTCCAGAGCTTCTCAATCATATGTACAGTACAGACAAAAAGTTTGGACACACCTTTACACCTTAGACAGAATGCTTAGTCGATCCACAGCTATTATTCGACCCCCTCATACATATGAGGTCTCCATGGAGGAAATAAGCCACTACCAGAAACCTCTTGCAGTGTGCTATCTCCCATGAGAAAAAAGGACCAGACATATTGAAATCCAGGAGGACTGATCGTTTTTGCTCCATGACATCTGCTTTTTTTTGCCTCATAGTTGAGATAATTCAATGAACATTAGATGGTTGGCCTATAAGAGGTTCAATTCTACGAGGGTGTAAGGGGTGGTAGGTTTAACCATTTTTGTACACTATGTTGCTAATGTAGATATTCATTTATAGATATAGATATATATATATATATATATAATATATATATATATACAGTACAGACAAAAATTTTGGACACACCTTCTCATTTAAAGATTTTTCTGTATTTTCATGGCTATGAAAATTGTAAATTCACACTGAAGGCATCAAAACTTTGAATTAACACATGTGGAATTATATACTTAACAAAAAAGTGTGTAACAACTGAAATTATGTCTTATATTCTAAGTTCTTCAAAGTAGTCACCTTTTGCTTTGATGACTGCTTTGCGCATTCTCTTGATGAGCTTCAAGAGGTAGCCACCGGGAATGGTTTTCACTTCACAGGTGTGCCCTGTCAGGTTTAATAAGTGGGATTTCTGGCCTTATAAATGGGGTTGGGAGTGGACCATCAGTTGTGTTGTGCAGAAGTCTGGTGGATACACAGCTGATAGTCCTACTGCATAGACTGTTAGAATTCGTATTATGGCAAGAAAAAAGCAGCTAAGTAAAGAAAAACGAGTGGCCATCATTACTTTAAGAAATGAAGGTCAGTCAGTCCGAAAAATTGGGAAAACTTTGAAAGTGTCCCCAAGTGCAGTTGCAAAAACCATCAAGCGCTACAAAGAAACTGGCTCAGATGAGGACCGCCCCAGGAAAGGAAGACAAAGAGTCACCTCTGCTTCTGAGGATAAGTTTATCCGAGTCACCAGCCTCAGAAATCGCAGGTTTACAGCAGCTCAGATTAGAGACCAGGTCAATGCCACACAGAGTTCTAGCAGCAGACACATCTCTACAACAAGTGTTAAGAGGAGACTTTGTGCAGCAGGCCTTCATGGTAAAATAGCTGCTAGGAAACCACTGATAAGGACAGGCAACAAGCATAAGAGACTTGTTTGGGCTAAACAGCACAAGGAATGGACATTAGACCAGTGGAAATCTGTGCTTTGGTCTGATGAGTCCAAATTTGAGATCTTTGGTTCCAACCACCATATCTTTGTGCGATGCAGAAAAGGTGAACGGATGGACTCTACATGTCTGGTTCCCACCGCGAAGTATGGAGGAGGAGGTGTGATGGTGTGGGGGTGCTTTGCTGGTGACACTGTTGGGGATTTATTCAAAATTGAAGGCATACTGTACCAGCATGGCTACCACAGCATCTTGCAGTGGCATGCTATTCCATCCGGTTTGCGTTTAATTGGACCATCATTTATTTTTCAACAGGACAATGACCCCAAACACACATCCAGGCTGTGTAAGGGCTATTTGACCAAGAAGGAGAGTGATGGGGTGCTACGCCAGATGACCTGGCCTCCACAGTCACCAGACCTGAACCCAATCGAGATGGTTTGGGGTGAGCTGGACCGCAGAGTGAAGTCAAAAGGGCCAACAAGTTCTAAGCATCTCTGGGAACTACTTCAAGATTGTTGGAAGACCATTTCCGGTGACTACCACTTGAAACTCATCAAGAGAATACCAAGAGTGTGCAAAGCAGTCATCAAAGCAAAAGGTGGCTACTTTGAAGAACCCAGAATATAAGACATATTTTCAGTTGTTTCACACTTTTTTGTTAAGTATATAATTCCACATGTGTTAATTCATAGTTTTGATGCCTTCAGTGTGAATGTACAATTTTCATAGTCATGAAAATACAGAAAAATCTTTAAATGAAAAGGTGTGTCCAAACTTATTGTCTGTACTGTATATGCTAGTAGATAGCCCATCCCAGGACAGCAACTGTAACATAAAATGCATCCAATTAATGGCAGAGTTGAATTTCAGCTATATATATATATATATTGTGAGACAGTGAGTGAATATGTGTTGAATGGGGTGTACATTTCACCTAGGTATAAGGGAAATGTGTGGCTTTGTAAACCTAGTGGTAGAGAAAGGTCACTACACCTCACATTCAGCACACACTTGCAGCTCAGGCCTGAAATCACTCAGGTGTTAATTAGGAGACCAGAAGTAGGTGTGTTGGAACACAGTCTGGGAGCTCATTCAGTCTGGACAAGGGGTCCAGACACAGAAGGTGTCTCCAAGAGTGTGGGAGCTGTCTTTAGCCCGGACACAGGGAGGTGTCCTGGCACAAGGAAGCAGTCTCTAAGAGTGTGAGCTATCTCAGTCTGGGTGCAGGAAGTACCCCGGACACAGGAGTAGTCGCAGTGAGAATCCGTGCGAATAGCGACTGAATAGGAGGTGACCTCTCTCAAGTCTGGTCATGGAAGGTGCCTTCAGACATAAAGAGGAGTGTCTGTGAAACTCCATACTGGTAACATATGTGATATGTGTTGTTTTGGGCACAGACTGGTAGAGTCTGGGTCCCGGATAGAGAGGGCCATCTATCTAAGTGTAATTTAGTGGCTAGACAAGCCCAGGTTTTCTGTTTATGATTTGTTTTTATCTGTGTGCTGGACTTTAATAAAACTGGTTGCGGCCAGTTTTCACCAAACTGCTGTCTGAATGAACTGTTTCCGTGCCATTCTGTCTACCCAGACAGCGATCCTAGAGCTAAACCCCCCGGAAGGCTACAATTGGTGGAGAATGCGGGCAGCGCAGGGCCTGGTACAGTTAGTGCTGGAGTGTGCATGCAGCACAGTGGCAAGAGACAGCATTAAAGGTGAAGTCTATTGAAATAGCAACAAAAAAAAAAAAGTGTGTGTCAGCAGAAACGTCTGTTTGGAGCAGTCTTGGAGAGACAGTGGCCCTGATAGGGTCTGCAGAGAGAAAATGTATGCACAGCAAAGCTGAACTTGTTGTGAAAATGACTGTGGAATGTGCAGCAGCAAAAGAAAAGTTTGTGGAGCAGTCTTAAAGAGACAGTAGCCCTAATAGACTTTGCAAAGGAAAAAAAAAAAAAAAGTGGTTGCACAGCAAGCTGAATTTTCTGTGGAAAAAAGCTGTGTAGTGTGTATGTCTTGAGTGAAGACTGCCGTTGTTAAGACAGAGAAGTCTGACAGCATGGATGACAGCATGGAGGCGCTGTTTGAACAAATGGCACAAGTTAATGTGCAACATAAGACTGCTGTGATTGAGACAGATAAGTCCGGCAGTATGGAGGAACTCGTTGAGTACCTGGTGCAGGCCCAGCGGAGCATGGAGCAGCAGCGCCTGCAGCACCAGCAGCACATGCAGCAGGCCCAGCAGCAATTCCTGCAGCAGCAGCAGGAGAATAACCGGTTATTTGTTGAGCAGATGACAGCACCAAAAAAGGATTTCGGTGCCGCGTCCCGAAGTAATGTTGTGAAGGCACCGGCGTTGTCCGCTATAAAGAAGGCGGTAAGACGGTCCTTGAGAAAAATGACACCTCGTGATGATGTGGAGGTATATCTTACTAGGTTTGAGAGACTGGCAGAGAAGGAGAATCTGCCACTATCTGAATGGGCCATGGCGGTCGTACCCTATCTGATTGGGGAACCCCAAAAAGTCTGGGCTGACCTGAGCAAGCAGGACAGCGAAGACTATGCCAAGTTGAAAGCGGCGATTCTTACCCGGCTGGGTGTTACGGTGACAGCCCGTGCCAGGGGAGTTCGTGACTGGAGATACAGTTGGGAGTCTGCAGTCAGCAGGCCTGATTATGGAGTTGAAAAGGTGATAGTGGACCGCTACACCCAAGCACGTCCTCCTGAGGTACAGCCGTCTGAGAGGTCGTCACTTCGGAGTTCCCGGACGCTGAACTCTCGCGGTAAGAGCGTTCCAGCTGTTGGGGACATGGGGTATGCTGATAAGCGGGTTCAGGCCCGAGGGGACATGTGGGTGGGAGAGTGTGATGGACAGTGTTGGAGCTGGCGTGAAATTGCAGCCAACTGTCCAATAGAGGGGGAGCCTATGTGTTGTGATGTTGGCAGATCCCTCTCTCCCTGCGCAGAGCCTGTGTGTGTGTCCACCTCAGCCGAAGAGACTGGACCACAGGGGTCCCCGGTGGTTGTAAGTGACTGCCCAGCACAGGCCCTCTTGGACTCAGAGAGTCCAGTGACTACCGTATGTGACAGCCTGATTGATAGGGACTTTATCCCTGATAAGCACCTGAGTATGGTGTGCATCCATGGAGACACCAAAGTCTACCCAGAGACTGCCGTGGACTTGGTCCCCAAACTCGGGGAGATTTCATGTGAAGTGGGGGTAGTGAAGACCCTGGTGAAACCCGTTATATTGGGTAATGACTTTCCCCGGTCTAAGGATCTCTGGGGGAAGGGTGATTCTGATGAACAGTGTGATGAAGCTCCTATTGAGGGTGCGCAGTCCCGAGGGGCGGAACACAATGCTAGTGGGCCATTAAAATTATGTGATAATGATGATGACCATGATAATGATGCTGATATTGATAATGATAATGATGATCATGATAATGATGATGACCATGATGATGATGCTGATATTGATGATGATGCTAATCATAATTGTGATGATACTGATGATGATCATGATAAAGATGAAATTCCTTTGCAGGTGATGTTGGGAGACGAGGATGGTGGTTCTCGGAACCGAGTGTCCCTGACTTGCCTGTGTCCTGTGACAGTTTTGAGAGGGAGCAGTGGCGAGACCCCACTCTTAGGACGGCACAGGAAAATATGATTGTTCTAAATGAGGTTTCCCAAGAGCCTGGCTCTGAGGAGAGGTTTCCTCATGCTGCCATGAACAATAACCTATTGTATAGGGACACTGAAGTCCAGGGAGAGGTTGTGAGTCAGCTCCTAGTACCTGAGCTATATAGAAGTATAGTGCTGGGGTTGTCACATAGTCACATACTTGAGGGACCAGATGGTGAAGTTAATGTTGTGGATGACATGTTAACTAAGGTTCCAGATCAAGATGTGAATGAAAATGAATTGTATAACCCTGACAGTGAGCAGGATGTGAATGAAAATGAAGTGTCTAACCCTGACAGTGAGCAGGATGTGAATGAAAATGAATTGTATAACCCTGACAGTGAGCAGGATGTGAATGAAAATGAAGTGTATAGCCTTGACAGTGAGCCAGATGTGGCTGAGAAAAAGGGGTCAGATAGTGATAGTGAGTCATCTGATGACCATGGAGCAACCGGTGCAAGTGAGGAAGGCATGGTAGCAGAGGAGGTTGAGAGTCCTGAGAAGAAAGCTGATGCTGACCTTACAGCCAGACAGAAGATGGCATCTGAAGATGTTTTACAGGTGGCCGGTTCCCTGGCAAAGACTAAGGTGAAAGGAGGAGAGCTGAGCCTTAAAGGCAGGACTCTGAAACTGAACACAGCACAAGTGGATGCTGTTGAAGATGAGAAGTTGTCGGTGTTTAGTGTGGATCTGCATCATGCCAAGGACTCTGAAGGTGATGCTGCAGAGGTGGAAAAAGCCATGGAAGTGGTGGTCACCAAGCCAGATGCCTCATCAGAAGCTGAGGTTTCAGGTGAAGCTGTGGGGAACAAGACTGAAGATATGGGGACTGACTCTGTCCAGGAATCTGTTTCTGCCGAAGACAGCGGCGTGGACGGGTTACGGTCCGGATCAGTAGCTGGCATTGGTGAGCTCAAGCGCACTTTCAGGGAGGCTACATCGGAGCCACGTCCCAACAAATGGGAAAAGCGATGTGTCACTCCGTTGCCGCTACAGACACACGGGAGCCCAGATGGGATGCAGAACGTGGTGGAAGAGAAGAATCCGGCGGGTTCTGAGTATACAGATGCCGCTATCAAGGAGAACTGGAAAGCTGGAATAAATGGGGAATTGGAGAAAAGTGAAAAACCCCCTATACCTTCTGTGATAGTTGGTGACAAATGGTCAGTGCACCAGAGACAGGAGGTACGTGAGTTTCTGAGGAAGAGTCAGCAGAAGTGTTCTGATGTGCCGGGTCGTACTTCTCTGGCCAGGCACTATATCGAAACTGAGCCCGGCCCTAAGGTCAAGATGAAACCGTGCAGGATACCCGAGGCCCGCAGAGAGTATAGGCCTGGGAGGGTACAGGGTAGTGCGGATGCTTCAGATGAAGAGAAAACTGATGTTGGCTATGACAGTGGTGAGGATGAAGCTGATGAGGGCCATGACTGGTCCAGAGTTCACTGTCTCTGTTGGATTTTTTGACCAGCCCTTCGGTCTGGATGACCAGCCCTCCGGTCTGGAGAAGAGGGAGGGGATATGTGAGACAGTGAGTGAATATGTGTTGAATGGGGTGTACATTTCACCTAGGTATAAGGGAAATGTGTGGCTTTGTAAACCTAGTGGTAGAGAAAGGTCACTACACCTCACATTCAGCACACACTTGCAGCTCAGGCCTGAAATCACTCAGGTGTTAATTAGGAGACCAGAAGTAGGTGTGTTGGAACACAGTCTGGGAGCTCATTCAGTCTGGACAAGGGGTCCAGACACAGAAGGTGTCTCCAAGAGTGTGGGAGCTGTCTTTAGCCCGGACACAGGGAGGTGTCCTGGCACAAGGAAGCAGTCTCTAAGAGTGTGAGCTATCTCAGTCTGGGTGCAGGAAGTACCCCGGACACAGGAGTAGTCGCAGTGAGAATCCGTGCGAATAGCGACTGAATAGGAGGTGACCTCTCTCAAGTCTGGTCATGGAAGGTGCCTTCAGACATAAAGAGGAGTGTCTGTGAAACTCCATACTGGTAACATATGTGATATGTGTTGTTTTGGGCACAGACTGGTAGAGTCTGGGTCCCGGATAGAGAGGGCCATCTATCTAAGTGTAATTTAGTGGCTAGACAAGCCCAGGTTTTCTGTTTATGATTTTTTTTATCTGTGTGCTGTGGACTTTAATAAAACTGGTTGCGGCCAGTTTTCACCAAACTGCTGTCTGAATGAACTGTTTCCGTGCCATTCTGTCTACCCAGACAGCGATCCTAGAGCTAAACCCCCCGGAAGGCTACAATATATATATATAAATATCCATGCTCACGAAAATCACTTAGTTGAACTAGGAATAATAGATGTAAGGTAAAGGCATCAGCTATTTTGAATACACAAAATCCCCAGGACAAACCAATATGGAGCTCCCTTTACATGTTGCCCCACTGGCCTACTTAGTCACAGTGCAGTTTAGAGTAGCAGTAGCCTCTCTCTGCTACACTGCTAAGTGGAGGGCACAGTGCAGTACGAATGAATGACACAGCCTTCTTCTTCATCCTTTCCCCCTGAATGAAGCAAGTTCTACTGAGCAGAGGAGCCACTGATCCGAGAGATGAACCTCACCCTAAATAACCGCTTGGCATCGCAGCTGATAACTATGGACCCGCTTGAGATTTCTAGCGCCCACATCATGCTATATTTTCATGTACAGTGTTTCGATGTGAGCACTGAATGCAGCAGGAAACGGGCAGCAAAGAATCCGGTAAGCACCGCGCCCCTTTCCCAGCTTGGTAAATGTGGCAGGAGCAGCAGGCTGGTGAATCAGGAGCAATTGAGCCAATGCAATGCTTAGTGCAGTGGAATGAATTTGGATGAGAAGGCTTCCTTCTTCCCCCCTCCACTTGGTACTGTCCCCGTCACAAAGAACCTTTCTGTACAGCAGTTAGTTGTTGGTGCTGGAGAGTGGGTGGCGTGGTATCACTCTCCCTTCACTCCACCTCTTGACTGGTGAAGGAAGACCACAGTATAGATAAGTAGGTGTCAAGTCCCCTTCTATTAGCCCACAAATATATGTGCCTTAGTGTATCATGTGATCACCCAACCATGTGGTGGAAATATTTTGGTTACAAACCGACGTAGGAAGCTCTGATATTAAAAATGAGTGGCGCTCTATGCTCCTCCCCGGTCCACACTCCAGGTCAGTGCTCTCTGACCATGGACAGGAAGGAATATCTAGACTTTCTGGAATCCCAGGTTCATTCTATGATTTACTGTGCTGCTACAGTGTCATAGCTTATGCACTGCCCAGCACACAGATGACATCACACCAGGCCAGCAAATAAAACACCAAACCGAACGCCCACTAAATTCAGGAAATTTGCGCAGCAGAGAGCACTATCCTGGATTGTTGACTGAAATCTTCTCATCTCTAATATGTCTATTACATAATATGATGGCACATGAAATGTATATGGCACTATATTACAGAGATACAGAGACCCGCCATATAGGTTGTGTGAACATAACTTTGCTTTAAATACATCTTAAGATCATGTTAAAGAGAAGTCTCAAGTTAATTATTCTGTGAGAAATTTGTCTAGAGCAGTGTTCCCCAACTCCGGTCCTCAAGAGCCACCAACAGGTCATGTTTTCAGAATTTTTTTTAGTATTGCACAGGTGATAATTATATCACTTGGATAGGCAAGAATTCAAACACCTGTGCAATACTGAGGAAATACTGAAAACATGACCTGTTGGTGGCTCTTGAGGACCGGAGTTGGGGAACACTGGTCTAGAGCATAGCTTCGCTTTGGGAGCCAAAAAATAATCATGTTTTATAAAGAACAGATGTAGATGTTCGATTTGCTCTTTGGTTCTCATCCAACAAATATAACATTTGATAATCATCATTAAAGACCCAAACCCTAAGATTCAGAGAACAGCAGAGCTTGATTAATATGAAAAAAATATCTAAATAGAACGGGGCTCCTGTGACATGGAGGAATGTGTGATGACAATAAACTACCTGTACCTCAATCACTGCAAGGTAAATAGTGACTGTGGCAGATTCCTTGTATTCAGCGCATTATTTCTAGAACAAATGTCAGAGTATTAAGCGGTTTGAACAGAATAAATTGTACCCAAAATTATAGAGTATCTAGTGAAACCTCTCATGAGATGACCACATCTAGTCTAAATTGTTCATGACAGTGTTTTTCCACCATATATTATGTATGTTTTCTTGGATTGCTTCCCAATACAGTTTTGAGTGGTCTTCTTAAAGAAGTTTCTTTGTATATGTTTACAGCAGTCAGTTCATCAGCTGATTGGTGACAAGTTTCCATGAGCCAATGATCAGGAACAAGTGGTCTTATGAAAGCCTGTTTGCAGATTATCAACCTGGGCAATTGCCCTTTATAGGTCCTGAATTAGAGACTCCTTATGATTCACTAGTCAGAAATCACTAATAAGATACCTTTAAAAAAGGATTTAGAAACTAGATATTCCATTTAACCTATAGAAAAAAAGAGCTTCTCTATCAATGAGAATGACCATTCATACAGAATGATAGATACATTCTTAGGACACTGGTATTCTCACCTAGTGAGATGATTTCTCAAACCTGCAAATCAGGATGGACAGGTGGACCCAGAGCATTGGTGCAACAGACCGGAAGGTACGTGGAACAGCAAGGACTTGGACACACTGGAAGCCAAAGAACCTAGAAGGAAGATGAAGGAGGGAACAGCAAGTCTGAAGGCAGAGAAAGCACACGAGTTTTGCAAAAATGAATATGTAATCTGAACAAAGTCCACTAAAAGTTTGTGGTGCTTACTGTAACCAATGGATTATCTGGGAGACAGAGAGTGGAGAGTAAGCCAGTATGTCTGAGAATATGCAGGAATCACAGGAGTTTTGCAAAGATTAATGCATAATATGAACGGATAGTGGAGTACTCTAAACAGCAATTGAACACATAAGTCTCCATACCGAGATACAATTGTTTGTCAAATTGGGCCTCAAAAGGTCTAGGGAAATTACATCACTAAGACTTGCCAAGCAATGGGTAAAACCTGACATGGAGCACAGGAAAGGACGGTGGCCATAGGGTACGTGAAAGGAGCCCGACCCAGACGGGACAGGTGCTTAACAGTCCTTAAGTCATCATTACCTTTGCACCTTTTTTTCTGATGGTTTTTATATTGACTTCTATGTTTTCCACTTATTTAATATTTCATTTGTGCCTTTTTACAGTTAACGTTACTTGTTTTGCCTGGTTTTGCTTGTTCGACAATGTGGGCATGGTTTTCCTTATACAGATGTTTTAACTTAATATATCATAATTTACTCTAGTTGAGGATGGAGTTCAAAATCTCTCTAATTTTATTTTTGCACAGATGAAGACTAATGTATGTTAATTTATACGATTGTGAACACAAGAAACTAAAGCATATTTAATTTGGTAGAAAATGTATTTACCAGCATGCGTCATTTGAAGAATTTGGCTCAAAAACTGGGTACGAATACTACATGACTAAAAGGAATTCTCTTAAAAACCAAATTCCTTACCAACCTTTTTTTTTTTTTTAGCAAAATCCAGAAAATGTTTGTATTGTGATGTATTTGGACAAGATTAGGAACTTTCTTTCAGTGTTTACCCAACACTTAAACTCTTACTTATTTGGGATCGCATATCAGCTGTGTTTACCTGATTTATGAGATTGCCTCCACTACTTTTTACACTATCTACATACAGAGTGATATTCTCTTGTTCTTGCATTGTATAACAGGCCACAGGTGGAGGCCTACATGTTGACTATTAAGGTGTCATCAGATAGTCTACTTAAAGCAGCTGTCATTTACTATCAATTCTAAGAAAATATTAACTTTGCATCTCATACAAAATTCTCTATCCTGGAAATGGAGGAGCTAAGAACCAAAGAAGAAAAGAGTCCCCTGGTGCTGCCAAGAATCGCAACAAGGAATTGTTTTAATATAACCTATTCTTCATACAACGAGTATCGGCGTTGGAGTGACTCCTTCTTCAGGTATAATCCATCCATTATACATGAAGGAGTTGATCCAACTTTAAAACGTGTTGTATTAAGAAAAGATTGTATTGACACCATTCCTGGTCAGTGATTCTTGGCAGCACCCAGGACCACAGCATTCTTTTCTTCCTTGGTCCCTAGCACGTCTCTTCCCACCTAGATGTGGGTCGGATGCCGGAGTAGCAGCCTCTCATTGGTTTATGAGTTGCGCAGTTGTGCCTAGTCACATCCTATTCAAATGAGACATTTTCTACACATAGTCATGTTGTATTCCTGCTTGAGATAACACACTTTGAGCATCTCTTTATCTTTCTTTTACTGGAAATGGAGGTGTCATCACTAGGGATTTTTAAAATAAAGGGAATAGTGTTGAGCGATACGATACTGCAAATATCGGGTATCGGCCGATATTAGCTGTATCGGGCTTTCGATTCCGAGTACCGATATTTTCGTCATATCGGATACCGGAATCAGATTTGTCACTGTCACTGTGAGTGTCCGTCGGTCGGGTCTGTCAGGAGTCAGCGGCACTTACCTGGCAGAAGATCTCCGGCGGTCACGTCCTGGACTGCTTGATGGCCGCCATTATCTTCTCCCTGGCGGTCACATGCAGATTTTCACGATAACTGCAGTGACTGCTGGGTAATCCCGGCCGTAAAGCAGTCAGTCCGATGACGTCACCGCCGGGGAAGCAGGTAATCAGCTGTGCTGCGCCGGGATGACAGCCTCTGCCTGCCTGCCTGCCTGCCTCTGATGTCATTCTGATGTAGCAGAGCTGGATCGTCGTGGGACACTCGTTACTATGGACTGCGTCGGACAGGTGGTATGCTGCTGTTTTTTTTTTTCCATTTTTTTTACAGGAGATCGATGGCGTCGCAGGATGAGACTGTAATAAAAGTTATGAAAACTGTGTTGTTTTTTTTATTAAATTAAAAAACTTTTTTATGAACATTCACCCGTCCGGGTACATCAACAATTTAACTATTTACATACAGGGACCCTGTCTGGGTTATTTATAATTCTTTGACAGGGGTGTTCCAGGTACCACCTGGTACTCTTCTGATGCTTGCCAAACATCCGAGACACCAAGGACCACCAGGACCTGATGACGTCGTGTGGCCTGTACAGTCAAGTCGTGACCCGCTATCTGTGTCTGTGTGGCCACCTCTTTCATCTCCCTCCGGGTCTGGAGCCCTATGTCACGGACTGAACGAACCCCAGGGGCCTAACAGGCGCCGGGTACGGGCCAGCTATAGTTATCATGTCCATAGCTGGGGCTGCTGAGGAGACCACTGAGGGAGGCTGGGGAGATTTACGGCATGGGGTGGGCACTTGTGCAGAGGCCTGGATGTGGGAGGCTGAAGGCTCTGAGGGTCTCACAGGTTCCTGACACTCTGGGGACCAGGGGTCGCACCTGGTGACATTTAGGGCATACCATCCATTGTAACCCCAGTGTCGGGTGTAAGTTACCAAGTCTCCTGGCAACAGGTCCCTCCCCGGGTGTCCTTCTGGGAGGTGAGTCTCCACGTCCCGCCGGGTCACAAACACTTCTAAATAAAGTCCAGGCTCCTGGATGAAGCCCCAACCAGCTTTCAATTTAAAGCTCCGTACTGCACCCTTACGCCGCGGCTCCCTCAGGGTTCCTTTATCTTTTCTCATCCGGTCCTTATCTGCCCGGTCCTTCTCGATGTGATGTTGGCGAAGCTTCTGGGATTCGCGCTGCTCCCTTTGTCGCTCGGCTTCTCTCTCCCAACGTCTCCACTCTTCCTCCTGACGCCGGTTGTAATTCTCCTCCACCAGCATCTCCATGTCTCCACCATCAAACTGCAGCTTACGATGTCCGGTTTGCGGCAGCTCTCCTGGCGCCCGACAGTCCTGGCGGCGCTCACCTGCGGAGGAAGCAGCCGGCTCTGGAACAGATGACAGTCGGGGCTCCGGTACAGACAGGTAGACCTCTGGTGCCTGCGCGGCCTCCTCCATGAGGACGGGTGTCGCTTCTTCTGTCTCAGCGACGGGGGCAGACAGCGGGATCTGGGGTGCTGCCGGTGCAGCATTTTTTGCAGGAACGGGTGCCTCCACTGCGACAACGTCAACCGGATCACATTGCAAGGGCTGGGATGCCCGCACGGACTCCTCTACTAGAACGGGTGCCTCACCATCCGGTACAGACACTTCAGGTAAGAGGGATTGGCGCCGCTCCAAGTTTAGTTTTAGGGCACGCCAGCTGGCTTCCATCCTGGCGACCTCCTCCCGGTGCCGGGCCAGGCCTCTTAGGGTATCCTCCGCTTCTTGCAGCGTAGGAGGGTTTCCAGGCCGGGTGCCCAACGGTGGTTCCATGGCGATCGGGTCGCTTCCGTGGGGGGAGAGCTCTGACTGCTCCATCCCTTCACACTTCTGCTCGTGTCCATTAGCCATCTCTGCCAAGTCACATGTGTCATTAGCATCTGGAAAGGGCCCCTCTTTTGTAGTGAGGCGGGACCTTCGTGTTAGTTTCCGCACACTGAGGAGGATGAGGAGGCGGAACTCAAGAGCTGTGGGGCACGATCTTACATTGCAGTACCATTTAGAGTGGTCGGCCATCGTTTTCGCGCCACTGAGTGAGTGTACACCCACAAGAGCACGCCCTTCTTCTTCACCAGTGCCTCGTCGTGACGCAGATATGGCTGAAAAATGGCAAATACATTCTCTGATGATTTTAGCAATTCTCAAGCACAAAACCAGTTCAATTCAGGCACACAGGACTCGCTTATAGCGAGCTACAGAATCCTGTTCATGACGCCCAAGTTGAGTCGCACAGAGCCAGAGGCTTTGGGGGTACTCGGCACCGAGCCCGTCGACTTCTATGGGGTATGTCACGGCTTTACCCGGCAATTGAATCAGAGTCTATTTTACTATGTAGAAGTGTATAAACTATAAATATATGTATATATATATGTCACAATGACATGTATATATATATATATGTATTCTATGTGTGTATATTTTGTGTTTACAAGGAAAGAAAGTGTTTTTTTAGTTGCGATATTTTGTTCCCATAGACTTACATGGGACTTCCGGTATCGGAATCGGATATCGACGATATTTAGTGATATCGGTGATACCATTCCGATCCGATATTTTTAGATATCGAGCAGTATCGCTCAACACTAAAAGGGAATGTTGAGAGAAAGTAGAAATATTGCAGTGGTCACCTGAATTAAGTGTGGTGAGTAGAGATGAGCGACTTCGAGTCGGGTTTTATGAAACCCGACTTTCTCAAAAGTCAAGTCTAACGAAATCGGCCGACTATCGGAAAAGTCGGAGGTCCGACTGAAACACGAAACACAATGCAAGTCAATGGGGAAGCAAAGTCGGCAGGCAGTGGAGGACAGTAAACACCTACAGTGCCAATTTCAATGCCAACGACATCAATTCTTATTACTTAAGCTTGGCAACCTTCGTTTACTTTATAATAATAGTTACGCATTGAAATTTGGGGGTTATTTGGCTAAAGTTGTGGGGGGGCAGGGCTGGCTCCAGGTTTTCGTGTGCCCCGGGCGAAAGAGTGTCAGTGGGGCCCTTTAACACATACCACAATTCATGATGCTCCGATACGGCAGAGAAATATAGGTATAGTACAATGACAAATACTTCACTTCTTACATGACATGACTGATATCTATTTTAAATTCTACAATAGCTCAAAAACCGGACAGCATATTCCTCCATACAGTATTATGGCAACCACATAGTGCACCATACAGAATAATGAGCCCCATACATTGCTCCATACAGAATAATTGGTCCCATATAATGTTCTATACAGTATATGATGAGCTCCACATAATACTACAGTATATGATAGTCCCCATATAATGTGCCATCCAGTATAGGACGGTCCCCATAGAGTATAATGAGCCCAACATATTGCTCCATACAGTATAATGAGTCGCATATAAGGCTCCATACAGTATATGATGGGCCCCATATATTGCTCCATACAGAATGGGCTCCATATAATGCTCCATACAGAATAGGCCCCATATGATACTCCATACACTATATGATGCCCCATAAGTAATGAACCCCATATAATGGTACAGTATTTGATGGGCCCCATTTATAATGCTCCAGTGTATAATGGGCCCCGTAGATGCTGCTGCAGTGTCTGATGTCCCCCATTTAGAATGCTCCAGTATATAATGGGCCCATGGATGATGCTCCAGTGTATGATGGGCCAATATAATGCTCCATATATAATGGGCCCCATTTATAATGCTCCAGTGTATAATGGGCCCCGTAGATGCTGCTCCAGTGTCTGATGTCCCCCATTTAGAATGCTCCAGTATATGATGGGCCCCATGGATGATGCTTCAGTGTATGATGGGCCCAAAATAATGCTGCATATATAATGGGCCCCATTTATAATGCTCCAGTGTATAATGGGCCCCGTAGATGCTGCTCCAGTTCTGATGTCCCCCATTTAGAATTCTCCAGTATATGATGGGCCCCATGGATGATGCTCCAGTGTATGATGGGCCAATATAATGGTCCATATATAATGGGCCCCATTTATAATGCTCCAGTGTATAATGGGCCCCGTAATTGCTGCTCCAGTATCTGATGTACCCCATTTACAATGCTCCAGTATATAATGGGCCCCATTGATGATGCTCCAGTGTAAGATGGGCCAATATAATGCTCCATATATAATGGGCCCCATTTAGAATGCTCCAGTGTATAATGGGCCCCATAAATGCTGCTCCAATGTCTGATGTCCCCCATTTGGAATGCTCCAGTATATGATGGGCCTCATGGATGATGCTCCAGTCTGTGATGGGCCCCATATATCATTTTACGGTGTATAATGCTCCCCATATATTGCTCCAAACATTAAAAAAATGAAATACCTCTCCTCGCTGGGCACTGCTCTACTCTGGACTCCTTAGCGTCGCCATCTTCCAGCTCTGTGACTGTTCAGGCAGAGGGCGTACAGACGTGACATCATCGCGCTCTCTGACCTGAATGTCACTGTCAGGAAACGCGGAAGTCGTCACAGCGGTGGAGCATGGAGAGGTAAGTATTGCAAGTACTGTGGCCCTGAGCAAGCAGGGAGGCCCACTCGTGGGCGATGGCACTGGCACAGGGCCCCTCATAGTACGCCGGTGTATCTGAAGGCGAGTGGGCCCCCCCCACCATCAGAGACACTTTTGCGTACTATGAGGGACCCTGTGCCAGTGCCGACGCCCACGAGTCGGCCCCCCCTACCTGCTCAGGGAACCAGCACTTGCCCGGGTGTGCCAGGTGCTGACGCCGGCCCTGGAGGGGTACAGCCCAGTTAGGGAGGTGGAAAAACTGGCTGCTGCAAATGGAGGAATTGTAGAAGTCAGAGGAAGAGGAGGACAAAGCGAGCCATTTTGCTGGCAACCTACTGTATGTGTCATCAGGGGAAGGTGGTACAAAATCCTTTGAAACCCAGGCATGGTTCATTTTAATGAAGGTGAGATCACCAACATTTTGGGTCGACAGACGGGTCCTTCTTTCTGTCAGGATTGATCCAGCTGCACTGAAGACTCTTTCTGATAGCACACTACAAGCAGGGCAAGCGAGCTCCTGTAAGGCATATTGTGCCAATTCAGGCCAGGTGTCCAGTTTACAGGCCAAGTAGTCAAAGGGGAATGAACTGTGAGGGAGAACATCGATAGGAGAGGAGAGGTCATTTTGAACCATAGTTGACAACTGCTGTCTCCTGTCTGTTGCAATTGATTCAGTATTAACAGTCGTGTGAGCATTACTCAAGAAATCAATCCACAACATGGTCATGAAACCCCTGTTTCCAGCGCCACTTCGGCTGTGTGCACCATGAACACCTCCTCCATGTTGCCCAGTACGGCTCGTGATAGAACCTGCACCGCTGCTGTGTGCTGGGAATGCCTTTAACAAACTGTTTACCAGAGTTGCTTGTTTGTTCGCCAATATTAGCTCTAGGTTTTCTTGTGGCATGATATTCTGTAATTTGCCTTTTAGCATGGATCGAGGATGCTGGCCAACCAGTAGTCGTCATCCTTCATAATTTTGGCAATGAGGGGTTCCCTTTTTAGGATCCGCAAGACATAATCACACATGTGGGCCAGTGTTCCAGGTGTCAATGATGCACTTAGAGTGGTGGGTGGAGGACTTTCTGCCAAAAAGGGTACTGTATCACAAGCGTACAGCTATATACAGTCTAGAGGTAATTGTAAATCTCCGTATATATTTCCGGAGTAACAGACAGATGCTCACAGGCACAATATGGATTAGACCAGAATATAAAAAATTGAAAAAGGGTAATGAATTAGAAGCGTACAGCTGTATACAGTGTTGGGGTAATTTTTAAATCTCCGTATATGTTTCCGGAGTAACAGACAGACGCTCACAGGCTCAGTATGGATTAGACCAGAATATGAAAAGCTGAAAAAGGGTACTGTATCACCAGATACCAGGTATATACAGTACAGACCAAAAGTTTGGACACACCTTCTCATTCAAAGATTTTTCTGTATTTTCATGGCTATGAAAATTGTAGAATCACACTCAAGGCATCAAAACTATGAATTAACACATGTGGAATTATACATTACACTTTACAAAAAAGTGTGAAACAACTGAAAATATGTCTTATATTCTAGGTTCTTCAAAGTAGCCACCTTTTGCTTTGATTACTGCTTTGCATGCAGAAAAGGTGAACGGATGGACTCTACATGCCTGGTTCCCAGCGTGAAGCATGGAGGAGGAGGTGTGATGATGTGGGGGTGCTTTGCTGGTGACACTGTTGGGGATTTATTCAAAATTGAAGTCATAGTGAACCAGCATGGCTACCACAGCATCTTGCAGCAGCATGCTATTCCATCCGGTTTGCGTTTAGTTGGACCATCATTTATTTTTCAACAGGACAATGACCCCAAACACACCTCCAAGCTGTGTAAGGGCTATTTGACCAAGAAGGGGAGTGTTGGGGTGCTACGCTAGATGACCTGGCCTCCACAGTCACCAGACCTGAACCCAATCGAGATGGTTTGGGGTGAGTTGGACCGCTCACCGCTTCAATTTTGAATAAATCCCCAACAGTGTCACCAGCAAAGCACCCCACAACCATCACACCACCTCCTCCATGCTTCATGGTGGGAACTAGGCATGTAGAGTCCATCCGTTCATCTTTTCTGCGTGCAAAGCAGTAATCAAAGCAAAAGGTGGCTACTTTGAAGAACCTAGAATATAAGACATATTTTCAGTTGTTTCACACTTTTTTGTAAAGTGTAATGTATAATTCCACATGTGTTAATTCATAGTTTTGATGCCTTCAGTGTGATTCTACAATTTTCATAGTCATGAAAATACAGAAAAATCTTTGAATGAGAAGGTGTGTCCAAACTTTTGGTCTGTACTGTATAGTATAGTGAAAATATTGTAAATCTCCGTATATATTTCTGGAGTAACAGAAGCTCACAGACTCAGTATGGATTAGACCAGAATATAAAAAGCTGAAAAAGGGTACTGTATCACCAGATACCAGGTATATATAGTAGTATAGTGAAAATATTGTAAATCTCCGTATATATTTCAGGAGTCAGACAAAGACGCTCACAGGCTCACTATGGATTAAACAAGAATATAAAAAGTAGAAAAAGGGTAATGTATTAGAAGCGTACAGCTGTACACAGTGTTGGGGTAATTTTAAATCTCCGTATATATTTCTAGTCAGACAAAAACTCTCGCCGGCTCACTATGGATCACACCAGAATATAAAAAGTAGAAAAAGGGTAATGTATCAGAAGCGTACAGCTGTATACAGTGTTGGGGTAATTTTTAAATCTCCGTATATATTTCCGGAGTAACAGACAGACGCTCACAGGCTCAGTATGGATTAGACCAGAATATGAAAAGCTGAAAAAGGGTACTGTATCACCAGATACCAGGTATATACAGTACAGACCAAAAGTTTGGACACACCTTCTCATTCAAAGATTTTTCTGTATTTTCATGGCTATGAAAATTGTAGAATCACACTCAAGGCATCAAAACTATGAATTAACACATGTGGAATTATACATTACACTTTACAAAAAAGTGTGAAACAACTGAAAATATGTCTTATATTCTAGGTTCTTCAAAGTAGCCACCTTTTGCTTTGATTACTGCTTTGCATGCAGAAAAGGTGAACGGATGGACTCTACATGCCTGGTTCCCAGCGTGAAGCATGGAGGAGGAGGTGTGATGATGTGGGGGTGCTTTGCTGGTGACACTGTTGGGGATTTATTCAAAATTGAAGTCATAGTGAACCAGCATGGCTACCACAGCATCTTGCAGCAGCATGCTATTCCATCCGGTTTGCGTTTAGTTGGACCATCATTTATTTTCAACAGGACAATGACCCCAAACACACCTCCAAGCTGTGTAAGGGCTATTTGACCAAGAAGGGGAGTGTTGGGGTGCTACGCTAGATGACCTGGCCTCCACAGTCACCAGACCTGAACCCAATCGAGATGGTTTGGGGTGAGTTGGACCGCTCACCGCTTCAATTTTGAATAAATCCCCAACAGTGTCACCAGCAAAGCACCCCCACACCATCACACCACCTCCTCCATGCTTCATGGTGGGAACTAGGCATGTAGAGTCCATCCGTTCATCTTTTCTGCGTGCAAAGCAGTAATCAAAGCAAAAGGTGGCTACTTTGAAGAACCTAGAATATAAGACATATTTTCAGTTGTTTCACACTTTTTTGTAAAGTGTAATGTATAATTCCACATGTGTTAATTCATAGTTTTGATGCCTTCAGTGTGATTCTACAATTTTCATAGTCATGAAAATACAGAAAAATCTTTGAATGAGAAGGTGTGTCCAAACTTTTGGTCTGTACTGTATAGTATAGTGAAAATATTGTAAATCTCCGTATATATTTCTGGAGTAACAGAAGCTCACAGACTCAGTATGGATTAGACCAGAATATAAAAAGCTGAAAAAGGGTACTGTATCACCAGATACCAGGTATATATAGTAGTATAGTGAAAATATTGTAAATCTCCGTATATATTTCAGGAGTCAGACAAAGACGCTCACAGGCTCACTATGGATTAAACAAGAATATAAAAAGTAGAAAAAGGGTAATGTATTAGAAGCGTACAGCTGTACACAGTGTTGGGGTAATTTTAAATCTCCGTATATATTTCTAGTCAGACAAAAACTCTCGCCGGCTCACTATGGATCACACCAGAATATAAAAAGTAGAAAAAGGGTAATGTATCAGAAGCGTACAGCTGTATACAGTGTTGGGTAATTTTTAAATCTCCGTATATATTTCCGGAGTAACAGACAGACGCTCACAGGCTCAGTATGGATTAGACCAGAATATGAAAAGCTGAAAAAGGGTACTGTATCACCAGATACCAGGTATATACAGTACAGACCAAAAGTTTGGACACACCTTCTCATTCAAAGATTTTTCTGTATTTTCATGGCTATGAAAATTGTAGAATCACACTCAAGGCATCAAAACTATGAATTAACACATGTGGAATTATACATTACACTTTACAAAAAAGTGTGAAACAACTGAAAATATGTCTTATATTCTAGGTTCTTCAAAGTAGCCACCTTTTGCTTTGATTACTGCTTTGCATGCAGAAAAGGTGAACGGATGGACTCTACATGCCTGGTTCCCAGCGTGAAGCATGGAGGAGGAGGTGTGATGATGTGGGGGTGCTTTGCTGGTGACACTGTTGGGGATTTATTCAAAATTGAAGTCATAGTGAACCAGCATGGCTACCACAGCATCTTGCAGCAGCATGCTATTCCATCCGGTTTGCGTTTAGTTGGACCATCATTTATTTTTCAACAGGACAATGACCCCAAACACACCTCCAAGCTGTGTAAGGGCTATTTGACCAAGAAGGGGAGTGTTGGGGTGCTACGCTAGATGACCTGGCCTCCACAGTCACCAGACCTGAACCCAATCGAGATGGTTTGGGGTGAGTTGGACCGCTCACCGCTTCAATTTTGAATAAATCCCCAACAGTGTCACCAGCAAAGCACCCCCACACCATCACACCACCTCCTCCATGCTTCATGGTGGGAACTAGGCATGTAGAGTCCATCCGTTCATCTTTTCTGCGTGCAAAGCAGTAATCAAAGCAAAAGGTGGCTACTTTGAAGAACCTAGAATATAAGACATATTTTCAGTTGTTTCACACTTTTTTGTAAAGTGTAATGTATAATTCCACATGTGTTAATTCATAGTTTTGATGCCTTCAGTGTGATTCTACAATTTTCATAGTCATGAAAATACAGAAAAATCTTTGAATGAGAAGGTGTGTCCAAACTTTTGGTCTGTACTGTATAGTATAGTGAAAATATTGTAAATCTCCGTATATATTTCTGGAGTAACAGAAGCTCACAGACTCAGTATGGATTAGACCAGAATATAAAAAGCTGAAAAAGGGTACTGTATCACCAGATACCAGGTATATATAGTAGTATAGTGAAAATATTGTAAATCTCCGTATATATTTCAGGAGTCAGACAAAGACGCTCACAGGCTCACTATGGATTAAACAAGAATATAAAAAGTAGAAAAAGGGTAATGTATTAGAAGCGTACAGCTGTACACAGTGTTGGGGTAATTTTAAATCTCCGTATATATTTCTAGTCAGACAAAAACTCTCGCCGGCTCACTATGGATCACACCAGAATATAAAAAGTAGAAAAAGGGTAATGTATCAGAAGCGTACAGCTGTATACAGTGTTGGGGTAATTTTTAAATCTCCGTATATATTTCCGGAGTAACAGACAGACGCTCACAGGCTCAGTATGGATTAGACCAGAATATAAAAAGCTGAAAAAGGGTACTGTATCACCATATACCAGGTATATATAGTATAGTGAAAATATTGTAAATCTTCGTATATATTTCCAGAGTCAGACACAGACTCTCACAGGCTCAGTATGGATCACACCAGAATATAAAATGTAAAAAAAAGGGTAATGTTATTACAAGCATAGAGCTGTATACAGTGTTGGGGTAATTTTAAATCTCTGTATATTTTTTCCAGAGTCAGACATAGACTCTCACAGGCTCAGTATGGATCACATCAGAATATAAAAAGTAGAAAAAGGGTAATGTATCAGAAGTGTACAGCTGTATACAGTGTTGGGGTAATTTTTAAATCTCCGTATATATTTCCGGAGTAACAGACAGACTCTCACAGGCTCAGTGTGGATCACACCAGAATATAAAAAGTAGAAAAAAGGTAATGTATCAGAAGCGTACAGCTGTATACAGTGTTGGGGTAATTTTTCAATCTCCGTATATATTTCCGGAGTAACACACAGACGCTCACAGGCTCAGTATAGATTAGACCAGAATATGAAAAGTTGAGAAAGAGTACTGTATCACCAGTTACCAGGTATATATAGTGTAGTGAAATATTGTAAATCTCTGTATATATTTCAGAAGGCACACACAGACGCTCTCAGGCTCAGTATGGATTAGACCAGAATATGAAAAGCAGATCCGCAAGAAATAATCACACATGTGGGCCAATGTTCCAGGTGTCAATGATGCACTTAGAGTGGTGGGTGGAGGAGGACTTTCTGGCAAAAAAGGTACTGTATCACAAGCGTACAACTGTATACAGTGTAGGGGTAATGGTAAATCTCAGTATATATTTCTGGAGTAGCAGACAGATACTCACAGGCTCAGTATGGATTAGACCAGAATATAAAAAGCTGAAACAGGGTACTGTATCACCAGATACCAGGTGTATATAGTTTAGTGAAATTATTGTAAATCTCCGTATATATTTCAGGAGTCAGATAGAGACGCTCTCAGGCTCAGTATGGATTAGACAAGAATATAAAAAGGTGAAACAGGGTACTGTATCACCAGATAACAGGTATATAGAGTATAGTGAAAATATTGTAAATCTCTGTATATATTTCAGGAGTCAGACACAAACGCTCTCAGGCTCAGTATGGATTAGACAAGAATATAAAAAGCTGAAACGGTACTGTATCACCAGATACCAGGTATATATAGTATATTGAAAATATTGTAAATCTCCGTATATATTTCAGGAGTCAGACACAGACGCTCACAGACTCAGTATGGATTAGACAAGAATATAAAAAGCAGATCCGCAAGACATAATCACACATGTGGGCCAATGTTCCATGTTTCAATGATACACTTACAGTGGTGGGTGGAGGAGGAATTTCTGCCAAAAAGGGTACTGTATCACAAGCGTACAGCTGTATTCAGTCTAGGGGTAATACTAAATCTCTGTATATATTTGCAGAGTCAGACACAGACTCTCACAGGCTCAGTATGGATTACACCAAAATATAAAAAGTAGAAAAAAGGGTAATGAATTAGAAGCGTACAGCTGTATACAGTGTTGGGGTACTTTTAAATCTTCGTATATATTTCAGTCTCAGTAAGCCAGTCCAGATTCTCCGCTACAGGAAACTAGATGGATGCAAGTACAGACTGAAAGTAGAGTGATTGCAGAAATTTGGGAATTCCTAATCATGGGAAAACCTCCTGGTAGAATTCGCAGAGGCGATGCTGACCCTCAATTAATTTGTCTGTGGAGACAGCGAAAACGGTTCTTTGGGAAGAAAGGGTTGCTGTATCGCAGCAGCGTGGATCCCATCACCGGTAGTCGTCTCCATCAAATTGTGATCCCAAGGAGAGATGTAGACATGGTCCTCACTGCCTATCATGATCAGTCTGGTCACTTTGGAGTGCAAAAGACAGAAGCCACAGGCCGTAGGCGATTCTATTGGATTGGCATGAGAGGAGACATTGAAAAATGGTGCCAGGAATGTCACACGTCTGTGACTAGGAAAACTGTCAAAGCTGATCAGAAAGCACCACTGCATCCGATTGTGAGTCGACATCCAATAGAAATGGTAGCCATTGATCATATGAAGGTAGAGCCCAGCAGGACAGGCCATAGCTACGTCTTAGGCCTCTTTCACACTTCAGTTGTGTGACGTCCGCCCAAGCGTTAAAATGGCGGATCCGTCAGAAAAGGTAAAAAACGGATGCAAAACTGGTCCGTTTTCTGACGGATCCGCCAAGAAGATTTCATCCGGAAATGATGAAAATTTCGTTCCGGAAATGTAAGTCTGGACCGAGGAGAGGGAGAGAGAGAGAGAGAGACCCCGAACAGTGTTTTCTGCATTTACAATGGTTTTCTATAGGGGCGACGGATCCGCAGGCGGATTCCGTCAACAACGGATGCCAGCGGATCCGCCGCCCATAGGCGGCCATTATACAAAATGGCGGATGCGGCGGATCCGCCGTTGTCCGCCATTTTGGCGGCCAAAAAAAACGTTGCATTGGACGTTTTTTTGTAATGACGGACGCCAATTTTTTGGCTGATCCGTCAAAAAACGGACCTAACGGACGACCATCCGTCAAAATCCGTCACTAATGCAAGTCAATGGGAAAAAAACGGATCCGCCAAAAAAAATGGCGGATCCGTTTTTTTCACATTTTGACGGATTTTGACTGACGTCGCACGACTGAAGTGTGAAAGAGGCCTTAACCATCATCGATCAGTTCACCAAATTTGTAGTGGCGGTCCCTGTGAAGGATTTAACTGCCCAGACTCCACAGCGGTGGAGCAGGGAGAGGTAAATATTGCAAGTGCTGGGGCCCTGAGCAAGCAGGGGGGTCCACTCGTGAGCGCCAGCCCTGGCACAGGGCCAGTCACAGTACGCCGGTGTGTGTGATGGCGAGTGGGCCCCCCCACCGTCAGAGACACTTTATTGTACTATGAGGGGCCCTGTGCCAGTGCCGTCACCCAAGAGTGGGCCCCCCCACCTGCTCAGGGCACCGGCACTTGCTCGGGTGCGCCAGGTGGTGATCTCGGCCCTGGGGGGGGGACAGCCCAGTTAGGCAGGTGGAAAAACTGGCATATGTTGAGGTGTAGGCTGGACGTTCAGCAGCTGCAAATGGAGGAATTGGAGAAGTCCGAGGAAGAGGAGGACAAAGCGAGCCATTTTGCTGGCAACCTATGTGTCATCAGGGGAAGGTGGGACAAAATCATTTTAAACTCATGCATGGTTCATTTTAATGAAGGTTAGATCATCAACATTTTGGGTCGACAGAGGGGTCCCTCTTTCTTTCAGGATTGATGCAGCAGCACTGAAGACTCTTACTGATAGCACACTACCAGCAGGGCAAGCGAGCTCCTGTAAGGCATATTGTGCCAATTCAGGCCAGGTGTCCAGTTTACAGGCCCAGTAGTCAAAGGGGAATGACCTGTGAGGGAGAACATCGGTAGGGGAGGAGAAGTGATTTTGAACCATAGCTGACAACTGCTGTCTCCTGTTTGTTGCAATTGATTCAGTATTACCCGTCGTGTGATCGGTAATCGAGAAATCAGTCCACAACATGGTCAGGAAACCCTTGTCTCCAACGCCACTTCGGCTGTGTGCACCACAAACACCTCTTCCATTTGGCCCAGTACGGCTCGTGGTAGAACCTGCACCGCTGCTGTGTGCTGGGAATGCCTCTAACAAATGGTTTACCAGAGTTGCTTGCTTGTTCGCCAATATTAGCTCTAGGTTCTCCTGTGGCATGATGTTCTGTATTTTGCCTTTATAGCGTGGATCGAGGATGCTGGCCAACCAGTAGTCGTCATCCTTCATAATTTTGGCAATGCGGGGTCCCTTTTTAGGATCCGCAAGGCATAATCACACATGTGGGCCAATGTTCCAGGTGTCAATGGTGCACTGCCAGTGATGGGTGGAGGAGCACTTTCTGCCAAATCCACATCCCTCCAGTCACGCACAAACTCTGTACCTGACCTAGACAAGCCAACAATTTCTCTTGCCCCCTGAGAAGCATCCTCCTCCCCAGAATAATCATCCCCCTCATCCTTCCTCCTCCTCTTCCTCTTCTTCTTCCACCTCATCCAGGACAGTTCCCTGAGCAGACAATGGCTGACTGTTATCAAGGCTTCCCTCCTCCTCTTCCTCCTCCGCTGCAGACGCCTGATCCTTAATGTGCGTCAAAGTTTGCATGAGCAGACGCATAAGTGGGATGCTCATGCTTATGATGGTGTCGTCTTTACTTACCAGCTGTGTGCATTCAAAACACTGAAGGACTTTACAGAGGTTTTTCAGCTTTGACCACTGCACACCCGACAACTCCATGTCTGCCCTCAAACTGCCTGCCCGTGTATCCTCCCATAAATGTATTACAGCCTGCCACTGTTAGCACAGCCTCTCAACCATGTGCATGGTGGAGTGCCACCTTGTTGCAAAGTCTATGATTAGGCGGTTCTTGGGGAGGTGGAGCGATTGCTGCAGCCTCTGCATACGATTGGAGTCTACTGGCGAGCGACGGATGTGCGAGCACAGTCTTCGCACTTTATGGAGCAGGGCTGTTAACTCGGATAATTATTTAAGAATCTCTGCACCACCAGGTTCAAGGTGTGAGCCAGGTAAGGTATGTGTCTGAGTTTTGCCAGGGCTATGGCCGCCACAAAATTACGGCCGTTATCACTGACTACCTTGCCTGGCTCAAGATGTAGACTGCCCAGCCATGACTCAGTTTCTTGCTGCAAGTAGTCGGCCAGTACCTCCGCGGTGTATCTGTTGTCGCCCAAAGACATCATTTTTAAAACAGCCTGCTGACGCTTACCACTAGCTGTTCGATAGTGGGACACCTCGTGTGCAACACTGGCAGCTGTGGATGGAGTGCTCGTGCGACTGTGCTCTGTCGATGAGATTTCGCTTCTGGAGGAGGGTCGAATGCCTACAGCTAACTGTTGCCTCTACCGTGGGCTAGGCAGCACTGTCCCACCGCCGCTGTCCCCTGTTGACCCTGCATCCACCACATTAACCCAGTGCGCAGTGATGGACAGGTAATGGCCCTGGCCATGCCTACTGGCCCATGCATCTGTTGTGAGGTGCATCTTTCCACTCACTGATTGTTTGAGTGCATGGACAATGTGGTCTTTCACATACAGGTGGAGGGCAGGGATGGCTTTTCGAGAAAAGAAGTGCCGACTGGGTAGGTCATAGCGTGGGACAGCGTAGGCCATGAGGTCTCTGAAAGCTGCGCTTTCAACCAAATGGAAGGGCATCATCTCTAATGAGATCAGTTTGGCAATGTAGGCGTTCAAAGCAAGTGTACGCGGATGAGAGGATGAGTACTTTCTTGTCCTACTCAGAGTGTCTGGTAGGGTGAGCTGGACTTGAGAGCTGCATATAGGAGAACTAGCGGTGGACATGATGGACTGAAAGGGGGTTGGTGATGGTCGTGGTGGTGATGACCTAGATTCAGTCTTTCGTTGCAAAAACACTGTGATTCCCTGACTGCTTTGGCCTTGCGACAACACCTCAACATTTCTTGCTGGTGGTGTCCTAACCGGTGGGCTTACAGTGGGGGAAGCAATGGAGCGTTGCTGGCTAACTTCAGTCGGAGCAGGTGCACATGTGCTACCTGAGGTTTTGTAGTCCGTCCACGCTTGCAAGTGCATGTTGATTAAATGTCTAACCATGCAACTTGTATTCAAATTTCTGAGATTTTTCCCTCGCTAAAGGTCCCTCTGCACTTCTTACCTTTGCCTCATCAATAGGATTTTGGTCAAAAAAGTGCCACACTGCACTCTTCTTACTATGGGATAAATTTTCAGTGCTTGCACGCTGCGCTAATTTGACCATTTGGCCAAGCTGTTCTGCAACTCTTTTTGTTTTTTTAACACGTTTTTGGACTGCTACAGGCCTGCCAGATAACCCCAGCTGCGATAGAATCATAGAATCATAGAATAGTAGAGTTGGAAGGGACCTCCTGGGCCATCTGGTCCAACCCCCTGCTCAAAGCAGGATTCTCTAAATCATCCCAGACAGATGTCTGTCCAGCCTATGTTTGAAGACTTCCATTGAAGGAGAACTCACCACCTCTCGTGGCAGCCTGTTCCACTCATTGATCACCCTAACTGTCAAAAAGTTTTTTCTAATATCTAATCTGTGTCTCTCCCATTCAGTTTCATCCCATTGCTTCTAGTCTTTCCTTGTGCAAATGAGAATAAAGATGATCCTTCTACAATGTGACAGCCCTTGAGATATTTGTAGACAGCTATTAAGTCTCCTCTCAGTCTTCTTTTTTGCAAGCTAAACATTCCCAAATCCTGCAACCGTTCCTCATAGGACATGACTTGCAGACCGGTCACCATTCTGGTGGCTCTTCTCTGAACTTGCTCCAGTTTGTTGATGTCTTTTTTAAAATGTGGTGCCCAAAACTGGACACAGTATTCCAGATGAGGTCTGACCAAAGAGTAGAGGGCAATAATGACCTCACGTGATCTTGACTGTATGCTTCTGTTGATACATCCTAGAATTGCATTTGCCTTTTTTGCTGCTGCATCACACTGTTGACTCATGTTCAGTCTGTGATCAATTAGTATACCCAAGTCTTTTTCACATGTGCTGTTACTTAGCCCTATTCCTCCCATTTTGTATATGCTTTTTTCATTTTTATTGCCCAGATGTAGTACTTTGCATTTTTCCCTGTTAAAATCCATTCTGTTAGTTGCTGCCCACTGCTCCAGTTTATTTATATCTTTTTGAATCCTCTCTCTCTCTTCTCCAGTATTAGCTACCCCTCCTAGCTTTGTGTCATCAGCAAATTTGATCAGTTTACCCTCAATTCCTTCATCTAAATCATTGATAAAGATGTTGAACAATACAGGGCCCAAAACAGAGCCTTGTGGTACCCCACTTGATACATTCTTCCAACTGGATGTGCAGCCATTTACGACCACTCTTTGGGTCTGATCACTAAGCCAGTTATGAATCCACCTAACAGTTGCCTTGTCCATTCCATACTTAGTCATTTTTTCAATAAGGATTGTGTGAGATACTTTGTCAAATGCTTTGCTGAAGTCAAGATATACTATATCTACAACATTTCCCTGATCCACCCAGTCAGTGATTCTGTCATAGAAGGAAATTAAGTTAGTCTGACATGACTTATTAGTTACAAACCCATGCTGACTCTGTTTAATCACTTCATTCTTATCCAGGTACTTGCATACATGTTCTTTAATAATTTGTTCAAAGATCTTTCCTGGTATAGAAGTCAGACTCACCGGCCTGTAGTTCCCTGGGTCCACCTTCTTCCCTTTTTAAAGATAGGAACAAGATATCGATGTCGATACCTGCTGCGGATCCTCCTCCTCTTCTGAGCTATTGCCAGCGGCACTCTCTTCCCCCACTGGATGCCAATCCGGGTCAACAACTGGGCCATCCATCACCTCCTCTTCAATTTCATCTGCACCTTCCTCTGTGTCACCGTGTAAGGTGGTATAGTATGCAGGAAGGGGCACCTGAGTTTCATCAGGGTCAGATTCTGGCTCAGTAGACTGCGAGAGCAATGTAGTGCTCTGGGTGAATGTACCAGCAGAATCATATAGCAGTGGCTGTGCATCAGTGCACTCCATGTCAGATTCATCTTGGACTGGGGAATTCAGGATATGACTTGATAACCCAGGCATGGTATGTGAAAAGAGCTCCATGGAGTAATCTGAAGTGTGGCCTTCCGCATCCTTCACTTTTGGTGGGGGTGAAGGACACAAGGAAAGGGGTTGTTCCTGACCAGAAGCCAGACTTGACGACTCAATGCTTGGAGTTTTTGAAACTTCAGAAGAGGAAGCGATAGAGCTGGAGGCTGTTTCGGCAATGTAAGCCAAAACCTGTTCCTGATGCTCCGGCTTTAAAAGCGGTTTACCTACTCCCAGAAAAGGGAGCCTTCCAGGCCTTCTGGAGCCAGACAATGAAGCAGGCTCAACACCTCCTGCCTTAGGTGCTATTGTGCTTTTGACACTTCCAGCAGATGCATCACCACCACCATCAGTACCAGCTGCCCCCCCTCCATACTTCCTCATGTTTGTGAAAATGTACCCAAAATACCAGCTGATATATGGTACTGTATCAGAAGCGTACAGCTGTATACGGTGAAGGTGAAAAATTGAAATCTCCGCTTATATTTGCGGAGTAACAGACACAGACTCTCACAGGCTCAATATGGATTAGACCAGAATATAAAAAGTAGAAAAAGGGTAATGTATCAGAAGCGTACAGCAGTATACAGTCTTGGGGTAATTTTAAATCTCCGTATCTATTTCCAGAGTCAGACACAGACTCTCACAGGCTCAGTATGGATTACACCAGAATATAAAATAAAAAGTGTACTGTATCAGAAGCGTACAAACGTATACAGTGCTGGGGTAATTTTAAATCTCCGTATATATTTCCAGAGTCACATACAGATGCTCACAGGCTCAGTATGGATTACACCAGAATATAAAATGTTGAAAAAGGGTAATGTATTAGAAGCGTACAGCTGTATGCAGTGTTGGGGAACTTTTAAATCTTCGTATATATTTCCAGAGTAACACACAGACGCTCACAAGCTCAGTATGGAGTGGACCAGAATACGAAAAGCATAAAAAGTGTACTGTATCAGTAGCGTACAGCTCTATACAGTGTTGGGGTAATTTTAAATCTCCATATATATTTCAGGAGTAACACACAGATGCTCACAGGCTCAGTATGGATTAGACCAGAAAATGAAAAGCAGAAAAAGTGTACTGTATCAAAAGCGTACAGCTGTATACAGTGTTGGGGTCATTTTAAATCTCCGTAAATATTTCAGGAGTAACACAGAGACGCTCACAGGCTCAGTATGGATTACAAAAGAATATGAAAAGCATAAAAAGTGTACTGAGTCAGTAGTGTACAGCTGTATACAGTGTTGGGGTAATTTTAAATCTCCGTATATATTTCAGGAGTATCACACAGACGCTCACAGGCTCAGTATGGATTAGACCAGAATATGAAAAGCAGAAAAAGTGTACTGTATCAGTAGCGTACAGCTGTATACAGTGTTGGGGTCATTTTAAATCTCCATATATATTTCAGGAGTAACACACAGACGCTCACCAGCTCAGTATGGAGTAGACCAGAATATGAAAAGCAGAAAAAGTGTACTGTATCAGTAGCGTACAGCTGTATACAGTGTTGGGGTAATTTTAAATCTCCATACATATTTCCGGAGTCACACACAGACGCTCTGTCAGTATGGATTTGACCGTAATACAGAAGGCAGAAAAACTGTACTGTATCAGAAGATACCAGCTGTATACGGTTTTGGGGAAAATTTAAATCTCCGTTTATAATTCCGGAGTCACACACAGATAATCAGCATGTATTTGTCCGTGATACCAGCCGGTACATGGTAGTGTATGAGGAGCGTACAGCTCTATATGGTGTGGGAAAAAATGAACGCTCGGTAACTGTGCAGAAAAAAAGAATAAAAGCATTAGTGCTGTGTAGGTGCTGTGTTAAAAAGCAGTCTGCAGAGCAGTGTACACACAGTAATACATCTAGCAGGCAGCCTAATAATCAGCTCTGCTGCTGCACACAAGAAATTCCTCCCCTCTCACTGGCAGGCAGCCTAATAATCAGCGCTGCTGCCCACAACAAAATCCTCCCCTGTCACTGCACACTAACTGTACAGCTAATCGCTATCAGCACAAGCACAGAATAACTTTTTTTTCCTGCCTAACTCTCTCCCTACTGAGAAACAGCGGCAGCAACCTCTCCCTGCGCTAAGATCGGAAGAAGTAAAATGGCGGTCGGCAGTGAGGGATTTTATAGGCACTGTGACACCACACAAAGCAAGCCAATCACTGCAATGCCCTTCTCTAAGATGGTGGTGGCCGCTGTCCATGTCATCCCGTTGCCCACAGTGTACGTCCTTGCTCATTGGCTGAGAAAAGGCCCCTGCAAGCATTATGGGAAAACCGACTTTGGCGCTCGGGTCGCCGAACGCATGGCCGACCTCACGCTATGGTCGGGTTTCACTCGGTGATAACCGACTTTGGCGAAAGTCGGTGTTTTTTGAATCTGACCGACCTGTTTCGCTCAACTCTAGTGGTGAGAACATTACTTCTAAAACTTCCAAATAGTGACCATAAATGCGGCTCATATTAATAGATGATGGGGATGAAGATTAAGGAGAAAGTCAGTAGGTTCAACAATGGGGACTTAGGAATAAAAATCTGATTATTTTGGTCTCCTTTCTTGTGTTTTTATTGATGCACATGGATAATCTACGCAGCGATGTCACACTACTGAGATTATAAAATACTATACGTAATATAATGTTTTCATTTTTGCAATAGGTCCTTGTTATCTGTATTAGGTGATGAGAAGTGCCACCTCTCGGGTCATTATTGAGGTCATTGCTGCTTATCCCTCACTGTCTGCACTCCTTGGATTAGATCATAGGTGGCCTCAATTACTTAAGCTTGTCTGTTCTACAGTATATCTGCAGTCTGGTGACTCAGGTCCATCGAGGAAAGATGAAGAGTAGAATGTCAATGTAAGGAAACATGGTTACACATATCTATTCAGCCATTGTGGTTACTTAGTAACATCTGCTCCACATAAGCTATGCCCTGTCCTGAATATTATAATCCAGGATTTGAAACCGTCATGCACAAATTACTAAATCTACCCCATATGTACCTGTGCTGTATACAAATTAGGAAAATTTGCTAACACTCATATGAAGGAAAAGAGGAATACTTGCCAATATAAACCAATCTGATTCCAACTCTTGTTTTTGAAAAACCTTTTGAATATAAAGTAAGCATCTGATTGGCTGCTATGGACAACGTACTTTGTAGCGCTTTTGATAAATCTCCGCAGTAAGTTGGTATAACAGGGCCTAAATGATTATACTGTTGGGTGCATACAGCGCTCCTTCTCGTCTATGACTTTTGTGCTGCGTGCCTGTGCCTAATACTACCCATCTATTGAGGAAGCGCATTTATCTCTAGTATTTATTGTCATGCTTTGAGCATGATTTCATACACGTTATAGACATAGACACAACATAAGATTTTTTTTGCACCAAGGATGTAATATATTTTAAGCTGCATGCTCAGCAGTTCAACTTTGACAAGCTTTCATTCTGCAGAGTTTGCTCCTAGGTGGCCCACCGAACGACATGCTAACATGCGAGGGCTCTCATCAAAAACACCTTACCTTCATTTCACTAAATATATCGTAAGTGGGATATGTTAAAAATGTCCATTTCTCATCACTATTTGTAGACTCTCTACTGCTTCCTAAGTAAAATATAGTCATTACCCTTCTTGGCTGCAACTGCAAACACGTTTATATCCTGTGCTTGAGGGGAGTTCACCTTCATACTTTCCATCCAAGAGAAGGCAGCATTTTGTCAGTGTGACGATACAGGAGTAGCAGAGGCAAGTTTGTCAGACGGGCGGGTTTGTAATTCACTAGTTGAAGTGCTTGTCCCTTAAAAGACATTTATTACCTATCAATTTGACAGGTGAAAAATGCCTGATTGGTCGCAGCTCTCCTGTGGAACTGGCAGCGATCACTATGTGACTGCAGTGTAAAAGTATGTCTATGGGGGCGACATAAACAGTGGAGCACTGCACATGACCTTTCTGTCATCTCCATACACATTAAAGGGATCTATCTATCTATCTATCTATCTATCTATCTATCTATCTATCTATCTATCTATCTATCTATCCCATATCTATCTA
>JARQOD010000003.1:176423275-176478275 GCA_033576555.1 Oophaga sylvatica | reverse complement strand
ATCTATCTATCTATCTATCTATCTATCTATCTATCCATCTGTATCTTTGGTAAAACAGTGAATCATATTTTAGTTTTTAGGAACACATTTTTTTGAAAGGTGAGCAGTAGAGAGGTAGAGAGGTATTCTGCTATAATGCTGCCTAAAATGCAGCAAGGCAAATAATACTACTAAATAATGTCAAATATTGATATACAATCCCCAAACAATACTGGTGTATAGTGGCATAATAATATTGTCATACACTGAACACATATAGTACCAGATTGATTATTTTAAGTGTGCTATATTTTTTTGCCAAATCTGTCTGTTTTTTCCATGTGCACCATATTTATCATTATTTTACTTATGTTTTTCTTTTATTTGCTCCTTCTACACTGATTTGTATAGTTTCAATGACCGTAGCTTAGATGGAGAACATTTTTTGTCTAGTGAATAGGTGAAACTTTTTTTTTTGCAAAAAATTAGCTTAAATTAACTCCAGTTAAAGGTTGGCTAAAAATGACCTTAGTCCAATTAATTTAGTCCAATCTCGATTTGTGCCAAGGGATGTGTTAGATTTGGATAAATAAAAACAACACAAAAAACTATCCAAAAATGTAAGAACAAAATACCGAATTATTGAAAACTGCGGACCACGGGAACCGAATAATAATGCACAGCAGGGAATTAATACTATAGCTGGCACCATGAGCATAGGAGATGACACGGAGCACATAGGTTCAAAAAATATATATATATAATTTTTATTGATCACTGCAAAAGGTATAGCTTAGTGAAAAATATATATTAAGAAATATGCATTCAGGAATACACAGAGCTAATAAAGTCACAGATATTATATATCTATAGTATTGCTATATACTATAGCTGGCACCATGTCCAAGTTTTCGTCATGGCGTGGATAAATTGGCCGAATGTTCGCTTGTGCTGCAATCCCTCCGACTAGTGCGCCTTCTGTGATTGATCAATAGTTTGGGACAGATTAGTTTTATAACAAATCTCATTTTCCCCTCCACTATCCTTTTTATCAGTCTGCAATGAAAAAGATTACACACAAGTGGATTTGGGAATGTGACAGTGTTCTAGGCTGCTATGGAAGCAGATGCTTTGGCTACCTAAACTGTGAGATGGGAGGGGGACAGAAAGGGATAAAGTAGTTAGTGTGGCCGGATAAGCAGACCACACCTCCCCTTGTAAAACACCTCTTTAGCATGAATGAAGCCGGGATTAAGTCCTTCCTATCCCTCGTGTCATTGGCTGAGCCGGCTGGGGAAAAAGATTTAAAAAAGGAGAATGATTAGTGTCTGAGTAACATCTTAAGCTGAGACTGAGCTGGAAGAAGCATCAGAGGCAGCACCATGTACTTTGCCTTGGCTGTACACTGCGCCCTTCTGCTGATCCACACTGTCCTAGATCCTGCGCTGGATGGCCATCACTCAAAAACGACGCCACCGAGATCATTCCGGGCCACATCGAAAATACGGAGGTAGTCGTGGAAGCCACCATCACCAGCGACAATTACACGCTGAACCAAGCTAAACACGGTGGAAGATACCTGCACCAATCCACAGACCCAACAGGTAACTACACAAGTTGCAAACTTTTCAAATATTGCTTCCTGCACACATGTAGCAGAGCCGAGACCGTTCATTAGCGCAAAACTGAGTTTGTGAGTTTAAAGTTGTGGAAAAATATGGAAAAAAGTATATCTTTATTTCGAAGGCTAACACAATACAGCTCCCAAAATGATAAATGAACAAATTTAGCTCTGCTACATCCGTACTGCAGGTTAGAAAACAATGTAATGTTTTTGTGCTGTTATGTGAACATTTATGAGAAGGATTATTAAAGGATTAAACACAATTAATTATAAATGACTAGTAAATGAATTACTAACAACTGTAGTTCCAATAAGTAATGTAAGTCTGGTTGTAAATCTTTGGCACTTGTACCCAGGTGATAAACACCTTGTCTGTAGGGGCACCCATGTAGTAGTTGTACTTTGCTTTTTACTATGCAGAACAGTGGATCGTCATAGACGTGGCGCACACGGATGTATTCAGGTGGGAGGTAGGACATGATTTATCACGGAGAAACACTAAGGTGGAATTCCCCTTTAACCTCCGTTCATTATGGTCATTCTAGAACTATCATTTCCATTTTATTATTAAGGCCAGGAGGTGACATAAGTTTCCATAGGAATCTGTTGAAAATATTATTGTGCAATGTGGAAAATGTATATTGTAAAGTAAATGATATAATATTGTGTGGGTTAATCATTTTTACAGAATATGTACTTAATAGCTGCCGGATTCCTCATTAAGTAGGAATTTTTGCATGTCTGCACATCAATGTATTGGGATCATGAATCCTATGATTTGTCCTATGTAAAATAACGAACAGCCCAACATAAAATCACAGAACATCGTTTGCGATTTTACAAAACATATCAAGAAATGAATCTTTTGCTTTAAAAGACTTTATGACTTTAAGCCATGTTTTCTCTATAGCTGACCTCAGGGTGTATCACCTAATCATCAATGTGTGATCGATCCAACCTTGCTCCTTCGCGTCGTCACGTTCAGCTATGTCTGGTATAACATTTTTCTTTCTCCGAGGTTATGGAATTTCCCACATAATACTGAGGAAGAAACAAAACATTAAGATCGTTAGCAGCAGTCCATGTCTAGTAAATAGGTGATTTTTAAACGGTGCTCCAAATATATGGCGTTACTCATTGGAAAGTTGTTTTTGAAGTGGCGCCGTATAACTAGGGTCCCATTCACATGATAATAAATGGATACATTTTAAAATAGTTCCCACTAACAAGCTTTATCATTTACTTTATACACAGCATAGGCAATAATTTCACAGCATGATACCAATAAGGATGGAGGTCCCAAAGTCCTCTATGTGAATGGAACATTAGCGTGTATGAGTTACAAACTCCCCATTCACTTTTATGGGACTTATGAAAAAGCTGTCTCCGTCAGTCCCATAGAAATAAAGAGTGCAGCGTCATATATGCAGACTACTGCTCTACAAACTTCAGGACCCCCCTATCTCTCATGAATAGTTGGTTTCCAGTGGTCAGACCCCTAGTAGTAATACATTTGTCAATTGTCCTGTAAATAAGTGACATATATTGTTTATGGGGCAACCTGTCACTCTATCACTTATGAGGTTCTATAGGACCAGATTTAGGGTTCTATGAAAACATTGGTTCTCTCGTACCATGAACATTGCAGGTAAAACCCATCCAACCAACACACCAGTATTCTCCATGAGGTTCTACTGCATCAGTCTTAGATCACCATGTTGGTTCTGAAGTACCTTTAAAGATGAAGAGTTTTTCGCCAAGCTCTGACCCAATAATGTGGCCAGATTTTGGCTGTGTGAATTTAGAGATTTTCCACTCTACATCTTACTTGAAAGTGTAAGGTGTTTTGGTTTCTCTGTCATTTTTCATGTAGAAGGGTCTGCATGGTCCTCCTGAGATCTGCTAATCTTCATAAACATTGTCAGGTGGAATCTGATGAAATGATATTAAAACGCCTCATTCCAAGCTCTTAACTAATCATCACAGCATGTCATTATATAATGTGACCCCAGTTTGCATGTGGCAGTAAAAGGTTGAGAGAGAATTACTGTATATACTCATGTATAAGCCGACCCGTGTATAAGTCGACCCCCCTAATTTTGCCACAAAAAACTGGGAAAACTTATTGGCTCGCGTATAAGCCTAGGGTGAAAAATGATTATGCCCCATATGATGCTCCACAGATTATGCCCCCATATGCTGCACAGATTATGCCCAATATGCTCCACAGATTATGCCCCCATATGCTCCAGATTATGCCCCCTATATGCTCCAGATTATGCCCAATATGCTTCAGATTATGCCCCCATATGCTCCAGATAATGCCCAATATGCTTCAGAGATTATACCCCCATATGCTCCAGATTATGCCCAATATGCTTCAGAGATTATGCCCCCATATGCTCCAGATTATGCCCCCATATATTCCACAGATTATGCCCCCATATGCTCCAGATTATGCCCCATATGTTCCACAGATTATGCCCCCATATGCTCCAGATTATGCCCCATATGTTCCACAGCTTATGCCCCCATATGCTCCATATTATGCCCCCATATGCTCCATATTATGCCCCATATGCTCCAGATTATGCCCCATATGTTCCACAGATTATGCCCCCATATGCTCCATATTATGCCCCCATATGTTCCACAGATTATGCCCCCATATGCTCCAGATTATGCCCCATATGTTCCACAGCTTATGCCCCCATATGCTCCATATTATGCCCCCATATGTTCCACATATTATGCCCCATATGCTCCAGATTATGCCCCCATATGTTCCACAGATTATGCCCCCATATGCCCCAGATTATGCCCCATATGTTCCACAGATTATACCCCATATGCTCCAGATTATGCCCCCATATGCTGCACAATTATGCCCCATATGCCCCATAGTATAGGCCTCATATGCTGCTGCAAAAATAAAATGACATACTCACCTCTCGTCGCTGGGGGCCAGGTGCCGGTGTCCTGAGCAGGCGGGGACACCGGCGCGCTATGGGGGACAGGTGCCGGTGTCACTGCTCGCTCAGGACCCCGGCACCTGAGATATTTACCTGTCCCGTTCCACCGCTGCACGCTGCGTCCTCGTCTTACTCCTCTGGCTGTGAATGATCTGGCGGGGTGCGGCGCGCACTAACGACGTCATCGCGCCCTCTGCCTGAACATTCACAGCCAGAGGAGTCAGATGAGGACGCAGCGTGCAGCGGTGGAACGGGACAGGTAAATATCGCTATACTCACCCCTCCGCCGGCGCGGTCTCTGCAGCCTCTCCTCTTCTCCCGATGCTCTCCGCAGCACTTCCTTCCTACAGCGGTCACATGGTACCGCTTATTAAAGTCATGAATATGTGCATATTCATGACTTTAATGAGCGGTACCATGTGACCGCTGCAGGAAGGAGCCGGAGATCGTGGGAGAAGCAGGGGGGCTGCAGAGACCGCGCCGGCGGAGGGGTGAGTATGATCCGACACCCCCGCTCCCTCTCCCCTGCCGACCCCCGTATATGACCCGCGTATAAGCCGAGAGGGGGACTTTCAGCCCTAAAAAATGGGCTAAAAATCTCAGCTTACACACGGGTATATACGGTATGCTCTTCCAAGCATTTTTGCAATCTCTCTGCACTTATTTCAGAGGTAGTTCTGCTAAAGACCCAAGTAATCTGAAATAGGCTGGTTAATAAGGACATACTGCCTGAAGGATTGAGAACTTTATGGTTGTTAAAGGGAACCTATCAACAGTATTGTGCATAGTAACCTACAGACAGTGTCAGGTCGGTGCCATTATACTGATTAAAAGATACCTTGGTTGATGAAATCCGTCTTGTGGTTGTTATGTAATCTTTCTTTTCAGTTTTGAGTTAATGATATGCTCGTGCTCCGGGGCGGCCTGTGGGGGTCTTCATGTGCTGCTCTGATTAGGTATTCATAATGCAGACTGCTGACAGGTCACTGATCCCTCACTGACCTGCTCCCGAGTTTACATAATGGATATTATATATATACACTGCTCAAAAAAATAAAGGGAACACTTAAACAACAGAATGTAACTTCTAGTAAATCAAACTTCTGTGAAATCAAACTGTCCACTTAGGAAGCAACACTGATTGACAATTAATTTCACATGCTGTTGTGCAAATGGAATAGACAACAGATGGAAATTATTGGCAATTATCAATACTCAATAAAGGAGTGGTTCTGCAGGTGGGGACCACAGACCACATCTCAGCACCAATGCTTTCTGGCTGATGTTTTGGTCACTTTTGAATGTTGGTTGTGCTTTCACACTCGTGGTAGCATGAGACAGACTCTACAACCCACACAAGTGGCTCAGGTAGTGCAGCTCATCCAGGATGGCACATTAATGAAAGCTATCACAAGAAGGTTTGCTGTGTCTGTCAGCGTAATGTCCAGAGGCTGGAGGCGCTACCAGGAGACAGGCCAGTACACCAGGAGACGTGGAGGGGGCCGTAGGAGGGCAACAACCCAACAGCAGGACCGCTACCTCTGCCTTTGTGCAAGGAGCAGCACTGCCAGAACCCTGCAAAATGACCTCCAGCAGGCCACAAATGTGCATGTGTCTGCAAAAACGGATAGAAACCGATTCCGTGAGGATGGTCTGAATGCCTGACATCCATGTGGGTTGTGCTCACAGCCCACCTCCGTGCAGGACGCTTGGCATTTGCCACAGAACACCAGGATTGGCAAATTCGCCACTGGCGTCCTGTGCTCTTCACAAATGAAAGCAGGTTCACACTGAGCACAAGTGACAGACGTGAAAGAGTCTGGAGACACCGTGGAGAGCGATCTACTGCCTGCAACATCCTTCAGCATGACCGGTTTGGCAGTGGGTCAGTAATGGTGTGGGGTGGCATTTCTTTGGAGGGCCACACAGCCCTCTATGTGCTTGCCAGAGGTAGCCTGACTGTCATTAGGTACCGAGATGAGATCCTCAGACCCCTTGTGAGACCATATGTGTCACGCTGTCACTGTATACAGGAGGTCCGGGGTCTATGCTGACCCTAAGCTGGGGCCCTGACTAATCCCTCTACCTGGAGGTACTGTTGATGGTACAGAGGTCCAGGCCGCCAGCGTAACCCTATCTCCTGTGAATCCCTGACCCTCAGTAATCTAGTCCTGAGAAGGACCCTGATCACCACCACAGGGAACGGGAAGGTAAATGCCTACACACAGTATAAGACGAACGAGACAGTACAAGGGGTAAAATAAAAGACCACCTTGCATACAAAACTCACTCTAACTACAGAGGGAACACCAACGGGTAAGGAGATAAATAATAAAGCGAGGAGAGGAGAAAACCACACCAGGTACTCTTCACTTCAGACTTCTCAATACAACGATCCGCTCTGCTGGTCTGCATGAATGCTTTCACCGACACTTCCCTAGCAGACTGGCAGGTATTTGAAGGAATCTCATTAGTGCATCATTAACTGCAGCTGGGCGAGGCTGAGCCTCGTCTAGCACAGAGAGAGGAAGAATTAACTCCCTCACTGCCGACAAACACCAAGCACCAAAAACTCAGCTGTGAGAAGTCAGGTTGTGTAATCGCGACGATCTTCGTGGCGACACACCCGTGACAGTACCCCTCCTTCTACGAGGGGCCTCCGGACCCTCAGGACCAGGTTTATCTGGGTGAGATGTGTGGAAGGACCGAATTAATCGGTCTGCGTTAATATCCGACGCAGGAACCCACGTCTTCTCCTCAGGACCCTACCCCTTCCAATGAACCAGGTACTGAAGGGACCGGCGATTCAGACGTGAATCGATGATTTTCGACACCTGAAACTCCAAGTTACCATTGACCACCACAGGAGGAGGAGGTAAAGTTGATGGTATCACCGGCGCCACATACCTCTTAAGCAACGATTTGTGGAACACATTGTGAATTTTAAACGTAGGGGGGAGGTCAAGACGGAATGCCACCGGATTAATTATAGAACTGATCCTGTATGGCCCGATGAACCTGGGACCCAGTTTCTAGGAGAGAACCTTAAGTTTAATATTCTTGGTAGACAACCATACCCGATCGTTCACACTTAGGTCCGGACCAGACACTCTCCTCCTATCAGCCATACGTTTGTATCGGTTCCCCATAGTACTCAGATTATTCAGCACTCCTCTCCACACTGAAGCAAGTGACGACAAAAATCGTTCCTCCTCAGGAACCCCAGAAGAGCTCCCCCTATTTAAAGTACAAAACTGGGGGTGAAAACCATATGCCCCAAAAAACGGGGACTTACCAGTGGACTCGCTCCGCCTATTGTTAAGAGCGAATTCCGCCAGAGGCAAGAAAGAAGACCAGTCCTCCTGGTTCTCTGACACAAAACACCGGAGATATGTCTCCAAGCTCTGGTTCAGACGCTCTGTCTGACCATTGGTCTGCGGATGAAAAGCCGACGAAAATGACAACTGCATCCCCCGCCGTGTACAAAATGCCTTCCAGAATTTGGACACAAACTGAGACCCCCGATCCGACACCACATCGGAGGGTACCCCGTGAAGTCTCACAATCTCCCCAATGAACACCTGCGCAAGAGTTTTAGCATTAGGAAGAGCAGGAAGAGCGATAAAATGTGCCATCTTGCTGAACCTGTCCACTACAACGAGTATGACTGTTTTACCTGAAGACGGCGGGAGGTCCGTAATAAAGTCCATAGACAGATGAGTCCACGGACGCTCCGGGATTTTCAAAGGTAAGAGGGCCCCAGACGGACGGGTATGTGGGGTCTTAGAGCGCGCACAAACCCCACAGGACGCGACAAAAGTTACCACCTCCCTATGTAAGTTAGGCCACCAAAACCGGCGCGAGAGGAGATCCACAGTTGCTTTACTCCCTGGGTGTTCTGCCAAAGCTGAATTATGGTGTGCCTCGATTACCTTTTGTCTTAACTGATCTGGAACAAACAGTCTCCCTGGAGGTCCAACAGGGGCGTCCCCCTGAGCCTCCAATACCTCCTCCTCAAGCTCAGAGCATACTGCCGACACCACCACCCCCTCCTCAAGGATAGGAACCGGGTCATCCGTCTTCCCGGCCCCAGGGAAACTGCGAGATAAGGCATCCGCCTTTACATTTTTTGACCCAGGACGATATGTGACGACAAAATTAAACCTGGTAAAAAACAACGACCACCTAGCTTGTCTGGGATTCAGACGTTTTGCGGACTCTAAATATAGCAGGTTCTTGTGATCGGTAATGACGGTGACCGGGTGAACTGCCCCCTCCAAAAAATGACGCCACTCCTCAAAAGCTAACTTAATGGCCAAGAGTTCCCTATTGCCGACATCATAATTCCTCTCAGCGGACGACAATTTTTTAGAGAAGAAGGCGCACGGATGCCATTTACCAGGGGACGGACCTTGAGATAATACCGCTCCCACCCCTACCTCAGAAGCGTCTACCTCCACAATGAACGGCTGTGACACATCAGGTTGAATGAGTATGGGTGCCGAAGCAAAACATTTTTTCAAGGAGGAAAACCTTGACAAGCCTTGTCAGACCACCTTGAAAAATCCCTCCCTTTTTTAATCATGTCTGTGAGAGGTTTAACTATGGACGAGAAATTACGAATAAATTTCCGGTAGTAGTTAGCACACTTCAGGAAACGTTGTAATGCCTTAAGATCCTCTGGCAGATCCCACTCAAGAACTGCCCGCACTTTCCCAGGGTCCATACGAAAACCGGATGCTGACACCAGGAATCCTAAAAACTGAAGTACCTGTACGGCGAACACACACTTCTCCCATTTGGCGTACAGTTTATTATCCCGCAAGATCTGCAACACCTGCCTAACATGCTCCTGATGAGACACAAGATCCGGCGAGTAAATTAAGATGTCATCCAGATATATGACAACAAACTGTCCCACTAGGTGGCGAAAGATGTCATTAACAAAATGTTGAAACACCGCCGGGGCATTAGTCAGACCAAATGGCATGACAAGGTTCTCATAATGCCCCTCCGGAGTGTTAAACGCCGTTTCCACTCATCCCCCTCCTTCATCCTAATCAGATTATACGCCCCCCTGAGATCCAACTTAGAGAACCATTTGGCGCCCACGATCTGATTGAAGAGATCGGGAATAAGTGGGAGCGAATACGAATCTCGGACCGTAATCCGATTAAGCTCACGGAAATCCAGGCAAGGGCGTAGGCCTCCATCTTTCTTTTTCACAAAGAAGAACCCTGCGGCCACCGGGGAAGATGAAGGTCTAATATGCCCCTTAGCCAGACTCTCCGAAATATAATCCTTCATGGCCTGCCTCTCAGGACCAGAAAGGCTATACAACCTAGATTTCGGTAATTTGGCTTCAGGGAGCAATTTTACAGAACAGTCATACGCGCGATGAGGAGGTAGTTCTTGACACCCTTTCTCCGAAAATACATCCTCAAAGTCCACCAGAAATGGAGGTAAGGTCCTAGGCACGACCGCACCGATGACCGTGTTCATGCAGTTTTTATTACAGAATTCACTCCACTGGCTTATCTCTCTGGATTGCCAATTAATAACCGGGTTATGCTTAGTTAACCAAGGAAGGCCCAACACTATAGGAGTGGGAAGACCCTCCAACACGTAACAAGACAACAGTTCTTAATCTTTATGTATCGCCCCCACTCAAAGATCAATGTTATGCATGGCTTGCAAAAAACTACCTTGACCGAGAGGCCTGGCGTCGATCGAGAATATGGGGATGGGTTTAGCCAATACACTCAGTCGCATACCTTGAACCCGGGCAAACCGAGCGTCCACCAGATTAGCCCCGGCCCCACTATCCAGAAGAACAGATATCCTCTCAGTTCTCGTACCCACCACCACCTCCGCCGGTACGAGAAATTGAGACGGACCTGGGGACGAAATACATACTCCCAGATTGTCGTCCACCACACAACCTGCGATCAATAGTTTTCCGGCGACTTCTCACTCTGCAAAGGACGGGATGGACACCCCCCAATAAAATGTCCCTTTCTCCCGCAGAAGAAACACCTTCCTGTCTTGCGGCGCACTGCCGATCCCCTCCCTCGGAATGATGTCCCTCCTAACTGCATAGGCTCCTCTGGACTGACCAGGGGAACCTCCATATAAGGGGCCCTAGTAGAAGGTGGAATCATCACAGGGGGCGGAGTTACCTCGCACCTCTCCCGAAGCCGTCTGTCAATGCGAATAGCAAGGGCCATAGCGGCTTCCAGTGACGTGGGAGGGTCATACTGTGCCAACACATCTTTTAATTTGTCAGATAAACCTTGACAAAACTGGCTCCTAAGAGCCGGGTCATTCCACTGGGTGTCCGTGGCCCACCTACGGAACTCCGAACAGAATTCCTCCGCCGGACGATCTCCCTGCTGTATCTTACGTAACTTAGTTTCAGCAAGGGAGACCCGATCCGGGTCATCATATACAAGACCCAGAGCTGCGAAAAACCTATCCACTGACTGGAGAGCCGGGAGCCCGGGGAAGCGAGAACACACATGATTGGGGGTCCCCTTGTAGGAGCGAGATGACAATTCCCACCCTTTGATCTTCACTCCCCGATGACCGAAGTCGCAGCCGAAAGTACAATTTACATGCCTCCCGGACGGAAAGCAAAAAATTTGTCCCGCCCTCCAGTGAACCTGTCAGGGAGAGCTACTTTAGGTTCAGGTCCGGCTTGCTCCAGGGGGTACAAAACCTTGGACTTAACGTCCGCCAGCTCCATGGACAAACTCTGCAACTGCCGAGCTAGACTGGCTACTGGATCCATGGTGGCTGGAGAGAATCTTTAGTATGGTCGGTGAAAATGTCATGCTGTCACTGTATACAGGAGGTCCGGGGTCTATGCTGACCCTAAGCTGGGGCGCTGACTAATCCCTCTACCTGGAGGTACTGTTGATGGTACAGAGGTCCAGGCCGCCAGCGTAACCCTATCTCCTGTGAATCCCTGACCCTCGGTAATCTAGTCCTGAGAAGGACCCTGATCACCACCACAGGGAACGGGAAGGTAAATGCCTACACACAGTATAAGACGAACGAGACAGTACAAGGGGTAAAATAAAAGACCACCTTGCATACAAAACTCACTCTAACTACAGAGGGAACACCAACGGGTAAGGAGATAAATAATAAAGCGAGGAGAGGAGAAAACCACACCAGGTACTCTTCACTTCAGACTTCTCAATACAACGATCCGCTCTGCTGGTCTGCATGAATGCTTTCACCGACACTTCCCTAGCAGACTGGCAGGTATTTGAAGGAATCTCATTAGTGCAGCATTAACTGCAGCTGGGCGAGGCTGAGCCTCGTCTAGCACAGAGAGAGGAAGAATTAACTCCCTCACTACCGACAAACACCAAGCACCAAAAACTCAGCTGTGAGAAGTCAGGTTGTGTAATCGCGACGATCTTCGTGGCGACACACCCGTGACAATATGCTAGTGCAGTTGGCCCTGGGTTTCTCATACTGCAGGACAATGCCAGACCTCATATGGCTGGAGTGTGTCAGCAGTTCCTGCAAGATGAAAGCATTGAAGTAATGGACTGGCCTGCCCGTTCCCTAGACCTGAATCCGATTGAGCACATCTGGGACATCATGTCTCGCTCCATCCACCAATGTCACATTGCACCACAGACTGTCCAGGAGTTGGCGGATGCTTTAGTCTAGGTCTGGGAGGAGATCCCTCAGGAGATCATCCGCCGCCTCATCAGGAGCATGCCCAGTTCTTGAAGGGAGGTCATACAGGCACATGGAGGCCACATTCACTACTGAGCATCATTTCCTTGTCTTCAGACATTTCCACTGAAGTTGGATCAGCCTGTAATTTGATTTTCCACTTTGATTTTTAGTATCATTCCAAATCCAGACCTCCATGGGATATTAATTTTGATTTACACTGATCATTTTTATGTTTTATTGCTCTCAACACATTCCACTATATAATGAATAAAGATTTACAACTGGAAAATTTCATCCAATGATATCTAGGATGTGGGATTTTAGTGTTCCTTTTATTTTTTTGAGCAGTGTATATTGAAGAAAAATAAAAGAACACCTACAGCTGGCAGTCTCCGCTGGAACCTGCGCTGCAGCATGATCACATGTAAAATGTGCATAGAATTCTTTGCAGCCAGACACGCAGGTGAACATGTAAACTTAACAATTTTACTGAAAGAGGTAACGGGGTACAGTCTCTCTTAAAGGCAAAGTTCACAGTATATTGTGCATATGAAAGTAATTGTTCTCTCCTCATGAGCGAGGTTATGGCCTCTCAGGGCAGCTGGAGCAGAGTTCTCTTCACTTGCTATTAGAGGAAGTGCTATGTGCAGTCCAAGAACTATTACACTGATCGAGGGACCTTCACAGATTGGCTCTCTGTGGAATCACACTAAAGTGGGGAAGTACTCACAGTTTTGAGGCTACCATTCCCTTTTGCAGGGGGTAGGTTATACAAAGTTGGTGGCGTGGCAGCCACGTGGATCTGGTCCTGGCTAGTAGCAAACAGGATAACCAGCATGCAGGAGAGCACATGTGCAGCTTATCTCTCCTGACTGGATGAGGCTTCACTCCTCTGTGGAGATTATGTGGAGAAAGATGTCCACTCAGAGTGGACTGGCATGGAAACTATACTGGGAGCAGTAGTGTCTGCTTCCTCTGGCAGCTTGAACCGCCCAGAACTGGTTTGTACAAGTGTTCAGGAAGTGTGTGAGTCCTGAGCTGGGAGGCTCCTCCGGACCTAGCCATTTCTATGGCAGCCTGTTGTGAGGTAAATACTCACTTAACTTTCATATACACACATTGGCCAGTAGATGGCAGCAAAGCACATTTATGAATCTTCTGTAAACAATGCAATGTATTACATCTCCTAACTCACAGTGCCCAAACTATTTCTGACACACTGGAACAGATCTACTGCCACACGACAACTGTCTCATTCAGTAGCAGTAGAACGGGTACCGGGATACCACATCAAGGTATCATTTTATTCCACTTTCTATGACCTACATGTTCACATAGATGGCTTAGGAAAGGTTGATCTTACTGACAGATAAACTTTAAATGTGAACTTGATCTTACTGGTTCATCTATGGCACAACTCAAGAGAAATACTTTGACATTTGTGACTATTAATTAAATACATATTTTACTTTTATTAGTGGCCATTTAATTATTTCTAGGATTGAGTTGATTCTTTTGAGTTGGCAGGACATAATTTACAAAAAAGCTGTGGTCCTGGGCAAATGCCCCAATTACCTTGTAGCAAAAAGATCATGACTTGTAGTATATGAATGCACTGGTAACATTAAAGGGGCATTCCAGCCAAAACAGATTCACAATGTTATGCTAGTAAGAGTTTGAGAAGGTGTGACACAGGGATTCACACGCCACCAAAGAGAATTAGTCAAACTTTGCTCCACCAAATTCTGTACTAGGTATAACAAATTGTATCAGTTTTGACAGAATTGTCCCTTTGCCACTTTAAAACTAATCAAAAATTGTGTAATGTATGTATATCATTACTAATACACTCAGAGCACGTGTGTGCCAATCATAAATTATACAACCTCGCTGTGTGAGTCAGTGCTGCCAAAAAGGTTACTTTTGTCTACAAGATGGCATCAGCTAGAAGGGATATGTGATCAGATATGAGACAAAGCCTCCTCCATTGAAACACACATCACCTGCTCTACATTCCTTTTGGCACAAGCACATTGGGAAGACACTGTCTTCTTCAATAAAGTAGGCAGAGGGACATATCTGATTCCAAGGAGTTTGTATATTCTCCCCATTTTGCAGGTTTCCACCATGTTCTCCAGTTTCCTCCCACATTCCAAAGACATAATGATAGGGCATTTAGATTGTGAGCCCCATCGGGGACAGTGATGATAATATGTGCAAACTGGAAAGCGCTGCGGAATATGTTAGCGCTATATAAAAATAAAGATTATTATCCCCTTCCACCTGCTGTCATCTCATGAATAAGAGTTTATTTATTATGCTTTACTTATATAGCACTATATTATTCCACAGCGCTTTACAGACATTATCATCACTGTCCCCAATGGGGCTCACAATCTACATTCCCTATCAGTATGTGTGGGAGGAAACCGGAGTATCCGGAGGAAACCCACGCAAACATGAGCAGACTATACAAGCTCCTTACAGTCCTTGTCCTTGGTGGGATACGAACCCATTACCCCAGTGCTGCAAGGCTGCAGTGCTAACCACAGAGCCTCTGTGCTGCCTTAGGAATACCATGCAGAAGTCATAGAAGGCCTACTGCGTAAAGGATATTGCTTAAAAACAGTTCAGACTTACACGCAGGAGCAGATTAGAACGGACCCACTATACATATTGCTACATAAACACAATTTTTAAATATTTAATAATAGTCTTAAAGGGCGAATCCATTTGTTACTTTTCAGTATTGTTTTTCCACATTGCTATGTATCTACTTTTGCTAAACCAAAATGTGCCCCATCCAAGATCTACTGCATTAGTGATAAATATTAGATTGGTTAGTTGTATGACTGCGGGGAACCAAAGTGACAGCCTGACCAGATGAACCAAACTCCTTCTTATTGAGACCTCCATAATGGGTGATCATTTATGATAGCCCTCACTTTATTTGTAGGCTTCATTATCTCAAATATTATCACTATGCCTTGTAAGATTGATATTGCCCCTTGTATGAAGGTAACAGGTGTCCCCTGGGCTGTATATTCTCACAGAGGTGATGGCATGAAAAACCCAAGCCTAATTATCATAGAGCATCTTCTGACCTAGATATGACTGATAGATGGTCTTTCAGAAGTTTACACAATGGCTAGTAAGACTGTATCTTTGGTGAGCAATAAAGGTGTTTCACCAGGTGACAAAAGTAAATGTTCTTATCTCTTCAATTATTCCTATGCTACATAAGCAAACATTTGTCATGCCCCTGAATGCCACTGTTTGTCTGTGATCAAAGGTTATACCTAATGTACTGTATGTCACACCTGGCAGCAAAGGGGTTAATGCCCCTTTAAATGCATCATACATACCAAGTTAGAGTAATGACTTTTGGTTATTTGGATTGTCTCTATCTCTGAGGATGTGAGAGCTTTGTGTAATAATATAGATAATTTAGGCCCATTCATCACTTGAGTCTATTGTGTACCTAAACATTAACACTTATCTCCAGGGTCTACTCTCCACTCTCCAGCCTTCAGTAGTGACAAGGACCAGCAGCAAGCTAGTTTTATTGGCACATAAAAATTACATTGTATAGGTATTACATTGTAAAGGCAACCAAGTACAACTCAGGTCTGACTTAAACTAACATCATTAGAGTAAAGACTCCGATGACCAGTACGTTCGATATATGATATGGTGACTTGGTCCTTCCGTATTGATGGCATAGATGCAGTTTGGATTGATGACTTGTCACTTATTCTCAGAAGCAAAATAAAGAGATTAACAAAGGACCCAGATTATAAACCTTTTTATAGTTTTGATCCTAAAAGCATTTTGCTCACATGGTGGCAATAAGGTGTATTGAATGGCAGAACTCTTGTGAGTATTCTTCTCCTTTTCTATGGTTAGAAGAAGTCCATAGCAATGGAGTTTCAAAAAGTTTTTAAAAGTTGTGACCTCACAGAGTTTCTTTCAAGCTATGAAAACACAAGACTGCTTCTTTCCTATGGTTGACCTCTGAATCAGAAGGTCAGTAACTGAAGGTAGGATATGTGAACCTTATTGTGTAGGAAACTTTGTAAGGACTTCTCAAGAACCACACTATAATCCTTACTATTCTCAAAGGTGCAGTGGTCCCTTGTATACAACTCATTTTCAACTGCCGTGCAATTACATGACTATGACCTACAGGTTTGTATACACCTTTACATCAACCTACAGTAGTTACTCTACAAAGTTTATCATTGTGATGTCCATAGGGCAAAAAAAAATCACTTGATCAAATCAATGTCATCTAGGTATGCAGATGCTACCAAAGTTCACCATGTAGCATATGGATAAAACCCGTATCTTATATTACACTGGATTATTAAAATTCATACAGTAGACCAAAAACTTAGATCATTTGTATGACAATGGCCCCTTTAGGGTCACATAGTACGTTTCTCTTGAGTTGTGTCAACTGAATGAGCCTTATTATCCATAAGCAGTGCAGCATTTGTATCCGAAGATGGAGTAAGGGAATTAACTTTAGGTCATGCAGACCTTTTCTCCTATGAAAAATGGCAAAGACTTCTGAAAAGTTATGTGGTACTATGATGTCCCTGGTTCTTAATGGAAATTGATTAGCTCTTGTAGGAGCAAACCAATACTGTGACTATCATGCCAAAATTGAGGCTCAAATTCCAGGACGCCATTGCGTTTCAAGTTATGTCACTGAGGACTCATTTTAATCTATCAGCCCCTATCTACAAGGAAAAGTTAATCAAAGAAGCATCCCCATCAAAGTTTTACCCTCTTATTATATTGCAGTCATCATACAATAGAGAAGAGAAGAAAAGGGGAAATGGATAATGTCTGCGCTGCTGAATGCTAAAGAAGGATCAATAAAATGAAGATGGTTTATTGTCAACGCATTTCAAAGTCAAACTGACTCCTTCCCCAGGACAACCACATGTAATCATATTATATAGCTCTGTGTACTTACAATTGCTCCATTTACCTTTCTACACAGTTAAGGTACTGCCACACTTAGCGATCTCGTTAGCTATCTCGATAACGACGCAAGCCAACGAGATCGTTGGTGTGATCGCTTTTAGGTCGCTTGTAGCTGCCAAACAGGAGATCTCATAAACGACACATCAGCGGTCAGCGATCTCTTTAACGACTTTGGCGGGCGTTAGGATCTGTCATTAGCATGTACTGAGCTCTTCTGATTCATAGGAATTTCCAGCATTGCTCCTGCTCTCTGCGTCCTGCTAGCCTGCTTTGCAACTTCTGCGATCCTCTCTGTGACGCAAAAGAGAACTTACAGATATTGCAATCCACTCCGTGACGCTAAAAACAGTCATATGCATCACAAACGAGGTCGCTCGTCGTTCGCAAAAGGTGCCAAACACAGCGATATAGGCTCACCAGCGGGACGCCAACGATCAAAAAACGGTCCAGAACACTAGTGAACGATCAGCGACATCACAGCAGGGGCCACATCGTTGCTACATGCCACACACAATGAGGTCGCTAACGAGATCGCTAAATAGTGACATTTTAGTGATCTCGTTAGCGATCTCGTTAGCGATCTCGTTTAGTGTGGCATACCCTTTACATCTTTTTTTTTCTCTTTTCTCTGCTATATGTAGAAACAGGAAGTCTCTTTTCCCTGCATGAGTCATCTTCCTTTTCAACTCCTGACCCAGTTACTCCCTCCTCCCCCCTGCCAGGTACCTTTGCAGTGATGACCTATTCAATGAAAAGAGACTTATTTCTAGATAGAGGTTGGAAGGACTCAGCTAGTCAGTTTTTATTCATGTGATGTCATATACCTAATGGAAAAGAGAAGAATTTACTGGGTAAAAAGGCAAAATGAGCAATTGTAAGTACACGCTGCCATATAATATGATGACTGCAATATGTTAAGAGGATAACAAATTTGATGGGAGGAGTGCTTCTTTAATATCATACTTATCAATTTATATAAAGATATTCTTGGTTTTCACGTATATAAACAGCCCTTATGTATAATTCAAGAATATCAGTGTAACCCCAAAATGCTTCACTGGTCATCGCAGATAATGATGGGTCCATCATCAGTGCTTTTTTGGGATAAATCAAAAAGAAAATATAAATATTTGCAGGTGGTTCATGAATGAAGCGTCATCCTGCACGTCGGAGAAATCGGTGTTTACACGTCAGGAGAGCGATATGGTGGTATTATGACTTGCGAGTCTGTAGACAGAATGTGGATGCACATAATCTAAGTTGCATAGTTTACTCTTTGTATGATTATTGTGTTCCAGCGCAGAATACAAGTTCTTTTATAGCATCACTGATATCATTCTCAGCTAAGAATGCTTTCAACACCCACACAAGAAATGATTGAATGGATTTTTCACATACTGCAGTACAGTTTACATTCTGCTTTTAATTAATTTCAACCAAGGCAATCCATTTAAAGACTGCCAATTAAATGGCACAGCTCTTTCATGTCCATTGGTGGTATGTAGAAGAACAATGAGAGTGAGGGGCCATGCTGTGAAGCATTTACATTGACAAACTACTGACAGCTACCAAAGAGAAGAAAGAACCCAGGGGTTATCATAACTGGTGACCTCAAAGAGGGCAAACATTGTGACAAAGCGGCAGGGGCTGTGGGTACAACATTGGCGTTCATGCTTTGCAGCCTACGTTGCTTCTCAAGAGCCAGAGTGCACTAATACGTTCACTTGTTAAAAGTGGATTTGCATTGGGAAAAATGTGTTTAGCATAAAATAGTTATCCAATTCAGTAATTGTGATACATAAATCTACAAACTGTACATGTTCTATTCACCATTGATTGTTTAAGGAAACGTCATGAGAAAACTTGTTTTCATAAAGTTTTTATGTTAAATGTATTTTTTTTATTTTTTGGTAAAGTTTTGGTTATTCATATCAAGATCTGTATTAAAAATAGCAATCTTGACATTTTCACACTAGGACTAATTCTAGACTCATGCTTCCTGTTCTTTTCAGAATTCCACATGCATATTAGCAGCAGTAGACTGACTCAGACCCTATTGTACAGAGGCACTGCCCTTGTAGTCCTGCCTGTGATGATACTAAAACTGTTGAAAAGTTTTCTGTGAAAAACAAGAACTATGACTCTAAAATTAGCTCCAATGGCCAGTGTGAAAATTGCTAGATTTAAATATTTTTAAAAAAAAGTTATATGAGAACTAAAATAATAATTGAATAAATTTAACATAAAATTTGATTTTTTTAATCAATTTAATCAATAGGTCATTTTCTGATGACACAATCCCTTTAAAGGAACCGTTTCAAGTCTGATATTTGAAACTAAATAATATATTATTACACGTTGTGGGCAAAGCAAACTGTACAGGATATTGGGATCATTTATTTGTAAAGTCATTTAGGATTAGAGATGGGCAAACCCGAATAGTAAAGTTTGGAGTCCATACCAAACACCTATTGTTCGGGCATGGACACCGAACACGAAGTTCACCAGGAAGTCCGTCTTACTGTTTGTGTTCGGCCCCCAAACACTGGGTGTTTGTCGCGCTGTCATGTGCATGACAGCATGGCAAATACTGCTTCTGATCGGTGGTAAAATCATCACCGCCAGTCAGATAGCCACAGCAGAAGCCCACAGCTATGATCAGAGGTTAAAAGTTTACCTCCGGTCATTGGTGTCGGCTGATGGGAATATTGCTCCCATCAGCCGACGCCTGCTGCTGCTAATAACATTGAGATCAGGTGGCAGCTGATGGAAGTATTCATCAGCCGGCGCCTGCACTCTAAATAAATAATTAAAAAAAAATGGCTTGGGCCCCCCTATATTTTTGATAACCAGCCAGGCAATACTCACAGCTGGGGGCTGCAACCCCCAGTTCTCTGCGTCAGCAATGTTGGTTATCAAGAATAAAGTTCCACATGTTTTTACAAATTATTTAAATAAATAATTAAAAAAAACTATGTGGGGTTTTGACAACCAGCCAAGCTAAAGCACAACCTGGGGGCTGGTATTCTAAGGCCGATAAGTCACCATGAATATTGGTCCCCCGCCAGCCTAAAAATAGCAGCCTGCAGCTGCCCTGAAAAGGCGCATATATTAGATGTGCCAATTCTGGTGCTTTGCCTGGCTCTTCCCACTTGTCCTGTCGTGGTAGCAAGTGGGGTTCATATTTGTGGGGTTGATGTCACCTTTGTATTGTCCGGTGACATCAAGCCCATGGCTTAGAAATGGAGAAGCGCCCATAAGACACCTATCCATTTCTAATCCTATAGTTATATAGTAAATAAACACACAGCCAGAATAGTCTTTTATTTGAAATAATGCAAAACACACTTTTCCATTTTTTATTTAAAAATAACAAACACAATTATACTCACCTAGTGCATAATTCCACTGAATCCCTCACCTCCTGTAATAAAACAAAAGAAAATAAATTACATACCTCACCTATCCGTTGTTCTGCTCTACACTGTAATCAATGTCTGGTGGATAAACAGTTTTCAACCTGGACAGTGGACAGTGCCAAGATACGACCATCCAGGCTGAGAACCACTGGGGAATGGGCTGCTGCGAGCGCAGCATCAGTGACTAGTGGTGACATCATCGAGGTTACTGCCGGTTACTAAAGATGCGTTCCCAGTCAGCCTGAACTGGTGAGATCTCTGCTAGCACAGTGAGAAAGTCTCACAGTGCAGCGCTGAGCTCAGAGATTTCACCGCCGTTCACCGTGAGAAATTTCGGTGAACAGTGGAGAACTTTCTGAGCTCAGCTTTGCATCATGAGATTTTAAATAAATAATTTTAAAAAGCAGCCTACAGCCATCCAGAAAAGGTGCATCTATTAGTGCACCAATTCTGGTGCTTTGCCTAGCTCTTTCCACTTGCCCTGTATTAATGGCAAGTGGGGTAATATTTGTGGGGTTGATGTCACCTTTGTATTTCAGGTGACATCAAGCCCACGGATTAGTAATGGAGAAGCGTCTATAAGATGCGTATCCATTACTAATCCTATAGTTATATTGTAAATAAACACACAGCTAGAAAAAATATTTTAATTGAAAGAATGACACAGACTCCTTTAATGATTCTAAATTAAACCATACTTACGTGAACGCCAACTTCATTGAATCCCTTTTCTCCTGTAATAAAACAAAAATAAAAAAAAACAACAATATCCCTCATCTGTCCATCGTTCTGTCCCATGCCATCCATGTCTGGGGGATAAACAGTTTTCAAACTGGATGGTGCCAAGATGTGATCTTCCAGGCTGAGAACTACTGATGACATGGTGAACTGCAGTGACAGGGGTACCCATGCTGATTTTTAAAAAAATTATTTATTTACAGTGCAGGGTCCAGCTGATGAATACTGCCATCAGTCGCTCCTGCTCTCACTGTTATTAGCGGCAGCAGGCGTTTGCTGATGGGAGCAGTAGTCCCATCAGTTGACACCAATGACTAGAGGTAAACTTTATACCTCCGATCATAGCTGTGGGCTTCTGCTGTCATTTGACAGCATGGGAGCCGTGGCTGTCAAATGACATCAGAAGCCCACCAGAGGTTAACTTTGTACCTTTGATCATAGCTGCGGGCTCACGCTGTTATTTGTTGATGATTTTATCACCGATGAGCAGCGGTGTTTGCCACGCTGTCATGCACATGACAGCGTAGCAAACACTGAATGTTCTGGCCCCCCATTCAAGTGAATGGAGTCTGGGTACTGATCTGGTACCCGAACCCGAACTTTTTGTGGCTGTTTGGCATAACTCGCCGGACACGAACATCGAGGTATCCTCCCATCTCTACTCAGGATATGTTATAAAAAATTCTGCCATTTGCATTGACCTGTTTGTGTCCTTCTCTGTTTAGACATGTGTAATTATTTAAGGTTGTGTCCTCATGATCATAATTTAGCTAAGGAAATTTGCAATCAGTCCAAACATTGAAAAAATATAGATACCGTATATACTCGCGTATAAGCTGAGATTTTCAGCCCATTTTTTAAGGCTGAAAGTCCCCCTCTCGGCTTATGCGCGAGTCATATACCGGGGGTCGGCGGGGGAGAGGGAGCGGGGTGTCAGATCATACTTACCCCTCTGCCGACGCGTCTCTGCAGCCCCCCTGCTTCTCCCACGGTCTCAGGCTCCTTCCTGCAGCGATCGCTGGTACCGCTCATTAAAGTCATGAATATGGGGCTGCAGAGATGCGCCGGCGGGGGGTGAGTATAGCGATATTCACCTGTCCCCGTTCCACTGCTGCGCGCTGCTCTGACCGCCTCGTCCTCTGACTGTGATGTTCAGGCAGAGGGCGCGATGACGTAGTGCCTGAGCGCTCACTGACAAGAGGACCCGGAAGACAGCGGCGCGCAGCGGTGGAACAGGGACAGGTGAATATATCTGGTGCCGGGGCCCTGAGCCAGCAGAGACACCGGCACCTGTCCCCCCATAGCACCACGGTGTCCCCGCCTGCTCAGGACACCAGCACCTGGCCCCCAGCGACGAGAGGTGAGTATGTCATTTTTTTTTTAGTTTCAGCAGCGGCAGAATGAGGGACCTATACTATGGGGCATAATCTATGGAGCATATGGGGCATAATCTGTGGAGCATATGGGCATAATCTGTGGAACATATGGGGCATAATCTATGGAGCATATGGGGCATAATCTGTGGAACATATGGGGCATAATCTGGAACATATGGGGCATAATCTGTGGAGCATATGGGGCATAATCAGTGGAGCATATGGGGCATAATCTGTGGAACATATGGGGCATAATCTGTGGAGCATATGGGCATAATCTGTGGAGCATATGGGGCATAATCTGTGGAACATATGGGCATAATCTGGAACATATAGGGCATAATCTGTGGAGCATATGGGGCATAATCTGTGGAGCATATGGGGCATAATCTATGGAGCATATGGGGCATAATCTGTGGAACATATGGGCATAATCTGTGGAACATATGGGGCATAATCTGTGGAATATATGGGGCATAATCTGTGGAGCATATGGGCATAATCTGTGGAGCATATGGGGCATAATCTGTGGAACATATGGGGCATAATCTGGAACATATGGGGCATAATCTGTGGAGCATATGGGGCATAATCTATGGAGCATATGGGGCATAATCTGTGGAGCATATGGGGCATAATCTATGGAGCATATGGGGCATAATCTGTGGAACATATGGGGCATAATCTGTGTAGCATATGGGGCATAATCTGTGGAACATATGGGGCATAATCTGAAACATATGGGGCATAATCTGTGGAGCATATGGGGCATAATCTATGGAGCATATGGGGCATAATCTGTGGAGCATATGGGGCATAATCTATGGAGCATATGGGGCATAATCTATGGAGCATACGGGACCTATACTATGGGGCATAATCTATGGAGCATTTTATGGGGCATAATCTATGGAGCACCAATAGGGTGGCATAATCTATGGAGCATCTTATGGGGCCATTATTAACCTTTTACATGGGGAGTTGTTGTGTTTTGGTAGCTGAGGAGAATAAGCAAAACCGGCAATACACCAGAGAGGCTGGAACCTATTGGATTGCAGTAACCTGAACTAACCACACAACTAGAGCTAGCCGTGGAGCGTTCCTACGTTGATCCTAGACGCCTCGTCACAGCCTGAGAGCTAACTACACCTAAAGGCAGAAAGATGAAAGCTATCTGCCCTGGAGCAGATCCCCAAAGAAAGTAGGAAGCCCCCAAACATGTAATGGCTGTTAAACAAGAAGAAGCACGACACAGACAGAAAATAGAATGAGCAAACGCTGGGGCCCAATCTGTCTAGACAGAAAAGTACAGGAAAGGATACTCACTGCAATCCAAAAAAAACCCCTAAAAAATACCAACTCTTCTGATTGCAAAAACACCTGAGATCACACGATCTCTACCACCTACATCAGATCTCTGGTGTAACAAAACTAAGCCGCAGCCACTGAAAAAACAGGAAAAAGCAAATGAACAAATAACAGTGGCCTCAGATAAACTGAGAGGAGCACAAGCCCCCTGGAGGGAACCTGGCTGACCTCCACAGAAGTGCAGGGAACAATGCAAAAAGCAAGCACAAAAATAAAAGCAGAAAATATCTTATCTGATAGCAGAAGATGCAGGCAAGACTCAGCAAACTTCCAAATGAACCAGGAACCACAATTGAGACAAGAACAATTGATCACCGGCAACCATCATGGGAGGGAACCTCCCTTATATCAGACCAGTCAGAGATCCCAGATTGCCATTCCTCGCTGAAAGGTTCAGTACTGTCTGTAACCACCAGAGGGAGCCTCTGCTCAGAAACCATCTCTAGCACATTCATAACAGGGAGTATTTTGAATGGATTATTTTATGGGGCCCATCATGAACTGTACGGAGCATTATATCTGGCTCCTGATTCAATATGGATATTCAAAAACATTTAACCTACTGATGTCTCAATTAATTTTACTTTTATTGGTATCTATTTTTATTTTTGTAATTTAACAGTAGCTTCTGCATTTTCCACCCTAGGCTTATACGCGAGTCAATAAATTTTCCCAGTTTTTTGTGGCAAAATTAAGGGGGTCAGCTTATACACGGGTCGGCTTATACATGAGTATATACGGTACCTATGATGCTTTGCTCTCCCTGAATGACAATATGATGATTTTTAAAGCCTTTATAACTTATCACTAGAGTTGAGTGAAACAGTTCGGTCAGATTCAAAAGTCGCCGACTTTAGCCAAAGTCGAGTTTCGTCAACCGAAACACGACCATAGCGTGAGGTCGGCCATGCGGTTATCGAAATGAGCGCCAAAGTCATATTTCCCAGAATGCTTGCAGGCGCCTTTTTTCAGCCAATGAGAAAGGACGTACACTGTGGGCAATGAGATGACATGTGCAGCGTCCACCACCATCGCAGAGAAGGGCATTGCAGTGATTGGCTGGCTTTGGGGGGCGTCATAGTGTCTATAAAAGCCCTCACCACCGACCTCCATTTTACTTCTGGTGATCTTAACAGTAGGGAGAGGTTGCTGTTTATCAGTAGGGAGAGAGTTAGGGCCCCGTCTCACATAGCGACACACCAGCGATCCCGACAACAATCAGGATCGCTGGTGTGTCGCTACATGATCGCTGCTGAGCTGCCAAACAGGCAGCTCAGGCAGCGATCAGGACAGCGACACTGCGGGTAACGTCACCTAGTTACCCGCAGTGTACGTTGGATACCAGCCCGCTGATGCAGGGAGCTGGTAACCAAGGTACACTTCGGGTTTCCAGGCGCTGCGCGGTGCCTGGAAACCCGATATGTACCTTGGTTACAAGCTCCCCTGCAGCAGCGCGATGGTATCCAACGTACACATTGGGCTTCCAGGCACAGCCCCGCGCCTGGAAACCCGAAGTGTACCTTGGTTACCAGCTGATCGCTGGTCTCCTGCCTGTCACACGCAGCGATGCGTGCTGGCCAGCGGGAGACCAGCGATCAAAAAAAAGTCCTGGCATTTCTGACACTACCAGCGATTCACAGCAGGGGCCTGATCCCTGGTACGTGTCAGACATAGCGAGTTCGCTGCTGAGATCGCTGTTTAGCAGCGATCTCGCTAGCGATCTCATTATGTGAGACGGGGCCTTAAGGGCTGTAAAGAGAAGTTCTTATGTGCTTGTGCTGATAGCAATTGTGCTGTACAGTGAGTGTGCAGTGGGGAGGATTTTCTTGTGTGCAGCAGCGCTGGTTATTAGGCTGCTTGCTATCTGTATTGCTGTGTGTACACTGCTGTGCAGACTGCTTTTTACACAGCACTAATACTTTTATTCTTTTTTTCTGCACAGTTACCAAGCATTCATTTTTTCCCACACCGTATAGAGCTGTACGCTCCTCACACACTACCGTGTACCGGCTGGTATCACGGACAAATACATGCTGACTATCTGTGTGTGACTCCGGAAATATATACAGAGATTTCAATTTTCCCCTATACTATATACACCTGGTATCTTCAGATACAGCACCTTTTTTCTGCCTTTTGTATTACTGTCAAATCTATACTGAGAGAGCGTCTGTGTGTGACTCCGGAAATAAATATGGAGATTTAAATTTTCCCCTACACCATATACAGCTGTACGCTCCTCATACAGTACCGTATATCTGCTGGTATTACGGTCAAATCCATACAGAGTGAGCGTCTCTGTGTGACTCCGGAAATAAATACGGAGATTTAAATTTTCCCCTACACCGTATACAGCTGTACGCTTCTCATACAGTACCATATATCTGCTGGTATTTTTGATACATTTTCCCGAACATGAGGAAGTATGGTGGAAGAGGCCGCGGACATGGGCGGGGGGGCCAGCTGGGACTGATGGTGGTGGTGGTGCATCTGCTGGTAGTGCCAAAAGCACAATAGCAATGAAGGCAGGAGGTGTTGAGCCTGTGTCATCATCTGGCTCCAGAAGGCCTCGAAGGCTCCCTTTTCTGGGAGTAGGTAAACTGCTTTTAAAGCCGGAGCATCAGGAACAGGTTTTGGCTTACATTGCCGAAACAGCCTCCAGCTCTATCGCCTCCTCTTCTGAAGTTTCAAAAGCTGCAAGCACTGAGTCGTCAGTGCAGGCTCCTGGTCAGGAACAACACCTTTCCTTGTGTCCTTCACACCCACCAAAAGTGAAGGATGCGGCAGGCCACACTTCAGATTACTCCCTGGAGCTCTTTTCACATACCATGCCTGGGTTATCAAGTGAAATCCTGAATTCCCCAGTCCAAGATGAATATGACATGGAGTGCACTGATGCACAGCCACTGCTATATGATTCTGCTGGTACACTCACCCAGAGCATTGCATTGCCCCCCGCAGTCTACTGAGCCAGATTCTGACCCTGATGAAACTCAGGTGCCCCTTCCCACACACTATACCACCTTACACGGTGACACAGAGGAAGGTGCAGATGAAATTGAAGAGGAGGTGATGGATGACCCAGTTGTTGACCCGGATTGGCATCCATTGGGGGACGAGGGTGCCGTTGGCAATAGCTCAGAAGAGGAGGAGGATCCGCAGCAGGCATCGACATCGCAGCTGCGGTTATCTGGCAGGCACGTAGCAGTACAAAAACGTGTTAAAAAAAACAAAAAGAGTTGCAGGACAGCTTGGCCAGACGGTCAAATTAGCAGTGTGCAAGCCCTGAAAAGTTTTCCCATAGTAGGAAGAGTGCAGTGTGGCACTTTTTTGAACAAAATCCTATTGATGAGGCCAAGGTTATCTGTAAGAAGTGCAGAAGGACCTTTAGCAGAGGGAAAAATCTCAGACATTTGAATACCAGTTGCATACTTAGACATGTAAACACCATGTACTTGCAAGGGTGGACTGCCTACAGAACCTCATTGGCTTTGAACGCCTACATTGCCAAACTGATCTCATTAGAGATGATGCCCTTCCGTTTGGTTGAAAGCGCAGCGTTCCGAGAGCTCATGGCCTATGCTGTCCCATGCTATGACCTACACAGTCAGCACTTCTTTTCTAGAAAAGCCATCTCTGCCCTCCACCTGCATGTGAAAGACCGCATTGTCCATGCACTCAAACAATCAGTGAGTGGAAGGGTGCACCTCACAACAGATGCATGGGCCAGTAGGCATGGCCAGGGCCGTTACGTGTCCATCACTGCGCACTGGGTGAATGTGGTGGATGCAGGGTCCACAGGGGACAGCGGCGGTGGGACAGTGCTGCCTAGCCCACGGTAGAGGCAACAGTTAGCTGTAGGCATTCGACCCTCCTCCAGAAGCGAAATCTCATCGACAGAGCACAGTCGCACGAGCACTCCATCCACAGCTGCCAGTGTTGCACACGAGGTGTCCCACTATCGAACAGCTATTGGTAAGCGTCAGCAGGCTGTTTTAAAGATGATGTCTTTGGGCGACAACAGACACACTGCGGAGGTACTGGCTGACTACTTGCAGCGAGAAACTGAGTCATGGCTGGGCAGTCTACATCTTGAGCCAGGCAAGGTAGTCAGTGATAACGGATGTAATTTTGTGGCGGCCATAGCCATGGCAAAACTCAGACACATACCTTGCCTGGCTCACACCTTGCACCTGGTGGTGCAGTGTTCCATAAATAATTATCTGGAGTTACCAGCCCTGCTCCATAAGGTGCGAAGACTGTGCTCGCACATCCGTCGCTCGCCCATAGACTCCAGTTGTATGCAGAGGCTGCAGCAATCGCTCCACCTAACCAAGCACTGCCTAATCATAGACGTTGCAACAAGGTGGAACTCCACCATGCACATGGTTGAGAGGCTGTGTGGACAGAGGCAGGCTGTAATGCATTTGTGGGAGGATACACGGGCAGGCAGTTTGAGGGCAGACAACGAGTTGTCGGGTGTGCAGTGGTCAAAGCTGAAAGACCTCTGTAAAGTCCTTCAGTGTGTTGAGGAATGCACACGGCTGGTAAGCGCAGATGACGCCATCATGAGCATGAGCATCCCACTTATGCGTCTGCTCATGCAAACTTTGACGCATATTAAGGATCAGGCCTCTGCAGCGGAGGAGGAAGAGGAGGAGGGAAGCCTTGATGACAGTCAGGCATTGTCTGCTCAGGGAACTGTCCTGGACGAGGTGGAGGAAGAAGAGGCTTCTCAGGGGCAAAAGAAAATGTTGGCTTGCCAAAGTCAGGTACAGGGTTTGTGCGTGACTGGAGGGATGTGGATTTGGCAGAAAGTGCTCCTCCACCCCCCCAGTGGCAGTGCATCATTGACACCTGGAACATTGGCCCACATGTGTGATTATGTCTTGCGGATCCTAAAAAGGGACTCCCGCATTGCCAAAATTATGAAGGATGATGACTACTGGTTGGCCAGCATCCTCGATCCACGCTATAAAGGCAAATTACAGAACTTCTCGCCACAGGAGAACCTGGAGCTAATATTGGCGAACAAACAAGCAACTCTGGTAAACCATTTGTTAGAGGCATTCCCAGCACACAGCAGCGGTGCAGGTTCGACCACGAGCCGTACTGGGCAACATGGAAGAGGTGTTCATGGTGCACACAGCCGAAGTGGCGTTGGAGAAAGGGGTTTCATGACCATGTCGTGGACTGATTTCTCGAGTAACGCTCACACGACTGTTAATATTGAATTGATTGCAACAGACAGGAGACAGCAGTTGTCAACTATGGTTCAAAATTACCTCTCCTCCCCTATCGATGTTCTCCCTCACAGTTCATTCCCCTTTGACTACTTGGCCTGTAAACTGGACACTTGGCCTGAATTGGCACAATATGCCTTACAGAAGCTCGCTTGCCCTGCTGGTAGTGTGCTATCAGAAAGAGTCTTCAGTGCTGCTGGATCAATGCTGACAGAAAGAAGGACCCCGGCTGTCGACCCAAAATGTAGGTGATCTCAACCTTCATTAAAATGAACCATGCCTGGGTTTCAAAGGATTTTGTACCACCTTCCCCTGATGACACATAGGTTGCCAGCAAAGTGGCTCGCTTTGTCCTCCTCTTCCTCCGACTTCTCCATTTGCAGCTGCTGAACGTCCAGCCTACACCTCAACATATGCCAGTTTTTCCACCTCCCTATCTGGGCTGTACCCCCCCAGGGCCGGCGTCAGCACCTGGCGCACCCGGCACGTGCCAGGGCCCTGAGCTGGAGGGGGGCCCACTCGCCGTCAGAGACACCGGCGTACTATGAGGGGCCCTGTGCCAGTGCCGGCACCCACGAGTGTGCCCCCCTGCTTGCTCAGGGCCCCAGCACTTGCAGTACTTACCTCTCCCTGCTCCACCGCTGTGACGTCTTCCGCGTTTCCTGACAGTGACATTCAGGTCAGAGAGCTCGATGATGTCACGTCTGTGCGCCCTCTGCCTGAACAGTCACAGTGCACAGAGCTGGAAGATGCAACGCTGAGGAGTCCAGAGTAGAGCAGTGCCCAGCGAGGAGAGGTATTTCATTTTTTTTAGTGTTTGGAGCAATATATGGGGAGCATTATACACTGGAGAATTATATATGGGGCCCATCATACACTTGAGCATCATAGATAGGGCCCATTATGCACTGGAGCATTATATATGGGGCCCATCATACACTGGAGCATTATAAATGTGGCGCATCATACACTGGAGCATTATATACGGGGCCCATTATACACTGGAACATCATATATGGGGCCCATTATATACTGGAGCATCACATGGGGCCCATTATATATTGAGCATTATATAGGCCCATCATACACTGGAGCATCATCCATGGGGCCCATCATATACTGGAGCATCATATGGGGCCCATTATATATGGCACATCATATGGGGCACATTACATATGGAGCATCACATGGAGCCCATTATATATGGAGCATTATATATGGGGACCATTATATATGGAGCATTATATGGGGCTCATCATACACTGGAGCATCATATATGGGGCCCATCATACACTAGAGCATCATATGGGGTTCATTATTTATGGGGCATCATATAGGGCCCTTTATATATAGAGCATCAGATGGAGCATATATGGGGCCTATTCTGTATGGAGCATTATATGGAGCCCATTCTGTTTAGAGCAATATATGGGGCTCATTATTCTGTATGGCGTACTATGTGGTGCCCATAATACTGTATGGAGGACTATACTGTCCGGTTTTTGAGCTATTGTAGAATTTACAATAGATATCACTCATATAATGTAAGAAGTGAAGTATTTGGCATTGTACTATACTTATATTTCTCTGCCGTATCGGAGCATCATGAATTGTGGTATGTGTTAAAGGTGCCCACTGAGACTCATTGGCCCGGGGCCCACGAAAACCTGGAGCCAGCCCTGCCCTCCCCACAGCTTTAGCCAAATAACCCCCAGTTTTCAATGCGTTACTATTATTATAAAGTAAATTAAGGTTGACAAGCTTAAGTAATAAGAATTGATGTTGTTGGCATTCAAATGGGCACTGTAGGTGTGTTTACTGTCCTCCACTCACTGCCGACTTGTATTCCCCATTGACTTGCATTGGGGTAGACTCGACTGTTTACGATAGTCTGCCGACTTCGTTCGCCTCGACCTTTGTAAAAGTTGAGCCGACCGAAACCCGACTCGACCCTCCAGGGGGCAAAGTCGCTCATCTCTACGTATCACATGCTTGAAGAATGGCCACAATAAAATCAGAAAGACAAACCTCCTATTAGCATTGTGTACAAGTGTCTTCCAGTAGTCCTTGACCCCAGCAGCAGATATTGAGGAACAGAAAGATTGTGTTCCTTATGTCCCACAGGTTAAGGCAAGAGTAATTGCTTATGGTAAAATCAGGGTAGTTACTGAAGGCTGAGACCTAGCTCAATTATACAACAAGATTCATGTATGTTCGATACATATAATTTGCCATGTTACAGTTGGTTGTCCTAAAAAAAGAAAATCAGCTGTCTAGGATGCAGGGCTTCTTGTGCTCTTCTGGACTAGTGAAGCTGTCTGAGTACTAGTTAAGAAGATTAAACTGGAGTCAAAATGAAAGTCTTTCACTGTAAGCAAAAAAAATGAAAGTAGCTTACCTTCAGAGGGCAGAAAACTGTCCCTAGGAGTAGGTTTTCTTTCTGGAGGTGGTTAGAGAGATATGAAAGCAATTCTGACAGCAGCACTATGATAGCTGTATTATAAAAAAAAAGTTGAATTTACACTGAATTTCATAAAAACACTCTTTTCACTATAAGATTTTTCTGCATAAAGATGCTGCTGATCTCCCGATGAATGAGCAAAACACTTGTTCATAGGTTATAAGCAGGGTCGGACTGGCCCACCGGAGAACCGGAGGATTCTCCGGTGGGCCCTGGCATCTGGGGGGCCCTGGCACCTGCTGGCATACAGGGGCCAGTTGCCTAGGGCCCCCGCTGCTCCAGGGGCCCCCAGCCGGTGGCGTGTCGCTAATAGCGGCACACCACGCAGCTGCCATGGGGGCCCCGTGCCAGCGGAGCAGCAGCGGGTGACAGGAGGCAGGAGCCCCTGTCCCCGCTGCTAAAGAGAAATGAATATTCACTGCTTCCCACGCCCACATGGGCGTGGGAAGCAGTGAATATCATTACTTACCTGTCACCCGCTCCAACCGCTGAGCGCCGCTGTCCTCGGGCCCTCTCTTGCTGCGATGTTCAGGCAGAGGGCGCGATGACGTCATTAGTGAGCGCTGCGCCCCCTGCCTGAGCATTCACTGCCGGAGGACCGAAGACAGCGGCGCTCAGCAGTGGACCCGGTGACAGGTAAATATCGCAGGTGCCGGGGCCATGAGCCAACGGTGACACCGGCACCTGTCCCCCATAGCGCGCCGGTGTCCCCGCCTGCTCAGGACACCGGCACCTGGCCCCCAGCGACGAGAGGTGAGTATGTCTTTTTTTTTTTTTTTTTGCAGCATCTATGGGGGCATAATCTGTGGAGCACTTATGGGGGCATAATCTATGGGGGCATAATCTGTGGAGAATTTATGGGGCATAATCTATGGGGGCATAATCTGTGGAGCATTTATGGGGCATAATCTATGGGGGCATAATCTGTGGAGAATTTATGGGGGATAATCTATGGGGGCATAATCTGTGGAGCATTTATGGGGCATAATTTATGGGGGCATAATCTGTGGAGAATTTATGGGGCATAATCTATGGGGGCATAATCTGTGGAGAATTTATGGGGCATAATCTATTGGGGCATAATCTGGGGAGCATTTATGGGGGCATAATCTGGGAGCATTTATGGGGCATGATCTGTGGAGCATCTATGGGGCATAATCTATGGAGCATTTATGGGGGCATAATCTGTGGAGCATTTATGGGGCATAATCTATGGAGGCATAATCTGTGGAGCATTTATGGGGCATAATCTATGGGGGCATAATCTGTGGAGCATTTATGGGGGCATAGTCTATGGGGGCATAATCTGTGGAGCATTTATGGGGCATAATCTATGGGGGCATAATCTGTGGAGCATTTATGGGGGCATAATCTATGGGGGCATAATCTGTCGAGCATTTATGGGGGCATAATCTATGGAGCATCTATGGGGGAATAATCTAAGGAGCATTTATGGAGGCACAATCTATGTAGCTTCTATGGGGGCATAATCTAAGGAGCACTTATGGGGGCATAATCTAAGGAGCATTTATGGGGCACAATCTATGGAGCTTCTATGGGGGCATAATCTATGGAGCTTCTATGGGGGCATAATCTAAGGAGCATCTATGGGGGCATAATCTAAGGAGCATCTATGGGGGCACAATCTATGGGGGCACAATCTATGGGGGCATAATCTATGGAGCATCTATGGGGCATAATCTATGGGGGCATAATCTAAGGAGCATTTATGGGGGCACAATCTATGTAGCTTCTATGGGGGCATAATCTAAGGAGCATCTATGGGGGCACAATTTATGGAGCTTCTATGGAGGCATAATCTAAGGAGCATCTATGGGCATATCTATGGAGCATCTATGGGGGCATAATCTATGGGGCATAATCTATAGGGGGCATAATCTATGGAGCTTCTATGGGGCATAATCAAATGGAGCATCTATGGGGCACAATCTATGGGTTCTAGGCATAATCTAAGGAGCATCTATGGGGCATAATCTATGGGGCAAAATCTATGGAGCATCTATGGGGGCATAATCTATGGAGCATCTATGGGGGCATAATCTATGGAGCATCTATGGGGGCACAATCTATGGAGCTTCTATGGAGGCATAATCTAAGGAGCATCTATGGGGGCATAATCTATGGAGCATCTATGGGGGCTTAATCTATGGAGCATCTATGGGGGCATAATCTATGGAGCATCTATAGGGGCATAATCTATGGGGGCACAATCTATGGAGCTTCTATGGGGGCATAATCTAAGGAGCATCTATGGGGGCACAATCTATGGAGCTTCTATGGGGGCATAATCTAAGGAGCATCTATGGAGCTTCTATTGGGGCATAATCTAAGGAGCTTCTATGGAGGCATAATCTAAGGAGCATCTATGGGGGCATAATCTATGGAGCATCTATGGGGACATAATCTATGGGGGCATAATCTATGGGGGCATAATCTATGGAGCATCTATGGGGGCATAATCTATGGAGCATCTATGGGGGCACAATCTATGGAGCTTCTATGGAGGCATAATCTAAGGAGCATCTATGGGGGCATAATCTATGGAGCATCTATGGGGCATAATCTATGGGGCATAATCTATGGAGCATCTATGGGGGCATAATCTATGGAGCATCTACGGGGGCACAATCTATGGAGAATCTATGGGGGCATAATACATGGGCAGCATATGGGGCACAATCTATGGAGCATCTTGTGGGGCATAATACATGGGGCAGCATATGGGGCATAATCTCATTTTCCACCCTGGGCTTATACTCAAGTTTTCCCAGTTTTTTGTGGCAAAATTAGGGGGTCGGCTTATACTCGAGTATATATGGTATCTATCTATTATCTATCTATATATATATATATATATAATATATATAGCATTATACCCTATGAGGGGGGGCAGCATTATCCTCCATGAGGGGGGCAGCATTATCCCCTATGAGGGGGCTGCTTTATAATCTATGAGGGAGGCTACCCCAATTCCTGCTACATAATTAAGACATGTACTACCTTATATTATACCCTGATATTAGTGTGTTTTACTGCACAATTGGTGGTCTTGTATTTATTTCTATGTAGCTACATAGTGGGCCCCAAGAATGATTTTCTCTGGTGGGCCCAAGGTGTTCCAGTCCGACGCTGGTTATAAGGATCTTTTGTGCAGTGCAATAGATCAACATTGTTGGTGGCACAATGTCCTGTGCAGACAGGGTTCACACTGCCGAGAACAATGTCAGACTTTAAGCAGTGAATGATCTATTCCAGATTACTCAGTGCGCATCATTTACTGAGGTTAGCCTATGTAAACAGGCTATTAAATGACCACCAGTAACTAAATGTTAACCAAATGGGGGTCATATAATCAGACTATGTAAATTTACCCTAATAATCTCAAATAACTTTTTGCTACAGACAGATGTCATGCTAAATGGGGTGGGGGCTATGTCAATGTTAAAACAGACAGTGAGCACAATAAGAAAAGATCATCTGTACAATGCTCCATGGTGCTGGAGGAGAGTTTCAGGTTTATGACAGGTAATTTATAAGGTCCTTTACTTCCCAATGCTGAAATTCTTGGTTTAGACATGAGCGTGTTTGGACCACAAAATCTCAGGTTTCCTTTATCTAAATGTATAAATATAGTTGTGCTCAAAAGTTTACATACCCGGGCAGAATTTTTTTTTCAGAGAGTATGAATGATAACACCATTACACCAAACCTTTTTCTCCAGTCATGGTTAGTGATTGGGTGAAGCCAATTATTGTCAAAATACTGTGTTTTCTCTTTTTAAATCATAATGACAACCCAAAACATCCAAATGACCCTGGTCAAAAGTTCACATACCACATTGCTTAATATCGTGTATTGCCCCCTCTAACATCAATGACAGCTTGAAGTCTTTTGTGGTAGTTGTGGATGAGGTTCTTTATTTTCTCAGATGTTAAAGCTGCCCACTCTTCTTGGCAAAAAGCCTCTAGTTCCTGTAAATTCCTGGGCTGTCTAGCATGAACTGCATGCTTGAGATCTCTCCAGAGTGGCTCAATAATATTGAGGTCAGGAGACTGAGATGGCCACTCCAGAACCTTCACGTTGTGCTGCCGTAGCCAATGACAGGTTGACTTGGCCTTATGTTTTAGATTGTTGTTGTCATGTTGGAACGTCCAAGTATGTCCCGTGCGCAGCTTCAGGGATGATGATTGCAAATTTGCCTCCAGTATTTGCTGATAACGTGCTGCATTCATCTTTCCTTCAACTTTGACCAAGTTTCCAGTGCCTTTGTAGCTCACATATCCCCAAAACATCAGCGATCCACCTCCGTGCTTTACAGTAGGAATGGTGTTCCTTTCATCATAGGCCTTGTTGACATCTTTCCAAATGTAACATTTATGTTTGTGGCCAAAAAGTTCAATTTTGATCTCATCTCTCCAAATTACCTTGTTCCAGAAGTTTTGAGGCTTGTCTCTGTGCTGTTTTGCATATTGGAAGCGAGATCCTTTGCGGCATTTGCACAGTAATGGCTGTTGTGAATGGGTTTGAGATGAGTTCTGAGCAGAGGCTTCCTCTGGTGGTTACAAGCGGTGCTGGTCTGTCCAGTGAAGATTGTGAGGACTGGGAATCAGGTGTTACTGACTGGTCTTATATAAGGGAGTCACCTTCCCATCAGGGTTGTCGGTGATCAATTGTTCTGGTCTGAATCCTTCATTCCTGTTTCCCTTGTAGCCTGCTGTGTCGTGTCTGCATCTCCTGCTAACAGATAAGACATTTTCTTCTTTTTGTTTTTGTGCTATATTTTTGCATTTTTGTCCTGCACTTCTGTGGGGGCCTTCAGGGTCCCCTCCGGGGGCTTTTGCCCTCTCAGTTTAGTTCAGCCACTTATGTATGTACTTTTGCTTTTTCCAGTTTTTTCAGTGGCTGCTGTTTTGATTTTGTTACACCAGAGAACTAATTTAGGTGGTAGAGGTCGTGTGATCTCAGGTGTTTTTGAAATTAGTGGTGTTGGTGCTTTTCAGGGTTTTCTGGGATTGCAGTAAGTACCCTTCCTATCCTTTTCTATTTAGTTAGTTTGGGCCCCAGCGTTTGCTCATACTATTTTCTTTCTGTGTCAGTATTTCATCTTGTCTAACCGCCATTACATGTTTGGGGGCTTTCTATTGTCTTTGGGGTTCTGCTCCGGGGCAGATAGCTTTCCTATATCTATCTTTAGGTGTAGTTAGTTTCTCAGGCTGTGACGAGGCGTCTAGGACCAACGTAGGAACGCTCCACGGCTGCCTCTAGTTGTGGTGGTTAGTCAGGGTACTGCAATCTCATAGTTTCCAACTGCTCTGGTGTATTGCCTTTTTTTTTTACCTGCACTCCTCAGCTACCAAATCATAACAGTATCACCGGCCATAACTGAAAATTGTGTGGTACTCACAGAAGGGAAAAATATTGTGAAAGAAAAAAAAGGTTGTCAGAGTTGTCAGAGATATTTTTCTGTTTGTTGCATTTTTTTTTTTTTCCCTCTGTATCTCTGGGTGCTGGGGAGGATCTTTTCTCAATGGAGTTTGCACAGTTGTCTGGCCGTGTGGATCAGCTTGCCACTGAGGTTCAGAGTATTGCTAACTATCTTGCTAGGTTGCCTGTTGTGGAACCTAGGATTCCCATGCCAGATTTGTTTTTAGGGGATCGAGCTAAGTTTCAGAATTTCAAAAATAACTTTAAGTTGTTTTTTGCCTTAAAATCTAAGTCCTCAGGGAACGCAGCGCAGCAGGTTCAAATTATCATCTCTCTCCTGCGCGGCGATCCTCAGGATTGGGCTTTTTCCCTGACACCTGGGGATCCTGTTTTGAGTGATGTTGATGCATTTTTTCAGGCTTTGGGGTTATTGTACGATGAGCCTAATGTCACTGATCAAGCTGAAAAAGCCTTGTTGGCATTAAATCAGGGGCTTGATGACGCTGAGTTATACTGTCAGAGATTCCGTAGGTGGGCAGTCCTGACCAAATGGAATGACGACGCTTTGGCAGCCCTTTTCCGGAAGGGTCTGTCTGATAATGTAAAGGATGTTATGGTGGGATTCCCTGTCCCCTCTGGTCTCAATGATTCTATGTCATTAGCGATTCAAATTGACAGACGTTTGCGTGAGCGGAGAAGTATGCGTGGAATGGTGTTGCCTTGTGAACCAGCTTCTGAACCCATGCAGTGATAGAGTGGTGTCTGGGGCACAGCGTCATGAGTTTCGAAAGCGCAATGGGTTATGTTTCTACTGTGGTGATGCCTCTCATGCTATTTCAGTCTGCCCTAAGCGGGGAAGACTTTTTGCACGCTCAGTTGTCTTGGGTAGTGTTCAGACTAAGTTTTTATTAACTGTCACTCTGATATGCTCTCTGTCCTCATTTTCTGCTCAGGCTTTCGTTGATTCTGGAGCAGCTATTAACCTGATGGATTATGATTTTGCTAAACGTTGTGGGTTTCCTTGATACCCCTACAGAAGTCTATTCCCCTACTGGGGATCGATTCTACCCCTTTGGCTGAGAATAAACCCCAGTTTTCTACTCAGGTGATAATGAGGGTTGAACCTGATCACCAGGAGTGCTGCAAATTTTTGGTTCTGTATAATCTGCATGACATTATCGTGCTGGGTTTCCCTTGGTTACAGTCTCATAATCCTGTTTTGGATTGGAAATCTGTGTCTGTAACCAGTTGGGGCTGCCAATGTGTTAATACCAACACTCCTGTTTTTTCTGCCTCCCCCAGGCTCAGGATGTTCCTGACTTTTTGATTGATTTTTCTGATGTGTTTAGCGAAAGTAAATCTGCATCCTTGCCTCCCCATAGGAGCTATGACTGCGCTATTGAATTAGTGCCGGGTAGTAAATTCCCTAAGGGTCGCCTTTTTAACTTGTCTGTACCTGAACATGACGCTATGCGGTCTTATATCAAGGAATCATTGGAGAAGGGTCATATCAGACCATCCTCTTCACCCTTAGGTGCCGGTTTTTTTCTTTGTGGCCAAAAAGGATGGTTCATTGAGGCCGTGTATTGATTATCGTCTCTTGAACAATATTACTGTGAAATATCAATACCCGTTACCCTTGATTTCTGACCTGTTTTCCAGGGTGAAAAACGCTACTTGGTTTACCAAGCTTGACCTCAGGGGGGCGTATAACCTTATTCGCATTAAGCACGGGGATGAATGGAAGACGGCATTCAATACCCCTGAAGGGCATTTTGAGTACCTGGTGATGCCCTTTGGGCTCACTAATGCTCCTTCCGTTTTCCAGTCCTTCATGAATGACATTTTCAGGGATTTTGTGGACAAATTTCTGATTGTTTATTTGGATGATATCTTGATTTTTTCTAATGACTGGGACTCTCATGTGAAACATGTTCGAACTGTATTCCAGATTTTGAGAGAGAATGCTCTGTATGTGAAGGGATCAAAGTGTCTTTTTGGCGTACAGAGGATCTCATTTCTGGGATTCATTTTGTCCCCATCTGTTATTGAAATGGACCCGGTCAAGGTTCAGGCCATCTGTGATTGGGTCCAACCTACTTCATTAAAGGCTCTTCAGAGATTTTTGGGTTTTGCCAATTTTTATCGTAAATTTATTGGTAATTTCTCGGTTATTGTTAAACCATTAACTGATTTGACCAGAAAGGGTTCTGATGTGGTGAATTGGCCTCCTGAGGCAGTCTCTGCATTTCAGGAACTTAAGCAGAGATTCACTTCTGCTCCTGTTCTACGGCAGCCTGATGTTTCTCTGCCATTTCAGGTGGAGGTTGATGCCTCTGAAATTGGGGCAGGTGCCGTTTTGTCCCAAAAAGATCCAGAGACCTCTAAAAGTAACCCTTGTGCCTTTTTCTCTCGAAAATTTTCTCCTACTGAACGTAATTATTGACGTGGGTAATCGGGAGTTATTGGCCATGAAGTGGGCTTTTGAAGAGTGGAGACATTGGCTGGAGGGAGCCAAACATCAGGTGGTGGTCCTTACGGACCATAAGAATCTGGTCTATCTGGAATCTGCCAAGCGACTTAATCCTAGACAGGCCAGGTGGGCCTTGTTTTTCACACGTTTTAATTTTGTGGTTTCCTTTCTTCCTGGCACTAAGAATGTTAAGGCGGATGCCCTCTCGAGGAGCTTCCTTGCGGACTCTCCTGAGTTATCTGATCCTTCTGTTATTTTGAAAGAGGGTGTAGTTCTTTCCGCCATCTCGCCCAATTTGAGACTTGCTCTGGAGGGGTGTCAGGAGGATAGGCCCGAGCGCTGCCCGGTTGGAAAATTGCTTGTCCCGGATCAGTGGAAAAAGAGTGTGATGTGTTGTGAATGGGTTTGAGATGAGTTCTGAGCAGAGGCTCCCTCTGGTGGTTACAAGCGGTACTAGTGAGGATTGGGAATCAGGTGTTACTGATTGGTCTTATTTAAGGGAATCATTTTCCCATCAGGGTTGCCGGTGATCAATTGTTCTGGTCTGAATCCTTCTTTCCAGTTTCCCTTGTAGCCTGCTGTGTCGTGTCTGCATCTCCTGCTATCAGATAAGACAATTTCTTATTTTGTGTTTTTGCTATATTTTTGCATTTTGTCCTGCACTTCTGTGGGGGCCTTCTGGGTCCCCTCCGGGGGCTTTTGCCCTCTCAGTTTGGTCCAGCCACTGTGTTTTGTACTTTTGCTTTTTGCAGTTTTTTCAGTGGCTGCTGTTTTTGTTACACCAGAGAACTAATTTAGGTGGTAGAGGTCGTGTGATCTCAGGTGATTTTGAAATTAGTAGAGTTGGTGTTTTTCAGGGTTTTCTGGGATTGCAGTAAGTACCCTTCCTATCCTTTTCTATTTAGATAGTTTGGGCCCCAGCGTTTGCTCATACTATTTTCTTTCTGTGTCAGTATTTCCTCTTGTCTAACCGCCATTACATGTTTGGGGGCTTTCTATTATCTTTGGGGTTCTGCTCCGGGGCAGATAGCTTTCCTGTTTCTGTCTTTAGGTGTAGTTAGTTTCTCAGGCTGTGACGAGGCGTCTAGGACCATCGTAGGAACGCTCCACGGCTGCCTCTAGTTGCGGTGGTTAGTCAGGGTACTGCAATCTCATAGATTCCAACTGCTCTGGTGTATTTCCTTTTTTACCTGCACTCCTCAGCTACCGTAACATAACAGTATCACCGGCCATAAAAATTGTATGGTACTCACAGAAGGGAAAAAATATTTTGAAGGAAGAAAAGTTGTCAGAGATATTTTTCTGTTTGTTGCATTTTTTTTTTTTTTTTTTTTCCCTCTGTATCTCTGGGTGCTGGGGAGGATCTTTTCTCCCAATGGAGTTTGCACAGTTGTCTGGCCGTGTGGATCAGCTTGCCACTGAGGTTGAGAGTATTGCTGCATATCTTGCTAGGTTGCCTGTTGTGGAACCTAGGATTCCCATGCCAGATTTGTTTTCAGGGGATCGAGCTAAGTTTCAGAATTTCAAAAATAATTGTAAATTGTTTTTTGCCTTAAAATCTAAGTCCTCAGGAAACGCAGCGCAGCAGGTTCAAATTGTCATCTCTCTCCTGCGCGGCGATCCTCAGGATTGGGCTTTTTCCCTCACACCTGGGGATCCTGTTTTGAGTGATGTTGATGCATTTTTTCAGGCTTTGGGGTTATTGTACGATGAGCCTAATGTCACTGATCAAGCTGAAAAAGCCTTGTTGGCATTAAATCAGGGGCTTGATGACGCTGAGTTATACTGTCAGAGATTCCGTAGGTGGGCAGTCCTGACCAAATGGAATGACGACGCTTTGGCGGCCCTTTTCCGGAAGGGTCTGTCGGATAATGTAAAGGATGTTATGGTGGGATTCCCTGTCCCCTCTGGTCTCAATGATTCTATGTCATTAGCGATTCAAATTGACAGACGTTTGCGTGAGCGGAGAAGTATGCGTGGAGTGGTGTTGCCTTGTGAGCCAGCTGCTGAGCCCATGCAGTGTGATGGAGTGGTGTCTGGGGCACAGCGTCATGAGTTTCGAAAGCGCAATGGGTTATGTTTCTACTGTGGTGATGCCTCTCATGCTATTTCAGTCTGCCCTAAGCGGGGAAGACGTTTTGCACGCTCAGTTGTCTTGGGTAGTGTTCAGACTAAGTTTTTATTAACTGTCACTCTGATATGCTCTCTGTCCTCATTTTCTGCTCAGGCTTTCGTTGATTCTGGAGCAGCTATTAACCTGATGGATTATGATTTTGCTAAACGTTGTGGATTTCCCTTGATACCCCTACAGAAGTCTATTCCCCTACTGGGGATCGATTCTACCCCTTTGGCTGAGAATAAACCCCAGTTTTCTACTCAGGTGATAATGAGGGTTGAACCTGATCACCAGGAGTGCTGCAAATTTTTGGTTCTATATAATCTGCATGACATTATCGTGCTGGGTTTCCCTTGGTTACAGTCTCATAATCCTGTTTTGGATTGGAAATCTGTGTCTGTAACCAGTTGGGGCTGCCAATGTGTTAATACCAACACTCCTGTTTTTTCTGCCTCCCCCCAGGCTGAGGATGTTCCTGACTTTTTGTTTGATTTTTCTGATGTGTTTAGCGAAAGTAAATCTGCATCCTTACCTCCCCATAGGAGCTATGACTGCGCTATTGAATTAGTGCCAGGTAGTAAATTCCCTAAGGGTCGCCTTTTTAACTTGTCTGTACCTGAACATGACGCTATGCGGTCTTATATCAAGGAATCATTGGAGAAGGGTCATATCAGACCATCCTCTTCACCCTTAGGTGCCGGTTTTTTCTTTGTGGCCAAAAAAGATGGTTCATTAAGGCCGTGTATTGATTATCGTCTCTTGAACAATATTACTGTGAAATATCAATACCCGTTACCCTTGATTTCTGACCTGTTTTCCAGGGTGAAAAACGCTACTTGGTTTACCAAGCTTGACCTCAGGGGGGCGTATAACCTTATTCGCATTAAGCACGGGGATGAATGGAAGACGGCATTTAACACCCCTGAAGGGCATTTTGAGTACCTTGTGATGCCCTTTGGGCTCACTAATGCTCCTTCCGTCTTCCAGTCCTTCATGAATGACATTTTCAGGGATTTTGTGGACAAGTTTCTGATTGTTTATTTGGATGATATCTTGATTTTTTCTAATGACTGGGACTCTCATGTGAAACATGTTCGAACTGTATTCCAGATTTTGAGAGAGAATGCTCTGTATGTGAAGGGATCAAAGTGTCTTTTTGGCGTACAGAAGATCTCATTTCTGGGATTCATTTTGTCCCCATCTGTTATTGAAATGGACCCGGTCAAGGTTCAGGCCATCTGTGATTGGGTCCAACCTACTTCATTAAAGGCTCTTCAGAGATTTTTGGGTTTTGCCAATTTTTATCGTAAATTTATTGGTAATTTCTCTGTTATTGTTAAACCATTAACTGATTTGACCAGAAAGGGTTCTGATGTGGTGAATTGGCCTCCTGAGGCAGTCTCTGCGTTTCAGGAACTTAAGCAGAGATTCACTTCTGCTCCTGTTCTACGGCAGCCTGATGTTTCTCTGCCATTTCAGGTGGAGGTTGATGCCTCTGAAATTGGGGCAGGTGCCGTTTTGTCCCAAAAAGATCCAGAGACCTCTAAAAGTAACCCTTGTGCCTTTTTCTCTCGAAAATTTTCTCCTACTGAACGTAATTATGACGTGGGTAATCGGGAGTTATTGGCCATGAAGTGGGCTTTTGAAGAGTGGAGACATTGGCTGGAGGGAGCCAAACATCAGGTGGTGGTCCTTACGGACCATAAGAATCTGGTCTATCTGGAATCTGCCAAGCGACTCAATCCTAGACAGGCCAGGTGGGCCTTGTTTTTCACACGTTTTAATTTTGTGGTTTCCTTTCTTCCTGGCACTAAGAATGTTAAGGCGGATGCCCTCTCGAGGAGTTTCCTTGCGGACTCTCCTGAGCTATCTGATCCCTCTGTTATTTTGAAGGAGGGTGTAGTTCTTTCCGCCATCTCGCCTAATTTGAGACTTGCTCTGGAGGGGTGTCAGGAGGATAGGCCCGAGCGCTGCCCTGTTGGAAAATTGTTTGTCCCGGACCAATGGAAAAAGAGTGTGATGTCTGAGATTCATTGTTCCGCATTGGCTGGGCATCCCGGAATTTTTGGTACCAGAGACTTGGTTAGTCGGTCCTTTTGGTGGCCTACCTTGTCTCGCGATGTCAGGGAATTTGTGCAGTCCTGCGGGACTTGCTCTCGCTCCAAGCCTTGCTCTCGCTCTAGTGGTTTGTTGATGCCATTGCCTGTGCCCAAGAGACCATGGACCCATATCTCTATGGATTTCATTTCCGATCTTCCTGTTTCTCAGAGAATGACCACCATCTGGGTAATTTGTGATAGGTTTTCCAAAATGATACATCTTGTGCCATTACCTAAGTTGCCTTCCTCCTCTGAATTGGTGCCGTTGTTCCTTCAGCACGTGGTTCGTTTACACGGCATTCCTGAGAACATTGTGTCTGACAGAGGAGTCCAGTTTGTTTCCAGATTTTGGAGGACTTTTTGTTCTAAACTGGGTGTTCAATTGTCTTTCTCCTCGGCATTTCATCCTCAGACCAATGGTCAAACTGAGAGAACAAACCAGACATTGGAGACTTATCTAAGATGCTTTGTGTCTGCTGATCAGGATGACTGGGTCTCTTTTTTGCCTTTGGCTGAGTTTGCTCTTAATAATAGGGCTAGCTCTGCCACTTTGATGTCTCAGTTTTTCTGTAATTCTGGGTTTCACCCTCGATTTTCTTCAGGACAGACGGAGGCTTCTGTCTGTCCAGGTGTTGACTCTGTTGTTGAGCGTATGCAGCAGATTTGGGACCAGGTAGTGGAGAGGTTGTCCCTCTCTCAGGAGAAGGCCCAGCGGTTTGCTAACCGGCATAGGACTTATGGTCCTCGGTTTAAAGTGGGGGACTTGGTCTGGTTGTCCTCAAAGAATATTCCTATGAGAGTAGCATCTCCTAAATTTAAGCCTAGGTTCATTGGACCTTATAAGATCATGGAGATTATTAATCCTGTTTCTTTTCGTTTGCTTCTTCCAGGGACATTTAAGATCCATAACGTGTTCCACAAGTCCTTGTTGAAGAGGTTTGTTGAGCCAGTGGTTCCTGCTGCTGTGCCTCCTGACCCTGTTTTGGTTGAGGGCAATCTGGAGTATGTGGTTGAGAAAATATTGGATTCTCGTTTTTCTAGACGAAGACTCCAGTATTTGGTTAAATGGAGAGGTTATGGTCAGGAAGATAATTCTTGGGTGTTTGCTTCGGACATCCATGCTAGGAGACTTATCCGTGCGTATCATAGAACTCATCCTGACCGACCTGGTTGCTCAAATGAGGGTTCGGTGACCCCTCCTCAAGGGGGGGGTACTGTTGTGAATGGGTTTGAGATGAGTTCTGAGCAGAGGCTCCCTCTGGTGGTTACAAGCGGTACTAGTGAGGACTGGGAATCAGGTGTTACTGATTGGTCTTATTTAAGGGAATCATTTTCCCATCAGGGTTGCCGGTGATCAATTGTTCTGGTCTGAATCCTTCTTTCCAGTTTCCCTTGTAGCCTGCTGTGTCGTGTCTGCATCTCCTGCTATCAGATAAGACAATTTCTTATTTGTGTGTTTTTGCTATATTTTTGCATTTTGTCCTGCACTTCTGTGGGGCCTTCTGGGTCCCCTCCGGGGGCTTTTGCCCTCTCAGTTTGGTCCAGCCACTGTGTTTTGTACTTTTGCTTTTTGCAGTTTTTTCAGTGGCTGCTGTTTTTGTTACACCAGAGAACTAATTTAGGTGGTAGAGGTCGTGTGATCTCAGGTGATTTTGAAATTAGTAGAGTTGGTGTTTTTCAGGGTTTTCTGGGATTGCAGTAAGTACCCTTCCTATCCTTTTCTATTTAGATAGTTTGGGCCCCAGCGTTTGCTCATACTATTTTCTTTCTGTGTCAGTATTTCCTCTTGTCTAACCGCCATTACATGTTTGGGGGCTTTCTATTATCTTTGGGGTTCTGCTCCGGGGCAGATAGCTTTCCTGTTTCTGTCTTTAGGTGTAGTTAGTTTCTCAGGCTGTGACGAGGCGTCTAGGACCATCGTAGGAACGCTCCACGGCTGCCTCTAGTTGCGGTGGTTAGTCAGGGTACTGCAATCTCATAGATTCCAACTGCTCTGGTGTATTTCCTTTTTTACCTGCACTCCTCAGCTACCGTAACATAACAGTGATGTCTGAGTTTCATTGTTCCGCATTGGCTGGGCATCCCGGAATTTTTGGTACCAGAGACTTGGTTAGTCGGTCCTTTTGGTGGCCTACCTTGTCTCGTGATGTCAGGGAATTTGTGCAGTCCTGCGGGACTTGCTCTCGCTCCAAGCCTTGCTCTCGCTCTAGTGGTTTGTTGATGCCATTACCTGTGCCCAAGAGACCATGGACCCATATCTCTATGGATTTCATTTCCGACCTTCCTGTTTCTCAGAGAATGACCACCATCTGGGTAATTTGTGATAGGTTTTCCAAAATGATACATCTTGTGCCATTACCTAAGTTGCCTTCCTCCTCTGAATTGGTGCCGTTGTTCCTTCAGCACGTGGTTCGTTTACACGGCATTCCTGAGAACATTGTGTCTGACAGAGGAGTCCAGTTTGTTTCCAGATTTTGGAGGACTTTTTGTTCTAAACTGGGTGTTCAATTGTCTTTCTCCTCGGCATTTCATCCTCAGACCAATGGTCAAACTGAGAGAACAAACCAGACATTGGAGACTTATCTAAGATGCTTTGTGTCTGCTGATCAGGATGACTGGGTCTCTTTTTTGCCTTTGGCTGAGTTTGCTCTTAATAATAGGGCTAGCTCTGCCACTTTGATGTCTCCGTTTTTCTGTAATTCTGGGTTTCACCCTCGATTTTCTTCAGGACAGACGGAGGCTTCTGTCTGTCCAGGTGTTGACTCTGTTGTGGAGCGTATGCAACAGATTTGGGACCAGGTGGTGGAGAGGTTGTCCCTCTCTCAGGAGAAGGCCCAGCGGTTTGCTAACCGGTATAGGACTGATGGTCCTCGGTTTAAAGTGGGGGACTTGGTCTGGTTGTCCTCAAAGAATATTCCTATGAGAGTGGCATCTCCTAAATTTAAGCCTAGGTTCATTGGACCTTATAAGATCATGGAGATTATTAATCCTGTTTCTTTTCGTTTGCTTCTTCCAGGGACATTTAAGATCCATAACGTGTTCCACAAGTCCTTGTTGAAGAGAGGTTTGCTGAGCCAGTGGTTCCTGCTGCTCTGCCTCCTGACCCTGTTTTGGTTGAGGGCAATCTGGAGTATGTGGTTGAGAAAATATTAGATTCTCGTTTTTCTAGACGGAAACTCCAGTATTTGGTTAAATGGAGAGGTTATGGTCAGGAAGACAATTCTTGGGTGTTTGCTTCGGACATCCATGCTAGGAGACTTATCCGTGCGTATCATAGAACTCATCCTGACCGACCTGGTTGCTCAAATGAGGGTTCGGTGACCCCTCCTCAAGGGGGGGTACTGTTGTGAATGGGTTTGAGATGAGTTCTGAGCAGAGGCTTCCTCTGGTGGTTACAAGCGGTGCTGGTCTGTCCAGTGAAGATTGTGAGGACTGGGAATCAGGTGTTACTGACTGGTCTTATATAAGGGAGTCACCTTCCCATCAGGGTTGCCGGTGATCAATTGTTCTGGTCTGAATCCTTCATTCCTGTTTCCCTTGTAGCCTGCTGTGTCGTGTCTGCATCTCCTGCTAACAGATAAGACATTTTCTTCTTTTTGTTTTTGTGCTATATTTTTGCATTTTTGTCCTGCACTTCTGTGGGGGCCTTCAGGGTCCCCTCCGGGGGCTTTTGCCCTCTCAGTTTAGTTCAGCCACTTATGTATGTACTTTTGCTTTTTCCAGTTTTTTCAGTGGCTGCTGTTTTGATTTTGTTACACCAGAGAACTAATTTAGGTGGTAGAGGTCGTGTGATCTCAGGTGTTTTTGAAATTAGTGGTGTTGGTGCTTTTCAGGGTTTTCTGGGATTGCAGTAAGTACCCTTCCTATCCTTTTCTATTTAGTTAGTTTGGGCCCCAGCGTTTGCTCATACTATTTTCTTTCTGTGTCAGTATTTCATCTTGTCTAACCGCCATTACATGTTTGGGGGCTTTCTATTGTCTTTGGGGTTCTGCTCCGGGGCAGATAGCTTTCCTATATCTATCTTTAGGTGTAGTTAGTTTCTCAGGCTGTGACGAGGCGTCTAAGACCAACGTAGGAACGCTCCACGGCTGCCTCTAGTTGTGGTGGTTAGTCAGGGTACTGCAATCTCATAGTTTCCAACTGCTCTGGTGTATTGCCTTTTTTTTTTACCTGCACTCCTCAGCTACCAAATCATAACAAATGGCTTTCTTCTATCAACTTGACCATGCAGTCCATTTTTCTTCAAGTGCCTCCTTATTGTGCATCTTGAAACAGCCACACCGCTAGTTTTCAGAGAGTCCAGTATTTCAGCTTATGTTATTTGTGGGTTTCTTGCATCTCAAACAATTTTCCTGGCAGTTGTGGAAAAAAATTTTGTTGGTCTACCTGACCGTGGTTTTGTTTTTATAGAGCCCCTGATTTTCCATTTGTTAATCACAATTTGAATGCAGCTGACTGGCATTATCAATTCCTTGGATATTTTTTTTACCCCTTTCCTGTTTAATACAGTTCAACTACCTTTTCCCGTAGATCCGTTGACAATTCTTTTGCTTTCCCCATGACTCACAATCCAGAAACGTCAGTGGCTGGATGAAAGATGCAAGAGTCTGTCTGGATCCCAGAAACTCACTCAGCTTTTATGCACACATACTGATTATGATATACAGCAAAGGTGAGAATTAAAACATATCTTTTAATAAACTAAATAAAAATACAATAAAAAATATTGTCACCCTCAGTGAATAAAATAAGATAGAATGTGTCACATTCTCAGTCAAATGTAAGCTGAGGCGGACACAATCCCTTGGGATACAATATCAAATCACTCAAACAACAGTAACTGTAGTGGAATCAATGTCTTCAAAGGTACAGTGTTCAGAGTACAATTATAAATTTTCCCCCATATTAAAACACCATTACCCAGTTTGCACATATAAATCTAACACATTGATCAAACCACAATGTAAAAGGGTATATAAAAGGTGAAAAAAGGAACAATCTCACCATAAATGAAGAACAGGTGCAGGAGTCACCAGAAATCCTGAGTCACATAATGGATCTCCGATTTAGAGAAGATGGGGATGACAATACGCTGTCAATCCCTATGGGGCTAGCAGTCATCTATCCCCAAACTCCCGCCTTGACAAGGGCAGTCCACAACTATCCCTATGTTAAACATGCCCTGCACTTTCCCTCACCAGGTGTCCCAACACTTTTCTTCCAAGCAAAATCATCAGGGGACTAGCTTGTCATAGAAGATAAAGTGCTAATACTAGAGATACATGTGGTCCTTCTACTCTCTATGCTGTCTGCAGACAGTAAAGGGTAAATAGGGCTGTCCTTAAATAAGGAAGATTAAATAAGATTGCCAATCACTACTTACTGTGGAATCTCCGATGTCCAATAAAATTAGTCGCCACGTTTTGAATAAATGAGTGCGTAGTACTAGTATAAGACTCCTCATGGTGTCTCTTTAGACCTGGCTTCCGGTAAATGGAATGCACGCCAGGAATAATTCCAGGTAAGTGGAAGACTTTGCGTTTTAATTCTCACCTTTGCTGTATATCATATTCTATTTGGTGAAATCTATATTGGTACTAGCTTGGTAATCACCAATTCTTGCTTTATTTCACAACACATACTGATTACAAGCAAACAGGTCACAGGTGAGGATGTTACCTTTAGTAGCCATTCAAACCCATTTGTGTCAACTTCTGTGCATGTTATCAGGCCAAAATCACCCGGGTATGTGAACTTTTCATCATGGTCATTTGGATGTTTTGGGTTGTCATTATGATTTAAAAAGAGAAAACACAGTAGTTTGACAATAAATGGCTTCACCCAACCACTATCCATGAGTGGAGAAAAAGTTTTGGTGTTATCATTCATATTCTCTGAAAAAAAGGGAAGAAAGCAAAAATTCTGCCGGGGTATGTAAACTTTTGAGCACAAGTGTATGTCTACAAAGACCTTCCTCTAGTGATGGCTGTAAGAAACTACAATTTTCTAATTTAAATTAGTGTTGAAATTAGGGGATTTGGTGTTCTTTATGTGGTGAAGTTTCTAGTTGGAGGGTTGTGGGACACTCCAATGCTCTAGGCACTTATGCAGTGCCCAGTTGTCTGACCTCTCAGTCCAACCCTTCTACCTTATCTATACATTTACATAATAAATAATACATGTGATGGCTACATATACCATACTTCCATATAAATGCAGTTCATCATAATAACTAAGCATTCTGCAGGAATCCATTGTGGAATCCATAGGGTTGACTTCTTGTAAACATCAGTTCTACATCTAGATGGAGCATTTGGTAGTGTTTACTCCAGGACACGTAATAAACCATTTATAAAGTAAAGCCTGTGTTTATGGCCACAAGGCACATTTAAAATGTGCTTTGAAGCATTAGACCATGTAACTCCAGAATTCTGGAAAGCTTGATAAGTTGAATTTGCAAACCCATTAATCTGATGAAGCGTTTGGATTAGATGTGATGTCCGTAGGGTGAAAAATATATACTTTAAGAAATGAAACACATTTTTCCAGCTTCCTTTATTAAAATTGCCTTCTTTTCATATATGTGTTGATCAGAGAAATGCCGACTCAAAAAATTGAGTAAAATTCTATTTTCTCCAGGCTCTAAAATGTTGCTGAAAATGTATAGATCTGTACAGTATCAGTGGATACATATTTTACTAGATTGTAGTGGAACTAGGGTAACAAATAAAATATCTGTACTTCCCTTATTATTTAGGCAGAGGCAAACTGTGCAGAGACCATATAGAAGAACTCTTTTCCTCAGACAGAGATAGACCAAAAGTACTCTGCAGTGCTGTGGATGAGTTCAATGGTACAGAAAAAAGTGATGATGTCACTTTTAGTAACAGATTTTATTTTGCTTAACCCCTTAACGACCGCCGATATGCCTTTTACCCGCAGTAGTTAAGGGTACTTAAACAACAGCGCCGTTAATTACCGGCGCTGTGGAAAAAGTATATAGAGCCCCCCAGAGTCGGATTTTCTCCAGGGTCTTGGCTGCCAGGGGTAGCTGAGACCCCAGAGAACATGATTTGGGTCGGTTTTTACCAACTCCGGGGTTGCGATCGCTGTTATTAACCGTATAACGGTGATCGCAAAAAAAAAAAATCCAATGTGACATTTAATTTCTCTCTTCTCTGATATGATCGCACATCAGAGGAAAGAGAAATAGGGGCCCTCCTGCATTCCTCCGATGGGCGCCGCCATCTTCTTCCGGTCAGAAAATGGCGGGCGCGCCCACAGCGATCTGCTGGGAGGGAGAGGTCGATTTTCTCTGGAGTCTCGGCTGCCATGGGTAGCCGAGACCCAAGAGAACATGATTTGGGTTGGTTTTTACCGACACCGGGGTTGCGATCACCGTTATTAACCATATAATGGCGACCGCAAAAAATAAAAATCCGATGTGCCATTTAATTTCTTCTCCTCCGATGTGATTGCACATCAGAGGAGAGAGAAATAGTGTCCCCGATCCCCCAGTACCTCCTGGTGGTCCTCAGGCCCTCCTGCATCCTCTGGTGGGCGCCGCCATCATCTTCCGGTCAGAGATCTGCCAACCGGCACCTGGCAACAATAGGAAGATTTTTCCTATTGGTTCATTTTGATCACTGTGATAAACGCTATTACAGTGATCAACATAAAAAAAATAGTACATAAAACCCCCTTTATCACCCCCTTAGTTAGTGAAAAATAATAAAATAAAGAAAATATATTTATTTCCATTTTTCCATTAGGGTTAGGCTAAAGTGAGTTGGGCTAAAGTTTTAGGGTTAGGGTTAGGGTTAGAGTTGGGCTAAAGTGAGTTGGGCTAAAGTTTTAGGGTTAGGGTTAGAGTTAGACTAAAATGAGTGGGGCTAAAGTTTTAGGTTTAGGGTTAGACTTAGGCTAAAGTGAGTTGGGCTAAAGTTTTAGTGTTCAGGTTAGGCTAAAGTGAGTTGGGCTAAAGTTTTAGGGTTAGGGTTTGGGTTAGGGTTGGGATTATGATTGGGATTAGGGTTAGGGTTGAGATTAGGGTTAGGGGTGTGTTGGGGTTAGGTTTGTGGTTAGAGTTATGGTTAAGGTTGGGATTAGTATTAGGTTGTGGTTAGGGCTGGATTAGGGTTAGGGGTGTATTGGGGTTAGCGTTGTGGTTAGGGTTGGGATTAGGGTTAGGGGTGTGTTGGAGTTACGGTTGTGATTAGGGTTATGGTTAGGGTTGGGATTAGGGTTAGGGGTGTGTTGGGGTTAGCTTTGGAGTTAGAATTAGGGGTTTCCACTGTTTAGTTACATCAATGCGACATGGTTCCATCATTGATTCCAGCCAATTTTGTGTTCAAAAAGTAAAACGGTGCTCTCTCCCTTCTGAGCTCTGCCCTGCGGCCTAACAGTGGTTTACCCCACGTATGGGGTATCGGCATACTCAGGACAAATTGCACAACAACTATGGGGTCTAATTTCTCCTGTTACACTTGTGAAAGTACAAATTTGGGGGCGAAAAGATCATTTTTGTGGAAAAAACATGATTTTTTATTTTCACGGCTCTATGTTATAAACTTCTATGAAGCACTTCAGGGTTCAAAGTGCTCACCACTAGAGTTGAACGAAACAGGTCGGTCAGATTCAAAAGTCACCGACTTTCGCCAAAGTCGGGTTTCATTGGCCGAAACCCGACCATAGCGTGCAGTCGGCCATGTGGTTGTCGACCCCAGCGCCCAAGTCAGTTTTCCCATAATGCTTGCAGGCGCCTTTTTTCAGCCAATGATCAAGGACGTACACTATGGGCAACGAGATGACATGTGCAGCGTCCACCACCATCTTAGAGAAGGGCATTGCAGAGATTGGCTTGCTTTGGGGGGCGTCATAGTATCTATAAAAACCGTGAGCGCCGACCTCCATTTTACTTCTGCTGATATTAACAGTAGAGAGAGGTTGCTGATGCTGTTTATCAGTAGGGAGAGAGTTAGGCAGGAAAGAGAAGTTCTTCTGTGCTTGTGCTGATAGCAATTGTGCTGTACAGTTAGTGTGCAGTGGCAGGGAAGGATTTTCTTGTGTGCAGCAGCGCTGGTTATTAGGCTGCCTGATAGCTGTATTGCTGTGTGTACACTGCTGTGCAGACTGCTTTTTACGCATCACTAATACTTTTATTCTTTTTTTCTGCACACTTACCGACCATTCATTTTTTCCCACACCGTATAGAGCTGTACGCTCCTCACACACTACCGTGTAACGGCTGGTATCACGGACAAATACATGCTGACCATCTGTGTGTGACTCCGGAAATATATACGGAGATTGCAATTTTCCCCTACACCATATACAGCTGTACGCTTCTGAGACAGTACCATATATCTGCTCTTTGTATTACAGTCAAATCCATACTGAGTGAGTGTCATTGTGTGACTCTGGAAATATATACGGAGATTTAAATTTTCCCCTATGCCATAAACAGATGTACACTCTTCATACAGTACCATATATCTGCTGGTATTTTTGTTACATTTTCCCAAACATGAGGAAGTATGGTGGCTGACATGAACAGGGGGGCCAGCTGGGAATGATTGTTGGTGCATCTGCTGGTAGTGCCAAAAGCCCAATAGCACCTAAGGCAGGAGGTGTTGAGCCTGCATCATCGTCTGGCTCCAGAAGGCCTGGAAGGCTCCCTTTTCTGGGAGTAGGTAAACCGCTTTTAAAGCCGGAGCATCAGGAACAGGTTTTGGCTTACATTGCTGAAACAGCCTCCAGCTCTATCGCCTCCTCTTCTGAAGTTTCAAAAAATGCAAGTACTAAGTCGTCAGTGCAGGCTCCTGGTCAGGAACGACACCTTTCCTTGTGTCCTTCACCCCACCAAAAGTGAAGGATGCGGCAGGCCATACTTCAGAAAACTCGTCGACAGAGCGCAGTCGCACGAGCACTCCATCCGCAGCTGCCAGTGTTGCACACGAGGTGTCCCACTATCGAACAGCTATTGGTAAGCGTCAGCAGGCTGTTTTAAAGATGATGTCTTTGGGCGACAACAGACACACCGCGGAGGTACTGGCCGACTACTTGCAGCGAGAAACTGAGTCATGGCTTGACAGTCTACATCTTGAGCCAGGCAAGGTATTCAGTGATAACGGCCATAATTTTGTGGTGGCCAAAAACCCTGGCAAAACTCAGACACATACTTTGCCTGGCTCACACCTTGAACCTGGTGGTGCAGTGCTTCATAAATAATTATGCGGAGTTACAAGCCCTGCTCCATAAGGTGCGAAGACTGTGGTCGCACATCCGTCACTCGCCCGTAGACTCCAGTCATATGCAGAGGCAGCAGCGATCGCTCCACCTCCCCAAGCACTGCCTAATCATAGACGTTGCAACAAGTTGGAACTCCACCATGCACATGGTTGAGAGACTGTGCGAAGAGAGGCAGGCTGTAATGCATTTGTGGGAGGATCCACGGGCAGGCAGTTTGAGGGTGGACATGGAGTTGTCGGGTGTGCAGTGGTCAAAGCTGAAAGACCTATGTAAGGTCCTTCAGCGTTTTTAGGAATGCACACGGCTGGTAAGCGCAGACGACGCCATCATAAGCATGAGCCTTCCACTTATGCGTCTGCTCGTGCAAACTTTGATCCACATTACAGATCAGGCATCTGCAGCAGAGGAGGAGGAGGAGGGAAGCCTTCATGACAGTCAGGCATTGTCTGCTCAGAGAACTGTCCTGGAGGAGGTGGAGGAAGAAGAGGAAGAGGAGAAGGATGAGGATGAGGGGGATGATTATTTTGGGAGGATGATGCTTCTCAGGGGGCAAGAGAAAATGTTGGCTTGCCAAGGTCAGGTACAGGGTTTGCGCGTGAATGGAGGGATGTGGATTTTCCAGAAAGTGCTCCTCCACCCACCACTGGTAGTGCATCATTGACACCTGGAACATTGGCCCATATGTGTCATTATGTCTTGCGGATCCTAAAAAGGGACCCCAGCATTGCCAAAATTGTGAAGGA
>JARQOD010000003.1:176398033-176423175 GCA_033576555.1 Oophaga sylvatica | reverse complement strand
TACTCGGCACCGAGCCCGTCGACTTCTATGGGGTATGTCACGGCTTTACCCGGCAATTGAATCAGAGTCTATTTTACTATGTAGAAGTGTATAAACTATAAATATATGTATATATATATGTCACAATGACATGTATATATATATATATGTATTCTATGTGTGTATATTTTGTGATTATAACGACAGAAAGGGTTTTTTTTGTTGCGATATTTTGTTCCCATAGACTTACATGGGACTTCCGGTATCGGAATCGGATATCGACGATATTTAGTGATATCGGTGATACCATTCCGATCCGATATTTTTAGATATCGAGCAGTATCGCTCAACACTAATTGTAATTCAAAAACAGCTAAAATTTCACTGCTAAAAATCCATAAAATAAAGTTACCAAGTACTTTTAGATATACAAAATAAAAATGCAAAAGTATAAGATGAAACACACTGATCATTGTAGAGTTGTAAGCTCCATATAGATCAAGAAGTGTGATATAAATATTGTATATACTCGTGTATAAGCCGAGATTTTCAGCACCTTTTTTTGTGCTGAAAATGCCCCCTCGGCTTATACACGAGTCATAGGGCAGAAACCAGTGGGGGAGGGGATGCGGTGGCAGAAGCCGGTGGCTGGGACATCATACTCACACTCCCCATGCCATCGCTGAATGTCCCTGCAATCCTGCGTTCTCCCAGGCTTCATGCAGCTCTCCAACTTATACACCCGGCTTATACGCAAGTCAATAAGTTTTCCAAGTTTTTTGTGGCAAAATTAGGGGGTCGGCTTATACACGGTCGGCTTATACATGAGTATATACGGTACACGTTATCTAAAATATAATTTTATTTCAAAGACATATATGACATTTTATAAAACAAGATACCTCAAACCATCTACAAAAAACAAGGAGTTTAGCAAATGCAATAGACAAGGAAAATCCAATAATGTCAGCTTCAAGTAACATAAGGCTGTGGTTCCACGGTCAAGAAAGTCCGTTCCGCCCAAAGCCCCGCCCCCTTGTGAACGCGCTGTGAATCCGGATGTGCTCATTGAACACATCCAGAATCACCGCAGCGCTACATGGGCCTGTGTTATTTCCCTTGCGGCGACGGACGCGCAGCATGTCCGTTAACGCAGGTCTGCTGCCTGCGTGTTTTTTACGCATAGTGGAGAAGGGATTTCTTGAAATCCCCTTTACTATGCTGTAACATCTTGACGCTGCGTGTTGATGCTGCACCAGAGCACAGCGTCAAACACGCAGCATTTACTGAAGGAATCCTGACCGTGGAAACACACCCAGGTGAGGACATGCCTCCATCCAAGTTCTAAATTGAAATTTACATTTATTGCATATATAATAAAGAAGTCCTTTTGTACATTTTTTCCTCAACCATCAATCAAGGGTACTTCATGTGATACCACTGTCTGGATAATTCAGATAGACTTATACTAATGCCCCATCGATAAAACAATAGAAAATCATTATATTGCACAATACCACATGGCCTTAATAAGTGCACCTGCGTATGATATCAAGAGAGCATATGATTCTATTGCTGGACTCCAATCCTTTGAAACTACACATACCCTATTTTATGATTCCAATTAATAAATCCGCACTGAACTTGCAGAAGTTCTCATATAAAGTACATATTACCTTTTCCAAGCTATAGCACCAATAGACGCCCAGTGGCTCGCTAGATCTCCTTACCCCGACGCGCGTTTCGCTGATGATGCTTCTTCCTGGGGGAAGTTGAACTTTTGAATGACATCACTAATTTTACCACATAGTGTACTTAAAAATGAGAAACAAATTCCAAGTAGGCAGAAATTGTGAAGAAAATACAATTCTGGCTTTGTTTTTTGGGAATTGTTTTTACAGTGTACAATTTGTGGTAAAAATGACCTGGTAATATGATTCTGCTCATCAGTTCGATTATGGTGATATCAAACATGTCCAGTTTTTTTTTATTATTTTAGTGGTAAAAAAAAATCAGAAGTTTTCAAAAAAACATTTTTTGGGGTTGTGTCGTCATTTTCTGAAACTCGTAACATTTTCATTTTTAAGGTTGGTGATTGAGTGTGATGGTTTATTTTTTTGCGAGGCAAGACAATGTTTTTATTGATACCATTTTGGGATAAGTGTGATATTTTTAACACTTGTTACAGTATTTTACTATGGAATTACAGCGAACAAAAAAATTTAATTTTGGCGTTCTTTAATTTTTTTGTTTACGGTGTTTAATAATCGGGTTACTTGTTTTTACATTTTGATAGATCGGATAGATCGGTGATATCATCATGCGTACACAGGCCAGTGTGAGTAAAAGCAAAAAGAGGGAGGCCCGGACTGGCTGAGACACGCTGCCAGCGTGTCTCACCAGTCCAGGCCCCCCTCTGCTCACAGGGCCCCATACACCAGTAATGGCAGTAATACCCTGATGGCGGTCCTGCCGCAGTTTACCCAGTAGGAATCAGTTGACAGGTTCCTTTAAAAAAGGTTCCTTGATAATAACCTGATCATGAACTGACCATTTAATAGAGCCTCTAATAATAATCAGTTATGATCTGTGGAAAATATGGACAACCTCAGGGGAAATTAAACACTACTAAATTTATCTGCAAAAATAATAAAAAATTTATGGACGCTCCTTAAATGCTACTAGTCATTTCTAAAATAAAATACTGGTCTACAGACAGCTCCAGTGAAAGTAGCCCTCATTACTGCATATAGTAAGAGTAGACATTATACGCATGAACTAATAATTGGTGAGATAAAGAAGAATGATCCACAATATTTCTAATATCTAATCAGAATTAATGAAAATGTAAGAAATACTTTACAGTAGATTCTCATTTTATTTATTTTCCATGTTTTTATCCACTTTTTGTCCACTTGTAATCACTATTGATTATGGAAGTCTTTATTTATGAGGAAGAAGCATTTATCCCTTCCGGAACGAATGATTGTAGGAAATTTCTTAAATGCATAATTATTAACAAATGATAAGCATTATTCCCTCTACTAATGATCAGTGTATTGAAAAAACAAACTTACAGGGGATAGATATGCCATATCATGAAACATTCTTTCATACTGCCAATATAGCTGGAAAGTCACGCTCACTTTGTTTTACATAGAAAAGCAAAGAAAACACAAAAAGGTCAAAACTATTATCTCTAATAGCCTTTGAGAATTTACATAGGAAGGAAACGGCTAAACTAGTGGTGAATTCCAGACATCCCCTGCATCAGTTATCACTTAGAGAAAATCATGCTCATCGCCTATGAAAACCCCAGTTCTCATGGAAGTGTTGCCTTATTTATGAATTCTGTAGGCTATCATTCGCACCTTTATTTTAAGAGACCTCAATAAATTTTAGTAGTGTGACATTTTGAGATGAAGGAAAGGTAAATAGCATTAAAGAATTAAATGATCCAGTAGCTTTCACTGGGAGATTTCTAAAAAGTTAGAATTTTTGGACCGATTTTTAAGAACTACTCCAAGTAAAATTAATGTACTAATGTGTTATGCGCAGTACAAGATTTGAAGGTATGGAGTAATTTTGCATTCTTTTAAACCATGTCATGTGCCCCTTATCTCTCAGGCCTGGCACTAATCATAACACAGGGCAATAGCTTTTCTTGACGTGTTCCTTTAATCAGTTAATTTAATACTTTAATTATTCAAGATTAGAACAAAACATACCAGTATTTACTCAAGTATAAGCTGACCGGAGTATAAGCCGAGTCACCTAATTTTGCCACGGAAAGCTGGGTAAGCTTATTGACTCGAGTATAAGCCAGATATGCATTGTCCCCTCATCTTTGTCCTTGTATGCATGACTCCCTGTCCTGTCCTTGTATGCATGGCTCCTTATCCCCTATTCTGGTATGCAAGGCTCCTCCCTCCCATCCTTGTATACATGGAAGCCCCTCGACCGATCTTTATCACAGTGCACCGTTGTTCTGTCCATATGGCAATAACTGCATATCCAGGAGTGTGTGAGCCCGATGGGTATGCTGGGACCAAACATGGGGAATTGCAGTGGTTGTGGGGGTCAGCTACCTGTGGACTTCCAGTCCCCTATCCGCATGGAAGAGTCTTGGCCTGCCGTGGCTAAGGGGACAATAGAACACAGCAGCCTCTGATCAGAATAGCAACCAGCAGCCTCTGATCAGTATGAGGTGGCTGATAACAGGGGAGAATAGCAGACAGCAGCCTCTGATCAGTGTGAGGTGGCTGATAACAGGGGAGAATAGCAGACAGCAGCCTCTGATCAGTGTGAGGTGGCTGATAACAGGGGAGAATAGCACACAGCAGCCTCTGATCTCTGTGGAATGGCTGATAACAGGGGAGAATAGCAGACAGCAGCCTCTGATCAGTGTGAGGTGGCTGATAACAGCAGAGAATAGCACACAGCAGTCTCTGGTATAAGGTGGCTGATAACAGGGGAGAATAGCACAGCAGCCTCTGATCAGTGTGGGGTGGCTGATAGATAACAGGGGAGAATAGTACAGAGCAGCCTCTGATCAGTATGAGGTGGCTGATAACAGGGGAGAATAGCAGACAGCAGCCTCTGATCAGTGTGAGGTGGCTGATAACAGCAGAGAATAGCACACAGCAGTCTCTGGTATAAGGTGGCTGATAACAGGGGAGAATAGCACAGCAGCCTCTGATCAGTGTGGGGTGGCTGATAGATAACAGGGGAGAATAGTACAGAGCAGCCTCTGATCAGTGTGGGGTGGCTAATAGATAACAGGGGAGAATAGCACACAGCAGCCTCTGATCAGTGTTTGGTGGTTAACTATGTTATCCTACTCACCAACCAGCATGCCCTGGCAGCATCTCATTGGTGCTGGCTTTCAGCAGCACTTCCTGTGCTGAGCAATCATGTGGCCCCGCTCATTAAGGTAATGAATATGCGCTCCACGCCTATGGGAGTGGAGACGCTTGCATATTCATTACCTTAATGAGCGGTACCACATGACTGCTGAACACAGGAAGAAGCTGCCAGCGCTGGGACAGAGATGCAGGGATGGAGAAACAGCGATGGAGGGTGAGTATTGATGTCTTCTGGAAGCCCCCTCTCCCCCGCCGGCTTTCTAGGACAATGGCTCATGTGAAATCCGAGGGGGGGCGTTTTCAGCACAAAAAAATGTGCTGAAAAACTTGGCTTATACATGAGTATATACGGTAATACTGAAAATTTAAATGGAATTGCAGTTACAGTAATCTAAAAATTCATCCCTTTTCACACTCATAAGCGTTCTACATATGAAAGGCTTGTAAAGGTCTCCATACATATTACAGTACATTTCAATAACATTAAAGGGACACGCCAGCATTTCACCTTCCCTAGTCCTGGCTCACTTCCTTGTCTCTTCTGAACAGCCTAGGCCCAGCAGTCTGCTCACAAGTTCCTGGAAACTGTCACTCTCATCCACAGTATGCAAGAACTCCAGAGGTGAAGGCTGGGTTTGGGTCTTGGTGGCTCCAAGAAAGAGACCGGTCCTGGACCACAGTTTCCTGCCACCACCACTGTTGTGCCAGTTTCCTCTGGTCACTCCCTTGGGAGCCTCACATGATTCTGCCATCTTTGTGACCTACAGACCACATAATACTCTATGAATGAGTAATTGAATCTAGAAAAACATTTCAACACTTTTTGGAAGTGTTACATGACACCGAAATGTACCACAGAGCAGTTAATGAGGTAGCTAGAAGGAATATAGAGCACACATAGGGTCTTATCCGAGATAAAATAAATATTCATGAGAGATAATCAAATTCACTCACCTATTATGGTTGTGTGAGACACAACCACTGCACTTAGCATTGGCGGCTGCTGCAAGCCCTGATGTGATGATCCTTGGCTAGGTGAAGAGAATGGGGCAACAGACTGCGCTGCTCACCAATATAATATACCAGAGGAGTCCAAGCGGATGTAATAGAGAATAGACTTTATTTCTACGCGTTTCATGGTGATCACATCACTTCCTCAGGACAGTCTATACCTATCTCTTCCCTTCACCTAGCAAAGGAACAGAGCAGGTAATAGTATATTGATGAGAAATTGAATCCAGATAAAATTTCAGCTCTTTTTTGGACTGTTATATGATGTCGAAAACTACCACAGAACATCTAACAAAATATGGATGCGTAATTGCATACAGACACATTTTTCAACACTTTTTTGGAGTGTTACATACTACCAAGATAAAAAAAATTATAAGGAGGGTAATACAGTAATCCTCTTCTGGTGTCGCTTCTTCTTCTTCCTCCTCAGGAAGCTTTGGGGTTTGCCTCCACCTTATTCCTGGAGCCTGATTCCCAAGTACCTGGACTGTAAGTCACCTAGCTTCATGATGATGGCTGGAAGGACAGTTGCGAACCAGATAAGAGCAATCTGCCTCTGTTCCAAGAGACAGGATGTACAAAATGTCAGCTTAGGGGACCATGCCCCAGCTGGAAGAACATAGATCTGCTCTATTGACCATCTCTGAACCTTCAGAGAAAAATCCATGTTGGGACAATTAGGTCACCTGGCCGCATACCTCACTGCTATAATCCCTGTGAGTCAGTGGAAGGGTGACACTATAATTTTCACCAACTTGGGTATTTTCTGGGACTGCTCTATATGTTATTGATTGTTGGTGGTAAATTAAATTATTGTCACACTGTTTTACCCTCATCCTGTGTTGTCTGAGTAGTGTTCTGCCCACGGGAAAAGAGAACAGGCATTCAGTGGGATGAGCCCTTGTCCATGCGATCTTTCTAAAGACAGCTGTGACAATGGATGAGAGCACCCAATGACCCTCATGTTTCCACACTTGGTGAAAGCCATGGGATACTACTCAGCTCAACAGATTCTAGTGAGTTGCACGGGACTAGTGTTCGTAGACACCGTCCCAGGGCTCCACAAACAGGAAGGCATATAAATAGACCCAGCAGACCATAACTGAAGCATACATAGCAGATTTTGGATGCCACCATGTCCAACCCCACCAGCTCAGTCTTGGGAAGCGGACTGGATTGGCTGTATAGCCGCAACAGGAAATGACAACAACGGGGCAGTGTCAGCTTTAATGGATTGATCAAGGAATTGGTCTGTTGGGATAACCAGAACAATGTGGAGTATGATGAAAACTTAGCTGAAATGGACCTAGAGGAGTTGCAAGAGCAAGGACCCAGTGGCGATATGGCATCAATCAGTGACTGCCACCAGCTAGAATCCAGGGGTTGTTGACTGGAGCCTCAAGTAGGGAAAGGGCTTGTGTTGTGGAATCAGTTTTGGGAGTTACAGTACCCCTACCGCCAGCGCCGGACCCTACCTCCATGATGGTCGCCCACCAGGGAACTTATCTACTTTAAAGAAAAATGCCAGTGTTTAATGAGTCCAAAATTGAAGTTGATGAACATCTGCAACATTTTAACATTCTGATGCTGATGCATCAGACGCCCACAGATGATTGGGCTAAATACCTGTGAACTAGTTTGACTGGCAAGGCATGGGCGGTTGTTTACGTCTCAGGACTGCCTAAACTATGGAACTATTAGGGACACTCTGCTGGCCCTTTTCACCATCACCTGCGAGAGATATCTCACCAAGTATTAAACATTGTCTTGCCAGGGGGTCTCCTATGTAGAATTTGGCAGTCAACTTGACGACACTGCAAACGCTGGCTTGACGGTGGGGATGCCCACTCCGGTGCTGCCCTTCAGGGCGTGATCATGCTCTAGCAACTTATAGAGAAAAATGCCCCAGAAATATGAGAGTGGGTAGCTGAAAGGAAGCATGACACCCCAGAGCAAGCAGTCTGATTGGCCGACAAGTTTTCAGCCAATGACCCTGTAACTCAAGCAGGACTATCCTGCTACCTAGCAGAAAACCCATCAGGACAAAGGGTTACCAACAGTACTCATGATTTGCTCAACCCATGGCGCTTTTATACAAGCAGGCACTTTGAACACATGGTCAAAGATTGTCCCCAGGGCTATGGCCCCATGCCTTTAAACCCTCTGCCAGCCCAGCCAAGCAACATCTGCCAAAACGAGACAGCAGGGTCTGGGTAATGCTAGCCCTAGGATATACCAGCATCAGCGGATGTGATATATCCCTTTCATACTCTATGGTGGGTTGGCCAACCTACACCAGCAAACCTCCATCGCCTCATCCAGCCAGTCAAGGTTGGTGATATCCAGGCCTGGGGACTTTGGGACAAAAAGTCTTCCATCATCCTGGTCAGCCAAGATATTGCCCCACCAGAGCATTAATTACCAGGCCGCCAAGTGACCATCTACCTGGCTGGAGATCAGCACTCAGACATCCCTCTAACAGGTGTGCAATTGGACTGGGGTACTGACCAGGGAGAGGTTAAAGTGGTACTCATAGATGGCCTCCCCACACCTGTGTTTTTGGGGAACAAGCTAGGGCAAGGATTGGCCAGACTGTGGCCATTGTCTGGGGAAAATAGATTGCAAGGAGTTTAGGAAAGCCAACTCATGGACCTCACCTGTCACTATTCATTTTTGGATTTGTGGCAGCTCTGGTTCCGCTATAATTTAAATGTAGCTTTTCTCCTTTAAGGCCAGCAAGGGTTAATGTCAGTATTCCTTGCTGGCAGCTGCTGTGTTGCTGGTCAGCTGATGTGGGTGGTGACCACTCCCACCATCCTTTAAATAGTCACCTTACCCATCAGCTGACTGTTGGTGATAGAGTTTTTCTCTGGATACCAGCTGATGAGTGCTAGCTCATTGGTGTCATCGTGTACCATCTGCTTGAGTTCCTGGTTCCAAATCCTCTGCTGTGTGGAGCTTGCAGCAGAATCTTGAAAGCTAAGTTTTCTTATTCCCTGTCTTTGTCTGTCTTGTGCTTGCCACTATCCCCTGTGTTTACACCATTTGCAGTGATGAGGCTAGCGTCCTTGCCGGCCAGTGCAGTAGCCAGGGTATAGTGAGGTGACAGCTAGGGACAAGACACATGACGGCAGCAGGGGAAGGACACGCATAGGGCATTAGGGGAGCTTAGGGATAGGCACAGGCTGTGTTAGGAGGTGCCCCATCCCTTGTTACCTATTGTTAGCGCCTTCACCCCCTTTTTCCATCCCCGTTGTTGGTGTTTGAGGTGCCGTCCGCTGGTCTGACCCTTGTGGGTCGTGACAAAACCCTAGAGCTTGCCAGCAGTATGGCAGCTCAACCTGGAAATCAGGAAATCAGGTTGATGTGTATACACGTGTCTGACTTTCATTTGCTCATTTTCATAGATTTTTGATTTATTATTACTTTTGTCAGATTCAAACTATTTCTATCACCGTTGTGGGTTTTTCTGTCATTAAACGAGTGGTACCAACCATTTTGACCACGTGTGTAGATGGGAGAAAGGACTGTTATATGAGGAAAAGCCAGCATCCTGCCCAGAGAAACCCTGGACCTGTGTCCATCAGCTCAAGGTACCTAAGCAGTATCGACAGCAACTCCCGTGCTTGGCCCATGACATCCCTGAAGGTAGCACATGAGGGTCAAAAAGACCAGGGCCAATCTGCTGCGTAGTTTCTTTTGGCCAGTGGTCGCTCATGAGGCCCAGAAATATCGAGCTTCTTTTCTGGTTTGTCAACAGATGGGGGGAGCACCCTGTTGTGCTCGCTCCAATCCATACCCTTGATAGATGAACCATTCCAGAGGGTTGCCATCAATTTAGTGGGCCCCTTAGCTGTCACCAGCCGCAGTGGAAATAGGTTAATCTTCGCCCTGGTCCACTTTGCCACCCACTACCCGGAGGCCATTGTCCTGTCATCCATAGATGCGGAGCACATGGCTTAAGCTCAACTGGATATTTTTTAGTTGAGTAGGACTTCTGCAGGAGGTATTGACCGACCAGAGAACCCAGTTCCAAAGCGAGCTGATTCATACCCTCTGGGAGAAACATGGGGTCCACCCCATGTGTACAGTACAGACCAAAAGTTTGGACACACCTTCTCATTCAAAGATTTTTCTGTATTTTCATGACTATGAAAATTGTACATTCACACTGAAGGCATCAAAACTATGAATTAACACATGTGGAATTATATACTTAACAAAAAAGTGTGAAACAACTGAAAATATGTCTTTTATTCTAGGTTCTTCAAAGTAGCCACCTTTTGCTTTGATTACTGCTTTGCACACTCTTGGCATTCTCTTGATGAGCTTCAAGAGGTAGTCACCGGAAATGGTTTTCACTTCACAGGTGAGAGGACTCTCAATTCTAAATATTTTTCAGGTTTAATAAGTGTGATTTCTTGCCTTATGAATGGGGTTGGGACCATCAGTTGTGTTGTGCAGAAGTCTGGTGGATACACAGCTGATAGTCCTACTGAATAGACTGTTATTATGGCAAGAAAAAAGCAGCTAAGTAAAGAAAACCGAGTGGCCATCATTACTTTAAGAAATGAAGGTCAGTCAGTCCAAAAAATTGGGAAAACTTTGAAAGTGTCCCCAAGTGCAGTTGCAAAAACCATCAAGCGCTACAAAGAAACTGGCTCACATGAGGACCGCCCCAGGAAAGGAAGACCAAGAGTCACCTCTGCTTCTGAGGATAAGTTTATCCGAGTCACCAGCCTCAGAAATGGCAGGTTAACAGCAGCTCAGATTAGAGACCAGGTCAATGCCACACAGAGTTCTAGCAGTAGACACATCTCTACAACAACTGTTAAGAGGAGACTTTGTGCAGCAGGCCTTCATGGTAAAATAGCTGCTAGGAAACTACTGCTAAGGACAGGCAACAAGCAGAAGAGACTTGTTTGGGCTAAAGAACACAAGGAATTGACATTAGACCAGTGGAAATCTGTGCTTTGGTCTGATGAGTCCAAATTTGGTTCCAACCACCACCAGGCAAGAAATCACACTTATTAAACCTGACAGGGCGCACCTGTGAAGTGAAAACCTTTTTCGGTGACTACCTCTTGAAGCTCATCAAGAGAATGGCAAGAGTGTGCAAAGCAGTAATCAAAGCAAAAGGTGGCTACTTTGAAGAACCTAGAATATAAGACATATTTTCAGTTGTTTCACACTTTTTTGTTAAGTATATAGTTCCACATGTATTAATTCATAGTTTTGATGCCTTCAGTGTGAATGTACAATTTTCATAGTCATGAAAATACAGAAAAAGCTTTGAATGAAAAGGTGTGTCCAAACTTTTGGTCTGTACTGTACCACCCCAAACTGATTGTGTGAATGTTTCAATGGAATGCTCAATCAGCTGATTAGTTGGTATGTACAGTCATGGCCAAAAGTTTTGAGAATGACACAAATATTATATTTTCACATGATCTATTGCCCTCTGGTTTTTATGTGTGTTTGACAGATGTTTTTATCACAGACAGAAATATAATTGCAAACATATGAGTAACAAAAGCTTATATTGACAGTTAGAATGAGTTAATGCAGCAAGTCAATATTTGCAGTGTTGACCCTTCTTCTTCAGGACCTCTGCAATTCTCCCTGGCATGCTCTCAATCAACTTCTGGACCAAATCCTGACTGATAGCAGTCCATTCTTGCACAATCAATGCTTTCATTTTGTCAGAATTTTTAGGTTTTTGTTTGTCCACCCGTCTCTTGATGATTGACCACAAGTTCTCAATGGGATTAAGATCTGGGGAGTTTCCAGGCCATGGACCCAAAATCTCTATGTTTTTCCATCATGCTGGAAAAGGCATTGTTGATCGCCAAACTGCTCTTGGAGGGTTGGGAGAAGTTGCTCTTGGAGTACATTCTGGTACCATTCTTTATTCATGGCTGTGTTTTTAGGCAAGACTGTGAGAGAGCCGATTCCCTTGGCTGAGAAGCAACCCCACACATGAATGGTTTCAGGATGCTTAACAGTTGGCATGAGACAAGACTGGTGGTAGCGCTCACCTTGTCTTCTCCGAATGAGGCGTTTTCCTGATGTCCCAAACAATCAAAAAAGGGATTCATCAGAGAAAATAATTTTACCCCAGTCCTCAGCAGTCCACTGCCTGTACCTTTTGCAGAATATCAGTCTGTCCATGATGTTTTTTCTGGAGAGAAGTGGCTTCTTTGCTGCCCTCCTTGAGACCAGGCCTTGCTCCAAGAGTCTCCGCCTCACAGTGCGTGCAGATGCACTCACACCTGCCTGCTGCCATTCCTGAGCAAGCTCTGCACTGCTGGTAGCCCTATCCCGCAGCTGAAACACTTTTAAGAGACGGTCCTGGCGCTTGCTGGTCTTTCTTGGGCGCCCTGGAGTCTTTTTGGCAACAATGGAACCTCTCTCCTTGAAGTTCTTGATGATGCGATAGATTGTTGACTGAGGTGCAATCTTTCTAGCTGCGATACTCTTCCCAGTTAGGCCATTTTTGTGCATTGCAATGATAACTGCACATGTTTCTTTAGAGATAACCATGGTTAACAGAAGAGAAACAATGATGCCAAGCACCAGCCTCCTTTCAAAGTGTCCAGTGGTGTCATTCTTACTTAATCATGACAGATTGATCTCCAGCCATGTCCTCATCAACACCCACACCTGTGTTAATGGAGCAATCACTGAAAAGAGATTAGCTGGTCCTTTTAAGGCAGGGCTGCAATGATGTTGAAATGTGTTTTGGGGGATAAAGTTCATTTTCTAGCCAAATATTGACTTTGCAAGTAATTGCTGTTAAGCGGATCACTCTTTATAACATTCTGGAGTATATGCAAATTGCAATTAGAAAAAGTGAAGCAGTAGACTTTATAAAAATTAATATTTGTGTCATTCTCAAAACTTTTGTCCATGACTGTATAGTCTGAGGTGGGAGACTGGGAGAAAAATCTGCTGCAGCACCTGTTCGCCTACAGGGAGGTGCCGCAGGATTCTACTGGGTTCTCTCCCTTTGAATTGCTGTACAGCTGAAAAGTATGAGGGCAGTTGGAGCTAGTACGGGAGTGCTAATACCAGTCTGAAAAAACAAGCTGCAAGCCATGTAAATGGGTCTGTTCACCATCACCAGGAAATGCGGGGAGACTGACTACACCGTGGCCTTGGATAGAGCAGGTCTACGTGAATGGACCTATTTTGTCTGTCTACAGGCTAAAAGTCTATGAGGAAAGGGACGTTACCAACTTAGCAGTTTTTGTCCCCCTTTAGATGACATAGATATGGACCAGATCCAGAACTTATTGGTGAAATCCAAAATGGGAAAGGGGGTAACAGATTTCCCATTGGGAGAGCGGCTTAGTCCATCACACAAGCAGCAGTTAACAAAACTGCTTGGAATATATGCTTTTCTGTTCATGAGTCAGCCTGGTCGAACACCCCTGGTCCAGCATCATGTCAACACAAGGGTAGTCACTTGACTCAGACAACACGTCTTCTGGGTGACACCTCCAATGTTGGCAATAATGAATGCCGAGGTGCATGACATGTTGAATATGGGGTCATAGTTCCTTTCCATAACTTATGGGCAGCCATTGTAGTGTTGGTGTTCAAGAAAGACTAGAGTACTTGCTTCTGTGTTGACTATAGGCAACTCAATGAGGTTACCATTACAAACGCCTACTTCATGCCTCAGTGGGATGAACTACTGGACAGATTAAGAGAATCTCTACCATATATTTGAACAAGGTATACTGGCAAATCAAAGTCACAAAAGAGGCTCAATAGAGGTCTGCATTCATCTTCAATTTTTGCCTGTATGAACTTACCAGCATGCCATTTGGGATGAAGTACTCTCCGGCTGCCTTCCAAAGGATGATGGACCAGTTACAAGAGGGATGTCAGGGGTATGACCAGGCCTATCTGGATGACATCGCTATCTTCAGTGACACCTGGGAAGAGCATCTTCAGCACGTGTCCCAAGTGCTGCAAAAGGGTAGCCAAAGCCGACGTTACCATCTGACCCGACAAGTACCAGATCGGGATTACCAAGGTACTATACCTGGGACATCAGGTGGGAAATGGGTGCATTCGTCCCAAACCCACAAAATAGAAGATATTACCCAGTGGCCTTGCTCAGCCAACCAAAAACAGGTTTGCGCATTCCTAGGGACCACAATCTATTATTGAAAGTTTATCCCCAATTACAGCACTATAGCAAAGCCCCTCACTGACCTTACCACCAAAAGATATGCCCGCAATCTCATCTGGACCTCAGAATGCAAATCCACATTTCTCCAGTAAAAAACCCAGCTAGCACAAAGCCCAGTCTAACTGCTTCTGACTTCCGCCGCCGGTTCATTAGCCAGAGAGATGCATTGGATACCGGATTATGATCTGTACTCAGTCAAGTGGGGGATGATGGTCAGGAACTCCCGATAGCCAATGTCTCCCAGAAGCTGTTGGACCGGGAGAGGACATACACCAGAGTGGAAAAAGAATGATTGGCCATAGTCTGGGCCCCAAAACAAAATTGCAGCCCTACTTCAACAGGAAGGAATTCACAGTCATAACAAACCACAATCCTTTAAGTTGGCTAAATCAGCCTGCTGGGGACATTGGGTGTTTATTCGGTTGAAGTCTGACCTTACAGTCCTGTAATTTTTTTTGCCTCCCATATAAAGTGCAAAGTTCATGGAAATACAGATGGACTGTCCCAACAAGCGGAAAAGGATGATCGGAAACCTATCACGTCTGGCAGCCCCGTCAACAGTGACCCACTACAGGATCCAGCAGTCTCCAGGGCTAATTAAGAAGAGGGAGGAATGTGATGAAAAAGCTTTTCTTCTAAAAGGGAACCTGTCAGCAGGATTGTGCACAGTAACCTACAGACAGTGTCATGTCAGCATCGTTATACTGTTTAAAATGATACCTTGATGATGAAATCCGTCTTGTGACTTTTTAATCTTTATTTTCATTTTTGAGTTAATGATATGCTCGTTTGAAAATGGCGCCAGCCGGTGATCTGATAGCTGCTACTGTGCAGGCGCCGGCAGCGCAATCTTGAAGGGGACATTTTTTTCTCTAGCAAGATGGCGCCGCCGGTGCCTGCGCTGTAGCATGATCGCATCTGTAATGTGTATATAGTTTATTTGTTTGAGGCTATTCTAAAGTTCATAAAAAAAAATCCATTTGAGAATGACGCTGGCAGATGATTTAATAGCTGCTACTGTACAGGTGCCATCTTGGAGGAGGAATTTTTTTTTTCTCTAGCAATATGGCGCTGATGGCAAATACTAATAGCAGCTTTTGGTGATCGCGTAGCACCATCTTGGAGGAGGACTTTTTTTTTCTCTACAAAGATGGCACCATGCCATTTTCCAATGGATTTTTTTTTATGAAATCACATACACAGTACAGATGCGATCATGCTGTAGCGCAGGCATCATCGCTGGCGCCTGCCTGCAGAAGGGGAATTTTTTCCCAAGATATACAATATATATAATATTCATTATGTAAACTAGGGTCAGGTCACTGAGGGATCAATGACCTGTCAGAAGTCATACAGATGAATACCTAATCAGAGCACCACATGAAGCCCCACCCACAGGCCGCCCACGGAACACAAGCATATCATTAACTCAAAACTGAAAATGAAGATTAAACAACAACCACAAGATGAATTTCATCAACCAAGGTATCATTTTAATCAGTATAACAATCCAGCTGAGAGGTTACCTTTAATTATGCCAGTCGGAAATTTCAGTAGGAGACATAAGCTATTATCTTTATGTTGACTATTAAATTTATGTGTTTTTCTTTGGTTGGTTAAGCAAAGACCATTTTTTGTATGTGCCTGGATATTGAATTTCGAGTTGCTGTTTGCTGCAACTCATTGTCTGCTATGTTTGAGGGGCAGGGACATAGGGGCAGGGACAAATGTACACATTGTACATTTTACCAGTTTATTGACCTGCAAAAAAGAGAAGAACGAACAATGCAGATTGATCAAATACCCCAAATACCCAAACAATATGAGTTAATCTCATCTCACCTTCCTCTTGACCAGTGGATGATTAAGGTTTTGAAGGACAATTGTGAACTATATAAGTGGGCTCTGCCTCTGTTCCAAGTCACTGGAAGATCACATATCTGCTCCATTGACCATCATCCAACCATACGAGACATATTGAAGAATCCAAGTTGGGACAATCAGGTCACATGGGCCTATACCTCACTGCTTCCTAAGCTTGTTGTTATTTTCTCTCTGCGAGTACCTGCCAAAAGCTAGGTGCCACTGGTGGGGATAGTTGTCCCTGGAAACCGTGAAGTTGCAACTGCTCTAATCTCAGTTAGTCAGCGAAATGGTGAGACTCTAATTTGTACCATTTGGGTATTTTCTAGGACTGGTCGATATGTTATCGCTTATTGGTGGTTCAATAAATTATTGCCACACTGTTTTTCTGTCACCCTGTGTTGTCTGGGTAGTGTTCTGCGCAAGGGAAAAAAGGGGGGGAAGTTCAGTGGGATGAACCCTTGTCCATGTCATCTTTCTAAAGACAGTCAAGCCAGCAATCGAGAGCACCCACTGACCCCTGTGTCTCCACACCTGGGTTCAGGCCCTTTGGGGGTTCTGGGAAAGCGAACGGTTCCGGAACACAGGCTCTTGCCAACTCTGCAGTCACCCCAGCTTCCTCTGGCTCCGATATTCCTCCGGTCACTCCCTCAGGAGTCTAGCGTGAGTTTGCCATCTTTGTTGACCAGAAAGTACATAATAGTCTATGTATGAGTAATTTAATATAGAAAAAAATTTCAACTCTTTTTGGGAGTGTTATATAACACCAAAATGTACCACAGAGCACGTAATAGTATATGGATGAGTAATTGAATACAGAAAACTTGCAAAATCGGCAATGTATCAAATACTTATTTTCCCCACTGTATATTCCAAATTAATATATACATGTCTTGAAAAAAACTTGGTTTAGAGGCCCACTCAGATATGTTTTCCCCTCTCCCCAGTGCTAAATCCCTGAGTATTCCTCTGCATTTAGTGTACTCCCTCTCTTATTATCTATTGCTTTCTCTAAATATGTGGTGTCCTAGCCTGTAATGTATAGCACTCTCGCCCGTTACATATTGTTTCTTCCTTTTTTAGTTATACTGCTTCATCAGTGTACTGTTTTTCCATTACATATATTTCCAATATACAGAAGAATTCTGAAGAAAGGGTAGTGACCTAGCATGATGCGTTGGCCTGGTGCAACTCTATGACTAACATTTAGGTGGGGTATATGGTAGATTGGTAGATGGGGGTTGCCTACCATAGACCCACAGCAACAAGATGTTTCTATAAAAACGTTTTAATTATCTTGGGCACAAAGTAACCTTTTAGATCAGCGGTTCTCAACCTGTGGGTTGTGACCCCCGCGGGGGTCGAACGACCAAAACACAGGGGTCGCTTAAAGGAGCCGGCGGCTGCAGCACTGTAGTGACAGCTGCAGCCGCCGGCTTCATTAGACATCCATACTTACCCTCCTCGCTCCGTCGCTGCAGGTCCCTGCATCCCTGTTGGCGGCGTCAGCTTCCTCCTGGCAGTGCGGTGACGTAGTACCGCTCATTAAGGTAATGAATATAGACGTGACGCCACTCCCATAGGCGTGGCGTCCATATTCATGTCCTTAATGAGCGGTATTACGTCACCGCTGCGCACAGGAGCCATGTATACAGGATGGGAGGGGGAGCGGAGCCATATATACAGGATGGGAGGGAGGGAGCGGAGCCATATATACAGGATGGGAGGGGGGAGCGGAGCCATATATATAGGATGGGAGGGTTGGAGCGGAGCCATGTATACAGGATGGGAGGGGGGAGCGGAGCCATGTATACAGGATGGGAGGGGGGAGCGGAGCCATGTATACAGGATGGGAGGGGGGAGCGGAGCCATATATACAGGATGGGAGGGGGAGCGCAGCCATATATACAGGATGGGAGGGGGGAGCGGAGCCATGTATATAGGATGGGAGGGTTGGAGCGGAGCCATGTATACAGGATGGGAGGGGGGAGCGGAGCCATGTATACAGGATGGGAGGGGGAGCGGAGCCATATATTACAGGATGGGAGGGGGAGCAGAGCCATATATACAGGATGGGAGGATGGGAGCGGAGGCATATATACAGCATATTTCCGATGGCTTTAGCCCAGTGGCGTAGCAGGGGCGTAGCGTGGGCGGGCATAGGGCGCGGGCGTAGCGTGGGCGGGCGGGGGGCGGTCCACCCCAGGCAGCACGTGTGTGGGGCGGCGTGGCAGCAGCAGCAATTCCTCCTCCCACGGAGTCACAGTGCAGCGGCCTGGGACCCTCCGGAGCTGAGCGGCGGGTCGGTGAGTCCACTGTGTGGGGAGAGGGGGACCCGGCCTGAGCAGGTGGCGCAATACTTACCTCTCCCCGTGCCTCCATAGCTCTGGGCTCCAGGGGGCGCCTGCAGGGCACCCGCGTTTCCTGTCACAGTAGCGCCGCTGGATGACGTCATCATTCAGCGGCCGGCTGTGGCAGAGTGCGCAGGCGCCGGACAGGTGAGATGTGAGGTGTATGTGTCTGTGTGTATCAGTGTGTGTGTATGTGTCTGCCTGCGTGTGTGTATGTGAGAGAGTGCTGCGGTGCTGTCTGTGTGTGGTGCTGTATGTGTGATGGTGATGGGGGGAGGCAGTGATGGTGGTGAGGAGGCAACGATGATGATGGGGAGCCAATGATGATGGGCAGGCAAAGATGATGATGATGGGGAGACGATGATGATGGGCAGGCAATGATGATGATGATGGGGAGGCATTGATGATGGGGAGCCAATGATGATGGGCAGGCAATGATGATGATGATGATGGGGAGGCGATGATGATGGGGAGCCAATGATGATGGGGAGCCAATGATGATGGGAAGGCAATGATGATGATGGGGAGCCAATGATGATGGGGAGGCGATGATGATGGGGAGCCAATGATGATAGGCAGGCAATGATGATGATGGGAGCCAATGATGATGGGAAGACAATGATGATGATGATGGGGAGGAAATGATAATGATGATGAGGAGGCAATGATGATGGGGAGGCGATGATGATGATGGGGAGGCAATGATGATGATAATGGAGAGTCTTTCCACAGTGCCCTTTCCTGAGCCGTAACAGTGCAGAACGCAGCACAGTGCAGAGGAGAGCTCCATATTTTGTATGGAGCATTATATGGGGACCAGTATTCTTTATGGAGCATTATATTTGGCCCATAATACTGTATGGAGGACTATGTGGTGCCCATAATATTGTATGGAGGACTGTAATTATTTTTTGGTTTGGGGGTCACCGCAACATGAGGAACTGTATTGCGGGGTCACGGCATTAGAAAGGTTGAGAACCACTGTTTTAGATGATTTGTAGCGTAGCGAACAGTTCTTCAGGTCCCAGCATCGAACTGGTTATAATTTTGCAAATATTGATCTTTTCAAGAGAATATTTATCCACCAATAGTGAGAGAAACCATCAAACATATTGTACTACTTAAATGTTTGTCACCATTAATCACTGTGCATCATATAAAGTGACAGTAACCACTAAGCTTGCTGTGCCTTTATAAACTAAAAAAAAAGACTTTTTGTTTTGCACCAAAAATTGTCTAAAATATTTTCCAGCATAGGCACAACCCCTTGTTTTTTGAAGCCATTATATTGGAGATTCTTTTAGGTATCCTTGGGCTCAGTTGTGACATAAATGTGGTTTTCTTCCATGATTAACACATTAGTCAGCTTGCAATGTCAAGAAATTCTAATTTGACACCTTGACTTTGCAGTATCACTATATTTTAATTCTGGGAAAGAAAATCACTAGTAATCATAGAGTTCCACTCATTGTGCCATTGGCAAGTACAATAATAGATAAACAGAGCCCAATATAACCCAACATAGCTATTCATTTATTTTCTATGGTCTTCATTGATTTTTTGTCAGGGGCAGAACAGATTAGTATTGAACACATTTTGGTATTCAAAAAGATTTCAGAGACTATTATTATTATTATTTATTTATATAGCGCCATTAATTCCATGGTGCTGTACATGAGAAGGGGTTACATACAAAGTTATAGATATCGTTTACAGTAAAAAAATTTACAATGACAGACTGGTACAGAGGGGAGAGGACCCTGTCCTTGCGGACTTACATTCTACGGGATAATGGGGAAGAAACAGAAGGTCGGGGGTGCGGCAGCTCTGGTGGCGGCGAGGCGGCAGCTCTGGTGGTGGAGGCAGCTCTGGTAGTGGTGGCGGCGAGGCGGCAGCTCTGGTGGTGGCAGCGAGGTGGCAGCTCGGGTGGTGGAGGCGAGGTGGCAGCGAGGCGGAAGCTCGGGTTGTGGCGGCGAGGCGGAATGGTTATTGCAGGCTGTAGGCTTTCCTGAAGAGATGGGTTTTCAGGTTCCGTTTGAAGGATCCAAGGGTGGTGGATAATCGTACATGTTGAGGCGTGGAATTCCAGAGGATGGGGGATATTCGGGAGAAATCTTGGAGGCGGTTGTGTGAGGAACGAATAAGTGTGGAGGATAGTAGGAGGTCTTGGGAGGATCGAAGATTACGTGAAGGAAGATATTGGGAGATTAGTTCAGAGATATAGGGAGGAGACAGGTTGTGGACGGCTTTGTAAGTCAGTATTAGTAGTTTGAACTGGATTCGTTGGGGAATTGGGAGCCAGTGGAGGGATTTGCAGAGGGGAGAAGCAGGGGAGTAGCGAGGGGAGAGGAGGATTAGTCGGGCAGCAGAGTTGAGGACAGACTGGAGTGGTGCAAGAGAGTTGACGGGGAGGCCACAGAGGAGGATGTTGCAGTAATCGAGGCGGGACTACTGAAGAATACAAGAAAGGAAGTGGATTATTGATCAAAGCTTTGAAACACAAGTGAGAAAAGTTTTGCAATATATATTGTGGGATAATTATATTCATGAGTGACAACAGAATTCCTAAGGGACCTTAGATATCCTTAGAAGAATTTCTCCAGTATTGCCAAAAATTTGACTTAAAAGGTACTTCTCAGTATTGAATGTTATCATTAAGGATGAGCGAACTGGTTATAAACAAATCAAATCCACTTAAAATTTCCAAAGCGAATCTGATTTTTTTGGAGAATTCAATTAAGTGAATCCATCAAAATGGCAGTTAGTGGGCCACCAGTTTTTTTTCTATTTATATGGGGAATGAGTTACAGAACAATAAGATCATAAACTCCCAGCCCATGAATTGTTCATGCTCCACTTAGTTCTTCCTTTGGCTTTCTAAGTCACCTTCTCCTGCTTCGATGTCCTCTTCACTCATCTCTGGTACCAACAAAGATGACTAAGTCACAATGCACATTCTGATGTCCAGACATTGTTACGTGCATCACCCTACGTGCGATCACATGAGGCGGCATATGTCTCAAAGTGTATTGAAACCTAACAAGTGCATGGTAACACAGAACCCATAAATAAAATAAAGACTCAGGCAAATAAGTTGGAAATCAATGGCCATGGTGTTTATTCAGGGTTACATGAATAAATTAAATATGACTAAGCCAACACTAATACTTTAACAGAACCAATCTGCCCATATGCTGGGCGATTTTACCCACATATAAGCGACCATGACAAGGAAAGAATACAGAAAAATAGGGAGGGAGGGCGGGATCTTCTTTCTTCACAAAAAACTATAAATACAATCAGAAGGTTAAAAGTGGAAGAAGCACATGTTTTTCTTGCGCGTATAGCCTTCTATTTGTATTTATTAACAATAAAAATTATTTATATTCTTCATGGGGCTAAGTAATATTTATTGAAGATTTTCAACACGAGGGTGGCAGAGAGCTGCAGTGGCGGGGACAGGTGAAGGACAAGGTGAGTATAATATTTTACTGGGGTGTTTTTTAACCCTTTTTGGCCCATTTGTTTTATTATGCTTTGGGAACAGGATACCTCAGAACATAATAGACAGCTAGATTTGCATATCACTAGTTATAACCTATCCACAAAATAAATAAAATTCTGATGCTTGGGTTTCTGGCTGTTGGGACCTCAACTGATCCGAAAGGTTGGGCTTCTGAAATGCCCCATACATTTGTATCATTGGTCACACATACATGGCAATACCATAACGTAAATGGCATAACATCAAAAAGCAAACATTACTTACCGGATAAATCCTCCAGTGAGCCACATTAGGAATGTAAATAGCACATGGATGGTGAGGACTTGGAGTTGTTACTAATCTTGCACTGGGGCTTCAGAGCTTCAAGTTACACTTCTGGTAGTCTAAAAATGTTGGCAGCGGATTATTCAGGATACTCTCCAAGCATGTGACAACAGGGCTTCTTTATTCAGGAACAAACAGGAACAATATATGACAAGCTCAATAGATCAGGAACAAATCATTTGTGTGTCTCTATCTGTGCAGCATCTACAGCAGGCTGCATCTCTCATACACAGACAAAGGAAAAACAGGAAATACAGTCACATGCTCTCCCTGTGTGAGCCTCTGGAAGTTTTTTTTTTAACTTTATAAACAGCATACAAATCTAGAAACTAAACACTCATAGACAGGAATGGAGTTGTTGCACCAAACATATTCCAACAAAAAAATATTTGTAAACAGGATTAAGAAAACTCAAACCCTTAAAGGGGTTTTACATTTTCATGAAAGTGAACCCCAAAATGCTGTAAAATACAGTTTCTAAAATTACAAACACAGCAGGAACTCATCCTCCCTGGGCCAAGAGATTATTGTCCTCCGCTGCTTCAGTTTCAGTGTTTTGACTGCAGCATTTATGCTTCATTGGTAATGTTTATCACCGCTATAGGTAATAACTGTGGTTAGCGGCTCCTACCTGGGCGCAGCCGCTGAGCTCAGTGTTTAGCTACAGCTGTCGACATAACATCACCACTGCAACTAAAACACTGAAACCAGAGCAAGAATAGACAATCGTCACTGGACATGAGGAGGGTAAGTATCTGCTGTGTTTGTAATTTTGGGTATTTTACATTGTTTGAGGCCCACTTCCAGAAAACCCCTTTAATACATTAACATGGCCATTATAGAAATACTAGCTATGAACCCGTTTTATGCCCGCGTGGCAAGCATTTTTATTGGTATATGGTCTCCGATCCTGCTATGTGCTGCCCCCCCCCATCCTGGTATGCATGGTCCCCTCACCCCCACCCAATCCTGGTATGCATGTCACCCCATTCCTCAACCTGGTATTCATGGTCCCCTCACCCCCAATCCTGGTATGCAGGTACCCACTCATCCCTATCCTGGTATGCATGGTACCTGCTCATTCATATCCTGGTATTCATGGTCCCCTCAACCCCCAATCCGGAATGCATGGTCCCCTCACCCCCAATCCTGGAATGCATGGTCCCCCCCCCAAATCTGGAATGTATGGTCCCCTCACCCCCCAATCCTGGTATGCATGGTCCCCTCCCCAAATACTCGAATGCATGGTCCCCTCTCCCACCAATCCAGATATGCATGGTCCCCCCTCATCCCTATTGTAGGATGTATGGTATACCCTCACCCCCAATTGTGGTATGCATGGTCGCCTCATCCTCAATCCTGGTATGCATGGTACCCCTCACCCTCATCCTGGTATGTCTGGTTCCCTCACCCCCCAATTCTGGAATGCATGGTCCCCTCACCCCCCAATCCTGGTATGTATGGTCCTCTCAGCCCTCATCCTGGTATGCATGGCCTCTCACCCACCTATCCCAGCATTCATGGTACCCTCATCCTCCTATCCTGACATGCATGGTCCCTCACCCCCCAATCCTGGAATGCATGGTCCTCTCACCCCCCAATCCGGTATGCATAGTGCCCTCACCCCCAATCCTGGTATGCATGGTCCCCTCACCCCACAATCCTGGAATGCATGGGCCCCTCCCCCCAAATCCTGGAATGCAAGGTCCCCTCACCCCCTAATCCTGGTATGCATGGTCCCCCTCCCCCAATCCTGCTATGCATGGTCCCCCTCAACCCCAATCCCGGTATGCATGGCCCCTCACCCCCCTATCCCAGCATTCATGGTACCCTCACCCCCTATCCTGACATGCATGGTCCCCTCACCCCCAATCCTGGTATGTATGGTCCTCTCACCCTCATCCGGTATGCATGGCCTCACCCACCTATCCCGCATCATGGTACCCTCACCCCCCTATCCTGACATGCATGGTCCCCTCACCCCCCAATCCTGGAATGCATTGTCCCTCACCCCCAATCCGGTATGCATGGCCCTCCCCCAATCCTGATGCATGGTCCCCTCACCCCACAATCCTGGAATGCATGGCCCCTCCCCCCAATCCTGGAATGCAAGGTCCCCTCACCCCCTAATCCTGTATGCATGGTCCCCTCCCCCCAATCCTGTATGCATGGTCCCCTCAACCCCCAATCCCGGTATGCATGGCCCTCACCCCCCTATCCAGCTATGCATGGTCCCTCACCCCCCTAATCCTGAGATGCATGGTCCCCTCACCCCCAATCCTGGAATGCATGGTCCCTCACCCCCAATCCGGTATGCTATGTGCCCTCACCCCAATCCTGGTATGCATGGTCCCCTCACCCCCAATCCTGGAATGCATGGCCCCTCCCCCCAATCCGGAATGCATGGTCCCCTCACCCCCCAATCCTGGTATGCATGGTCCCCTCCCCCAATCCTGGAATGCATGGTCCCCCTCAACCCCCAATCCGGTATGCATGGTCCCCTCACCTCCAATCCTGGTATGTGTGGTCCTCTCACCCCCAATCCTGGTATGCATGGTCCCCTCACCCCCAAATCTGGTATGCATGGTACCCTCCCCCCTATCCTGGTATGCATGGTCCCCTCACCCCCCTATCCTGGTATGCATGGTCCCCTCACCCCCAATCCTGGTATGCATGGTCCCCTCACCCCCTATCCTAGTGTGCATGGTCCCCTCACCCCCAATCCTGATATGTATGGTCGCCTCACCCCCATCCTGATATGCATGGTTCCCCCTCACCCCCCTATCCTGGAATGCATGTCCTCTCACCCCCAATCCAGGAATGCATGGTCCCCTCACCCCCCTATCCTGGTATGCATGGTCCCCTCCCCCCAATTCGGAATGCATGGTCCCTCCTCACCCCCAATTCCGGTATGCATGGTCCCCTCACCCTCCAATCCTGCTATGCATGGTCCCCTCACCCCCAATCCTGGTATGCATGGTCCCCCTCCCCCAAATCCTGCTATGCATGGTCCCCCTCAACCCCCAATCCCGGATGCA
>JARQOD010000003.1:176338217-176397933 GCA_033576555.1 Oophaga sylvatica | reverse complement strand
CATTCAGGGTCCCCTAAACCCCCTTCTGACTGCAGGGCCCCCTCCCCCCCCAACCCGGGAAGCAGGGGCCTCTCCCCCCCAACCCGGGTAGCATGGCCCTCCCCCCCAATCCGGGAGCAGGGTCCCCTCCCCCCACAACCCGGAATCAGGGGCCCCCCCCAAAAATTGGGGAATGAGGGCCCTCCCCCCCAATCTGGTATGCATGTCCCCTCCCCAACCTGGAATGCATGGTCCCCCTAAACCCCCCAATTGGATGCGGGTCCCCTCACCTCCCAATCCTGGTAGTTGGCTCTCCCCCCCCAACCCTTGTTGCAGGGCCCCCTCACCCCCAAATTGGTAGCATGGTACCCTTCCCCCCCCTACCCTGGTATGCATGGCCCCTCCCCCCCCTTTTGGGTTGCAGGCCCCCTCACCCACCAACCCGGGTTTTGCAGGCCCCCTACCCCCTATCCTAGTGTGCATGGCCCTCCCCCCCAATTTATGTTGGTCCCCTCCCCCCCAAACCCTGATAGCAGGGTTCCCCTCCCCCCCCTATTTAATGCTGTCCTTCCCCCCCCAATGGAATGCAGGCCCCCCTACCCCCCTATCCTGGTACATGGCCCCCCTCCCCCCAATTGGGGAAATGCTGGCCCCTCCTCCCCCCCCAATTGGGAGCATGGTCCCCTCACCCCCAACCGCATGCTGGCCCCCTCCCCCCCAACCCGGTACATGGCCCCCCCCCCCAATCCTGTTGCATGGCCCCCCCTCAACCCCAATCCGGTATGGGGCCCCCTCACCCCCTACCCCAGTTTCATGGTACCCTCACCCCCTATCCTGACATGCGGGCCCCCACCCCCAACCGGGAATGCAGGTCCTCTCCCCCCCCCCAACCCGGGTTTGATGGCCCCTCACCCCCAATCCTGGATGCTGGTCCCTCCCCCCACAACCCGGGAAAGGGGGCCCCCCCCCCAAAATTTGGAATGTGGCCCCCTTCCCCCCCACCTGGTATGCATGGTCCCCCCCAACCCTGGAATGCTTTCCCCCCTCAACCCCAAACCCGGGTATGATGGCCCCTACCCCCCAATCCGGGTTTTGTGGGCTCTCCCCCCCAATCCTTGTATGCAGGGCCCCCCTCCCCCCCAAATCTGGTATGCATGGTACCCCCCCCCATCCGTATGCATGGTCCCCTCACCCCCCTATCCTGGTATGCATGGTCCCCTCACCCACCAATCCTGGTATGCATGGTCCCTCACCCCTATCCTAGTGTGCATGGTCCCCTCACCCCCAATCCTGATATGTATGGTCGCCTCACCCCCAATCCTGATATGCATGGTCCCCTCCCCCCCAATCCTGGTATGCATGGTCCCCTACCCCCCAATCCAGGAATGCATGGTCCCCTCACCCCCCTATCCTGGTATGCATGGTCCCCTCCCCCCAATTCGGGAATGCATGGTCCCTCCTCACCCCCCAATTCCGGTATGCATGGTCCCTCACCCTCCAATCCTGCTATGCATGGTCCCCTCACCCCAATCCTGGTATGCATGGTCCCTCACCCCCCAATTCTGGTATGCATGGTACCTCTCACCCCCTATCCTGGTATGCATGGTCCCCTCTCCCCCCAATTTGGTATGCATGGTACCCCTCACTCCCCTATCCTGGTATGCATGGTCCCCTCTCCCTCCAAATCTGATATGCATGGTACCCCTCACCAACATATCCTGGTATGCATGGTCCCCTCTCCCCCCTATCCTGGTATGCATGGTCCCCACCCCCCAAATCCTGTTATGCATGGTCCCCTCACCCCTATCCTGGTATGCATGGTCCTCTCATCCCCAATCCTGATATATGTGGTTGCCTCACCCCCAATCCTGATATGCATGGTTCCTTCACCCCCCCTATCCTGGAATGCATGTCCTCTCACCCCCAATCCTGGAATGCATGGCCCCCTCACCCCAAATCCTGGTATGCATGGTTCCCTCACCCCCTATACTGGAATGCATGGTCCTCTCCCCCCCTGTTAGGGTCTGCAGAACGCACCAAATATAAGATGTGGAGAGGTGCGTTCGCAGCCCGGGGTCCACCGTGCAGGCGGAGACTGCTGCTAGTAAAATGGCGCAAGAAGCGAACTCTGTTATCCCGCAGAGTCGCCAAAATAAACGCCGTAACGTGCTGTGGTAATATGTGCGAACTCTGTTAATCCACAGAGCCGCTAGAAGGAGTGCCGCAGCGCTATATGGCGATGTGTGCGAACTCACTTAACACAACTGAGTCGCAAAATAAACACGCTAGGGCGCTGTCTAGCATTGAAAGCAAACCCTGTTACGTCACAGAGCCGCTGAGACAAACTTCTGTGTCCTGTCAGGCACCCAGGTACACAGTGAACAGCTAAGCGAACATAGAACGTGATCATGCGCTAATGTCCTCGCGGGAGTCACCCGCAACCTATGGCGTCTGAACGCCAGACCCTGAATACGGCAATCAAACTCCTCACCGGTTATGCCGGCAATCTAGGGCATCTAGGACACCGACCCTGACCAGCTAGCATACCAAACTCCTCACCGATTAAGTCGGTATTCTAGGGGCTTATTTCAGCCGGGCCCTAACCACACACACGCATGACCACACTGGCGCTAAGCATATAATGATTGATATTAGCGCATGGCGGCCCAGCCATGCCACCCTTTTATAGCAACAGCTACAGGACCTGCCAGAAACAAGGACCAATGAGAAACTGTTCCAAACACATGTAGTTTCATGACCTTCCTGGCGGACCAATAGGAGCTGCTGCAGTACCTGAACATGTGACCCTAGATCTCCAATGAGAGATCTTACCCTGGGCATGCTCAGAAGGGGAAACGCAGGACTTCGTCCTAAAGACGTCTGCTCCAGTACTGGCTATAATAGCAGATCCAGGAGAGGTAGCAGCAAGTCTCTGCACAGTACTGGAATGGGCAAGACGCTGGGACTGACGAAGTCTCTGCTGAGCAGGCTCCACTGCGGCCGGAGATGAATGGGGGACCGCAGCGGGGACCGGTTCGAGACTCCCCTTGTGCAGCAGCGGGAACTCGAACCCTAACATTACCCCCCTCCTAGGGCCCCCCTTCTTTGGGCCTCGCTGCGCTCAAAGGCAGCGATGATTGTTATGATTTGGTAGCTGAGGAGAGCAGGCAAAAAAGGCAATACACCAGAGAGGTTGGAATCTATTGGATTGCAGTACCCTGACTAACCACCACAATTAAAGGCAGCCGTGGAGCGTACCTACGTTGGTCCTAGATGCCTCGTCAAAGCCTGAGAAGCTAACTTCACCTAAAGATAGAAAGAGGAAAACTATCTGCCCCGGAGCAGATCCCCAAAGAACATAGGAAGCCCCCAAACATGTAATGGCGGTTAGACAAGAGGAAATACAGACACAGAAAAAACTGGAAAAGGCAAAAGAACAAACAACTGGCTGAACTAAACTGAGAGGAGCACAAGCCCCCGGAGGGGACCTGGCAGACCCCCACAGAAGTGCAGGACAAAATGCAAAAAGCAAGCACAAAAAATTAAAAGAAGAAAATGTCTTATCTGTTAGCAGAAGATGCAGGCACGAAACAGCAAGCTTCAAAGTGAACCAGGAACAAAAGTTGAGACCAGAACAATTGATCACCGGCAACCCTGATGGGAGGGAACCTCCCTTATATAAGACCAGTCAGTAACACCTGATCGCCAATCTTCACAATCTTCATTGAATAGTTCAGTACTGTTTGTAACCACGAGAGGGAGCTTCTGCTCAGAATTCATTTCTAGCACATTCACAACAGCACCCCCCCCCTTGAGGAGGAGTCACCGAACCCTCATTTGGGCAACCAGGTCGGTCAGGATGAGCTCTGTGATACGCACGGATGAGTCTTCTAGCATGGATGTCCGAAGCAAACACCCAAGAATTGTCCTCCTGACCATAACCTCTCCACTTAAACAAATACTGGAGTTTCCGTCTAGAAAAACAAGAATCCAATATTTTCTCAACCACATACTCCAGATTGCCCTCAACCAAAACAGGGTCAGGAGGCACAGCCATAGGAACCACTGGCTTGACAAACCTCTTCAATAAGGACTTGTGGAACACGTTATGGATCTTAAATGTCCCTGGAAGAAGTAAACGAAAGGAAACAGGATTAAGAATCACCATGATCTTATAAGGTCCAATGAACCTAGGCTTAAACTTAGGAGATGCAACTCTCATAGGGATATTTCTTGAGGACAACCAGACCAAGTCCCCCACTTCAAACCGAGGACCATCAGTCCTATGCCGGTTGGCAAACCGCTGGGCCCTCTCCTGAGAGAGGGACAACCTCTCCACTACCTGGTCCCAAATCTGCTGCATACGCTCCACAACAGAGTCAACACCTGGACAGACAGAAGCCTCCGTCTGTCCTGAAGAAAATCGAGGGTGAAACCCAAAATTGCAGAAAAATGGAGACATCAAGGTTGCAGAGCTAGCCCTATTATTAAGGGCAAACTCAGCCAAAGGCAAAAAAGAGACCCAGTCATCCTGATCAGCAGACACAAAGCATCTCAGATAAGTCTTCAATGTCTGGTTTGTTCTCTCAGTTTGTCCATTGGTCTGAGGATGAAAAGCTGAGGAGAAAGACAATTGAACACCAAGTTTAGAACAAAAAGTCCTCCAAAATCTGGAAACAAACTTTACTCCTCTGTCAGACACAATGTTCTCAGGAATACCGTGTAACCGAACCACGTGCTGAAGGAACAAAGGCACCAATTCGGAGGAGGAAGGCAACTTAGGTAATGGCACAAGATGTATCATTATGGAAAACCTATCACAAATCACCCAGATAACGGTCATTCTCTGAGAAACAGGGAGGTCGGAAATAAAATCCATAGAGATACGGGTCCATGGTCTCTTGGGCACAGGCAATGGCATCAACAAACCACTAGAGCGAGAGCAAGGCTTGGAGCGAGAGAAAGTCCCGCAGGACTGCACAAATTCCCTGACGTCACGAGACAAAGTAGGCCACCAAAAGGACCGACTAACCAAGTCTCTGGTACCAAAAATTCCGGGATGACCGGCCAATGCGGAACAATGAATCTCAGACATCACACTCTTTTTCCACCGGTCTGGGACAAACAATTTCCCAATAGGGCAGAGTTCGGGTTTATCCTCCTGACACCCTTCCAGAGCCAGTCTCAAATTGGGCGAGATGGCGGAAAGAACTACACCTCTTTCAAAATAACAGTAGGATCAGATAACTCGGGAGAGTCAGCAAGGAAACTCCTCGAGAGGGCATCCGCTTTAACATTTTTAGTGCCAGGAAGAAAGGAAACCACAAAATTAAAATGTGTGAAAAACAAGGCCCACCTGGCCTGTCTAGGATTAAGTCGCTTGGCTGATTCCAGATAAACCAGATTCTTATGGTCCGTGAGGACCACCACCTGATGTTTGGCTCCTCCAGCCAATGTCTCCACTCTTCAAAAGCCCACTTCATGGCCAATAACTCCCGATTACCCACGTCATAATTACGTTCAGTTGGAGAAAATTTTCGAGAGAAAAAGGCACAAGGTTACTTTTAGAGGTCTCTGGATCTCTTTGGGACAAACGGCACCTGCCCCAATTTCAGAGGCATCAACCTCCACCTGAAATGGCAGAGAAACATCAGGCTGCCGTAGAACAGGAGCAGAAGTGTATCTTTGCTTAAGTTCCTGAAACGCAGAAACTGCCCCAGGAGGCCAATTCACCACATCAGAACCCTTCTTGGTCAAATCAGTCAATGGTTTAACAATAACAGAGAAATTACCAATAAATTTACGATAAAAATTGGCAAAACCCAAGAATCTCTGAAGAGCCTTTAATGAAGTAGGTTGGACCCAATCACAGATGGCCTGAACCTCGACCGGGTCCATTTCAATAACAGATGGGGACAAAATGAATCCCAGAAATGAGATCCTCTGTACGCCAAAAAGACACTTTGATCCCTTCACATACAGAGCATTCTCTCTCAAAATCTGGAACACAGTCCGAACATGTTTCACATGAGAGTCCCAATCATTGGAAAAAATCAAGATATCATCCAAATAAACAATCAGAAATTTATCCACAAAATCCCTGAAAATGTCATTCATGAAGGACTGGAAGACGGAAGGAGCATTAGTGAGCCCAAAGGGCATCACTAGGTACTCAAAATGCCCCTCTGGGGTATTAAATGCCATCTTCCATTCATCCCCGTGCTTAATGCGAATAAGGTTATATGCCCCCTGAGGTCAAGCTTGGTAAACTAAGTAGCACTTTTCACCCTGGAAAACAGGTCAGAAATCAAGGGTAACGGATATTGATATTTCACAGTAATATTGTTCAAGAGACGATAATCAATACACGGCCTTAATGAACCATCCTTTTTGGCCACAAAGAAAAAACCGGCACCCAAGGGTGAAGAGGATGGTCTGATATGACCCTTCTCCAATGACTCCTTGATATAAGACCGCATAGCGTCATGTTCAGGTACAGACAAGTTAAAAAGGCGACCTTTAGGGAATTTACTACCAGGCACTAATTCAATAGCGCAGTCATAGCTCCTATGGGGGGGCAAGGATGCAGATTTACTTTCGCTAAACACATCAGAAAAATCAGTCAAAAAGTCAGGAACATCCTGAGCCTGGGGGGAGGCAGAAAAAACAGGAGTGTTGGCATTAACACATTGGCAGCCCCAACTGGTTACAGACACAGATTTCCAATCCAAAACAGGATTATGAGACTGTAACCAAGGGAAACCCAGTACAATAATGTCATGCAGATTATACAGCACCAAAAATTTGCAACTCTCCTGATGATCAGGTTCAACCCTCATTATCACCTGAGTAGAGAACTGGGGTTTATTCTCAGCTAAAGGGGTAGAATCGATCCCCAGTAGGGGAATAGACTTCCGTAGGGTATCAAGGGAAACCCACAATGTTTAGCAAAATCAAAATCCATCAGGTTAATAGCTGCTCCTGAATCAACAAAAGCCTGAGCAGAAAATGTGGACAGGGAGCAAATCAGGGTAACAGTCAACAAAAATTTAGTCTGAACACTACCCAAGACAACTGAACGTGCAAAACGTCTTCCCCGCTTAGGGCAGACTGAAATAGCATGAGAGGCATCACCACAGTAGAAACATAACCCATTGCGTTTTCGAAACTCATGACGCTGTGTCCCAGAAGCCACTCTATCACACTGCATGGGTTCAGAAGCTGGTTCACAAGGCAACACTATTGCACGCATACCTCTACGCTCACGCAAACGTCTGTCAATTTGAATCGCTAATGACATAGAATCACTGAGACCAGAGTGGACAGGGAATCCCACCATAACATCCTTTACATTCTCTGACAGACCCTTCCGAAAAAGGGCTGCCAAAGCATCGTCATTCCATTTGGTCAGGACTGCCCACCTTCGGAATCTCTGACAGTATAACTCAGCGTCCTCAAGCCCTGATTTAATGCCAACAAGGCTTTTTCAGCTTGATCAGTGACATTAGGCTCATCGTACAATAACCCCAGAGCCTGAAAAAATGCATCAACATTACTCAAAACAGGGTCCCCAGGTGTCAGGGAAAAAGCCCAATCCTGAGGATCGCCGCGCAGGAGAATGACAATTTGAACCTGCTGTGCTGCGTTCCCTGAGGACTTAGATTTTAAGGCAAAAAACAACTTACAGTTATTTTTGAAATTCAGAAATTTAGCTCGATCCCCTAAAAACAAATCTGGCATGGGAATCCTAGGTTCCACAACAGGCAACCCTGCAAGATAGGTAGCAATACTCCGAACTTCAGTGGCAAGCTGATCCACACGGCCAGACAACTGTGCAAACTCCATTGAGAGAAAAAAAAATCCTCCTCAGCACCCAGAGATACAGAGGGAAAAAAAAAAAAATCTCTGACAACTCTGACAATCTTCTTTCTTTCACACTATTTTTCCCTTCTGTGAGTACCATATAATTATCAGTTTTAGGCCGGTGATACTGTTATGATTTGGTAGCTGAGGAGAGCAGGCAAAAAAGGCAATACACCAGAGAGGTTGGAATCTATTGGATTGCAGTACCCTGACTAACCACCACAACTAAAGGCAGCCGTGGAGCGTATCTACGTTGGTCCTAGATGCCTCGTCACAGCCTGAGAAACTAACTTCACCTAAAGATAGAAAGAGGAAAACTATCTGCCCGGAGCAGATCCCCAAAGAACATAGGAAGCCCCCAAACATTTAATGGCGGTTAGACAAGAGGAAATACAGACACAGAAAAAATCTGGCCTGACGGGAATGTATCCGCTGGGCTGTCTGCAAATACACCAAGTTCTTGTGGTATGTGAATACTTGGAAGGGGAAGCGAGCCCCTCCAGAAGATGTCTCCACTCGGAGAAGGCCAACTTCATAGCCAGTAACTCCCTGTCCCTGATGGAATAATTCCTCTCTGTTGGTGTAAAGGTCTTGGAAAAGAAGAAGCAGGGATGCTTCCGACCCTGGGCATCCTTTTGAAAAAGGACTGCTCCAGCACCAACAGAAGAGGCATCCACCTCTAAGATAAACGGTTTATCGACATCGGGGTGATGTAAGATGGAAGCACTGGCGAAATGCGACTTGATGGAGGAGAACGCCTTGGTGACCTCCTCTGACCACAACTTGGGATTAGCTCCCTTCTTGGTGAGGGCTACCAAGGGAGCTACCAAAGTAGAGAAGTGGGGAATGAATTGGCGATAGTAGTTAATGAACCCCATAAAGCGCTGCACCGCCTTAAGGGAGTGGGGTTCTTGCCAATCCATCACAGCCTGTAGTTTGGTAGGATCCATAGCCAATCCCTGGGTGGAGATGATATAGCCCAGGAAAGGTAGAGACTCCTGCTCAAACATGCACTTCTCCAACTTCGCATATAGGGAATTTGCTCGCAAGAGGTCGAAGACCTTGCAGACATCTCTCCGGTGGGAGGCCATATCTGGAGAAAAGATGAGAATGTCATCCAGATAGACTACCACCGAGGTGGTCAACATATCCCGGAAGATGTCGTTCACAAAGTCTTGGAAGACAGCTGGGGCATTACAGAGCCCAAAGGGCATTACCAGATATTCATAATGCCCATCCCTGGTGTTAAATGCCGTCTTCCATTCGTCCCCCTCACGGATGCGAATCAGGTTATACGCACCCCGCAGGTCTAGCTTAGTAAATACCCTTGCTCCCCGAAGCCTGTCAAAGAGCTCAGAGATTAGCGGCAAAGGATACTTATTTTTCACTGTGATAGCTTTGAGACCCCTATAATCAATGCACGGACGTAATTCTCCGTTCTTCTTCTGCACAAAGAAGAACCCCACTCCCGCTGGTGACACCGACTTCCTAATGAATCCCCTTGCCAAGTTCTCCTGAATATATTGGGACATGGCCTCTGTCTCAGGAAGAGAGAGGGTATAAACCCTTCCTCTAGGAGGCTCAGCTCCAGGCAAGAGGTCGATAGGACAGTCATAGGGGTGATGAGGCGGAAGAGTCTCCGCAGCCTTCTTCGAGAAAACATCGGCATAAGACCAATAGACCTTGGGAAGAGGAGAGAGGTCTATGGGTATCTCAGTGGTGTTGACCTGCACGCTGTCCCTAATGCATCTGCCTTTACATAAATTACCCCAACCCAGAATTCTCCCTGAAGACCACTCAATATGGGGAGAGTGGTGGCGGAGCCAGGGTAATCCCAACAAAACCTCATCTATACCCTCAGGGAGGATAAAAAATGATATATTCTCCTGATGGGAAGGAGACATAGACAAGGTGAGTGGGACAGACTGATGGGTGATTTGTGAGGGCAGAATTGCTCCGTTCAACACCCGTACCGATACTGGTTCAGCCAGCAACACCAAAGGCATGGTGTGGCGAGAAGCAAAGGAGGATGACATAAAATTCCCCTCTGCCCCAGAATCCACACACAGCTTGACGGGCAGGGTGGTAGAACCGTGGGTAATTATCCCCTTGAGGAGCACTTTAGGGGCAAAACTCATGGCGTCCAGTGACCCTGTTCCTACAGTTACTGGGCGCGACCGTTTATTCAGCCGCTGTGGACATCGGTTGGCAAAATGTCCCTGCTGCTGGCAAATATAACAAATCGGGGATGGACAAGTGACCCGAGATTTAGATCCTGCAGGAGCAACCACCTGAAGGTCGGGCGCCTGAACAGGCAACTCCAGAGGGGTGGCGAAGGTAGGAGCCAACCGGACACTCTGCCTACACTGGGCACGTTCCAGCCTCCGCTCGTGGAAACAGAGGTCGACGCGGGTGGAAATTGCGATAAGCTTCTCCAGTGTGGCAGGAATCTCCCTGGTAGCCAAGGCGTCTTTCACATGACCCGCCAGTCCTCTCCAGAACATGGGAATGAGGACTTTATCTGGCCACTCTAATTCCGAGGCCAGAGTCCGAAATTGGACAGCAAAATGGCTGACCAAAGCTGAACCCTGGGTACTTGCCAGCAGTTTGAGCGCCGTATCGTGGGTGACCTGAGGTCCTAGAAAAACCTTTTTCAGAGCCTCCAGAAAACGAGAAGCGCTCCGCACCACACGGTCGTCGCGCTCCCACAGCGGCGTTGCCCACTCCAACGCTCTGCCCGACAGAAGAGCTATCACAAAGCCCACTTGTGCCGATCCGTGGGGAAACGTGCAGCCAGAAGCTCGAGGTGCTTGGAGCACTGACTCACGAATCCCGACATTGCTTGCTGTCACCAGCAAACTTGTCTGGAAGCGGGAGGTGGGACAATGTAGGGACAGAGGTGGCAGAGGACAAACTGGCTGCAGCTACGCTAGCAGCCTGAACAGCAACTGCGGTAACATCCACAGCTGAGGTTGTGCGCTCAAGAGCCGCCAACCTACCCTCCAGCTGCTGGATGTACAGCTGTAGACGCTGGTCGTCCGCCATTTTACTAGCCAGACCATGGCGCTAATATTATGTTAGGGTCTGCGGAACGCACCAAATTTAAGATGTGGAGAGGTGCGTTCGCAGCCCGGGGTCCACCGTGCAGGCGGAGCCTGCTGCTAGTAAAATGGCGCAAGAAGCGAACTCTGTTATCCCGCAGAGTCGCCAAAATAAATGCCGTAACGCGCTGCGGTAATATGTGCGAACTCTGTTAATCCACAGAGCCGCTAGAAGGAGTGCTGCAGCGCTATATGGCGATGTGTGCGAACTCACTTAACACAACTGAGTCGCAAAATAAACACGCTAGGGCGCTGTCTAGCGTTGAAAGCAAACCCTGTTACGTCACAGAGCCGCTGAGACAAACTTCTGTGTCCTGTCAGGCACCCAGGTACACAGTGAACAGCTAAGCGAACATAGTGTCATGTGTGCATTGCCACGAAGATCGTCGTGGTTGCACATTTTGACTTCTCACAGCTGATCTGCTGTTTCTTTGTGTTTGGCAGCTAGGGAGTTAATTCTGTCTGTGCTCGGTGCTGGGACTGGGTGCAGTTTCTCCGGCTGCAATTGATTATTTGTTGATTGGTTTCCTTTAAATTCCTGGTTGTCTGCTTGGGGAGTTGCCAGTGAAACCTTCATGCAGACCACAGATAGGAATGAATCTGTTGTGAGACAGTGAGTGAATATGTGTTGAATGGGGTGTACATTTCACCTAGGTATAAGGGAAATGTGTGGCTTTGTAAACCTAGTGGTAGAGAAAGGTCACTACACCTCACATTCAGCACACACTTGCAGCACAAGCCTGAAACTACTCAGGTCTTAATTAGGAGACCAGAAGTAGGTGTCTGCAAATACAATCTGAGAGCTAGTTTAGCCTGGACACAGGGAGGTGTCCTGGCACAAGAAACAGTCTCCAAGAGTGTTAGAGCTGTCTTCAGCCTGGACACAGAGAGGTGTTCTGGCACAAGGAAGCAGTCTCTGTGAGAATCCATGCGGATAAGCCAAGAGTGTTAGAGCTGTCTTCAGCCTGGACACAGAGAGGTGTCCTGGCACAAGGAAGCAGTCTCTGTGAGAATACATGCGGATAAGCTACTGAAGAGGAGGAGAGCCGTCTCAGTCTGGGTGCAGGAAGGACCCCGGACATAGGAGTGTCTCTGGAACCTCCATGCTGATGATTACTGAAGAGGAGGGGAGCCGTCTCAGTCTGGGTTAGAGGAAGGACCCCGGACACAGGAGTGTCTCTGTGAACCTCCAGCATAATGACTACTGAATAGGAGTGGATCTTTCTCAAGTCTGGAAGTCGGGTGGACCTTCAGACATAAGGAGGAGTATCTGAGAGACTCCATACTGGTAACATATATCATATGTGTTGTTTTGGGCACAGACTGATAGAGTCTGGGTTCCTGATAGAAAGGGACATTACATAAGTGTAATTAGTGGCTAGACAAGCCTAGGTCTTTTGTTTATGCTTTGTTTTATCTGTTTGCTGTGGACTTTAATAAAACTGGTTGCGGACAGTTTTTACCAAAATTGCTGTCTGAATGAACTGTTTCCGTGCCATTCTGTCTACCCAGACAGCGATCACAGAGCTAAAACCCCCTGAAAGGCTACAATTGGTGGAGAATGCTGGGGCAGCGCAGGGCCTGGTACAGTTAGTGCTGGAGTGTGCATGCAGCACAGTGGCAAGAGACAGCATTAAAGGTGAAGTCTATTGAAATAGCAACAGAGGAAAAAAAAAGTGTGTGTCAGCAGAAACGTCTGTTTGGAGCAGTCTTGGAGAGACAGTGGCCCTGATAGGGTCTGCAGAGAGGAAATGTATGCACAGCAAAGCTGAACTTGTTGTGAAAATGACTGTGGAATGTGCAGCAGCAAAAGAAAAGTTTGTGGAGCAGTCTTAAAGAGACAGTAGCCCTAATAGACTTTGCAAAGAGAAAAAAAAAAAAAAAAAAAAGTGTCTGCACAGCAGAGCTAAATTTTTCTATGGAAAAGACTGTAGAGTGTGTGTATGTCTTGAGTGAGGACTGCCGTTGTTGAGACAGAGAAGTCTGACAGCATGGAGGCGCTATTTGAACAAATGGCGCAAGTTAATGTGCAACATAAAACTGCCGTGGTTGAGACAGATAAGTCCGGCCGTGTGAAGGAGCTCATTGAGTACCTGGTACAGGCCCAGCGAAGCATGCAGCAGAGCATGGAGCAGCAGCACCTGCAGTACCAGCGGCAAATGCAGCAGTACCAGCAGCAAATCCTGCAGCAGCAGCAGGAGAATAACCGGTTGTTTTTTGAGCAGGTTGCAGCACTGCAGGGGACTTGTGGTGCATCGTCCCAAAGTAATGTTGCAAAGTCTCCTGACTTGTCCGCTGTAAAGAAGGCGGTAAGACGGTCCTTGAAAAAGATGACACCTCGTGATGATGTGGAGGTATATCTCACTAGGTTTGAGAGACTGGCAGAGAAGGAGAATCTGCCCTATCTGAATGGGCCATGATGGTCGCACCATATCTGATTGGAGAGCCCAAAGGGCATATGCTGACCTGAGCGAGCAGGACAGCCAAGACTATGCTAAGATGAAAGTGGAGATTCTTACCCGGCTGGGTGTTACGGTGACAGCCCATGCCAGAGGAGTTCATGACTGGAGATACAGTTGGGAGTCTGCAGTCAGCAGGCCTGATTATGGAGTTGAAAAGGTGGTAGTGAACCGCTACACCCGAGCATGTCCTACAGTGAACCGCTACACCCGAGCATGTTCTCCTGAGGTACAGCCGTCTGAGAGGACGTCACTTCAGAGTTCCCGGACGTCGAACTCTCCCGGTAAGAGCGTTCCAGCTGTTGGGGACATGGGGTATGCTGATAAGCGGGTTCAGGCCCGAGGGGACATGTGGGTGGAAGAGTGTGATGGACAGTGTTGGAGATGTCGTGAAATTGCAGCCAACTGTCCACTAGAGGGGGAGCCTATGTGCCGTGATGTTGGCAGATCCCTCTCTCTCTGCGCAGAACCTGTGTGTGTGACCACCGCAACCGAAGAGACTGGACCACAGGTGTCCCTGGTGGTTACAAATGGTTGCTCAGCGCAGGCCCTCTTGGACTCAGAGAGTCCAGTGACTTCCGTATGTGACAGCCTGATTGATAGGAACTTCATCCCTGATAAGCACTTGAGTATGGTGTGCATCCATGGAGACACCAAAGTCTACCCAGAGACTGCCGTGGACTTGGTCCCTAAACTCGGGGAGGTTTCATGTGAAGTGGGGGTAGTGAAGAACCTGGTGCACCCCGTTGTGTTGTGTAATGACTTACCCCGGTCTAAGGATCTCTGGGGGAAGGGTGATTCTGATGAACAGTGTGATGAAGCTCTTATTGAGGGTGCGCAGTCCCGAGGGGCGGAACACGATGCTAGTGGGATGTTAAAATTATGTGATAATGATGATGATAATGCTAATGATGATGATGATCCTGATAATGATGATGACCATGAAAATGGTGCTGATGCTGATAATGATAGTGATGATAATACTGATCATAGTCATGATAATGATGTTGATAATAATGATGACTGTGATAGTGATGAAATTCCTTTGCAGGTGATGTTGGGAGACGAGGATGGTGGTTCTCGGGAACCGAGTGTCCCTGACTTGCCTGTGTCCTGTGACGGTTTTGAGAGTGAGCAGTGGCGAGAACCCTCTCTTAAAACAGCACAGGAAAATATGATTGTTCTAAATGAGGTTTCCCAGGAGCCTGACTCTGAGGAGAGGTTCTCTCATGTTGCCATAAACACTGAAGTCCAGGGAGAGGTTGTGAGTCAGCTCCTAGTACCTGAACTATATAGAAGTGTAGTGCTGGGGTTGTCACATAGTCACATACTTGAGGGACCAGATGGTGCAGTTAATATTGTGGATGACATGTTAACTCAGGTTCCAGATCAAGATGTGAATGAAAATGAATTGTATAACCCTGACAGTGAGCAGGATGTGAGTGAAAATGAATTGTGTGACACTGACAGTGAGCAGGATATGAATGAAAATGAAGGGTATAGCCCTGACAGTGAGCCAGATGTGACTGAAGAAGTAGAGTGTGGGACGGACGGTGGGGCTTCTGGGCATGTCTTGCCAGAAGAGCCTGAAAGTGGGGAACTGGAGAAAAGTGAAAAACCCCCTATACCTTCTGTGACAGCTGGTGACACAGGGTCAGTGTACCAGGGACAGGAGGTACGTGAGTTTCTGAGGAAGAGTCAGCAGAAGTGTTCTGATGTGTCGGGTCGTACTTCTCTGGCCAGGCACTATATCGAAAATGAGCCCGGCCCTAAGGTCAAGATGAAACCATGCAGGGTACCCGAGGCCCGCAGAGAGTATAGGCCTGGGAGGGTACAGGGTAGTGCGGATGCTTCAGATAAAGAGAAAGCTGATGTTGGCTGTGACTCAGGTGAAGATACAAGTGACAGTGGTGGAGATGAAGCTGGTGAGGGCCATGACTGGTCCGGAGTTCACTGTCTCTGTTGGATTGTTGACCAGCCCTCCGGTCTGGATGACCAGCCCTCCGGTCTGGAGAAGAGGGAGGGGATATGTGAGACAGTGAGTGAATATGTGTTGAATGGGGTGTACATTTCACCTAGGTATAAGGGAAATGTGTGGCTTTGTAAACCTAGTGGTAGAGAAAGGTCACTACACCTCACATTCAGCACACACTTGCAGCACAAGCCTGAAACTACTCAGGTCTTAATTAGGAGACCAGAAGTAGGTGTCTGCAAACACAATCTGAGAGGTAGTTTAGCCTGGACACAGGGAGGTGTCCTGGCACAAGAAACAGTCTCCAAGAGTGTTAGAGCTGTCTTCAGCCTGGACACAGAGAGGTGTTCTGGCACAAGGAAGCAGTCTCTGTGAGAATCCATGCGGATAAGCCAAGAGTGTTAGAGCTGTCTTCAGCCTGGACACAGAGAGGTGTCCTGGCACAAGGAAGCAGTCTCTGTGAGAATACATGCGGATAAGCTACTGAAGAGGAGGAGAGCCGTCTCAGTCTTGGTGCAGGAAGGACCCCGGACATAGGAGTGTCTCTGGGAACCTCCATGCTGATGATTACTGAAGAGGAGGGGAGCCGTCTCAGTCTGGGTTAGAGGAAGGACCCCGGACACAGGAGTGTCTCTGTGAACCTCCAGCATAATGACTACTGAATAGGAGTGGATCTTTCTCAAGTCTGGAAGTCGGGTGGACCTTCAGACATAAGGAGGAGTATCTGGGAGACTCCATACTGGTAACATATATCATATGTGTTGTTTTGGGCACAGACTGATAGAGTCTGGGTTCCTGATAGAAAGGGACATTACATAAGTGTAATTAGTGGCTAGACAAGCCTAGGTCTTTTGTTTATGCTTTGTTTTATCTGTTTGCTGTGGACTTTAATAAAACTGGTTGCGGCCAGTTTTTACCATAATTGCTGTCTGAATGAACTGTTTCCGTGCCATTCTGTCTACCCAGACAGCGATCTCAGAGCTAAAACCCCCTGAAAGGCTACAATGTATAGACTTTAGTTGTGAGCTCCTTAGTTGTTCTAAGCTCAACTTGGTTAGAGTTTATTTCCCAGACCATTTATGTTCCTTTGGTGTTTGAGTGTGTATGCAAGCGAGTGTTATCCTGTCTGTCTTATATGTCTAATCTGTGTATTTAGCTGAGATCAGCCCATATCCCTTTGGTGGTAGTCAGGATCCTTCTTAGGACTGATTACAGGGTTCAGGGTCTGATAGGAGACAGGGTTAGGTTGGAGACTTGGACCTCTGAACCATTATCAGTACCTCCAAGGTGAGGGATTAGTTAGGACCCCAGTTTAGGGTCAGGTTAGATCCCGGTCCACCTCTTTCCTGTTTCAGCTCATCAAGTCCTCAAGATTAACCCTGAGTTCAGCAGATATCGTGTCAGGTAAATCTATTCTATACTTACATGCTGATGTTGCTATACTAGTTGTTGTATAGAGTGTTGTTCCTGTATTAATAGTTTACTGACATTGTATACATATCATTAGACAGCGTGACATTTTCACTGGCCATAAAAATTATCTCCAGTTACCATGGATCCAGTAGCCCAGCTGGCTCTGCAGTTGCAGGGATTATCCATGGAGCTGACGGACATTAAGTCCAAAGTTTTGTCTCCCCTGGAGCAAACCAGAGTTGAACCTAAAGTAGCTCTCCCGGACAGGTTCACTGGTGGGCGAGACAAATTTTTCACCTTCCGGGAGGCATGTAAATTGTATTTTCGGCTTCGGCCTCGATCATCAGGGAGTGATGAGCAGAGAGTGGGAATTGTTATCTCACTTCTGCAAGGGGACCCTCAATCCTGGGCATTTTCCCTTCCTCCGGGATCCCGGCTCTACTGTCTGTAGATCAATTTTTTACTGCCCTGGGATTGGTATATGATGACCCAGATCGGGTCTCTCTTGCTGAGACAAAATTACGTAAGATACAGCAGGGAGATCGTCCTGCAGAGGAATTTGCTTCTGAGTTTCGTAGATGGGCCACAGATACTCAGTGGAATGACCCAGCTCTTAGGAGCCAGTTTTGTCATGGGCTTTCTGATAAATTAAAAGACGTTTTGGCTCAGTATGAGTCTCCTCATTCACTGGAGGCTGCTATGGCCTTAGCTATCCGTACTGATAGACGGCTTCGGGAGAGGGGTGAGGTAACCCCACTCCCTGTTGTTTCTCCACCTACCACTAAAGTCCCTTATGTTGAGGTTCCCCTTGTCTGTTCGGATGAGCCTATGCAGTTGGGAGGGACATCATTTCGTAGGAGGGGATTGGCGGTACGCCGCAGGACTAGAAGATGTTTTTTCTGCGGGAAAGAGGGACATTTTGTTGGAGAATGTCCATCCCGTGCCTTGTTGAGCCAAAAGTCGCCGGAAAACTGTTAATCCCAGGTTGTGTGGTGGACGACAACCTGGGAGTATGTATTTCATCCGCCAGTTCTTCTCAGTTCCTTGTACCAGTGGAGGTGGTAGTTGGTACGAGAGTGGAGAGATTGTCTGTTCTTCTTGATAGTGGTTCCGGGACTAATCTGGTTGACGCTCAGTTTGCTCAGGCTCAAGGTATGCATCTGAGTGTATTGGTCAAACCGATCCCTATATTCTCCATTGACGCCAGGCCTCTCGGCCAAGGTAGCTTTGTTCATGAGGTTCATAACATTGACCTTCGGGTAGGGGCAATACATAGGGAACAATTATCTTGTTATGTGTTGGAGGGTCTACCTACTCCCATTGTGTTGGGACTTCCTTGGTTGGTTAAACATAACCCTGTGATTAATTGGCAGTCCAGAGAAATAAGCCAATGGGGTGAGTTTTGCAAAAGCAACTGCATGAACACAGTCATCAGTGCGGTCGTGCCTAGTACATTGCCTCCTTTTTTGGAGGATTTTGGGGATGTTTTCTCTGAGGAGGGGTGTCAGGAGTTGCCTCCTCATCGCGTGTATGACTGCTCTATTAATCTCCTTCCTGATGCTAAGTTGCCTAAAGCTAGGTTGTATAATCTTTCTGGTCCTGAGAGGCAGGCTATGAAAGATTATATTTCTGAAAGTTTGGCCAAAGGGCATATTAGACCTTCATCTTCCCCAGTAGCCGCGGGGTTCTTCTTTGTGAAGAAGAAAGATGGAGGCCTACGCCCTTGCTTGGATTTCCGCGAACTTAATCGGATTACTGTTCGAGATCCGTATCCACTCCCTCTTATTCCTGATCTCTTCAATCAAATTGTTGGCGCCAAATGGTTCTCTAAATTGGATCTCTGGGGGGCGTATAATCTGATTAGGATAAAAGAGGGGGATGAGTGGAAAACGGCGTTTAACACGCCGGAGGGACATTATGAGAACCTTGTCATGCCTTTTGGTCTGACTACTGCACCAGCAGTATTCCAACATTTTGTTAATGACATTTTTCGTCACCTTGTGGGGCTGTTTGTGGTTGTATATTTGGACGACATTTTAATTTACTCGCCAGATCTTGTGTCTCATCAGGAGCATGTGAGACAGGTGTTGCAGATCTTGCGAGACAATAAACTATACGCCAAACTGGAGAAGTGTGTATTTGCCGTACAGGAACTTCAGTTTTTGGGTTTTTTGGTGTCAGCCTCCGGTTTCCGTATGGACCCTGAAAAGGTGAGAGCAGTGCTTGAATGGGATCAGCCAGGGGATCTTAAGGCTCTGCAGCGTTTTTTGGGGTTTGCTAACTACTACCGGAAATTTATTTGTAATTTCTCATCTGTCGTCAAACCTCTCACTGACATGACAAGAAAAGGGACGGATTTTTCTAAATGGTCGGACAAAGCTTGCCAAGCCTTTTCCTCTTTGAAGAAATGTTTTGCTTCGGCACCCGTTCTCATCCAACCAGATGCATCTCAGCCGTTCATTGTGGAGGTGGATGCGTCTGACGTAGGGGTGGGTGCTATATTGTCCCAGGGTCCGTCCCCTGGTAAATGGCATCCGTGCGCTTTCTTTTCTAAGAAATTGTCGTCCGCCGAAAGGAATTATGATATCGGCAATAGGGAACTTTTGGCCATTAAGTTAGCTTTTGAAGAATGGCGTCACTTTTTGGAGGGGGCAGTCCACCCAGTTACCGTTATTACTGATCACAAGAACCTGTTGTATTTGGAATCCGCTAAGCGTCTGAATTCCAGACAAGCTCAATGGTCGTTGTTTTTTACAGGTTTAATTTTGTCGTCACTTATCGCCCGGGGTCTAAGAATGTAAAGGCTGATGCCTTGTCTCGCAGTTTCCCAGGGGCCGGGAAAACGGATGACCCGAGTCCTATCCTTCAGGAGGGGGTGGTAGTGTCGGCTGTATTTTCTGAGCTTGAGGAGGAGGTGTTAGAGGCTCAGGGGGACGCCCCTGCAGGACCTCCAGGGAGACTGTTTGTCCCAAATCTGTTGAGACAAAAGGTTATTGAGGCACATCATAATTCTGCTCTAGCAGGACATCCAGGGAGTAAGGCTACTTTAGATCTCCTTTCTCGCCGGTTTTGGTGGCCTAATGCTAATAAAGATGTTATAACTTTTGTCGCGTCATGTGGGGTGTGTGCTCGCTCTAAAACCCCTCATACCCGTCCGTCTGGGACCCTTTTACCCTTGAAACTTCCGGAGCGTCCATGGACTCATTTATCTATGGACTTCATTACGGACCTTCCTCCGTCGTCAGGGAATACTGTCATACTGGTGGTTGTTGACAGGTTAAGTAAGATGGCACATTTCGTTGCTCTTCCTGCACTCCCTAATGCTAAAACTCTGGCGCAGGTGTTCATTAGGGAGATCGTTAGACTTCATGGGTTGCCTTCTGATGTGGTGTCAGATAGGGGGTCTCAGTTTGTGTCCAAATTTTGGAGGGCATTTTGTTTACGTCGGGGGATGCAATTGTCATTTTCCTCGGCTTTTCATCCGCAGACCAATGGTCAGACAGAGCGTCTGAATCAGAGCTTAGAGACATATCTCCGGTGTTTTGTTTCAGAGAACCAAGAGGACTGGTCTTCTTTCTTGCCTCTGGCAGAGTTCGCTCTTAACAACAGGCGGAGCGAGTCCACTGGTAAGTCCCCGTTTTTTGGGGCATATGGTTTCCATCCCCAGTTTTGTACTTTCAATGGGGGGGGCCCTTCTGGGGTTCCTGAGGAGGAGCGTTTCTCGTCGTCACTTGCTTCTGTGTGGAGAGGTGTATTGAATAATCTGAGTGCGATGGGGAACCGTTACAAACGTATGGCTGATAGGAGGAGAGTTTCTGGTCCAGATCTGAATGTGAACGATCTGGTATGGTTGTCTACCAGGAATATAAAACTTAAGGTGCCCTCCTGGAAACTGGGTCCCAGATTCATCGGGCCGTACAGGATCAGTTCCATAATTAATCCTGTGGCATTTCGTCTGGACCTCCCTCCTACGTTTAAAATTCATAATGTGTTCCACAAGTCATTACTTAAAAGGTATGTGGCACCAGTCATACCGTCACCTCTACCTCCTCCTCCTGTGTTGGTCAATGGTAACTTGGAATTTCAAGTATCAAAGATCATTGACTCACGTCTGAATCGCCGGTCCCTTCAGTACTTGGTGCATTGGAAGGGGTATGGTCCAGAGGAGAGGACGTGGGTCCCTGCGTCTGATGTTAACGCAGATCGTTTGGTTCGGACCTTCCACAGAACTCACCCGGGCAGGCCTGGCCCTGAGGGTCCGGAGGCCCCTCGTAGAAGGGGGGGTACTGTCATGTGTGCATTGCCACGAAGATCGTCGCGGTTGCACATTTTGACTTCTCACAGCTGATCTGCTGTTTCTTTGTGTTTGGCAGCTAGGGAGTTAATTCTGTCTGTGCTCGGTGCTGGGACTGGGTGCAGTTTCTCCCGGCTGCAATTGATTATTTGTTGATTGGTTTCCTTTAAATTCCTGGTTGTCTGCTTGGGGAGTTGCCAGTGAAACCTTCATGCAGACCACAGATAGGAATGAATCTGTATAGACTTTAGTTGTGAGCTCCTTAGTTGTTCTAAGCTCAACTTGGTTAGAGTTTATTTCCCAGACCATTTATGTTCCTTTGGTGTTTGAGTGTGTATGCAAGCGAGTGTTATCCTGTCTGTCTTATATGTCTAATCTGTGTATTTAGCTGAGATCAGCCCATATCCCTTTGGTGGTAGTCAGGATCCTTCTTAGGACTGATTACAGGGTTCAGGGTCTGATAGGAGACAGGGTTAGGTTGGAGACTTGGACCTCTGAACCATTATCAGTACCTCCAAGGTGAGGGATTAGTTAGGACCCCAGTTTAGGGTCAGGTTAGATCCCGGTCCACCTCTTTCCTGTTTCAGCTCATCAAGTCCTCAAGATTAACCCTGAGTTCAGCAGATATCGTGTCAGGTAAATCTATTCTATACTTACATGCTGATGTTGCTATACTAGTTGTTGTATAGAGTGTTGTTCCTGTATTAATAGTTTACTGACATTGTATACATATCATTAGACAGCGTGACACATAGAACGTGATCATGCGCTAATGTCCTCGCGGGAGTCACCCGCAACCTATGGCGTCTGAACGCCAGACCCTGAATACGGCAATCAAACTCCTCACCGGTTATGCCGGCAATCTAGGGCATCTAGGACACCGACCCTGACCAGCTAGCATACCAAACTCCTCACCGATTAAGTCGGTATTTTAGGGGCTTATTTCAGCCGGGCCCTAACCACACACACGCATGACCACACTGGCGCTAAGCATATAATGACTGATATTAGCGCATGGCGGCCCAGCCATGCCACCCTTTTATAGCAACAGCTACAGGACCTGCCAGAAACAAGGACCAATGAGAAACTGTTCCAAACACATGTAGTTTCATGACCTTCCTGGTGGACCAATAGGAGCTGCTGCAGTACCTGAACATGTGACCCCAGATCTCCAATGAGAGATCTTACCCTGGGCATGCTCAGAAGGGGAAACGCAGGACTTCGTCCTAAAGACGTCTGCTCCAGTACTGGCTATAATAGCAGATCCAGGAGAGGCAGCAGCAAGTCTCTGCACAGTACTGGAATGGGCAAGACGCTGGGACTGACGAAGTCTCTGCTGAGCAGGCTCCACTGCGGCCGGAGATGAATGGGGGACCGCAGCGGGACCGGTTCGAGACTCCCCTTGTGCAGCAGCGGGAACTCGAACCCTAACACCCCCATTCCTGGAATGCATGGTCCCCTCACCCCCAATCCTGGAGTGCATGGTACCCTCACCCCCAATCTTGGAATGCATGGTCCTCTCAACCCCTAATCCTGGAATGCATGGTCCCCTCACCCCCCAGTCGTGGTGTGCATGGTCCCCTCACCCCCAATCATGGTGTGCATGGTCCCCTCAGCCCCCAATCCTAGAATGCATGGTCCCCTCACCCAAATCTTGGAATGCATGGTCCCCTCACCCCCAATCCTGGTGTGCATGGTCCCCTCATGCCCCCAATCCTGGAATGCATGGTCCCCTTTCCCCCCAATCCTGGAATGCATGGTCCCCTCACCCCCCAATCCTGGTATGCATGGTCCACTCACCACCCTATCCCTCACCCCCCAATCCTGGTATGCATGGTCCTCTACCCCCAATCCTGCTATGCATACTACCCCTCACCCCCAATCCTGATATGCATGGTCCCCTTACCCCCTATCCTCATATGCTTGCTACCTCTCACCCCCTATCCAGATATATATGGTCCCCCTCACACCTATTAAACTGCACACATACAAAAAAAACATTTATACTCACCTTTTTTCCCTGTGCTCCATCGCTGTCCTGTTCTGCAGGAGGCCGAGGGAGGAGAGTGGCTCCGGAGTACGCGCATGCCCATACCACGCTGTCCGGCGCCATATTGCTGAAGACACACTGCAAATGTGTCTTCAGTAAAATGACGCCGGATAGTGCTATGCGCATGAGCGATGCCGACGCGCACTCCTGCCCTGTCTCTGGCAAGAGAAGCCCCGCGGCAACGCTCCTCTGGTCAGGTAAGTATGTAAGTATGGCGCCGGAGATCACGGTAAGCATTCAGCGTCTACGCGTACCGCGATCTCCGGCGCCATACGCAATCCTCACCGCTGGATGCTGTCTTCTGTCTGGAGCCAGACTGCGCAGGCGCGTCGCGCTTGCACAGTCTATAAAGGCTTCAGACAGAGTGACGCTCCCAGAGTTATATTATAGATTAGAGCTAAGGTATTAAATTATTGAAATACCATTTACTGATTTTACTATAGCCTAAAATGGTGGTTCGATGGTCTCTTTCTCCACCACCCTTGTATTGTTTGATAGAATTTAACCAAGAATTTCCTATATGGAGAAGGTAAACAGTTCATTCATTCTGACTTATTGCAGTGTTTGCCATATCTTCACATTATCTTTGTCCCCAAGCCTTAAGGTACTGCCACACTAAGCAATCCCGCTAGCGATCTCGTTAGCGTTGCATACTAATGAGATCGCTAGCGGGATCGTTTCTATATCGCTAAATGCGGCCACATTTAGCGATATAGTTAACGACGCTATCGCCGTTAGCGATCTTCTTAACGACTTTAGCGGTACAAAAGTACCGCTAAATCGCTAAGAAAAGGTGCCACACAGCGATAAGATACTTACCCAGCGGGAGCGCCGACGAGAAAATAGGGTCCGGAACGATTCCAGCGACGAGCGAGATCACAGCAGGAAGCTCGTCGCTGGAAGCTGCCGCACTGAACAATATCGCTAACGGGATCGCTAAATAGTGACGTTTTTTAGCGATCTCGTTAGCGATATTGTTTAGTGTGGCATACCCTTTATTCAAAGAATTCTTAGAACACAGGGTTGTTGGCCTAGAAAACCTCCACATGAAGCAAAGTGCATCTATGTGATGACATTATCTGTAGCACAATACAGACATTTCCTGTGTGTGAATTCCTACAGAAGAATGGTGATAGGGATCACTGAAAACAATAACACAGCATGTGTCAGTGGAAGTATGGATTGAAGAGAATTTCCCTTTCTAGTTTCTGTTCAAATATGATTTCACTGACTTCAGGTTATTATCAGCAAGAAAAGAAAACGCCAAAGAAAGAAAAATAGCAGAAACAATAGCCAGAAAAAGAAAAATGTCTGTAAATATTTGTCTATGGAATGCATGTGTACAATGCACAAGAAGCCATAGCATAAAAAAGACTTGTGTACAGTATGAGCAGCCACAAGACATGTTTGACACCTTGGCTGTGCTTCGTATGAATTTTAAACTGTGATCTTTGGTCTGGTAAACTCTAATGAGGCTGTTTTGAAGAACATTCAGCACCTGTATGAAATAAGGACTCTCTATAAGTCAAGATATGGTCCCTCCATTTAGAAATCTGGAAGGACTGTAAGGGCCAACACCATAATATTGCCATCAAACACATACATCTTGTAATAACCTTTAAATAGGATGTTCACTACTTGGATAATCCTGTCTCAATCAGCATGTTTGCATCGGAAAAATAATTACACCTGTATTACTTTTACCTCCAGTGCTGTTAAATCAGTGTCTGCACTCGCTCTCCCAGGGATCACATCACATTACTACAGATGTGTGAAAAGGCGTTTTCCCCCTTTCTGATTTCCTATTCTTTTGCATGTTTGTGTCACTTAAATGCTAAACAAATTTAAATATCAGACAAAAATAACACAAGTAAACACAAAATGCAGTTTTTAAATGAAGATCTTTATTAATAATGGAAAAAGAAATACAAACCTACATGGTCCTGTGTGAAAAAGTGATTCCCCCCCCTTAAAACATAAATAAACTGTGATTTATCACATCTTTGGGAAGCTGAGTTCAAATTCCATAGCCACACTCAGGCCTGATTACTGCCACACCTGTTCTTAACCAAGAAATCACTTAAATCGGACCTGCCTGACAAAGTAAAGTAGACCAAAAGATCCTCAAAAGCAAGGCATCATGCCGCGATCCAAAGAAATTCTGGAACAAATGAGAAACAAAGTAATTTAGATCTATCAGTCTAGAAAAGGTTATAAAGACAGTTTTCAAGCTTTGTGATCCCATCAAACCACAGTGAGTGCCATTATCCACAAATGGCAAAAATATGGAACAATGGCGAACTTTCCCAGGAGTGGCCAACTGACCAAATTTACCCCAAGAATGCAGCGATTACTCATCCAAGAGATCACAAAAGACCCTACAGCAACATCCAAGGAACTGCAGTCAAGGCCAGTGTTCATTATGACTCCACCATAAGAAAGACTATTCAAAAATGGCCTGTATGGCAGAGTTCCAAGACGAAAGCCACTGCTGAGCAATAAGAACTCTGTTTTGTCAGAAAACATCTTGATCATCACCAAATCTTTTGAGAGAATACTTCTGTGGCTTGAAGTGAAAAAAGTTGAACTTTTTGGAAGTTGTATGTCCCATTAAATCTGGCATAGAAGTAGCACAGTATTTCAGAAAAGGAACATTATACCAACAATAAAATATGGTGATAGTAGTGTTATGGTCTGGGGCTGTTTTGCTACTTCAGGACCTGGAAGACTTGCTGTGGTAAATTGAACCATGAATTCTTCTGTCTATCCAAAAAATCCTGAAGGAGAATGTTCAGCCATCTGTTCGCAACCTCAAGCTGAAGCGCATCTGGGTTATGCAGCAGGACAATGATCCAAAACACTCCAGCAAGTCCACCTCTGAATGGGTTAAGAAAAACAATATCAAGATTTTAAAGTGATCTAGTCAAATTTCTAACTTTAATCCAATTGAGATGCTGTGGCATGACCTTAACATGTGGTTCAAGCTCAGAAACCCTCTAATGTGGCTGAATTACAACAATTCTGCAAAGATGATTGAGTCAAAATTCCTCCAGAGTGTTGTAAAAGACTCATTGCCAGTTATCACAAACGTTTGATTCCAGTTGCTGCTGCTAAGGGTGGCCCATCCAGTTATTAGGGGACAATCAATTTTTCACATAGGGCCCTTTAGGTTTGGATTTAATTTTCCCTTAATACTAAAGACCTTCATTCAGCGTCGGACTGGAACATCTTGGGCCCACCAGAGAAAATCATTCTTGGGGCCCACTATGTAGCTACATAGAAATAAATACCAAACCACCAATTGTGCGGTAAAACATGCTAATATCAGGGTATAATATAAGGTAGTATAAATCTTAATTATGTAGCAAGAGTTGGGGTAGCCTCCCTCACAGAATATAAAGCTGCCCCCTCATAGGGTATAATACTGCCCCCCCTCATAGGGTATAATGCTGCCCCCCTCATAGGGTATAATACTGCCCCCCTCATAGGGTATAATGCTGCCCCCTCTCATAGGGTATAATACTGCCCCCCTCATAGGGTATAATGCACCCACTCATAGGGTATAATACTGCCCCTCATAGGGTATAATGCTGCCCCCTCATAGGGTATAACGCTGCCCTTCTCATAGGGTATAATGCTGCCCCCTCATAGGGTATAATGCCCCCCATAGGGTATAATGCTGCCCCCCTCATAGGGTATAATACTGCCCCCCTCATAGGGTATAATACTGCCCCCCTCATAGGGTATAATACTGCCCCCCTCATAGGGTATAATGCTGCCCCCTCTTATAGGGTATAATACTGCCCCACCTCATAGGGTATAATACTGCCCCCCCTCATAGGGTATAATACTGCCCCCCCTCATAGGGTATAATGCTGCCCCCCCTCATAGGGTATAATACTGCCCCCCTCATAGGGTATAATGCTGCCCCCTCTCATAGGGTATAATGCTGCCTCCTCATAGGGTATAATGCTGCCCCCCCTCATAGGGTATAATGCTGCCCCCCCTCATATGGTATAATGCACCCCCTCATAGGGTATAACGCTGCCTCCCTCATAGGGTATAATGCTGCCCCCCTCATAGGGTATAATGCCCCCCATAGGGTATAATGCTGCCCCCTCAGAGGGTATAATGCTGCCCCCCTCATAGGGTATAATACTGCCCCCTCTCATAGGGTATAATACTGTCCCCCCTCATAGGGTATAATGCTGCCCCCTCTCATAGGGTATAATACTGCCCCCCCTCATAGGGTATAATACTGCCCCCCTCATAGGGTATAATACTGCCCCCCCTCATAGGGTATAATGCTGCCCCCTCTCATAGGGTATATTACTGCCCCCCCTCATAGGGTATAATGCTGCCCCCCCTCATAGGGTATAATACTCCTCCCCTCATAGGTTATAATGCTGCCCCCCTCATAGGGTATAATGCTGCCCCCCTCATAGGGTATAATACTGCCCCCTCATAGGGTATAATGCTGCCCCCTCTCATAGGGTATAATACTGCCCCCCCTCATAGGGTATAATGCTTCCCCCTCTCAAAGGGTATAATACTGCCCCCCCTCATAGGGTATAATGCTGCCCCCCCTCATAGGGTATAATGCTGCCCCCTCTCATAGGGTATAATGCTATATATATAGATAGGTATAGATAGATATAGAGATAGATAGATAGATAGATAGATATAGAGATAGCTATAGAGATAGATAGATATAGAGATAGATAGATTGATAGATAATAGATAGATATACATAGATATAGACAGCGTCGGACTGGAACACCTTGGGCCCACCAGAGAAAATCATTCTTGGGGCCCACTATGTAGCTACATAGAAATAAATACAAGACCACCAATTGTGCGGTAAAACATGCTAATATCAGGGTATAATATAAGGTAGTATAAATCTTAATTATGTAGCAAGAGTTGGGGTAGCCTCCCTCATAGAATATAAAGCTGCCCCCCTCATAGGGTATAATACTGCCCCCCTCATAGGGTATAATGCTGCCTCCTCATAGGGTATAATGCTGCCCCCCCTCATAGGGTATAATGCTGCCCCCCCTCATATGGTATAATGCACCCCCTCATAGGGTATAACGCTGCCTCCCTCATAGGGTATAATGCTGCCCCCCTCATAGGGTATAATGCCCCCCATAGGGTATAATGCTGCCCCCTCAGAGGGTATAATGCTGCCCCCCTCATAGGGTATAATACTGCCCCCTCTCATAGGGTATAATACTGTCCCCCTCATAGGGTATAATGCTGCCCCCTCTCATAGGGTATAATACTGCCCCCCTCATAGGGTATAATACTGCCCCCCTCATAGGGTATAATGCTGCCCCCCCTCATAGGGTATAATGCTGCCCCCTCTCATAGGGTATAATACTGCCCCCCCATAGGGTATAATGCTGCCCCTCTCATAGGGTATAATGCTGCCCCCTCATAGGGTATAATGCTGCCCCCTCTCATAGGGTATAATACTGCCCCCCTCATAGGGTATAATACTGCTCCCCTCATAGGGTATAATGCTGTCCCCTCTCATAGGGTATAATACTGCCCCCCTTCTTAGGGTATAATACTGCCCCCCCTCATAGGGTATAATGCTGCCCCCTCTCATAGGGTATAATACTGCCCCCCCTCATAGGGTATAATACTGCTCCCCCTCATAGGGTATAATGCTGTCCCCTCTCATAGGGTATAATACTGCCCCCCTTCTTAGGGTATAATACTGCCCCCCCTCATAGGGTATAATGCTGCCCCCTCTCATAGGGTATAATACTGCCCCCCCTCATAGGGTATAATGCTGCCCCCCCTCATAGGGTATAATGCTGCCCGCACCTCATAGGGTATAATGCTATATATACATAGATAGATATAGATAGATATAGAGATAGCTATAGAGATAGCTATAGAGATAGATAGATAGATAGATAGATAGATAGATAGATAGATAGATAGATAGATAGATAGATAGATAGATAGATAGATAGATAGATATGGGATAGATAGATTGATAGATAATAGATAGATAGATAGATAGATAGATAGATAGATAGATAGATATAGAGATAGATAGATTGATAGATAATAGATAGATATAAGTAGATATAGAGAAAAAAAAACACACAATACTCACCTCTCCTCCTCGCTCCAACGCTGATTCCGGTGGCGGCTCTGCTTCAGTGTCAGGAGCTGCCATCTGCCAGACACACAGCGAGTGTGCACACCGGCTGTGAGTCAGAAGCAGAGGGGACTGATGGGAGAGAGAGCATCATCTGACGCTCTCTCTTCCATTACAACTAAGGGCGGCGGCGGCCCTGAATTACTGCCGCAAAGTGGCTGCCTCTGCTGGGGGCCCCTGGGAGAGCAGGGGGGCACTGGAGGTAGCGGGGGGCCCTGGTCCCCCAGCCCTGATAGTGGGCACTGCACTGGGCAATGTTAGCCGCTAAAGTTTAGCGGCTAAAGTGAAATGATATTCACCCCTTTCAACGCCCATGGGGGCTTGGGAAGCAGTGAATATTCATTTATCTTTAGCAGCAGGGACAGGGCTCCTGCCTCCAGTCACCCGCTGCTGCTCTGCTGGGACGGGCCCCCATAGCAGCTGCGTGATGTGCCGCTATTAGCGACACGTCACTGGCTGGGGGCCCCTGGAGCAGTGGGGGCCCTAGGCAACTGGCCCCTGTATGCCAGCAGGTGCCAGGGCCCACCGGATGCCAGGGCCCACCAGAGAATCCTCCGGTTCTCCGGTGGGCCAGTCCGACCCTGCCTTTCTGACATCTGACGTACTATCCCGTGGACGGGATATTACGTCATCGCGATCAGCTGTGCTAACGGAGGGAGCACAGCTGATAGCGGCCGGGTGTCAACTGATTATCAAAGCTGTCACCCGGCACTATGTGCCAGGAGTGGTCACGGACTGCTCCCGGCACTTTAAACCCTTGCACACTGCGATCAAACATGATCACAGTGTTCCGACGGTATAGCAAAGCATCGGGCAGGGAGGGGGCTCCCTGCGCCCTTCCCTGAAACCCTCACAACGCGACATGATCGCGTTGTTCCGAGGGCCTCCTCCCTGCATGCCCCCTGATCCAAGATGGCCGCGGGGTCCTTCCGGGTCCTGCAGGAAGGTGGCTTCTCCTCCTGCACTGCCTGTCAGATCGCTGATCTGACACAGTGCTCTGTAAAGTGTCAGATCAGTGATTTCCCACCCTGGGACAAAGTAAAAAAATATATATATATAAAAAAAAAAAATCAACACGTGTAAAAACAATTTTAAAAAAATTCCTAAATAAAGAAAAATAAATATTCCCCAATGAATTCATTTTTATGTAAATAAAAAAACAAAAAAATAAAAGTACACATGTTTAGCAATGCCGTGTCCGTAACGACCTGCCCTATAAAACTGTCTCACTAGTTAACCCCTTTAGTGAACCCCTTAAAAATAAAACAAGGTAAAAAAACAATGCGTTATCATCATACCGCCGAACAAAAAGTGGAATAATACGTGAATAAAAAGTTGAATATAAATAAACATGGTACAGCTGAAAACGTTATCTTGTCCCGCAAAAAACGAACCACGACACAGCATCATCAGCATAAAAATAAAAAGTTATAGCTCGCAGAAAAAAGCGATGCAAAAACAATTATTTTTTATATTAAATTGTTTTTATTGTATAAAAGCGCCAAAACATAAAAAAATTATATAAATGAGGTATCGCTGTAATTGTACTGACAAGAAAAAAAAACAGCTTTATCAATTTTACCACACGTGGAACTGTATTAAGGCCCCCCAAAAGAAATTCATGAATTGCTTGTTTTTGTTCATTCTGCCTCTCAAATATCAGAATAGAAAGCAATCAAAAAATGTCATGTGCCCGAAAATGGTACCAATAAAAACATCAACTCGTCCCGCAAAAAACAAGACTACACTTGACTCTGTGGGCAAACATACGGAAAAATTATAGCTCTCAAAATGTGGTGATGCAAAAACTATTTTTTGCAATAAAAAGCGTCTTTTAGAGTATGACAGCTGCCAAACAAAAAAAAAAACGCTATAAAAACCCGCTATAAATAGTAAAATTTAAAAAAAATTATTTATTTCCATTTTTCCGTTAGGGTTTGGATTAGGGCTAGGTTTAGGGCTAGGGTCAGGGCTAGAATTAGGGTTGGGATTAGGGTTAGGGGTGTGTTGGGGTTAGGGTTGGAGTTAGAATTGGGGGGGTTTCCACTGTTTAGGCACATCAGGCGCTCTCCAAACTCAACATGGCATCTGATCTCAATTCCAACCAATTCTACATTGAAAAAGTCAAACTGTGCTCCTTCTCTTCTGAGCTCTGCCATGCACCAAAACAGTGGTTTACCCCCAGATATGGCATGTAAGCGTACTCAGGACAAATTGCACAATAACTCTTGGGATCCAATTTCTTCTGTTACCCTTTGGAAAATAAAAAATTGTTGGCAAAAATATCATTTTTGTGGAAAAAATGATTTTTTATTTTTATGGCTCTACATTATAAACTTCTGTGAAGCACTTGGGGGTTCAAAGCTCTCACCACACATCTAGATAAGTTCCTTGGGGGGTCTAGTTTCCAAAATGGGGTCACTTGTGGAGGGGTTTCCACTGTTTGGGCACATCAGGGGCTCTCCAAACGCGACATGGCGTCCGATCTCAATTCCAGCCAATTTTGCTTTGAAAAAATCAAACGGCACTCCTTCCTTTCCGTGCTCTGCCATGCGCCGAAACAATGGTTCTCCCCCACATATGGGGTATCAGCGTACTCAGGACAAATTGCACAATAACTTTTGGGATTCAATTTCTCCTGTTACCCTTGGGAAAATAAAAAAAACAAGGACCTGAAATATTTTTTTGTGAAGAAAAGTTATATGTTCATTTTTTTTAACCCCTTCACCCCCAAGGGTGGTTTGCACGTTAATGACCGGGCCAATTTTTACAATTCTGACCACTGTCTCTTTATGAGGTTATAACTCTGGAACGCTTCAACGGATCTTCGCGATTCTGAGATTGTTTTCTCGTGACATATTGTACTTCATGATAGTGGTAAAATTTCTTCGATATAACTTGCGTTTATTTTTGAAAAAAACGCAAATATGGCGAAAATTTTTAAAATTTTGCAATTTTCAAACTTTGAATTTTTATTCCCTTAAAACAGAGAAATATGTCACACAAAATAGTTAAGAAATAACATTTCCCACATGTCTACTTTACATCTGCACAATTTTGGAACCAAAATTTTTTTTTTGTTAGGAAGTTATAAGGGTTAAAAGTTGACCAGCGATTTCTCATTTTTACAACAAAATTTACAAAGCCATTTTTTTTAGGGACCACCTCACATTTGAAGTCACTTTGAGGGGTCTATATGGCAGAAAATACCCAAAAGTGACACCATTCTAAAAACTGCACCCCTCAAGGTACTCAAAACCACATTCAAGAAGTTTATTAACCCTTCAGGTGCTTCACAGTAACTAAAGCAACGTGGAAGGAAAAAATGAATATTTTACTTTTTAGAGACAAAAATGATCTTTTACAAACTTTTTTTATTTTCACAAGGGTAAAAGGAGAAAATGGACAGATAAGGTTGTTATGCAATTTCTCCTGAGTACGCCAATACCCCATATGTGGGGGAAAACCACTGTTTGGGCACACGGCAGAGCTCGTAAGGAAGGAGCGACGTTTGACTTTTTCAAACTAAAATTGGCTGGAATTTAGATTGGATGCCATGTCGCGTTTGGAGAGCCCTGATGCGCCTAAACAGTGGAAACCCCCCACAAGTGACACCATTTTGGAAACTAGACCCCCTAAGGTACTTATCTAGATCTGTTGTGAGCACTTTGAACCCTCAAGTGTTTCACAAAAGTTTATAAAGCCTGGGTGTGAAAAAAAAAAAATCAATTTTCCACAAAAATGATTTTTTAGTCCCAATTTTTTTAATTTTCCCAAGGAAATTGGACCCCAAAAGTTGTTGTCCAATTTGTCCTGAGTACGATGATACCCCATATGTGGGGGGGGGGAACTGTTTGGGCGCACGGCAGGGCATGGAAAGGAAGTAGTAACGTTTTGGAATGCAGACGTTAATGGGGGTCATGTTCCGTTTGCAGTGCCCCAGATGAGCCTAAACAGTGGAAACCCCCCACAAGTGACCCCATTTTTGAAACTAGACCCCCTAAGGAACTTATCTAGATCTTTGGTGAGCACTTTGAACCCCCAAGTGCTTCACACAAGTTTATAATGCCCGGGCATGAAAATAAAAAATCCTATTTTTTTCCCACAAAAATTATCTTTTAGTCAATAATTTTTTATTTTCCCAAGGGTAACAGGAGAAATTGGACCACATAAGTTGTTGTACAATTTGTCCTGAGTATGCTGATACCCCATATGTGGGGGGGAACCACTGTTTGGGCGCACGGCAGAGCTCGGAATGGAAGGAGCACCATTTGACTTTTTCCAACCAAAATTGGCTGGAATTGAGTTTGGATGCCATGTTGCATTTGGAGAGCCCCTGATGTGCCTAAACAGTGGAAACCCCCCAAAAATGACCCCATTTGGGAAACTAGACCCCCTAAGGAACTTATCTAGATTTTTGATGAGCAATTTGAACCCCCAAGTGCTTCACACAAGTTTATAACGTAGAGCCGTAAAATTTAAAAATCATATTTTTTCCACAAAAATGATCTTTTCACCCCAATTTTTATTTTTCCAAGGGTAACAAGACTCCAAAAGTTATTGTGCAATTTGTCCTGAGTGCGCTGATACCCCATATGTGGGGGTAAACCACTGTTTGGGTGCATGGCAGAGTTTGGAAGGGAAGGAGCGCCGTCTGACTTTTTCAACGCAGAATTGGCTGGACGCCATGTCGTGTTTGGAGAGCTCCTGATCTGCCTAAACAGTGGAAACCCCCATAAATGACACCATTTTGGAAACTAGACCCCTCAAGGAACTTATCTAGTTGTGTGGTGAGAACTTTGAACCCCCAGGTGTTTCACTAAAGTTTATAACGTACAGCCGTAAAATAAAAAATCTTTTTTTTTTTTACAAAAATGATTTTTTCGCCCCCAATATTTTATTTTCACAAGGGTAACAGAAGAAATTGGAATGCAAAAGTTGTTGTCCAATTTGTCCTGAGTACACTGATACCCAATATGTGGGCGAAAACTACTGTATGGGCACACGTCGGGGCTCGGAAGGGAAGTAGTGACGTTTTGGATTGCAGACTTTGATGGAATGGTCTGGGGGCGTCATGTCACATTTGGAGAGCCCCTGATGCACCTAAACAGTGGAAACCCCCCACAAGTGACCCCATTTTGGCAAATAGACCCCACAAGGAACTTATCTAGATGTGTGGTGAGCACTTTGAACCCCGAAGTGCTTCACAGAAGTTTATAACGCACAGCCGTAAAAAAAAAATCTTTTTTTTTTTTTTACAAAAATGATTTTTTTTGCCCCCAATATTTTATTTTCACAAGGGTAACAGGAGAAATTGGACCCCAAAAGTTGTTGTCCAATTTGTCCTGAGTACGCTGATACCCAATATGTGGGAGAAAACTACTGTATGGGCGCACGTCAGGGCTCGGAAGGGAAGTAGTGACGTTTTGGATTGCAGACTTTGATGGAATGGTCTGGGTGCGTCATGTCGCATTTGGAGAGCCCCTGATGCGCCTAAACAGTGGAAACCCCCCACAAGTGACCCCATTTTGGAAAATAGACCCCACAAGGAACTTATCTAGATGTGTGGTGAGCACTTTGAACCCCGAAGTGCTTCATAGAAGTTTATAACGCACAGCCGTAAAAATAAAAAATCTTTTTTTTTTTGCAAAAATGATTTTTTTCGCCCCAATATTTTATTTTTACAAGGGTAACAGGAGAAATTGGACCCCAAAAGTTGTTGCCCAATTTGTCCTGAGTACGCTGATACCCAATATGTGGGAGAAAACTACTGTATGGGTACACGTTGGGGCTCGGAAGGGAAGTAGTGACGTTTTGGATTGCAGACTTTGATGGAATGGTCTGGGGGCGTCATGTCGCATTTGGAGAGCCCCTGATGCGCCTAAACAGTGGAAATCCCCAACAAGTGACCCCATTTTGGAAAATAGACCCCACAAGGAACTTATCTAGGTGTGTGGTGAGCGCTATGAAGCCCCAAGTGCTTCACAGAAGTTTATAATGTACAGCCGTAAAAACAAAAAAATAATTTTTTTTGTACAAAAATGATGTTTTCGCCCCCAGTTTTTTATTTTCCCAAGGGTAACAGAAGAAATAGGACAAATTGCACAATAACTCTTGGGGTCCAGAGTACGCTGATACCCCATATGTGGGGATAAACTACTGTTTGGATTCATGGCAGAGCTCAGAAGTGAAGGAGCACCGTTTGACTTTTTCAACGCAGAATTGGCTGGAATTGAGATCAGACGCCATGTCACATTTGGAGAGCCCCTGATGTGCCTAAACAGCGGAAACCCCCCAATTCTAACTCCAGCCCTAACCCCAACACACCCCTAACCCTAGTCCCAACCCTAACCACAAACCTAACCCTAACACACCCCTAATCCCAACCCTAACCCTAATCCTAACTTTAGCGCCAACCCTAACCCTAACTTTAGCCGCAACCCTAACCCTAACCCTAATGGGAAAATGGAAATAAATACATTTTTTTAATTTTATTATTTTTCCCTAACTAAGGGGGTGATAAAGGGGGGTTTGATTTACTATTTATAGCGGTTTTTATGATTGGCAGCTGTCACGCTAAAAGACGCTTTTTATTGCAAAAATAGTTTTTTGTATCGCCACATTTTGAGAGCTATAATTTTTGCATATTTTGGCCCACAGAGTCATATGAGGTCTTATTTTTTGCGGTACGAGTTGACGTTTTTATTTGTACCATTTTTGAGCAGGTGACATTTTTTGATCGCTTTTTATTTCGATTTTTGGAAGGTTAGAATGAGCAAAAATCAGCAATTCATGAATTTCTTTTGGGGGAGGCGTTTTTATTGTTCCGCGTGTGGTAAAATTGATAAAGCAGTTTTATTCTTCGGGTCAGTACGATTATGGCGATACCTCATTTATATCATTTTTTCATGTTTTGGCGCTTTTATAGAATAAAAACAATTTTATATAAAAAATAATTATTTTTGCATCGCTTTATTCTGCGAGCTATAACTTTTTTATTTTTTCGCTGATGATGCTTTATGATGGCTCGTTTTTTGCGGGACAAGATGACGTTTTCAGCGGTACCATGTTTTTTTATATCGGTCTTTTTGATCGCGTGTTATTCCACTTTTTGTTCGGCGGTATGATGATAAAGCATTGATTTTTTGCTTCTTTTTTTTTTTTTTTTTAAGGGGTTCACTAAAGGGGTTAACTAGTGGGACAATTTTATAGGGGGGGTCGTTACGGACGCGGCGATACCAAATATGTGTACTTTTATTGTTTTTTTTTTTTTATTTACAGGAAGAAGTGAATTTATTGGGTAATATTTTTTTTTTTTTTTATTTATTTTGGATTTTTTTTTTTACACATGTTTATTTTTACTTTTTTAACTTTTTTACTTTGTCCCAGGGTGGGACATCACAGTATTTTATCAGATCGCTGGTGTGACAGTGTGCACAGCACTCTGTCACACCAGCGATCGCACAGGCATAGATGCAGGCTTCTCAGTGCCTGCTCTCGGCAGGCACTGAGGTAGCCGCCTCCCTCCAGGACCCCGGCGCCATCTTGGATCCGGGTCCTGGGAGGGAGGAAGCCCTCAGAACAGCGCGATCACATCGCGCTGCTCTGAGGGTCTCAGGGGGCGCGCAGGGAGCCCCACCCTGCGCGATCCTCCCCTGTGCCCCCAGTACACCGCGATCATGTTTGATCGCGGTGTGCAAGGGGTTAATGATAATCAGCTGACACCCGGCGGCGATTAGCTGCGCTCCCCTCAGGAGCGCAGCTGATCGCCTATGACGTACTATCCCGTCCCCGGTCATACGGGCCCAGGTACCATGGACGGGATAGTACGTCCGATGGCAGTAAGGGGTTAAAAACTGCATTCAGTGTTTACTTGTGTTATCTTTGTCTAATATTTAAATTTGTTTGGTGATCTGAAACATTTAAATTTGACAAACATGGAGAGAATAGGAAAACATGAAAGGGGCAAACACCTTAGCCCTGCACCCAGTCAGTGCTGGCTTTACTATCCCCACCTTTGAATTTATCAGACATCAAGAGGAAGTGAGTTCTGACTCACTCTTAATGTATTATTCATGCGAAGGTGGGGATAGTGAAGTCAGCACTGATTGGGCACTTGGCTCGCTTGACATAACAGTGTGATGCGATCCTCTGGAGATCAAGTGCCAACACCAGTGGAACGGCACCTGCATATAAGTGTTGATATTTTTACTAGTGCAAACATACTGATTGAGAAAGGGTTGTTCTTCTCAACCTGAATATTTTCCACAGTTAAAACAAAAACACCTATACTCACCTCTCATGCTGGTGCCATTCCAGTGATGTCAGTACCCATGTCCATGGAGTCACGTGAGATTGTTTTGTCATGCAAGCCCTGCACCCAATCAGTGTTGGCTTCACTGTCCCCGCCTTCAGACAAATTAATAATCAAGGGGTAGTCAGGGTGGTGGCCTCTTTGTGAGCCCTTCTTCATTATCTATATGTCCAAAGTTGGGAACAGTGAAGCCGGCGCTGTTTGGGCACATGGCTTGCATGACACAACAACCTCAGGTGAGCCCCGAGAACATGAGTACCGACATCACTGGAACAGTGCTTACATGAGAGGTGAGTATAGGTGTTTTTATTTTAACATGGACAAACATTCAGATTGAGAAGGAATTGTCTTAGTAGTGAACAACCCCTTTAAAGTTCTAGAATAGTGGAAATAAAGGTATTTAGAAGGGAGCACTATAACACACTGAGATTATGGGTTATATTGGCACACTGTGGATACAATTACGTTTACAGGCTAGAAAATGTAGTGATTTTTTATTTTTTTTGCGACTTTTTATGCAAATAAAAATCTGCATATTACAGTACCATCAAAAAGCTATAATATTTCAGAAATCTCATGCACTCACTTGTTTTTTTTCCAGAATAAATTTGGGAATTGCTGCATTTTACTTGTTGAAAGCAATGGGAATGCGCAAAGAGACTGCAAAAAAAAATGCAGCAAACAGGGTTTACTGAGTTTTTGCAGCATTTTTGCTGCAGTTTTGGTGAGTCAAACAAACTTTATTAAGCATAAACTGTAGAGAAATCACATGTAATATGTGCAAAAAAATGCTTCAACGTTGCGCAGGTTTTGGCTGCAGAAAAAAAATGCTGCCTGTGAACATAGCCCAAGAGTAGTTGTTTTGTATCCTAATTTTCAGTTATAATGTTTAATACTTTACCATTTGCATCAGTAACTATTCCAATATTCTGGCTCTTCCGTAAACTTGATAAGGCGATCCATTGTATTCTAACTTCCAAGTTCATCAAGCTCCTTTATCACTGTGGTATGACAGCCTTGTGCTTGTGGTACATTGTTATTTCTAGATCAGAGGAAACATCTCAATTTCCACTAAATAAATACATGAGGTCATTCCTCATTTAGACTATTGCATCTTTATTTTTCCAAACAAACCCCCAAGAGGCTCAACGATTGGGACATGTTGACTCCGTACAGGTTATTTCCATCTCTACTGTCTCCAGCAATCCTTCGTAATTCATGCTTTAAAGTCTAGAAGACAATATTTGTGCCAAGATTACAAACTGTACTTGGCAATAGAATCAATATAATTTCCATAATACTTTTGTTTGGTTTTCACAATCTTGCTATCTTTTTGCATCTAAAAATAAAGCAGCAAGGGCATAATGACACACGTTACCATTCTATAACGTTTCCTTAAAATTTTGGAGCAATATTGTTATAGTTTCTTAAACAATTAGAAAATATAAAATAACTGCAATATACAGTATAAATATATATGTATTCAAATTATCAAATATACAGGTATTTCTCACAAAATTAGAATATCATCAAAAAGTTACCGTATTTTTTGGGTTATAAGACACACTTTTTTCCCCCCAAATTTGAGGGGAAATTGGGGTTGCGTCTTATAATGCTGATATACCTTTGCTGCAGGCCGCAGGTTGGGATGAGGGGGTGTACAGCAGTGCTGCGGGGGTGTCTGGCGGTGCTGCGGGGGTGACCGGCGGTGCTGCGGAAGCCCTGCTGACATTTTGTGAAAGGTCAGAGCACCCGCAGTTCCATGGTTTCCTATGCGGTGGACTCCAGGAAAATGGCCGCCAGGGGGGCAGCGAATGTGCAGATGGAGATCTCGGCACCAAGATCTCAGGAGATGAGATCTCAGCACTCGAATAAGGGAAAAAAAACAAAGTTTCTGCAGCATCAACCATCAACCAGTCCATGAAAACAGCAAACAAATGGCATCTGAGTACTGTCCGATGTTTTGACGAACCCATAAACTTGCACTGACAATTTTGATCTGACACATGGATCAATATCGGTATGTCTCAGGGATTCTACGCAGACCACTCGATCCGACAAAAAAAGAATCTGACATGTGTATAGCACCACACACCATTATAAGTGTGAAAAGCATGATATCAACTCGTACATGAAAAACGGACATCCTATAGGGGACATTTTTCTTATAACAAGCACAATAGTACAGTTGCCAGTATCACCCCGTCAGTTACATTCCTTTTTTAATGACTAATATGTTAGAAAATCTCTGTGGGTCCAGTAGCAGACTTCATTTGTCATATTGTGATAATTACTATATGTTTCCCTCACTAATTGTCATTTCCTGGTATCCAAGTCTGAAGTTTTCCTTCTCCTTACATCTCAGATATGAAATGACAAATTATTCTTAGTATATTTTTTAATGATTCCCTGTATATTAATCAATCATGGCTCTGCTTATATTATCAGATATAATTTTTCTGCCCTGGCAGCTCTTGAAGTCAGATTAGATTAGGATGATTGGATGTTCAGACATGAAATTTAGATTAATGAACATTTTGAATTCATAATCAAAAATTAGACTACTATTTTGTTGAGCAAAGAGACATAAACCTTTTATAAATCTATACCATGTACATTATTGTATATTACATATATTACATTATACAGTGAATGAAATAAGTATTGGACATTTCATCAATTTTCTAAGTAAATATATTTCTAAAGATGCTATTGACATGAAATTCTCACTAGATGTTGGTAACAACCATCCAATCGACACAGTCAAATAAATCAAACCATAGATGTCCATAAATTAAGTTATATGTAATAATGACAAATGACACAGGGAAAAAGTATTAAATATGTTTATTGAAATTTAATACTTCATACAAAAGCCTTTGTTGAGGATGACAGCTTCAAGATGAATCCTGCATGGAGAAACTAGTTGCAAGCATTGCTCAAGTGTGATTTCTGTCTATTCTTCCACACAAACACTCTTCAAATCCTGAAGGTTCCATGGCTCCTTCTATGAACTTGAAGCTTTATTTCCTTCAATTTCTGTTGAATTCAGATCAGGTGATTGGCTTGGTCATTTTAGCAGCTTTATTTTTTTTCTCTGAAACCAATTGAGAGTTTCCTTGGCTGTTTGTTTGGGATCATTATCTTACTGAAATGTCCTCCCTCGTTTCATTTTCATCATCCTGGTAGATGGCAGCAGTTTTTTTTATCATAAATGTCTTCGCAAATATGTCCATTCATCCTTCCTTTAATCACAGGAAGTTTGCCAGTGCCATATGCTAAAAAACAGCCCCACACCGTGATGTTCCCACCTCCAAACTTCACTATTGGTATGGTGTTTTTAACAAGGTCTGTATTATGGCATTCAAAAAGTTCAATCTTAGTCTCATCTGACAAGACTATATTCTCCGAGTATTTCACAGGATTGTCTAATTATTGTTGAGCAAACTTTAAATGCTCTTAAACATGCTATTTGCTCAACAATGCAGTATAGCTTGATGAGCATCCATACATGCCATGGAGGTTGAGTTCATAATAATAATAATTTCAAACAATTATACCTGCTGATTGCAGGTCTTTCTGTTGCTCTCCACAAGTGCTCCTTGGCTCTTAAAAAATGCTTCTGATAATTATTTTCTCTCCTCTGTCTGAAATCTAGCGGGAAGCTCCTGGTCATGGCTGGTTTATGGTGAAATGATGTCCTTTCCACTTCCAGATTATGGTCTCAACAGTGCTTACTGGTACCTTCAGTAGTTTCAAAATTCTTCTGTAACCAATATCATCAATATGTTTTCCAACATTAAGGTTGTGAAGGTATTGAGACAGCTTACTGGTTTTACCCATCATGAGATGTTTCTTGTGTGGCACCTTGGTAATGATATACCTTTTTATACGCCAACAGTTGACTCAGCTGATATCATTTATCACTAAGTCGCAGGACTGTTTTCTAATAAGTGATAGACTTCAGCTGGTTGAAAACCATAAAGGTTGCACCATAATTTACCAAGAATGGTTACTCTAGATCAGTGTTTCCCAAACTCCAGTCCTCACGGACCCCACAGGTCATGTTTTCAGGATTTCCTTTGTATTGCGCAGATGGTGGAAGTATCATCAAGGCATCAGGAATTCTCTCACCTGTGCAACACTATGAAAATCCTGAAAACATGACATGTGGGGTCCGTGAGGACTGGAGTTTGTAAACACTGCCCTAGATCATTGAAACTGCATTAATGCCATAGAAAAATGGTAAAAAAGGAAAAAAAGCGCTGTATAATGTATATATGAAATATTCATCTGCAAAAATTGCTATGAAAATACAGTAAAAAAAGGTGCTTAGTGCATAGATTGGCCAATGCATGTAAGCCCAATTGCCATGTCAAGGTGTCCTTCGAAAACTGGGTCCCTATCCTGATATGTCACCTCTCCTGGGCTAAAATACCTACAATTTATGGGGCAAGAATGGACCAAGCTAACTATTTAAAATCACCTGCGGCTAATGGGAGTGGGAGTGCACATGTCCAAAAAGGCTTTGTTATACATAAAGAAAAAGATCAGCACATCCAAGCCAGTGTGAACAGGTGCCAACCCAAAAAAAGCATATAAGTTGAAAAACAATAAAGGTTGCACCATAATTTGCCAAGATTGATTTTCGAAGGATGCCTTGACATGGCAATTGGGCTCACATATATTGGCCAATCTATGAGTTAAGTACCTTCGTTTTTACTGTATTTTTCATAGCAATTTTTGCAGATGAATATTTCATATATACATTATATAGGGCTTTTGTTCCTTTTTTCCCATTTTCTATGACAGTAATGCAGCTTCAATTATCTAGAGTAATCATGCTTGGTAAATTATGGTGCAACCTTTATTGTTCTTCAACTTATATGCTTTTTTGGGTTGGCACCTGTTCATACTAGCTTGGATGTGCTGGTCTTTTTCTCTATTTGTATCAAAGTCTTTAGCTGGTGTCATGACTTTCCAGGGCTTTTTGCACCTTGCTTTCTTCATGTGTTAAAAACTAGAGATCAGCGAGCACTAAAATGCTTGGATGCTCATTACTGTAACTGATCATTTTCCAGTGTACTGGTGCTCATTTCGAGCAACGAGTATAATGGGACTCAATGGAAAATCAGAGCATTTTTCCAGAAGACCCTAAAAGGAGGTTTAGGGGCAATTAAAATGTTGAAATGGATAGAAAAAGTGCTGAATGGAAGGAGAACTGCATGGGGAAGACCCCTGGAAGCATCTCTTACTCCCAGATTGCTACTGAGAACAATGATGTCACTCTTTTACTCTAGTATAAGGACTGACAATAAAACATTCAAAATCGATGAGAAGTTGCACTTTACAGGGAAAAAATTTTTAAGAAACATGTTTTCCTGTATAATGAATTGTATATAAGGCACAATTTAAAAATAACTTTTTAAAAATATAATTTAATTAAACCAAAATTGAATTTTTTATTAAAAAATGAGAAATTTCAGTGTAATTTATGAAGGAAGCTCAAAGTGGCAAAAATTAGGGACTCAGATTCACTCAGTATTAGACAAAAAGGAGCGACTCTTACACTTTCTGTTCAAATTGTCATGTAGTGGCACTCCTAGACTCATGAAGGCTATGCACTAAGTGCAAACCCTGCCAAAAATTACAAGCAGATTCATCCATACACCCTTGATGGCACCAACTGAAGTGCCTCACTCAAATATTGTGAACAAAGCGTAGTTGTAGTACTCTTACACTTATAAAAGCTCTGCTCACAGTGCAAAGCCTACCAATAATTACAAACAGGTTCATCCATATACCTTTAAAGGCACCAACTGGAGTGTCTCATAAAAAAATTTAGAAAGTGTAGTTGTGGTACTTCTACACTTAAGCCGGGGTCACACACAACGTCTAAAAAATCGGACCGTTTTAGTCGGACGATTATCGCACAAAAGTTTCATGAACACTGCTCCCTCTGTCATCCGATTCTACTGCGATGATGCGATTTAGTTGCATCTGAGCGTACAATTCACATCCGATTGACATCCGACTTGCGAGATTTTGTCGGTGACTAGCAAAACCGACATATTATGGATCCAAATGAATAGTTTTTAAGTCACAAAAGAAAGAATAGACATATACACAAAGAATACATATATATATATACAGTGCCTACAAGTAGTATTCAACCCCCTGCAGATTTAGCTGTTTGACACATGCGGAATTAACTTGGCATTGTGACATTTGTACTGTAGATCAGCCTGGAAGTGGGAAATGCACTGCAGCAAAAATTTTTGTTTTAATTTTTTTTTTTTTTTTTTTAAAAACTTAAAAGTTAATTCAGAGTGTCATTTATTATTCAACCCCTCAAACCACAAGAATTCTGTTTGGTCCCCCTAAAGTATTAAGAAGTAGTTCAGGCACCAAGAATAATGAGCTTCACATGTGTGGATTAATGATCTCTTTTGCCAGCCTTTTCTGACTATTTAAGACCCTCCCCAAACTTGTGAACAGCACTCATACATGGTCAACATGGGAAAGACAAAGGAGCATTCCAAGGCCATCAGAGACAAGATCGTGGAGGGTCACAAGGCTGGCAAGGGGTACAAAACCCTTTCCAAGGAGTTGGCCCTACCTGTCTCCACTGTTGGGAGCATCATCCGTAAGTGGAAGGCTTATGGAACTACTGTTAGCCTTCCACGGCCTGGACAGCCTTTGAAAGTTTCCTCCCGTGCCGAGGCCAGGCTTGTCCGAAGAGTCAAGGCTAACCCAAGGACAACAAGGAAGGAGCTCCGGGAAGATCTCATGGCAGTGGGGACATTGGTTTCAGTCAATACCATAAGTAACGTACTCCACCGCAATGGTCTCTGTTCCAGACGAGCCCGTAAGGTGTTGTGAATGGGCTTGAGATGAGTTCTGAGCAGAGGCTCCCTCTGGTGGTTACAAGCGGTACTGGTCTGTTCAGTGAAGATTGTGAGGACTGGGAATCAGGTGTTACTGACTGGTCTTATATAAGGGAGTCACCTTCCCATCAGGGTTGCCGGTGATCAATTGTTCTGGTCTGAATCCTTGATTCCAGTTTCCCTTGTAGCCTGCTGTGTCGTGTCTGCATCTCCTTCTAACAGATAAGACATTTTCTTCTTTTTGTTTCTGTGCTTGATTTTTGCATTTTGTCCTGCACTTCTGTGGGGGCCTTCTGGGTCCTCTCAGGGGGCTTTTGCCCTCTCAGTTTAGTTCAGCCACTGATGTTTGTACTTTTGCTTTTTCCGGTTTTTTCAGTGGCTGCTGTTTTGATTTTGTTGCACCGGAGAGCTAATTTGGGTGGTAGAGGTCGTGTGATCTCAGGTGTTTTTGAAATTAGTAGAGTTGGTGCTTTCAGGGTTTTTTTTGGGATTGCAGTAAGTACCCTTCCTATCCTTTTCTATTTAGTTAGTTTGGGCCCCAACGTTTGCTCATACTATTTTCTGTCTGTGTCAGTATTTCGTCTTGTCTAACCGCCATTACATGTTTGGGGGCTTGCTATTATCTTTGGGGTTCTGCTCCGGGGCAGATAGCTTTCCTATTTCTATCTTTAGGTGTAGTTAGTTTCTCAGGCTGTGACGAGGCGTCTAGGACCAACGTAGGAACGCTCCACGGCTGCCTCTGGTTGTGGTGGTTGGTCAGGGTGCTGCGATCTCATGGATTCCAACTGCTCTGGTGTATTGCCTTTTTGCCTGCACTCCTCAGCTACCGAATCATAACAGTATCACCGGCCTCAAAAAAAAAAAAAAAAACCCTGAAAGCACCAACTCTACTAATTTCAAAAACACCTGAGATCACACGACCTCTACCACCCAAATTAGCTCTCCGGTGCAACAAAATCAAAACAGCAGCCACTGAAAAAAACGGAAAAAGCAAAAGTACAAACATCAGTGGCTGAACTAAACTGAGAGGACAAAAGCCCCCTGAGAGGACCCAGAAGGCCCCCACAGAAGTGCAGGACAAAATGCAAAAATCAAGCACAGAAACAAAAAGAAGAAAATGTCTTATCTGTTAGAAGGAGATGCAGACACGACACAGCAGGCTACAAGGGAAACTGGAATCAAGGATTCAGACCAGAACAATTGATCACCGGCAACCCTGATGGGAAGGTGACTCCCTTATATAAGACCAGTCAGTAACACCTGATTCCCAGTCCTCACAATCTTCACTGAACAGACCAGTACCGCTTGTAACCACCAGAGGGAGCCTCTGCTCAGAACTCATCTCAAGCCCATTCACAACAGTAAGGTACCTTTACTTTCAAAGCGTCATGTCAAGGCTCGTCTACAGTTTGCTCATGATCACTTGGAGGACTCTGAGACAGACTGGTTCAAGGTTCTATGGTCTGATGAGATCGAGATCTTTGGTGCCAACCACACACGTGACGTTTGGAGACTGGATGGCACTGCATACGACCCCAAGAATACCATCCCTACAGTCAAGCATGGTGGTGGCAGCATCATGCTGTGGGGCTGTTTCTCAGCCAAGGGGCCTGGCCATCTGGTCCGCATCCATGGGAGGATGGATAGCACGGCCTACCTGGAGATTTTGGCCAAGAACCTCCGCTCCTCCATCAAGGATCTTAAGATGGGTCGTAATTTCATCTTCCAACAAGACAACGACCCAAAGCACACAGCCAAGAAAACCAAGGCCTGGTTAAAGAGGGAAAAAGTCAAGGTGTTGGAGTGGCCTAGTCAGTCTCCTGACCTTAACCCAATTGAAAACTTGTGGAAGGAGCTCAAGATTAAAGTCCACATGAGACACCCAAAGAACCTAGATAACTTGGAGAAGATCTGCATGGAGGAGTGGGCCAAGATAACTCCACAGACCTGTGCCGGCCTGATCAGGTCTTATAAAAGACGATTATTAGCTGTAATTGCAAACAAGGGTTATTCCACGAAATATTAAACATAGGGTTGTATAATAATTGACCCACACTTTTATGTTTAAAATTTATTAAAATTCAACTGAGCAACATAACTTTTTGTTTTGTAAGATTTATGCTTCTGTTAATAATTCCTACTCTCGTTTGCAGTTTGAAGGCTCTAACTTATTTGCATCTTATCAAACCAGCTAAATCTGCAGGGGGTTGAATACTACTTGTAGGCACTGTATATATTTATAGTTCATACACTTCTACATAGTATAATAGCCGATAATTCAATTGCCGGCTTTTGTGAAATTACAGACTCGACATGAAATGACACATGGTTTACATACAGTTAACCATGTCATTTCATGTAGTTTGATATATGGTTTTCACTAACAATGACATGAGTGTATGTGTGCAAAATTTCATACATGTAGGGGTTAATTAAAGGTGTAAATTCGTTGAAAAAAAATGCGTGGGCTCCCGCGCTATTTTCTCCACCAGACAGGCAAAGCCAGCGAGTGGGGGCAGATAATAATAGCCTAAGGAGGGTGCATTTATTTTGTGCCCCCCCTGGCTACTAACATCTGCCCCCAGCCACCCCAGAAAAGGCAAATCTATAATTAGATGCGCCCTTTCTGGCACTTAGCCCATCTATTCCCATTGCCCTGTAGCTGTGGCTAATGGGTTAATAATGGGTTAAAGCCACCTTGCTATTGGAAGGTCACTTTAAGCCAGGTTAATAATTGAGAGTTGTCATTTAGACAACTCTCAATTATTAATCCTATTGTATGAAATAAAAATAAAACACACACACTTTAATTAAAAATCATTTTAATGAAATAAACACAGTTTTTGACCATCTTTTATTTTACTGGTATTAATTCGATTCCCTTGTTCTCCTGTAATAAAAATAAAATAATAAAGCAACATTATTCTTACCTATCCGGTGCTCAGTCAGGTCCAACGCTGTAATCCTTCACAAAGGGTTAACTGGTTTACAGCAAGCAGCACAGCTAATGCTGGCAGCTCAGCTGTAAGCCCCCAAATGAATGAGCTCCTCTCCCGGCTGGCAGGAGAGGAAGTGATTAGTATGGGAAGCTTAATTGATTGCTTCCCAGGCTAATCAGTTCAGGTCAGCCGGGGACTCCCTCTGACGTCACTGATGCTGTGCGTTGTCCCCGGCTGACCTGAACTGATTAGCCTGGGAAGCAATCAATTAAGCTTCCCAGCTAATCACTTCCTCTCCTGTCGACCGGGAGAGGAACTCATTCATTCGGGGGCTTACAGCTGAGCTGCCAGCATTAGCTGCGCTGCTTGCTGTAAACCAGTTAACCCTTTGTGAAGGATTACAGCGTTGGACCTGACTGAGCACCGGATAGGTAAGAATAATGTTGCTTTATTATTTTATTTTTATTACAGGAGAACAAGGGAATCGAAGGAATACCAGTAAAACAAAAGATGGTCAAAAACTGTGTTTATTTCATTAAAATGATTTTTAATTAAAATGTGTGTGTTTTATTTTTATTTCATACAATAGGATTAATAATTGAGAGTTGTCTGTTATGAATGTGCTAGAGATGGTTTCTGAGCAGAGTCTCACTCTGGTGGTTACAGACAGTACTGAACCTTACAGCGAGGAATGGCAATCTGGGATCACGAACTGGACTGATATAAGGGAGGTTCCCGCCCATGATGGTCGCCGGTGATCAATTGTTCTTGTCTCAATTGTGGTTCCTGGTTCATTTGGAAGTTTGCTGGAGTCTTGCATTCATCTGCTGCTTTCAGATAAGATATTTTCTGCTTTTCTTTTTGTGCTTGCTTTTAGCATAATTTTCTGCACTTTTGGGGAGGTCAGCCGGGTCCCCTCCTGGGGGCCTGTGCTCCTCTCAGTTTATCTGAAGCCACTGTCATTTGTTCATTTGCTTTTTCCTGTTTTTTCAGTGGCTGCGGCCTAGTTTTGTTACACCAGAGATCTGATTTAGGTGGTGGAGATCGTGTGATCTCAGGTGTTTTTGCAATCAGAAGAGTTGGTATTTTTTAGGGTTTTTTGTTAGATTGCAGTCAGAATTCTTTCCTGTACTTTTCTGTCTAGACAGATTGGGCCCCAGCGTTTGCTCATTCTATTTCTGTCTGTGTCCGTGCTTCTTCTTGTCTAACCGCCATTACATATTTGGGGGCTTCCTATTTTCTTTGGGGATTTGCTCCGGGGCAGATAGCTTTCATCTTTCTGCCTTTAGGTGTAGTTATCTCTCAGGCTGTGACGAGGCGTCTAGGATCAACGTAGGAACGCTCCACGGCTACCTCTAGTTGTGTGGTTAGTTCAGGTTACTGCAATCCAATAGGTTCCAGCCTCTCTGGTGTATTGCTGTTTTTGCTTTTTCTCCTCAGCTACCTCAACATAACAGTTGTCTAATTGACAGCTCTCAATTATTAACCTGGCTTAAAGTGACCTTCCAATAGCAAGGTGGCTTTAACCCATTATTAACCCATTAGCCACAGCTACAGGGCAATGGGAATAGACGGGCTAAGTGCCAGAAAGGGCGCATCTAATTATAGATTTGCCTTTTCTGGGGTGGCTGGGGGCAGATGTTAGTAGCCAGGGGGGGGCAAAAAATAAATGCACCCTCCCTAGGCTATTATTATCTGCCCTCACTCGCTGGCTTTGCCTGTCTGGTGGAGAACATATAAGTCACAAGGGAATATTGCCTAGTATTCAAACTACTTCCAAATATCAATAGATTCAAAAAGAGGAAAGGGAAGCCTTTTTACATAATAAAATACAAAATTTTATTCATATAAAATACATATTATTAGGATAAAAAATTCCAGATGGGGGCAAAAGATGCAACAAAAAGACAGGCCCAATATCAACAGGTACAGACACCATATGAAAAATATATCAAAAGTGCATATATATATTTTACATGTAAAGCCACATTGGCTAATAATAGGCTAAGAATAGCTCCTATAAGGTATATATCAGTGCACAGAAAGACTAATATGAGGAAAAATGCCCTCCCACCATGCTAGCTATATAAAGTAACAGCATGTGAATACAGAGCCCACAGCAAGTGCTAGAGATGAATGCAACCAAATATAGTCTGCATATTTAGGGCATAAGACAAATCAGACTGCCGAAAAAATCATTAGCTGCCAATGAGAGATCATACCTGATGCGGCCTGAGCACCCCTGAAGCGCGTTTCGCGTTAGCTTGTTCACAAGGGAGCGTTCACATGCCGTTACTTTATATAGCTAGCATGGTGGGAGGGCATTTTTCCTCATATTAGTCTTTCTGTGCACTGATATATACCTTATAGGAGCTATTCTTAGCCTATTATTAGCCAATGTGGCTTTACATGTAAAATATATATATGCACTTTTGATATATTTTTCATATGGTGTCTGTACCTGTTGATATTGGGCCTGTCTTTTTGTTGCATCTTTTGCCCCATCTGGAATTTTTTATCCTAATAATATGTATTTTATATTAATAAAATTTTGTATTTTATTATGTAAAAAGGCTTCCCTTTCCTCTTTTTGAATCTGGTGGAGAACATAGCGCGGGAGCCCACGCATTTTTTTTCAACAAATTTACACCTTTAATTAACCTCTACCTGTATGAAGTTTTGCACACATACACTCATGTCATTGTTAGTGAAAACCATATATCAAACTACATGAAATGACATGGTTAACTGTATGTAAACCATGTGTCATTTCATGTCGGGTCTGTAATTTCACAAAAGCCGGCAATTGAATTAGCGACTATTATACTATGTAGAAGTGCATGAACTATAAATATATATATATGTGTCACAATGACATGTGTATATATATATATGTATTCTATGTGTATATATCTATTCTTTCTATTCTTTATTAAAGCTGTCAGTGTGATTTTACTGTATAGCCGGGATGAATTGCCGGCTTTTCTAAAGGACACCGGTGCGATTTTATCGCAAGTCACACGTGCGGTCCATTTGTAATCTGATTTTTCATCGCACCCATAGACTTGCATTGGCGATTGTCGACCCACAATCAGTGACAATCGCAGCATGCTGCGATTTCACTCGCACATGTAAAACGGACGACAAAAAATCGGATGGTGGGAGCTGCTCCATAGATTAACATTGGTCCGACTGCAATGCAATATTTCATCGCTTTGCAGTCATCCGATTTTGTCGCCAGTGTGACCCCGGCCTAACGGTATGCTTCCACATTCAGTATTGGCAGCGCTTTGGACTCAGCAGATACCCGCTTCGTCCAAAGCGCTGCCGGCTTTTGTACACTTGGTGATTCACCGCATCCTATACTTAGGACAGAGCTATTTATCTTGTGGAGACGGAGCATCTCCGCAAGATAAATAGACATGCTGCGGACTAGAAAGAAGCGCCGCATGTGTGTATACACAGGTCTGCCACCTGCGTTTTTGAACGCATAGTGGACATGGGATTCACAATATCCCATCCACTATGCTGTAACATCTGGCCGCTGCGGACTGGATGCTGCAGTTGCAGGTAGCGTCCAATCCGTGGCACTGAACGTGGAAACATACCCTATAAAAAGCTTTGCACAAAGTGCAAAACCAGGAAAAAATTATAAGGAGGATCATCCACTCATCCATAGACCCTAGAAGGCTACAACTGGCAGGGTTAATTCAAATATTAAACATTAAAAACACTTTATGTGCTGCTGTCATCTGGTGGTGTGGAAAAGTTGGGTATAATGAAGTCTTTATTCATTTTTGACAGAGTGACCCTGTCAGCACTTTCTGCTGACAGCCAAAAGCGCCTGTCTTTTATGACCGCCCCTGTGGCATTTAAAACCCGCTCAGACAAGATGCCAGTGGCCGGGCAGCACATCACCTCCAAAGCATAGAAGGACAGCTAATGCCAGGTATCCAGCTTTGAGACCAAGTAGCTGAAGGTTGCAGATGAATTTGGGAGTATGCTGGTTTTGTCGGCCAAGTATTGCTTTACCATCTTTAAGAAGTTTTCCCTTCTTGTCAAAAATACCTGGTCATCAGGGCCTGGACACTGGGAGGGTGTCATGAATTTGGTCCAAATCTTTCACAGTGAACCTTTTCCTCTGCTGTGTGTTTCTCTTGTCTCTCCTGGTTGGGCAAGGAAGCTTGTGCACTGCAGCTAGTGTTGTCACCAAAACTGTGTCAATAACTAGGCTATGACACTAAAAAAAAATTGTTGAAGTACTAAAATTGTAAAATAGTTATCGCAATGGTATGTGATGCGTGTGGCATTAATAACACAGTGATAAATATAATAACTGTAGATAAATATTTTTTGGCCATCTAAAGATTTTTTGGTCAGCAAAATGGTGGCCAAAAATGTTGTAAGACACTCCTAAACATACTACAGGAAGAATAAAAAAAAAAAAAAGAATTTTCTGCGCACTCAGATCTGCCCCCCGAGGAAGCAAAAAAAGCGAAACGTGCGTCGGGGCACATGCCTGACACAGCGCATCTCCCCTAAAATGGGTAAGCACTTCCCTGCACCTATTCATGTAGACCAGTGTGTTACTTGAGGTGTCTGATTTGGAATTAATCCTTCAGCACTGCCACATTTTAGGTCATTTAAATGGTACATGTGATTTGGGCTCTATCTCTTATATGGATTTAGCATTATAATTGATCGGATGGCACATTATCCCACTATGGGAATTACTATGTAGTGGGGTACTTACCCATTTTTTAGTGCCCCCCCCTTTTCTGGGAAAAATTATTTGTTTTTTCCATATATGTTGCTATACACAAATATGAGATTGTCTCTGGATCTTGATGCGCTAGTATATGTGCTACAGGCGTTTTTACTTGCTCACTCACCATCTTATCTTGCGCTCTAAATTTAATTGTTGTGAACACTTTTAACAATTTTCAATAAAGTTGGTATATTTTTACTTTATCTTCTTTTTATATTCATTTTGGGCTAGATGCTCTGCATTCTCTGTTATTTGCACTCAGATCTGATGCCTGGGACAAAAAAACCCACTTTTAAATTGCCAGATTTAAACGCTGTTGTATTAAAATGACCTGGCTGTAGTCTGCAGTGTGACAAAGCAAATAAATGTAGAAAAAAATTGGGCCTCTGGATTTCTTTGTAATAAAATTAGCAGGATTCAGGTGCAAAAAAAAAAAAAAATACTAGCCATAGATACCGGCAGCTAGGTACCGTATGTACTCATGTATAAGCCGACCCGTGTATAAGCCGACCCCCTAATTTTGCCACAAAAAACTGGGAAAACTTATTGACTCGTGTATAAGCCTAGGGTGAAAAATGATTATGCCCCCATATGATGCTCCACAGATTAGGCCCCCATAAACTGCAGATTATGCCCCGTATGATTCACAGATTATGCCCCCATATGCTGCACAGATTATGCCCCCATATGCTCCACAGATTATGCCCCCATATGATCCACAGATTATGCCCAATATGCTCCACAGATTATGCCCCCATATGCTCCAGATTATGCCCCCATATGCTCCAGATTATGCCCCCATATGTTCCACAGATTATGCCCCCATATGCTGCACAGATTATGCCCCCATATGCTCCACAGATTATGCCCCAATATGCTCCACAGATTATGCCTCCATATGCTCCAGATTATGCCCCCATATGCTCCACAGATTATGCCCCCATATGCTCCACAGATTATGCCCCATATGTTCCACAGATTATGCCCCATATGCTCCACAGATTATGCCCCCATATGCTCGAGATTATGTCCCCATATGCTCCAGATTATGCCCCCATATGTTCCACAGATTATGCCCCATATGCTGCACAGATTATGCCCCCATATGCTCCACAGATTATGCCCCCATATGCTCCAGATTATGCCCCCATATGCTCCAGATTATGCCCAATATGCTCCACAGATTATGCCCCATATGCTCCAGATTATGCCCCAATATGCTCCACAGATTATGCCCCCATATGCTCCACAGATTATGCCCCATATGTTCCACAGATTATGCCCCATATGCTCCACAGATTATGCCCCCATATGCTCGAGATTATGTCCCCATATGCTCCAGATTATGCCCCCATATGTTCCACAGATTATGCCCCATATGCTGCACAGATTATGCCCCCATATGCTCCACAGATTATGCCCCCATATGCTCCAGATTATGCCCAATATGCTCCACAGATTATGCCCCATATGCTCCACAGATTATGCCCCCATATGCTGCACAGATTATGCCCCCATATGCTCCACAGATTATGCCCCCATATGCTGCACAGATTATGTCCCCGTATGATCCACAGATTATGCCCCATAGTATACGTCCCTTATGCTGCTGCTGCAAAAAAAATGACATACTCACCTCTCGTCGCTGGGGCCAGGTGCCGGTGTCTTGAGCAGGCGGTGACACTGGCGCGCTATGGGGGACAGGTGCCGGTGTCACCGCTCGCTCAGGACCCCGGCACCTGAGATATTTACCTGTCCTCTCTCCACCGCTGCTCACTGCTACCTCTTCCGGGTCCTCGGCAGTGAATGATCAGGCAGGGGGCGCGACGCGCACTAACAACGTCATCGAGCCCTCTGCCTGAACATTCACAGCCAGAGGAGTCGGACGAGGGAGCAGTGCGCAGCGGTGGTCTGAGGACAGGTAAATATCGCTATACTCACCCCTCTGCCAGCGCGTCTCTGCAGCCTCTCCTCTTCTCCCGGCGGTCTCTGCAGCTCTTCAGTCCTACAGCGGTCACGTGGTACAGCTCATTAAAGTCATGAATATGTGCATATTCATGACTTTAATGAGCGGTACCATGTGACCGCTGCAGGAAGGAGTCGGAGATCGTGGGAAGAAGCAGGGGGGCTGCAGAGATACGCCGGCAGAGGGATGAGTATGATCCGACACCCCCGCTCCCCCTCCCCTGCCGACCCCCGTATATGACTCGCGTATAAGCCGAGAGGGGGAGTTTCAGCCCTAAAAGATGGGCTGAAAATCTTGGCTTATACACGAGTATATACGGTATATATATACATATATATATATATAATAAACAGCACCAGACAGTAATGGATCCTTTTAAAGTATGCAGTCAGATCTATACACTCACATACAGTGCCTGTATGACTTGCACTGATGTGGATATGAGCACATAGACTCCACAGCCTACCTAGCACTGCAATCTATATACCCCCCTAATTAGCCCTTAAAAGGACTGTTGGTTTAGCTGGATTTGTGGATTGAACAATGGTAGACCCACACTAACTAATAAAAGCACAAATCTGACCCTATCTCAGCAGCAACTCTCCCTACACTGTCTGAATCCGGAGATGAATGTGCGAGCAGGGCGGCGTCCGGTCTCTTATAGACCTGATGACGCTGTGCGGCCAGCCAATTACTGTAATCACTGTAATACCACAACAAAGATGGCTGCGGCTTTACAGAGCACCAAAATTGCAGAACTCCCGCCGAATAATACCGGAAATGCTCGGTGCTCGCCGAGTACACCGAGTGCAGTGATACTCGAGTGAGTAGCGAGAAGTGGCAAGCACGTTCGCTCATCACTCCTGAGGAACCAAATTTGTTCATATGTAGCAGGACAGTTTTTGTTTTTTATTTCAAGCCAATGAAATTTCACAGAAAGCAAGCTCTGCAGTATGTATGACAATAGTCTATTTTTGAACAACCAAATTTTAACATCTGTAGCAGAGCAATTTTGTTTTTTATTTCAAACCAGCAAGATTTCACCTAAACAAGTTGTACAATATAAATATATGACAATAGTCTATTTTTGAGCAACAAAATTTGTACACCTGAGGTGGGCCATTTTTGCTCTAACAAAAACTCCCAGGAAGCAGGTTCTATATTATGTATTACAACAGTAAATTTTTGGAACACAAATACTTTGTTAATTGTACCAGGCCATTTGGTTTTTAAAAATATTAACTCATCGTAATTTTACACAAAGCACGCTAAAACGTTAAACTGTATGGATGACTAATTGAAATGAGAAATATATTTTGAATGTAAATAGATGGAAAGTGTAGTTGTCTAGTTGATGTACTTTTACATTCAAAAACACTTTGCAGAAACTGCCAAGCCAGGAAAAAATTATAAGCAGAGTAGTACAGTAATACTCCTCAGGTATCAGCTTCTTCTTCTCCTTCCTCGGGAGGCTGGGGGACTGCCTCCACCTGCTTCCTGGAGCCCAATTCCAAAGTACCTGAGCTGTAAGTGACCTGGCTTTGGGTTGTGCTAGAGCCCCCGACATGTAGAAATGTGCGACAGTCCCCTGTGTCACCTGCACCATCGCCTGCTCCTGCATAGGAGGTGGGGAGTCCCAAAAACAGTACGCTCTCTCTGGGGTGGTAACACCATCTTAAGATGCCTCGAGGAGCCTCTCCCAGACCTATTCATTTTTCAAGAAGGGTTAATCCTGTTCTTTTCCTTCTCGGATCACATCCACCCCATTACGGTGATGTTGACCCTCCATTTTGAGTAATGTTATCTTGGTTCCAGCTGTCAGCTCTTGCAGCCTTCAAGGCAATTTTTCTATCTCTACTGCTCGCTGGTTGAACAGGAAGTGATGATGGGTCCCAAACTTTTCTACGGACCCTCATCTCTGCTGCTGGTTGTACATAACGATGTCCCCCAGGGATGCCAACTGTCGGTACCTTGCGGCTAGCAGGTCTGCTAGCATTTTTCCAGCCCTGCTGCTGGCTTGCCTTCTTGTCTCTTCTGCAGTCTGTTCACAAGTTCCTGGATTCTGGCTCTCCCATTCACAAAAACCCAAGTGGTGAAGGCAGCGGCCTTGGTTCGGGTTTTGATGGTTCCCGGAAAGTGGCTGGTTCTGGACCACAGGCTCCTGCTTCCTCATCTGTCGTGCCAGCTTCCTCTGGCTCCAGCATTCCTCCAGTCTCTTCCTCTGGAGTCTTGAGTGATTCAGCCACCTTTGTCGCACACTAAGCATGTTACACTGCATGGATTACTGGTTGAATACAGAAACATTTTTTAACTATTCTTTAGAGTGTTATATGCAAAAGGCATGTACCCCGAGCATGGAATACTCTATGGATGAGTAAGTGAATCCAGAAAGATTTTCAATACTTTTGTGGAGTGTTATACACCACAGAAATGTACCACAGGCCAAGTAATAGTATATGGATGAGTAATGGAATAGAGAAAAAATGTTTCAATGCGTTTTAGGAGTGTTATGTAACAAAGAAATGTTCTACAAAGCACCTAATACTCTATGGTTGACAATATACAGTGAGGAAAAAAGTATTTAGTCAGCCACCAATTGTGCAAGTTCTCCCACTTAAAAAGATGAGAGAGACCTGTAATTGACATCATAGGTACACCACAGCTATGAGAGTCAAAATGAGAACACAAATCCAGAAAATCACCTTGTCTAATTTGGCAAGATGCCGCGTCGGCTACATCACACACTTGGCTGCAGGTTACGTCTCCTACCCAGACTGAGCACACACCTTCTATACTGCCTCGGGGCTCCTACCCTCTCTTTATATCTTGGCTATGTGTCAATCTGATTGATGAAACACAACTGATGAAGGTCCCAATTTGACCGAAACGTTTTACCATATATCACTGTCTGGGATGTAATAATAAACAAAGTTTTCTCTACGTTTCACTACAAAGTTGAGCGCCAGGTTTTTTTATTTATTTACTCATCCCCATAGAAAACCTTTGGAGGGATTTGAAAGTCCGTGTTGCCTAGCGACAAGCCCAAAACATCAATGCTCTAGAGGAGATCTGCATGGAGGAATGGGCTAACAAACCACCAACAGTGTGTGTCAACCTTGTGAAAACTTACAGAAAACATTTGACCTCTGTCATTGCCAACAAAGGATATATAACAAAATATTGAGATGAACCTTTGTTAATGACCAAATACTTATTTTCCACCATAATTTGCAAAATAAATCTTGCCAGATCAGACAAGGTGATTTTCTGGATTTGTTTTCTCATTTTGACTCTCATAGTTATGGTCTACCTATGATGTCAATTACAGGGCTCTCTCATCTTTTCAAGTGGGAGAACTTGCACAATTGGTGGCTGACTAAATACCTAGGTAGCCCCTAGGGTTAGCCATCGTGGAGCGGGGGCGCCACAACGCTCCCCCCTAGGGTGCCAACTTCCGCAGCCAGGTAGGGGAAAGCTTAGGCTACACACCGGGGACATCCAGATGCACCCAATTGTTTTAGTTGGTATTTTGGAACACGTTATTTGTCTGTAGTTGTCACTATTTTTTGGTGTTAACCTATCTGAGGTTTTTTATAAATAAAGTATTGCCTATAGGGCATTGTTTATGATTTTGGTTTTTATTTTTCAAAACAGAAAAGTGGATTTCCCATAAAAAAATTGGTAAAAAAATTTCAAGAGTTTTTGTGCACACTGTTTTTTGCTGAGTTTTTGGAACTGAAACTCAAAGTGCATTGGGCAACATGTCTCAGCTGTCAGGTTCCCTTTAAATTATATTTAAAACTGAGCTGTACCTTATATTACCTGAAATAGTAAGAACATATGTGGATTTGTCTAATTACAGCTGTTCGCAGTTAGGAAACTGACCAAAAAGTTACCTGATATCCAAATACACAAACTGTAATTTAAGAGGTAGCTAAGTTCGCATTGAGAAATTAAGCGTGTCCTCCTACTCATGCATTTTGGCAGTCACCATTCTACCACTTCTCTAGTTTTAGTTGCTTTATCCACATGGATAAAATTAGTTGTGAAGTGATGTCAGCTATTTAAGATCAATTTGTAATTCTTTATGTATTTTATCTGATTATTTATCTAAAGATTAAAATGGGCTAAACTGATGTAAAAGGAATGAAAAGCCAAGACTCTGTTTCAGATTATGGTCAGGTCTACCATGTATCCTGTTTGTCACATCTCAACTTTTAAAACTTAAAAGGGTTGTACATTTTTTCTATTTAAATGCATGCATTTGGGGTAAAAAAAATTCCAGTTTGGGTTTAAACATTTTTCACCATTTGGTTGTTAGGTCATGTTCACACATTGAGTGGTGAGTTTTTAAACTTAGTATTTGTAAGCCAAAACCAGGAGAGGAAGAATAAGATGAAAAGTATAATAGAAACACGTCACCACTTCTGTATTTATCACCCAAATATTGAGGTAAAATACCAACCAAATACTCAAAATGTGCACGTGGCCTTACATTTTTTTATTTCCCTGCACATTCAGCTTTGACGTGGTCTGTGGCCATAAATCAGCCAAGAGGAAATCAGAATAAGACAGATAAAAGAATTAGAAACTCCCCATCAGTCTGTCATATAAGGCTCACTGATGAATCCTCAGTTTACTTTATTGCAGCCAGCAGTAGGTAGTCAAACTCAAAAGTTACAGAAGGCATTTTTTAATGAAACCCAAATGGAGCACAAAATACATGCAATAAGGTAAAAAAAAATCTCCTTTAAAGTGCTAAGAGACGACTGCTCACAATTTAGTATATTTCTTTGTCCCTGAATATATGTTTCATTGCTTAGTCCATATAACTTTTTCTGTAGGATTCACTGTACTGCGGTGTCCTGTTTCTGCATAAAGGAATGAAAGACTTCTGGGGAACAGTCTCCAGAAATGCTGTGATGTCCTAGTTTGGCCTAAAAAGAACCTTACCGTGCAGAATGGTCATGATACTCTGCATCACTTTGCTAGTAGGCAAACTGTAATCCATAAAATGTAGAGGTGAAGTGCTGGACTAGGATATTTCTGTATAAGATGTGAGGCCTCAGTCATTGAAGTGGCCATTTGTCTATTTGTGGTATACCATACTTTTCAACATTCTAGATTTGGCCACTAAAGGATTAGGACTTAGACTATTCCCGCCCAAAAGAGGACATTTTGATTGCATTCCTTGGCATACCCCGAGTTTCAGTTTTGAGCATTAAAATGTTGGCATGTGTGTATAGACAGAGGGTGCCTGAGATGTTGCTGACTTGGAGTGGTGGACTGAATACTGGTGGTAGTGACATGTTGGGGTGGAGAAAAATGGTCACCTGTGACTTTCACTTCATGTCAGACCTAGTGAGTTACACGTAATTGACAATGAGCTAGAATTTGACCAAAAGCAATCTGGATAGATAGAGTTCCATTGTGTGATAGTGAACCCATGAGTGGTTTGTGTATGAGAAGTAGAGTCTTAAAAAGTAGTCTGGAAATATTGTGATTGGAGCCCCTGAATGTCCTAGTTGGGAAA
>JARQOD010000003.1:176208651-176338117 GCA_033576555.1 Oophaga sylvatica | reverse complement strand
GGCATTTCCCTCCGTGCCCTTTAAAAGGGAAATCTTTTTTGTTATCCATTTAAAAAAGTGGGCTTTGTGTGGATTTGGAGAGAGGGGAAATTTTTATGTCCTCTGCCTTCGCGCTCTGCCACACAATACCTCAGGTTGTGCTGCCAAACCTGGACTTTTCGGTGGAAATGGATCAATACTGCCCTCAAGATCACACATCGAATATCCTCTCCCCTTTATCTTGTCTCCTTCCCATCAGGAGATTATCTTTTTCCTGTCCTTCCCGGGGGTATGTTGAGGCTCTGTGGGAGTCCCTGGCTTGTCTTCTTCCCAATATTGAGTGGTCCTCTGGGGGGATAGGGGGGTTGGGAGTGAATCTTGTAAGGTAGATGTGTGAGGGGGGAGTGTTAGGTTGCTCTACAGGGATCCCGCAGATCTATTTCCCTTCTCAAGTTTTTTTGGTCTTGTAGGTGTTCCCCAAAAAGGCTGCTGGACTTTTCCGCCTCACCCCCCCCTTTTGACTGTCCTATTGACCTCTTCCCTGGAGCAAAAAACCGCCCCGGTAAAGGGGTTTTCCCCTCTCTCCGGACGGGGCTAGCCCCAAATACATCCAGAAAATTGGCAGAGGGTTCATTGGGAAGTCTGTCCCCTGTGGGGGGGGGTTTTTCTTTTCGTGCGAAGAAAATGGAAAATTCGTCCCTGCATGGAATTAAGGGGTTTAAACGCCATCCCCTTTAAAGGGAATAAATTCCCCGTTCCCCCTGATTTCTGAGCTCTTTGATATGCTCGGGGAGAAAGGGTTTTACCAAATTAGAATGCGGGAGTTTAAAACCTGTTCGCATCGGTGGGGGACGAATGGAAGAGGCTTTTAATCCCAGGAATGGGCACTTGAATGTCTTGTGATGCCCTTCGGGTCTGTAATGCCCCAGCGTTTTCAAGCTTTTGTTAAGACATCTTCCGGGATATGCTTTCCTCTCGGTCTTGTCTTCTGGTGATTTCTCATCTTCTTTAGATATTGACTCCCCCGGAGAGATGTCTGCAGAGTCTACGACCTCTTGCGGGCAAATTCCCTTTATGCAAAGTTGGAGAAATGTGTGTTTGAGCAGGAGTCTTTACCATTCCTGGGCTATATCATCTCCGCCCAGGGATTGGCTATTCATCCTGCCAAACTACAGGCTGTGATGGACTGGCAAGAACCCCATTCCCTTAAAGCGGTGCAGTGCTTTATGGGGTTCATTAATTATTATCGCCAGTTCATTCCCCATTTCTCAACTTTGGTAGCTCCCTTGGTAGCCCTCACCAAGAAGGGAGCAAACCCCAAATTGTGGTCCGAAGAAGTCTCCAAGGCTTTCATCTCAATTAAGTCTCATTTTGCTAGCGCTCCCATCCTACACTGCCCTGATGTTGATAAGCCATTCATATTGGAGGTGGATGCCTCATCCGTTGGTGCTGGAGCAGTCCTCTTTCAAAAGGATGCTCAAGGTCGGAAGCATCCTTGCTTCTTCTCCAAGACCTTCACACCAACGGGGAGGAATTATTCCATCTGGGACAGGGAGTTGCTAGCAATGAAGTTGGCTTTCTCTGAGTGGAGACATCTGTTGGAGGGGGCTCGCTTTCCCTTCCAAGTCTTCACCGACCACAAGAATTTGGTATATCTTCAGACAGCCCAGCGGCTTAATTCTCGCCAGGCCAGATGGTCCTTGTTATTCTCCCGGTTTCATTTCACACTTTTTCTCTTGAAAGAGAAGAACATTCATGCCGACGCTCTCTCTCGCTCTGTGGTGTCCTCTGAGGAGGAGGAGGAGCCTCGGCTTATTGTCCCCACAGAGAGCCTGAGAACAGTGGCCCCGGTTTCGCTAGAGTCTGTGCCCCCGGGCAAGACTTTTGTGCCTACCAATTTGCTACCGGAGGTACTCTCTTGGGCACATTCGTCCAGGGTGGGTGGACACTTTGGGGCAAAAAGGACTTCTGAGTTGCTGGCAAGGACATACTGGTGGCCGCATATGGTCCGTGATGTTGAGGGCTATGTTCGGGCATGTGTCTCCTGCGCCAAGAATAAGTCTCCTCGACAACGGCCAGCTGGGTTACTTTACCCTTTGCCGGTGGCAGACAGGCCCTGGGAGATGGTTGGGATGGACTTTGTGGTGGGCTTACCCAAGTCTCAGGGCTGCACCATCATTTGGGTAATCACCGACCATTTTTCCAAAATGGTGCATCTGGTGCCGCTAACACGGTTACCTTCTGCACGGGCTCTGGCAGCGTTGTTCGTTAGGCACATCTTCCGTCTACACGGCATGCCGGACAAAATTTTTAGTGACCGAGGCCCCCAGTTTGCGTCTCGGTTCTGGAGAGAACTTTGTCGTCTACTCAGTATTGAGTTAAATCTCTCGTCAGCATACCATCCCGAGACGAATGGGTTGGTAGAGTGGGCCAACCAGACCTTGGTCACCTATCTACGACATTTTGTCTCAGCCAGACTGGAAGACTAGGCATCCTTGCTACCGTGGGCTGAGTTTGCACTAAACAATGTTGTGGCTGACTCCACCGGACAGACTCCATTTCTCCTAAACTACGGTCAGCATCCGCGGTTTCTGGTGCCCATGCCCGTGTCTTCTGCCTACTCCAGGGTGGCAGACAGGGCTGTGTTATGCACGAGACATTTGGGACCATACCCAGGATGCCATTCAGGCCTCCAAGGAGAGAATGAGGTCCTCCGCCGACGCACATCGGCACCCCGCTCCGACATTTGCTCCTGGGGACTTGGTGTGGCTCTCCGCCCGTAACATCAAGCTGCGAGTTGAGTCCACTAGGTTGGAACCCCGCTACCTGGATCCTTTCAAAGTCCTCGAGCAAGTTAACCCTGTGGTATACCGTCTGGCTCTTTAACCACGCCTGGGTATCTCCGACACCTTTCACGTATCCCTTCTGAAACCCGTGCTCATGTCTCGGCTTTCCGAGCCATCTGCTGGGACATCGAGTTCGTCTACGGACGACCATGAGGTGAACGCCATCGTAGGATGTAAGGTAGTACGTGGCAAAAGATTTTATTTGGTGGATTGGAGGGGTTATGGGCCTGAGGATAGGTCCTGGGAGCCTGCCGAGCACCTTCACGCTCCGCAGCTCATCGCTGCCTTTGAACTCAGCGAGGCCCAAAGAAGGGAGGGCCATGTTAGGGATAGAGTTCTTGCTGCTGCACAAGGGGAATCTTGAACCAGTCCTGCTGCGGTCCCCCATCCATCTCCGGCCGCAGTGGAGCCTGCTCAGCGGAGACGTCGGTCCCAGCGTCTCGCTCAGTCTAATACTGTGCAGAGGCTTGTTGCTGCCTCTTCTGGTTCCTCTATTATAACCAGTGCTGGAGCAGGCAGTCTTGGGACTAAGTCCTGCGTTTCTCCATCTGAGCATGCCCAGGGCAAGATCTCCCATTGGAGATCAGGGGTCACATGCTCGGTTACAGCAGCGACTCCCATTGCGTCCGCCAGGAAGGTCCTGAAACTGCTTGTGTTCTGGAACAGTTTCTCATTGGTCCTTTTCTGGAAGGTCCTTTAGCTGCTACTATAAAAGGTGCGCATGTCCGCTCGGCCATGCGGTAGTATCAAATCTGTTACGTGCTTGCGCCAATGTTGTCATGTATGCATGTGGTTAGGTCCGGCTGAAATAAGCCCCTAGAATACCGGCACCTCCGGTGAGGAGTTTTATACGCACGTGTTCAGGGCTTGACTGAAAATGCCATTAGAATACCGGCTACTCCGCTGAGGAGATTATTGCTTGTGTTCTGAATGCATGACCACAGACTGCGATCTACTTAGCAGTCATCTGTGTCCCCTGTGAGTCTGAATTCTGACAGGACACAGTCTTTGTCACAGCGGCTCTGTGAATGAACAGAGTCCGCTTATATCTCCATATAGCGCTACAGCATTTAAGTTAGCGACTCAGTGGAATAACAGAGTTCGCCCATACCGCCATATAGTGCTACGGCGTTTACATCTGCGGCTCTGCGAGATAACAGAGTTCTCTCATACTGCCTATTTGCGCCATCTTACTAGCAGCAGGCTCTGCCTGCACGGTGGACCCCGGGCTGCGAACGCACCTCTCCTGAACGCAGGCCCATAACAGTGTATGTATATATGCATACATAAAATATATATTTTAGTGGTAGATCAGCACACCCAGCGACTCAGTGGTACACAGAGGTAGAAAAGGGAACATTGTTTCTATACATCCTTCACTGATTTATTAGGTACATGCACCATTAACCAAGGTGAAGTAAAATAAACACAGCACTTTGGGCAAAACAAGAAAACAAAACAAAATGCTCTCACTCAGTCCATACATCTACAGTGATCCGCCCGCTCAGGGTTAGCAAAACCTCCTGGTTAAGTTTAGCACCAACACAAGCACTTTCTTGGAGTTACTCTCTCCAAACACATTGAACACTGAATCCAACTGGAGGCTGACTATTTAAGCCCCATACCACACCCTGGGGTGGCGATAAGTTGAACAACCTCCCACCCATTCTATGGTTGTCCACAAAAACACAGCCCTTAATCAAAATGGCTGATTAACGCCTCTCAATACTTAGCATGCTGGAGCAAAACTTCTGGGTTTCAAATCACTGAAGCCAATAGCCTCAGCGAAACATATCTCCCCCCAGCACTTTGCCAGTGACATTGTCACAATCTATGTGTGTGTGTGTATTTATATTGTACGTTTTTACTCACTTGGCTGCGGTTTGAGGTAGGCACAGGAAGCGGTTTTCATAAAAATGTTCGGTCAGGTTTATCAGTTCCATAAACCTGCATAAGTTTAAGCAAACAAAAGATAGCCTTCTGCGACACAAAGTAAAAACAAACAGAAAAACAGTCCATATACCACTGCGGGTACGCCCGCTCAGGTCACTGTCTTAGCAAACAAACACTGGAGACATCCATACCTCCAGTCACAACCTCTGTGCCAAACAGCCTTCATTATATAGGCTGTAACCACACCCAAATGTGAGGTATGTGGGTAGCCAGACCCACCATCTTTCACAAGTACCAGTAACCTAGCCCCAGGTGCAACAAACGAACCTCTTAGTGCTTACGTGCACTACAGAAAATATTCCGGGTTACATCACAGAGAGCAGCCATCTCTGTGACACATACTTTCATCAACTATACGGCCATTAGCCTGCTTACAATATATACACACGTACACGTGTATGTGCAGTGTATGCATGTGATGATGATATTATATTCGAACAAATGTTGTTTTTTTCTGTTGAAAAATAAATAAATAAAACATAGATTCTTGTTCATGGGCAAAGAAAATAAGGCATCCCATAAAACTAAGCCTTCTTTTGCAGCAAAAACAATATAAGACCCTGTCTTATTTTTGGGGAAATATGGTATTGACCTTGCAGTTGGAGAGATAAATTAAAGAGAATCTGTCACCTGGTTTTTACCACCTAATTTGACATCACAATGTAGAGACAGGGACCCTGATTCTAGTAATGTGTCACTTATTTGACAGCTTAGTGTAATTTTAATAAAATCACTTTTTTATCATGAGCTCTGCATAATCCCATCACCACTGATTAGCAGCTTTCTGTGTATTCTGTACTTGGGTATAGCTATGGGGGGTTATATGAAAAATGATAAAATATAACCTTTATTAACTATTAGTGATGAGCGAGCGCTGTTCCGAGTGACCCTCCTCCCTGCAAGATGGCTGCGGGGTCCTTCCGGGTCCTGCAGAGAGGCGACGTCCTCAGTGCCTGCTGAGAGCAGGAGCTGAGAAAGCCTGCAGCACTGCCAGTCAGATCGCTGATCTGACAGAGTGCTGTGCACAGTGTCAGACCAGCGATCTGATATAATACAGTGATGTCCCACCCTGGGACAAAGTAAAAAAGTCAAAAATAACATGTGTAAAAAAAAAATCCCAAATAAAGAAAAAAATATTTCCCAATAAATTCCTTTCTTCATGTAAATAAAAAAAAACAATAAAAGTACACATATTTGGTATCGCCGCATCCGTAACAAGTCGCCATATAAAACTGACCCATTAGTTAACCCCTTTATTGAACCCCTTAAAAAAAACAAGGCTAAAAAACAATGATTTATCATCATACCGCGGAACAAAAAGTGGAATAACACACGATCAAAAAGACGGATATAAATAAACATGGTACCACTGAAATTGTCATCTAGTCCCGCAAAAAAAGAACCACCACACAGCATCATCAGCAAAACAAAAAAAAGTTATAGCTTGCAGAATAAAGCGATGCAAAAATAATTATTTTTTTATATATAATCCTTTTTATTGTATAAAAGCGCCAAAACATAAAAAAATTATACAAATGAGGTATCGCTGTAATAGTACTGACCCGAAGAATAAAACTGCATTATCAATTTTACCACAAGCAGAATGGTATAAACAAGAAATTCATGAATTGCTGGTTTTTGTTCATTCTCGTAATAAATCGTAATAAAAAGCGATTAAAAAATGTCATGTGCCCAAAAATGGTACCAATAAAAACGTCACCTCGTCCCGCAAAAAATAAGACCTCACATGACTCTGTGGGCCTAAATAAGAAAAAATTATAGCTCTCAAAATATAATGATTCAAAAACTATTTTTTGCAATAAAAAGCATCTTTTAACGTGTGACAGCTGCCAATCATAAAAACCCGATATAAATACAGTAGTAAATCAAACCCCCCTTTATCACCCTCTTAGTTAGGGAAAAATAATAAAATTAAAAAAATATATTTATTTCCATTTTTCCATTAGGGTTAGGGTTTGGGCTAAAATTAGGGTTAGAGTTGGGGCTAAAGTTAGGGTTAGGGTTATGGCTGGAACTAGGGTTATGGGTGTGTTAGGGTTAGGTTTGTGGTTAGGGTTATGATTAGGGTTGGGATTAGGGTTAGGGGTGTGTTGGGGTTAAGGTTGGAGTTAGAATTGGGGGGTTTCCACTGTTTAGGCACATCAGTGGCACTCCAAATATGACATGGCGTCTGATCTCAATTCCAGCCAATTCGGCATTGAAAAAGTCAAATGGTGCTACTTCCCTTCTGAGCTCTGCCATGCGCCCAAACAGTACTTTACCCCCACATATGGGGTATCAGCATACTCAGGGCAAATTGCACAATAACTCTTGGGGTCCAATTTCTTCTATTACCCTTGGGAAAATAAAAAATTGGGGGCAAAGATATCATTTTTGTGGAAAAAAATATGATTTTTTATTTTCATGCCCGGGCGTTATAAACTTGTGTGAAGCACTTGGGGGTTCAAAGTACTCACCACAGATCTAGATAAGTTCCTTAGGGGGTCTAGTGTCCAAAATGGGGTCACTTGTGAGGGGTTTCCACTGTTTAGGCACATCAGGGGCTCTGCAAACTGAATATGACACCCATCAAAGTCTGCATTCCAAAACATCATTACTTCATTTCCGAGTCCTGAAGTGCGCCCAAACAGTATTAACCCCCCACATAAGGGGTATCAGCGTATTCAGAACAAATTGGACAACAACTTTTGTGTCTAATTTCCTTGGGAAAAATTCAAAAATTGGGGACTAAAAACTCTTTTTTGTGGAATTTTTTTTTCACACCCAGGCATTATAAACTTTAGTGAAACACTTGTGGGTTCAAAGTGCTCACAACAGATCTATATAAGTTCCATAGGGGTCTAGTTTTCAAAATGGTGTCACTTGAGGAGGGTTTCCACTGTTTAGGCACATCAGGGGCTCTCCAAATGTGACATGGCGTCCAATCTCAATTCCAGCCAATTTTGGTTTGAAAAGGTCCTTCCCTTCCGAGCCCTGCCGTGCGCCCAGACAGTGGTTTTCCCCCACATATGGGGTATCGACGTACTCAGGAGAAATTGCACAACACCTTTTTCTTTTAATTTTCTCTATTTAGCCTTGTTAAAATAAAAAAATTGTTTGTAAAGGATTATTTTTGTGACTAAAAAGTTAAATGTTCATTTTTTCCTTCCAAGTTGCTTCAGCTCCTGTGAAACACCTGAATGGTTAATAAACTTCTTGAATGTGGTTTTGAGTACCTTGAGGGGTGCAGTTTTTAGAATGGTGTCACTTTTGGGTATTTTCTGCCATATAAACCCCTCAAAGTGACTTCAAATGTGAGGTGGTCCCTAAAAAAAATGGTTTTGTACAATTTGTTGTAAAAATGAGAAATCGCTGGTCAACTTTTAACCCTTATAACTTCGTAACAAAAAAAATTTGGTTTCAAAATTGTGCTGATGTAAAGTAGACATGTGGGAAATTTCTTAACTATTTTGTGTGACATATTTCTCTGTTTTAAGGGAATAAAAAATCAAAGTTTGAAAATAGCAAAATTTTCAAAATTTTCGCCATAATTCCATTTTTTTCATAAATAACCGCAAGATATATCGAATAAATTTTACCACTATCATGAAGTACAATATGTCACGAGAAAACATTCTCAGAATCCCTAAGATCCGTTGAAGCGTTCCAGAGTTATAACCTCATAAAGAGACAGTTTTCAGAATTGTAAAAATTGGCCCGGTCATTAACGTGCAAACCACCCTTTGGGGTTAGGGGGTTAATGGAGAATTTTTTTTTATTACTGATCATGTTATCTGTCATGGGATTTTCTTGTGTAAATACTTTTGAAAAAAGTCATTTAGCATATTGGCTTTTTCCTCATCCTCATCCACCATTTCACCCAGAGTATTTTTAAGGGGACCAACACTATCATTTTTTAGTTTCTTACTATTTATGTAGTGAAAAAATATTTTGGGATTATTTTTACTTTCTCTGGCAATGAGTCTCTCTGTCTCAATCTTTGTTATCTTGGTTTGCTTTTTACAGAATTTATTTAATCTTCTGTATTTATTTAATGCCTCATCACTACCTACTTGCATTAATTCTCTAAACGCTTTCTTTTTGTCCCTTATTGCGCCCCTTACAGCTCTATTTAGCCATAGTGGTTTCCTCCTAATTCTAGCATGTTTATTCCAATACGGTATATATTGTGCACAGGTCCTATTCAGGATGCTAATAAACGTCTCCCATTTTCTTTGTGTATTTTTATGTCTCAGGATATTGTCCCAGTTAATTGCACCAAGATCATCTCTCATCCGTTGGAAATTTGCCTTCCTGAAGTTTAGTGTCCTTGTAACCCCTCGACTACACATCTTATTAAAGGATACATGAAACTTATTATTTTGTGATCACTATTACCCAAGTGACCCCCAACCCTTATATTTGATATGCGGTCTGGCCTGTTGGTTAATATTAGGTCTAGCAGTGCCCCCCCTCTTGTTGGGTCCTGAACTAGTTGTGAAAGGTAATTGTCTCTCATAGTTGCCAAAAACTTATTACCTTTGCTGGAACTGCAGGTTTCTGTTCCCCAATGTATTTCAGGGTAGTTGAAGTCCCCATAATAATGACTTCTCCTTGAGTCGCTGCTTCATCTATTTGCTTTACGAGGATATTCTCCGTTGCTTCCATTATTTTTGGAGACTTATAACAAACCCCTATCAGTAATTCATTATTTTTCCCCCTCCCCTTATCTCCACCCACAGGGACTCTACATTTTCATTAGATTCACATATATTATCACGCAGGATGGTTTTTAACCCCTTCATGACACAGCCTATTTTGACCTTGAAGACCTTGCTATTTTTTGCAATTCTGACCAGTGTCCCTTTATGAGGTAATAACTCTGGAACGCTTCAACAGATCCTAGCGATTCTGAGATTGTTTTTTCGAGACATATTGGGCTTCATGTTAGTGGTAAATTTAGGTCGATAATTTTTGCGTTTATTTGTGAAAAAAATGGAAATTTGGCGAAAATTTTGAAAATTTTGCAATTTTCAAATTTTGAATTTTTATTCTGTTAAACCAGAGAGTCATGTGACACAAAATAGTTAATAAATAACATTTCCCACAAGTCTACTTTAACCCCTTAACCCCCAAGGGTGGTTTGCACGTTAATGACCGGGCCAATTTTTACAATTCTGACAACTGTCTCTTTATGAGGTTATAACTCTGGAATGCTTCAACGGATCTTCGCTATTCTGAGATTGTTTTCTCGTGACATATTGTACTTCACGTTAGTGGTAAAATTTCTTCCATATAACTTGCGTTTATTTTTGAAAAAAACACAAATATGGCAAAAATTTTGAAAATTTTGCAATTTTCAAATTTTTAATTTTTATTCCCTTAAAACAGAGAAATATGTCACAAAAAATAGTTAAGAAATAACATTTCCCACATGTCTACTTTACATCAGCACAATTTTGGACCAAATTTTTTTTTTCTTAGGAAATTATAAGGGTTAAAAGTTGACCAGCGATTTCTCATTTTTACAACAAAATTTACAAAGCCATTTTTTTTCGGGACCACCTCATATTTGAAGTCACTTTGAGGGGTCTATATAGCAGAAAATACCCAAAAGTGACACCATTCTAAAAACTTTACCCCTCAAGTTACTCAAAACCACATTCAAGAAGTTTATTAACCCTTCAGGTGCTTCACAGGAGCTGAAGCAACGTGGAAGGAAAAAATTAATATTTAACTTTTTAGCCACAAAAATGACCTATTACAAACTTTTTTTTATTTTCACAAGGGTAAAAGAAGCAAATGGACAGACAAAGTTGTTGTGCAATTTCTCCTGAGTACGCCAATAGCCAATATGTGGAGAAAAACCACTGTTAGGGCACACGGCAGAGCTCGTAAGGGAAGGAGCGCCGTTTGACTTTTTCAAACTAAAATTGGCTGGAATTGAGATTGGACGCCATGTCGTGTTTGGATTGCCCCTGATGTGCCTAAACAGTGGAAACCCCCCACAAGTGACACCATTTTGGAAACTAGACCCCCTAAGGAACTTATCTAGATCTGTTGTGAGCACTTTGAACCCACAAGTGTTTCACAAAAGTTTATAATGCCTGGGTCTGAAAAAAAAAAAACAATTTTCCACAAAAATGATTTTTTAGTCCCAAATTTTTGATTTTTCCCAAGGAAATTGGACACCAAAAGTTGTTGTCCAATTTGTCCTGAGTACGCTGATACCCCATATGTGGGGGAGGGAAACTGTTTGAGCGCACGACAGGGCTTGTAAAGGAAGTAGTGACGTTTTGGAATGCAGACGTTGATGGGGGTCATGTTCCGTTTGCAGTGCCCCAGATGTGCCTAAACAGTGGAAACCCCCCACAAGTGACCCCATTTTGGAAACTAGACCCCCTAAGGAGCTTATCTAGATCTTTGGTGAGCACTTTGAACCCCCAAGTGCTTCACACAAGTTTATAATGCCCGAGCATGAAAATAAAAAATCCTATTTTTTTCCCACAAAAATTATATTTTAGTCACTAATTTTTTATTTTCCCAAGGGTAACAGGAGAAATTGGACCACAAAAGTTGATGTCCAATTTGTCCTGAGTACGCTGAAAACCCATATTTGGGGGGAACCACTGTTTGGGCACACAGCAGAGTCGGAATGGAGGAAGCACCATTTGACTTTTTCCAAACAAAATTGGCTGGAATTGAGATTGGACGCCATGTTGCATTTGGAGAGCCTCTGATGTGCCTAAACAGTGAAAACCCCCCACAAGTGACCCCATTTGGGAAACTAGACCCCCTAAGGAACTTATCTAGATCTTTGGTGAGCAATTTGAACCCCAAAGTGCTTCACACAAGTTTATAACGTAGAGCCGTAAAATTAAAAAATCATATTTTTTCCACAAAAATGATCTTTTCACCCCAATTTTTATTTTCCCAAGGGTAACAAGACCCAAAAGTTATTGTGCAATTTGTCCTGAGTACGCTGATACCCCATATGTGGGGGTAAACCACTGTTTAAGTGCATGGCAGAGTTTGGAAGGGAAGGAGCGCCGTTCGACTTTTTCAACACAGAATTGGCTGGATGCCATGTTGTGTTTGGAGAGCTCCTGATCTGCCTAAACAGTGGAAGCCCCCACAAATGACACCATTTTGGAAACTAGACCCCTCAAGGAACTGATCTAGATGTGTGGTGAGCACTTTGAACCCCAAAGTGCTTCACAGAAGTTTATAACGTACAGCTGTAAAATAAAAATCTTTTTTTTTTTACAAAAATGATTTTTTCGTCCCCAATATTTTATTTTCACAAGGGTAACAGGAGAAATTGGACCCCAAAAGTTGTTGTCCAATTTGTCCTGAGTGCGCTGATACCCAATATGTGGGAGAAAACTACTGTATGGGCACACGTCGGGGCTCGGAAGGGAAGTAGTGACGTTTTGGATTGCAGACTTTGATGGAATTGTCTGGGGGCGTCATGTCGCATTTGGAGAGCCCCTGATGCGCCTAAACAGTGGAAACCCCCACAAGTGACCCCATTTTGGAAAATAGACCCCACAAGGAACTTATCTAGATGTGTGGTGAGCACTTTGAACCCCAAAGTGCTTCACAGAAGTTTATAACGTACAGCCGTAAAAATAAAATTTTTTTTTTTTTACAAAAATGATTTTTTCGCCCTCAATATTTTATTTTCACAAGGGTAAGAGGAGAAATTGGACCTCAAAAGTTGTTGTCCAATTTGTCATGAGTACGCTGATACCCAATATGTGGGAGAAAACTACTGTATGGGTACACGTTGGGGCTTGGAAGGGAAGTAGTGACGTTTTGGATTGTAGACTTTGATGGAATGGTCTGGGGGCGTCATGTCGCATTTGGAGAGCCCCTGATGCGCCTAAACAGTGGAAACCCCCAAAAGTGACCCCATTTTGGAAAATAGACCCCACAAGGAACTTATCTAGATGTGTGGTGAGCGCTATGAAGCCCCAAGTGCTTCACAGAAGTTTATAACGTACAGTCGTAAAAACAAAAAAAAATCATTTTTTTTTTTAAAAATGATATTTTTACCCCCAGTTTTTTATTTTTCCAAGGGTAACAGAAGAAATAGGACAAATTGCACAATAACTCTTGGGGTCCAGAGTACGCTGATACCCCATATGCGGGGGTAAACTACTGTTTGGGCGCATGGCAGAGCTCAGAAGTGAAGGAGCACCGTTTGACTTTTTCAATGCAGAATTGGCTGGAATTGAGATCAGACGCCATGTCACATTTGGAGAGCCCCTGATGTGCCTAAACAGCGGAAACCCCCAATTCTAACTCCAACCCTAACCCCAACACACCCCTAACCCTAGTCCAACCCTAACCACAAACCTAACCCTAACACACCCATAACCCTAATCCCAATCCTAACCCTATTCCTAACTTTAGCGCCAACCCTAACCCTAACTTTAGCCGCAACCCTAACCCTAATGGGAAAATGGAAATAAATACTTTTTTTTAATTTTATTATTTTTCCCTAACTAAGGGGGTGATAAAGGGGGGTTTGATTTACTATTTATAGCGGGTTTTTATGATTGGCAGCTGTCACGCTAAAAGACGCTTTTTATTGCAAAAAATAGTTTTTGCATCACCACATTTTGAGAGCTATAATTTTTGCATATTTTGGCCCACAGAGTCATGTCGGGTCTTATTTTTTGCGGGACAAGTTGACGTTTTTATTGGTACCATTTATGACCACGTGACGTTTTTTGATCGCTTTTTATTTCGATTTTTGGGAGGTTAGAATGAACAAAAATCAGCAATTATGAATTTCTTTTGGGGGAGGCGTTTATACCGTTCCGCATGTGGTAAAATTGATAAAGCAGTTTTATTCTTCGGGTCAGTACAATTACGGCGATACCTCATTTATGTCATTTTTATATGTTTTGGCGCTTTTATAGAATAAAACCAATTTTATATAAAAAATTATTATTTTTGCATCGCTTTATTCTGCGAGCTATAACTTTTTTATTTTGTCGTTGATGATGCGGTATGGCAGCTTGTTTTTTGCGGGACAAGATGATGTTTTCAGCGGTACCATGTTTATTTATATCCGTCTTTTTGATCGCGTGTTATTCCACTTTTTGTTTGGCGGTATGATGATAAAGCATTGATTTTTTGCTTTGTTTTTTTTTTTTTTTTAAGAGGTTCACTAAAGGGGTTAACTAGTGGGACAGTTTTATAGGGGGGGTTGTTACGGACGCGGCGATACGAAATATGTGTACTTTTATTGTTTTGTTTTTTTTATTTACAGGAAAAAATGAATTTAATGGGGAATATTTTTTTTTTTTATGATTTTTTTAAACAATTTTTATTTTTATTTTTTTAACTTTTTTACTTTGTCCCAGGGTGGGACATCACTGTATAGGGTCAGATCGCTGGTGTGACAGTGTGCACAGCACTCTGTCACACCAGCGATCGCTCTGGCATCGCTGCAGGCTTCTCAGTGCCTGCTCTCAGCAGGCACTGAGGAAGCCGCCTCCCTGCATGACCCCGGCACCATCTTGGATCCGGGGACCTGGAGGGAGGACGGACCCTCGGAACAGCGCGACACATCGATCCTGCCCTGTGCCCCCGGTACACCGCGATCATGTTTGATCGCGGTGTGCCAGAGGTTAATGTGCCGGGAGCGGTCCGTGACCGCTCCTGACACATAGTGCCTGGGTGTCAGCTGTGATAATCAGCTGACACCCGGCCGCGATCGGCTGCGCTCCCCCCGGGAGCGCGTCCGATCGCTGGGACGTACTATCCCGTCCATGGTCATACAGGCCCAAGTACCATGGACGGGATAGTACGTCGGATGGCAGTAGGGGGTTAAATCAGCACAATTTTGGAAACAAAATTTTTTTTGTTAGGAAGTTATAAGGGTTAAAAGTTGACCAGCGATTTCTCATTTTTACAGGAAAATTTACAAAACCATTTTTTAGGGACAACCTCACATTTGAAGTCAATTTGAGGGGTCTATACGGCAGAAAATACCCAAAAGTGACACCATTATAAAAACTGTACCCCTCACGCTACTCAAAACTACATTCAAGAAGATTATTAACCCTTCAGGTGCTTCACAGAAACTAAAGCAACGTGGAAGGAAAAAATGGACATTTTAATTTTTCCAACAAAAATTTTATTTCAGCATCTATTTTTTCATTTTAACATGGGCAACAGGATAAAATGGATCCTAAAATTTGTTGGGCAATTTCTCCTGAGTACAAAGATACCTCATATGTGGTCATAAACCTCTGTTTGGGCGCACAGCAGGGCTCAGAAGGGAAGGAGCGCCATTTGACTTTTTGAATGGAAAATATGCTGGAATATTTAGCTGTTGCCATGTCACATTTGGAGAGTCCCTGTGTGCCTAAACATTGGAGCTCCCCCACAAGTGACCCCATTTTGGAAACTAGACCCCACAAGGAACTTATCTAGATGCATAGTGAGCACTTTGAACCCCCAGGTGCTTCACAAATTAATCTGTAAAAAAAAGAAAGTACTTTTTTTTTACAAAAATTTTTTTTTAGCCTCAGTTTTTTCATTTTCACATGGGCAACAGGATAAAATGGCTCCTAAAATTTGTTGGGCAATTTCTCCTGAGTACACAGATACCTCATATGTTGTAATAAACCACTGTTTGGGCGCACGGCAGGGCCCAGAAGGGAAGGAGCGCCATTTGACTTTTTGAATGGAAAATTAGCTCCAATCGTTAGTGGACACCATGACGCGTTTGGAAAGCCCCTGTGTGCCTAAACAGTGAAAAAAAACCACATGTGACACCATTTTGGAAACTAGACCTCTTATGGAACTTATCTAGATGTTTTGTCAGCACTCTGAACCCCCAAGTGCTTCACAGAAGTTTATAACGCAGAGCAGTGAAAATAAAAAAATCATTTTTTTCCTCAAAAATGATTTTTTGCCCGTTATTTTTTATTTTCACAAGTTGTAACAAGAAAAATTGGACCACAAAAGTTGTTGTGCAATTTGACCTGAGTACACCAATACCCCATATGTGGGGGGGACCACTGTTTTGGCGCATGGGAGAGCTCAGAAGGGAAGGAGCGCCATTTTGGAATGCAGACTTGATGGAATGTTCTGCGGGCGTCATGTTGCGTTTGCAGAGCCCCTGATGTGCCTAAACAGTAGAAACCCCCCACAAGTGACCCCATTTTGGAAACTAGACCCCCCCAAGGAGCTTATCTAGATGTGTAGTGAGCACTTTGAACCCCCAAGTGCTTCACAGAAGTTTATAAACGCAGAGCAGTGAAAATAAAAAAATCATTTTTGTTTCTCAAAAATCATTTTTTAGCCCGCTATTTTTTATTTTCCCAAGGGTAACAGGATAAATTGGATGCCAAAAGTTGTTGTCCAGTTTTTCCTGAGTACGCTGGTGCCCCATATGTGGGGGGACCATTGTTTGGGCGCACGGCAGGGCTCAGAAGGGAAGGAGCGCCATTTGACTTTTTTAATGGAAAATTAGCTCCAATCGTTAGCGGACACCATGTTGTGTTTGGAAAGCCCCTGTGTGCCTAAACTTTGGAGCTCCCCCACAAATGACCCCATTTTTGAAACTAGACTCCCTAAGGAACTTATTTAGATACACAGTGAGCACTTTAAACCCCCAGGTGCTTCACAGAAGTTTGTAACGCAGAGCCGTGAAAATAAAAAATCTTTTTTTTCTCAAAAAATGATTTTTTAGCCCCCTATTTTTTATTTTCACAATGGTTACAGGAGAAATTTGACACCAAAAGTTGTTGTCCAGTTTGTCCTGAGTACGCTGGTACCCCATATGTGGGGAGTAACCACTGTTTGGGCACATGTCAGGGCTCGGAAGGGATGTAGTGACGCTTTGAAATGGAATGGTCTGCGGGCATCTTGTTAAAAAATTTTTATTTTAGGATATTTGTTTTTTTGTGCCTGGTTTTCTCTGTGTAATGGTTACGTGTTAATATGCATTTACATTTTGCATACACATTAACTTACTTTTTCAGTTCAGAACTAGTTTTTTATTTTGTTCAGAGTGCATCTTGTGCATATAAGGGTGTAGCCGCCCTGTTTCTGGCTGAGAAATCCATCCTGTCTGGCCTATGCTTTAACTGGTGGGTTCAATCCCTCTGCCCTTGTTCACATTTACGTCACTTGACAAGTTGAAAGGTTTTTAATACTAGAGTTAGGACTGTCCCACAGGGGTTGCCTTGACGTGGTGGGATGGCTTGTACATTCTTTTGATCAAAATTATGTTTACTAAATACCCTTATAACTATTACTACCTTCATGCATTTTTTGCAAAATTTTTTTATTTATTTTATTTTAGGATATTTGTTTTTTGTGCCTGGTTTTATCAGTGTTATGGTCATGTGTTAATATGCATTTACATATTGCATACACATTAACTTACTTTTTCAGTTCAGAACTAGTTTCTATCTTGTTACGTTTGCAGAGCCCCTGATGTGCCTAAACTGTAGAAACCCCCCACAAGTGACCCCATTTTGTAAACTAGACCCCCCAAGGAGCTTATCCAGATGTGTGGATAAGGAACTTATCTAGATGCACAGTGAGCACCTTGAACCCCCACGTGCTTCACAGAAGTTTATAATGCAGAGCCGTGAAAATAAAAAATAATTTTTTTTCTCAAAAACTGATTTTTTTAACCCGCAATTTTTTATTTTCACAAGGGTAACAGGAGAAATTGGACCTCAAAAGTTGTTGTACAGTTTGTCCTGAGTACACTGGTACCCCATATGTGGGGGGGGAACCACTGTTCGGGCACACGTTGGGGCTCGGAAGGGAAGTAGTGACGTTTTGAAATGCTGACTTTGATGGAATGGTCTGGTGGCATCAAGTTACATTTGCAGAGCCCCTGATGTGCCTAAACAGTAGAAACTGCCCACAAGTGACCCCATTTTGGAAACTCGACCCAGCACGGAACTTATCTAGATGTGTGGTGAGCACTTTGAACCCCAAAGGGATACACAGCAGTTTATAACGCCCGGGCATGAAAATAAAAAAATCATATTTTTTCCACAAACATGATCTTTCAGTTCCCAATTTTTTTATTTTCTCAAGGGTAACAGGAGAAATTAGACCCCAAAAGTTGTTGTCCAATTTGTCCTGAGTACGCTGATATCCCATATGTGGGAGAAAACTACTGTACGGGCACACGTCTGGGCTCGGAAGGGAAGTAGTGACGTTTTGAAATGCCGACTTGATGGAAAGGTCTACGGGCGTCACGTTACGTTTGCAGAGCCCCTGATGTGCCTAAACAGCAGAAACTCCCCACAAGTGACCCCATTTTGGAAATTAGACCCCGCAGGGAACTTATGTAGGTGTGTGGTGAGCACTTTGAACCCCCAAGGGCTACACAAAAGTTTATAACACCCGGGAATGAAAATAAAAAAATAATATTTTTTCCACAAACATGATCTTTTAGTCCCCAATTTTTTTATTTTCCCAAGGGTAACAGGAGAAATTAGACCCCAAAAGTTGTTGTCCAATTTGTCCTGAGTATGCTGATATCCCATATGTGGGAGAAAACTACTGTATGGGCACACGTCGAGGCTCAGAAGGGAAGTAGTGACATTTTGAAATGCCGACTTGATGGCATAGTCATGTTACGTTTGCAGAGCCCATGATGTGCCTAAACAGTAGAAACCCCCCGAAGTGACCCCATTTTGGAAACTAGATCCCCCAAGGAACTCCTCTAAATGTGTGGTGAGCACTTTGAATCTCCAAGTTCTTCACAGAAGTTTATAATGCAGAGCCGTGAAAATAAAAAATCATTTTTTTTCCACAAAAATAATATTTTTAGTCCCAATTTTTTTTACCAAGGGTAACAGGAGAAATTAGACCCCCAAGTTGTTGTGCAATTTTTCCTGAGTATGCTGATACCCCATATGTGGGGGTAAACCACTGTTTGGGCACATGTCGGGGCTCAGAATAAAGGGAGCACTGTTTGACTTTTTGAACGCAAAATTTGCAGAAATCAATGGTGGCGCCATGTCACATATGGAGACCCCCTGATGTGCCTAAATAGTGGAAACCCCTCAATTCTAACTCCAACCCTAACCCCAAAACACCCCTAACCCCAACACTAATCTTTACACATCCCTAACCCTAATCCAAATCCTAACCATAAACCTAACCCCAACACACCCCTAACCCTAATCCCAACTCTAACCATAACCCTAACCACAAGCCTAACCCTAATCCCAACCCTAACCCCAAAACACCCCAAACACTTATCCTAACTATAACCCTAACCTCAAACCTAACCCTAATTCCAACCCTAACCCTAATTCTAATCCTAACCCTAATTCCAACCCTAACCCTAATTCTAACCCTAACCCAAATTCCAACCCTAATCCAAATTCTAACCATAACCCTAATTCTAACCCTAACTCTAATGCTAGCCCTAACCCTAATGCTAACCCTAACCCTAAGGCTAACCCTAACCCTAGTTCTAACCCTAACCCTAGTTCTAACCCTAACCCTAAGGCTGGGTTCATATTGCGATTTACCAGCCTGTTCAACACATAGCGTTGACGGGCTGGTAACAGTATAGCATAACGCGATCGCGTTATCCTATACCTGCTAGCGCAGATGAATCAGCAGATGATTCATCTGCACTAGCGGTGACGGAGCCCAGACGCTGCAGCCCGAATCCGAGGCTCCATCACTGAATGACGGCACGTCGCGAACGCATGCCACTTTACGGCAGGCGTCGCTATGTGCCCACAAATGGAGGTGAATGGCAGCGTTAATGGACTGCGTTACACCGCGTTATGCCGCGGTGTAACGCAGTTCATCTAACGGACTGCCATAACGCAATATGAACACAGCCTAAGTGTAACCCTAACCCTAATAAGAAAAAATATATATATATATTTTTAATTTTATTATTTGTCCCTATGGGGGTGATAAATGGGGCGTTTATTTATCACAGTGATCAAAATAAATTTGACTCTGGAGGGCGCACTGCGCATGCACCGGCCGGTGTGCACACTGCGCAAGCGCTCGCCATTTTGCAAGATGGTGGCGCCCATGAAGCATCCTGGACGGACGCCGGAATGGATCCAGGGACATCGGAGGACCAGGAGAGGTGAGTAGGGGGGGTCGGAAGGTGAGGGGGAGATCGGAAGATGGGGGAAGCGGAGGCAAGGAGGAGGGGAGCAGATAGTGATGGCGGTGACCGATCGCCACCATCAATCGGTGGCGGCGGCCGATCGCCGCCGTCACTCGGTGTGAGGGGGGTTGGATCTCAGTCTCCAGCCATGGCAGATGCTATTGCAGCATCGGCCATGGCTGGATTGTAATATTTCACCAAATATCATTGGTGAAATATTACAGATTGCTCTGATTGGCTGTTTCACTTTTAACAGCCAATCAGAGCGATCGTAGCCACGTGGGGGTTAAGCCAACCCCCCTGTGGTGGAGCACAAAGGGCATTGTGCCTGTGGGTCGGGTGACCTTTCAGTGACCCCGGTCACCCAACCCGCAAGAACGCGATCTTTCATGACACGGGGTATGTGTCACAGGTCGGATTGGCACTGACTTTCATGACGCATACGCTGTGTCACAGGTCGGGAATGGGTTAAGGATTATTTTACATATAAACATACACACCCACCTCGCTTATTTTTATGGTCATTTCTAAACAGACTATAGCCCTGTAAATTAACAGCCCAGTCATGGCTCTCGTCCAGCCATGTCTCAGATATCCCCACCATGTCATAATTATGTTCCAACAAAATTAATTCTAATTCCTCCATTTTGTTGGTGAGGCTTCTGGCATTAGTATACATGCACTTTATGTATCTCTCTGTACCACTATTCTTTCTTAAATAATTTACTGTTCTAATGCCACCCCCCTTGCCACCCCCAATTTCATTATTTGTGCCCAGGACTCTATCTGCACTGTCTTCACCTCCTATAAAATGAATACCATCCCTCCCAGTTTAAACACTCCTCCAACCTTCTAGTCATTTTCTCCCCCAGCACAGCTGCATCCTCCCCATTGAGGTGCAGCCGATCCCTAGCATAGAACCTGTAGCCAACTGAGAAGTCGGCCCAGTTCCCAAGAACCCAAACCCTCCTTTCTACACCAATTCTTGAGCCACTTACTAACCTGCCTAATCTCCCATTACCACCTTGGAGGTCCTTGCTTTAAGCTTGCAGCCTAATTCCCTGAAATCATCTTTAAGGACCTTCCATCTACCTCTAACTCATCAGCCCCTCCCAGTAATCTGTCAACCCGATCAGTGATGTGTCAAACACGAGCCCCAGGTAGGCAGCACACTGTTCGACAATCCCTGTCTTTGAGACAGATTGCCCTAACTGTTCCCCTAATAATTGAGTCCCCCACTACCAGCACCTGTCAGGTCTGCCCTGCTCTCCTATTTCACCCTTACTGGAGCAGACACTCCTCCGGCTTTCAGAGGACATGTCTTGCTGCAGCAGTGCTACCTCTGTACTGACACTCCCCTCATCTGCCAACTTAGCAAACTTACTGGGGTGTGCCAGATCAGGACTAGCCTCCCTGGCACTCTTCTCTACCCCGCTTCTAACTGTCATCCAGCTTGCTGCTTCGTGTCCTGCAGCTCCATCCTAGCATCCCCCCCTCATCTATCAGATTCAGCGTCTGCTCAGTGAGCAGAAGACTCCTTTCCATATTGTCTATGGATATCAGTGTTGCCAGCAGCGGTGGACAATTGCAGTTTGCAGTGTTGAGGCTGAAGACCAGGCAGTGGACAATTGTAGTGTTGAGGCTAAAGACCCAGCAGTGGACAATTGCAGTGTTGAGGCTGAAGACCCGGCAATGGACAATTACAATGTTGAGGCTGAAGACCATGCAGTGGAGCATTTCAGTGTTGAGCCTGACATACCATCAGTGGATAATTACAGTGTTGAGGTTTAAGAATCTGCATTGGTGAATTGCTGTGGTGAGGCAGAAGACCCTGCATTTTAGCATTGTAGTGTTGAGGCTGAAGAACTGGCATTGAAGAATTGCATTGTTGAAGATGAACACCCAACAAAGTTCACATTATTAGGAAGTGAGTCTCCCATACTGTTAGCCTATGCATTGAATTCAAGGCCCTCCTTGCACCAAATTCTAACGCACCCCAATAAGCCTTTGAACAGACGGACTGGATGGACACAGAAAAACCAAGTTCACATTATTCTTTTGACACTGCCATACTGTTAGCCTATGCATTGAATGCAAGGCCCGCCCTGCCACAAAGTCACATGCACACCAATAAGCCTTTGAACCCATGTACTGGATGGACACCGGAAAACCAAGTTCACATTAGTCTTTTGGTACTACCATACTGTTAGCCTATGTATTGAATGCAAGGCCCGCCCTGCCACAAAGTCACATGCACCCTAATAAGCCTTTGAACACAGGTACTGGATGAACACAGGAAAACCAAGTTCACATTAGTCTTTTGGTACTGCCATACTGTTAGCCTATGCATTGAATGCAAGGCCCACCCTACCATAAAGTCACATGCACCCCAATAAGCCTTTGAACCCAGGTACTGGATGGACACAGGAAAACCAAGTTCACATTAGTCTTTTGGTACTGCCATACTGTTAGCCTATGCATTGAATGCAACGTCAGCCCTGCACCAAATTCTAAAGCACCCAATAAGCCTTTGAACAGACGGACTGGATTGACACAGGAAAACTAGTACACATTATTCTTTTGACACTGCCATACTGTTATCCTATGCATTGAATGCAAGGCCCTCCCTGCATCAAATTCTAACGCACCCAGAAAAACCTTTGAACCAACATACTGGATGGACACAGGAAAACAAAGTTCACATTATTTATTTAGTACTGCCGTACTGTTATCCTATGGATTGAATGCAAGGCCCACCCTGCCATAAAGTCACATGCACCCCAATAAGCCTTTGAACCCAGGTACTGGATGGACACAGGAAAACCAAGTGCACATTAGTCTTTTGGTACTGCCATACTGTTAGCCTATGCATTGAATGCAAGGTCAGCCCTGCACCAAATTCTAACGCACCCCAATAAGCCTTTGAACCGACATACTGGATGGCCACCTGAAAGCATTGTTCCTATTAATTTGTTACTCCCATATTGTTTGGCTTCGCAGTGAATTGTTGAGCCTGAAGACCCAGCAGTGGACAATTGTAGTGTTGATGCTAAAGAGCTAGTGGTGGACAATTGCAGTGTTGACGCTAAACAGCCTGCTGTTGAAAATTGCAGTGTTGATGCTGAAGACCTGGCAGTGCTCAATTGCAGTTTTTATGCTAAAGCCCCAGCTGTGGACAATTGCAGTGTTGAAGTTAAAGACCCGGCAGTGGATAATTGCAGTGCTGATGCTAAAGACCCAGCAGTGGACAATTGCAGTATTGACGCGGAAGACCCGGCAGTGGACAATTGCAGTGTTTAGGCTAAAGCCCCAGCTGTGAACAATTGCAGTGTTGACGCTAAAGACCCAACAGTGGACAATTGCAGTGTTGATGCTAAAGAGCCTGCTGTTGAAAATTGCAGTGTTGATGCTGAAGACCCGGCAGTGGACAATTGCATTGTTTAGGGTAAAGCCCCAGCTGTGGACAATTGCTGTGTTGACGCTAAAGACCCACAGTGGACAATTGCAGTGTTGATGCTAAAGACTGGGCAGTGGACAATTGCAGTGCTGATGCTAAAGAACCGGCAGTGAATAATTGCAGCGTTGAGGCTAAAGAGCGTACAGTTGAAAATTGCAGTATTGATGCTAAAGACATGGCAGTGGACAATTGCAGTGTTGAGGCTAAAGACCCAGCAATGGACAATTGCTTTGTTGATGCTAAAGACCCTGCAGTGGAGAATTTCAGTGCTGAGCCTGAAGAACCATCAGTGGATAATTGCACTGTTGAGGCTTAAGAACCTGCATTGGTGAATTGCTGTGGTGAGGCAGAAGACCCTGCATTTTAGCACTGCAGTGCTGAGGCTGAAGAACTGGCATTGAAGAATTGCATTGTTGAAGATGAACAACCAACAAAGTTCACATTATTAGGAAGTGTGTCTACCATACTCTTTGCCAATGCAGTGCTTGCAAGGCCTGCCTCAAATTTGGACAAACCAAAATACCACTTGGATGAGACGTGTATGAAGTCCTCCTACAACTAAGTTTGCATTACAAAGGAGCGGGTCTCCTATACTTGGAATGCCCATACAGTCATGGCCAAAAGTTTTGAGAATGACATAAATATTATATTTTCACATGATCTGCCCTCTGGTTGTTATGTGTGTTTGACAGATGTTTTTATCACAGACAGAAATATAATAATTGCAAACATATGAGTAACAAAAGCTTATATTGACAGTTAGAATGAGTTAATGCAGCAAGTCAATATTTGCAGTGTTGACCCTTCTTCTTCAGGACCTCTGCAATTCTCCCTGGCATGCTCTCAATCAACTTCTGGACCAAATCCTGACTGATAGCAGTCCATTCTTGCACAATCAATGCTTTCATTTTGTCAGAATTTTTAGGTTTTTGTTTGTCCACTTGTCTCTTGATGATTGACCACAAGTTCTCAATGGGATTAAGATCTGGGGAGTTTCCAGGCCATGGACCCAAAATCTCTATGTTTTGTTCCCTGAGCCAATTAGTTATCACCTTTGCTTTATGGCAAGGTGCTCCATCATGCTGGAAAAGGCATTGTTGATCGCCAAACTGCTCTTGGAGGGTTGGGAGAAGTTGCTCTTGGAGGACATTCTGGTACCATTCTTTATTCATGGCTGTGTTTTTAGGCAAGACTGTGAGAGAGCCGATTCCCTTGGCTGAGAAGCAACCCCACACATAAATGGTTTCAGGATGCTTAACAGTTGGCATGAGACAAGACTGGTGGTAGCGCTCACCTTGTCTTCTCTGAATGAGGCGTTTTCCTGATGTCCCAAACAATCGAAAAGGGGATTCATCAGAGAAAATAACTTTACCCCAGTCCTCAGCAGTCCACTGCCTGTACCTTTTGCAGAATATCAGTCTGTCCATGATGTTTTTTCTGGAGAGAAGTGGCTTCTTTGCTGCCCTCCTTGAGACCAGGCCTTGCTCCAAGAGTCTCCGCCTCACAGTGCGTGCAGATGCACTCACACCTCCCTGCTGCCATTCCTGAGCAAGCTCTGCACTGCTGGTAGCCCGATCCCGCAGCTGAAACACTTTAAGAGACGGTCCTGGCGCTTGCTGGTCTTTCTTGGGCGCCCTGAAGCCTTTTTGGCAACAATGGAACTTTCTCTTGAAGTTCTTGATGATGCGATAGATTGTTGACTGAGGTGCAATCTTTCTAGCTGTGATACTCTTCCCTGTTAGGTCATTTTTGTGCATTGCAATGATGACTGCACGTGTTTCTTTAGAGATAACCATGGTTAACAGAAGAGAAACAATGATGCCAAGCACCAGCCTCCTTTTAAAGTGTCCAGTGGTGTCATTCTTACTTAATCATGACAGATTGATCTCCAGCCATGTCCTCATCAACACCCACACCTGTGTTAATGGAGCAATCACTGAAAAGAGGTTAGCTGGTCCTTTTAAGGCAGGGCTGCAATGATGTTGAAATGTGTTTTGGGGGATAAAGTTCATTTTCTAGCCAAATATTGACTTTGCAAGTAATTGCTGTTAAGCTGATCACTCTTTATAACATTCTGGAGTATATGCAAATTGCCATTAGAAAAAGTGAAGCAGTAGACTTTGTAAAAATTAATATTTGTGTCATTCTCAAAACTTTTGGCCATGACTGTACAGTAAGTGTATGGGCTAAGAAGCATTTTACCCTGGGGGGGACAAATCAACCTACTTTTTAAATATTTTTTGTTACGGACATCTAACACCCTTGCAAACAATGTAGGGCTGTTTCATCACGGAACACTTTCATACTTGTGCTCTAGTGGTGTTGTCTGAAGAGACATGGAGTATGGCCTGCGAAAAAGGTCTTCCCAGTTTAAAGGAGCAGGTCTCCTATACTTGTAATGCTCATACACTAAGTGCATAGGCTGAAAAACATTTTCCCCGGGGGGGGGACACATCAACCTACTGTGCAAATAATTGTTGATACGGACATGCAACACCCTTGGAAAATAATGTAGTGGCTGTTTCATCACAGAACATGGTCACCCTGGTGATCTAGGGGTGGTGTCTGAAGAGACGAAGAGTATGGCCTGCCAAAAAGGTCTACCTAGTTTAAAGGACCGGGTCTCCTATACTTGAAATGCCCATACACTAAATGCATAGGCTGAAAAATATTTTCCCCTGGGGGGGACACCTCAACATAGATTGTAAACATTTTTGAAACGGGCATCAAAACACCTTGAAAAACAATCTAGTGGCTGCTTCATCGCGCTCAAGTGGTGGTGTCTGAAGAGAAGTGGAGTATGGCCTGCGAAAAAGGTCTTTCCAGTGTAAAGGAGCGGATCTTTCTATACTTGTAATGCCAATACACTAAGTGCATAGGCTGAAAAACTTTTTCTCCTGTGGGGGGCATATCAACTTTCTGTGTCAATAACTGTTGTTACGGACAACCTAAACACCCTTGCAAAACAATCTAGTGGCTGCTTCATCACGGAACATGGTCACCCTGGTGATCTAGGGGTGGTGTCTGAAGAGACGAGGAGTACAGCCTGCGAAAAAGGTCTACCTAGTTTAAAGGAGCGGGTCTCCTATACTTGAAATGCCCATACACTAAGTGCATAGGCTGAAAAACATTTTCCCTGGTGGAAAATGTTCCGGACAAACAGCACCCTTTCGCAAAATAATGTAGTGGCTGTTTCATCACAGAACATGGTCACCTTGGTGATCTAGGGTGGTGTAGGAAGACACGAGGAGTACAGCCTGCGAAAAAGGTCTACCTAGTTTAAAGGAGCGGGTCTCCTATACTTGAAATGCCCATACACTAAGTGCATAGGCTGAAAAACATTTTCCTCTGGGGATGGACACATAAACCTACTGTTATGTTACGGTAGCTGAGGAGTGCAGGTAAAAAAGGCAATACACCAGAGCAGTTGGAATCTATGAGATTGCAGTACCCTGACTAACCACCACAACTAGAGGCAGCCGTGGAGCGTTCCTACGATGGTCCTAGACGCCTCGTCACAGCCTGAGAAACTAACTACACCTAAAGATAGAAATAGGAAAGCTATCTGCCCCGGAGCAGAACCCCAAAGATAATAGAAAGCCCCAAACATATAATGGCGGTTAGACAAGAGGAAATACTGACACAGAAAGAAAATAGTATGAGCAAACGCTGGGGCCCAAACTATCTAAATAGAAAAGGACAGGAAGGGTACTTACTGCAATCCCAGAAAACCCTGAAAAACACCAACATACTAATTTCAAAATCACCTGAGATCACACGACCTCTACCACCTAAATTAGTTCTCTGGTGTAACAAAAACAGCAGCCACTGAAAAAACTGCAAAAAGCAAAAGTACAAAACACAGTGGCTGGACTAAACTGAGAGGGCAAAAAGCCCCCGGAGGGGACCCAGAAGGCCCCCACAGAAGTGCAGGACAAAATGCAAAAATATAGCAAAAACACAAAATAAGAAATTGTCTTATCTGATAGCAGGAGATGCAGACACGACACAGCAGGCTACAAGGGAAACTGGAAAGAAGGATTCAGACCAGAACAATTGATCACCGGCAACCCTGATGGGAAAATGATTCCCTTAAATAAGACCAATCAGTAACACCTGATTCCCAATCCTCACTAGTACCGCTTGTAACCACCAGAGGGAGCCTCTGCTCAGAACTCATCTCAAACCCATTCACAACAGTACCCCCCCCTTGAGGAGGGGTCACCGAACCCTCATTTGAGCAACCAGGTCGGTCAGGATGAGTTCTATGATACGCACGGATAAGTCTCCTAGCATGGATGTCCGAAGCAAACACCCAAGAATTATCTTCCTGACCATAACCTCTCCATTTAACCAAATACTGGAGTCTTCGTCTAGAAAAACGAGAATCCAATATTTTCTCAACCACATACTCCAGATTGCCCTCAACCAAAACAGGGTCAGGAGGCACAGCAGCAGAAACCACTGGCTCAACAAACCTCTTCAACAAGGACTTGTGGAACACGTTATGGATCTTAAATGTCCCTGGAAGAAGCAAACGAAAAGAAACAGGATTAATAATCTCCATGATCTTATAAGGTCCAATGAACCTAGGCTTAAATTTAGGAGATGCTACTCTCATAGGAATATTCTTTGAGGACAACCAGACCAAGTCCCCCACTTTAAACCGAGGACCATCAGTCCTATGCCGGTTAGCAAACCGCTGGGCCTTCTCCTGAGAGAGGGACAACCTCTCCACTACCTGGTCCCAAATCTGCTGCATACGCTCAACAACAGAGTCAACACCTGGACAGACAGAAGCCTCCGTCTGTCCTGAAGAAAATCGAGGGTGAAACCCAGAATTACAGAAAAACGGAGACATCAAAGTGGCAGAGCTAGCCCTATTATTAAGAGCAAACTCAGCCAAAGGCAAAAAAGAGACCCAGTCATCCTGATCAGCAGACACAAAGCATCTTAGATAAGTCTCCAATGTCTGGTTTGTTCTCTCAGTTTGACCATTGGTCTGAGGATGAAATGCCGAGGAGAAAGACAATTGAACACCCAGTTTAGAACAAAAAGTCCTCCAAAATCTGGAAACAAACTGGACTCCTCTGTCAGACACAATGTTCTCAGGAATGCCGTGTAAACGAACCACGTGCTGAAGGAACAACGGCACCAATTCAGAGGAGGAAGGCAACTTAGGTAATGGCACAAGATGTATCATTTTGGAAAACCTATCACAAATTACCCAGATGGTGGTCATTCTCTGAGAAACAGGAAGATCGGAAATGAAATCCATAGAGATATGGGTCCATGGTCTCTTGGGCACAGGCAATGGCATCAACAAACCACTAGAGCGAGAGCAAGGCTTGGAACGAGAGCAAGTCTCGCAGGACTGCACAAATTCCCTGACATCGCGAGACAAGGTAGGCCACCAAAAGGACCGACTAACCAAGTCTCTGGTACCAAAAATTCCGGGATGCCCAGCCAATGCGGAACAATGAATCTCAGACATCACACTCTTTTTCCATTGGTCCGGGACAAACAATTTTCCAACAGGGCAGCGCTCGGGCCTATCCTCCTGACACCCCTCCAGAGCAAGTCTCAAATTAGGCGAGATGGCGGAAAGAACTACACCCTCCTTCAAAATAACAGAGGGATCAGATAGCTCAGGAGAGTCCGCAAGGAAACTCCTCGAGAGGGCATCCGCCTTAACATTCTTAGTGCCAGGAAGAAAGGAAACCACAAAATTAAAACGTGTGAAAAACAAGGCCCACCTGGCCTGTCTAGGATTGAGACGCTTGGCAGATTCCAGATAGACCAGATTCTTATGGTCCGTAAGGACCACCACCTGATGTTTGGCTCCCTCCAGCCAATGTCTCCACTCTTCAAAAGCCCACTTCATGGCCAATAACTCCCGATTACCCACGTCATAATTACGTTCAGTAGGAGAAAATTTTCGAGAGAAAAAGGCACAAGGTTACTTTTAGAGGTCTCTGGATCTTTTTGGGACAAAACGGCACCTGCCCCAATTTCAGAGGCATCAACCTCCACCTGAAATGGCAGAGAAACATCAGGCTGCCGTAGAACAGGAGCAGAAGTGAATCTCTGCTTAAGTTCCTGAAACGCAGAGACTGCCTCAGGAGGCCAATTCACCACATCAGAACCCTTTCTGGTCAAATCAGTTAATGGTTTAACAATAACAGAGAAATTACCAATAAATTTACGATAAAAATTGGCAAAACCCAAAAATCTCTGAAGAGCCTTCAATGAAGCAGGTTGGACCCAATCACAGATGGCCTGAACCTTGACCGGGTCCATTTCAATAACAGATGGGGACAAAATGAATCCCAGAAATGAGATCCTCTGTACGCCAAAAAGACACTTTGATCCCTTCACATACAGAGCATTCTCTCTCAAAATCTGGAATACAGTTCGAACATGTTTCACATGAGAGTCCCAGTCATTAGAAAAAATCAAGATATCATCCAAATAAACAATCAGAAACTTGTCCACAAAATCCCTGAAAATGTCATTCATGAAGGACTGGAAGACGGAAGGAGCATTAGTGAGCCCAAAGGGCATCACAAGGTACTCAAAATGCCCTTCAGGGGTGTTAAATGCCGTCTTCCATTCATCCCCGTGCTTAATGCGAATAAGGTTATACGCCCCCCTGAGGTCAAGCTTGGTAAACCAAGTAGCGTTTTTCACCCTGGAAAACAGGTCAGAAATCAAGGGTAACGGGTATTGATATTTCACAGTAATATTGTTCAAGAGACGATAATCAATACACGGCCTTAATGAACCATCTTTTTTGGCCACAAAGAAAAAACCGGCACCTAAGGGTGAAGAGGATGGTCTGATATGACCCTTCTCCAATGATTCCTTGATATAAGACCGCATAGCGTCATGTTCAGGTATAGACAAGTTAAAGAGGCGACCCTTAGGGAATTTACTACCTGGCACTAATTCAATAGCGCAGTCATAGCTCCTATGGGGAGGTAAGGATGCAGATTTACTTTCGCTAAACACATCAGAAAAATCAAACAAAAAGTCAGGAACATCCTCAGCCTGGGGGGAGGCAGAAAAAACAGGAGTGTTGGTATTAACACATTGGCAGCCCCAACTGGTTACAGACACAGATTTCCAATCCAAAACAGGATTATGAGACTGTAACCAAGGGAAACCCAGCACGATAATGTCATGCAGATTATATAGAACCAAAAATTTGCAGCACTCCTGGTGATCAGGTTCAACCCTCATTATCACCTGAGTAGAAAACTGGGGTTTATTCTCAGCCAAAGGGGTAGAATCGATCCCCAGTAGGGGAATAGACTTCTGTAGGGGTATCAAGGGAAATCCACAACGTTTAGCAAAATCATAATCCATCAGGTTAATAGCTGCTCCAGAATCAACGAAAGCCTGAGCAGAAAATGAGGACAGAGAGCATATCAGAGTGACAGTTAATAAAAACTTAGTCTGAACACTACCCAAGACAACTGAGCGTGCAAAACGTCTTCCCGCTTAGGGCAGACTGAAATAGCATGAGAGGCATCACCACAGTAGAAACATAACCCATTGCGCCTTCGAAACTCATGACGCTGTGCCCCAGACACCACTCCATCACACTGCATGGGCTCAGCAGCTGGCTCACAAGGCAACACCACTCCACGCATACTTCTCCGCTCACGCAAACGTCTGTCAATTTGAATCGCTAATGACATAGAATCATTGAGACCAGAGGGGACAGGGAATCCCACCATAACATCCTTTACATTATCCGACAGACCCTTCCGGAAAAGGGCCGCCAAAGCGTCGTCATTCCATTTGGTCAGGACTGCCCACCTACGGAATCTCTGACAGTATAACTCAGCATCATCAAGCCCCTGATTTAATGCCAACAAGGCTTTTTCAGCTTGATCAGTGATATTAGGCTCATCGTACAATAACCCCAAAGCCTGAAAAAATGCATCAACATCACTCAAAACAGGATCCCCAGGTGTCAGGGAAAAAGCCCAATCCTGAGGATCGCCGCGCAGGAGAGAGATGACAATTTGAACCTGCTGCGCTGCGTTTCCTGAGGACTTAGATTTTAAGGCAAGAAACAATTTACAATTATTTTTGAAATTCTGAAACTTAGCTCGATCCCCTGAAAACAAATCTGGCATGGGGATCCTAGGTTCCACAACAGGCAACCTAGCAAGATATGCAGCAAATACTCTGAACCTCAGTGGCAAGCTGATCCACACGGCCAGACAACTGTGCAAACTCCATTGGGAGAAAAGATCCTCCCCAGCACCCAGAGATACAGAGGGAAAAAAAAAAAAAAAAAAAAAAAAAAAATGCAACAAACAGAAAAATATCTCTGACAACTTTTCTTCCTTCAAAATTTTTTTTTTTTTTCCTTCTGTGAGTACCATACAATTTTTATGGCCGGTGATACTGTTATGTTACGGTAGCTGAGGAGTGCAGGTAAAAAAGGCAATACACCAGAGCAGTTGGAATCTATGAGATTGCAGTACCCTGACTAACCACCACAACTAGAGGCAGCCGTGGAGCGTTCCTACGATGGTCCTAGACGCCTCGTCACAGCCTGAGAAACTAACTACACCTAAAGATAGAAATAGGAAAGCTATCTGCCCCGGAGCAGAACCCCAAAGATAATAGAAAGCCCCCAAACATATAATGGCGGTTAGACAAGAGGAAATACTGACACAGAAAGAAAATAGTATGAGCAAACGCTGGGGCCCAAACTATCTAAATAGAAAAGGACAGGAAGGGTACTTACTGCAATCCCAGAAAACCCTGAAAAACACCAACATACTAATTTCAAAATCACCTGAGATCACACGACCTCTACCACCTAAATTAGTTCTCTGGTGTAACAAAAACAGCAGCCACTGAAAAAACTGCAAAAAGCAAAAGTACAAAACACAGTGGCTGGACTAAACTGAGAGGGCAAAAAGCCCCCGGAGGGGACCCAGAAGGCCCCCACAGAAGTGCAGGACAAAATGCAAAAATATAGCAAAAACACAAAATAAGAAATTGTCTTATCTGATAGCAGGAGATGCAGACACGACACAGCAGGCTACAAGGGAAACTGGAAAGAAGGATTCAGACCAGAACAATTGATCACCGGCAACCCTGATGGGAAAATGATTCCCTTAAATAAGACCAATCAGTAACACCTGATTCCCAATCCTCACTAGTACCGCTTGTAACCACCAGAGGGAGCCTCTGCTCAGAACTCATCTCAAACCCATTCACAACACCTACTGTGTAAATAATTGTTGTTACGAACATCCCAAACACCCTTGCAATACAATCTATGGCTGCTTCATCATGGAACATGGTCACCCTGGTGATCTAGAGGTAGTGAAGGAAGAGACGTGGAGTATGGCCTGCGAAAAAGGTCTTCCCAGTGTAAAGGAGCGGGTCTTCCATACTTGTAATGCCTATACACTAAGTGCATAGGCTGAAAAACATTTTCCCTGGGGGGGGACACATCAACCTACTGTGTAAATAATTGTTGTTACGGACAAACAACACCCTTGCAAAATAATGTACTGGCTGTTTCATCATGAAACATGGTCACCCTGGTGATCTAGAGGTGGTGTAGGAATAGATGTGGATTATGGCCTGCAAAACAAGTTTTCCGAGTTTAAAGGAGCAGGTCTGCTATACTTGTAATGACAATACACTAAGTGCATAGGCTGAAAAACATTTTTCCCTGGGGGGCACACCTCAACATAGAGTGTAAACATTTTTGTAACGGGCATCAAAACACCCTTGAAAAAATTTCTATTGGCTGTTGCATCACGGACCACGGTCACCCTCAAGTTATAGTGGTGGTGGATAATGAGGATGAGGAGAAGGAGGAGGATAATTACACACCAACTAGCCAAAGTCAGGTAGCGTATACCCATGTTTGTGTGTGAAGAGGTGCATGGTAATACACCTCTCCAAAAATATACTGTATTGGAGGTTATGTTTCGCTGTTCTCATTGTGTGGTGTACAGAAGTCTGCCTTGTTCATTTTTATAATAGTTAGCCTGTCAGCATTTTCAGTCGACAGGCGGATGCGCTTATCAGTTATTATTCCACCAGTGGCACTAAAAACACGCTCTGACAAAACACTAGCGGCAGGGCAGGCCAGGACCTCCAAGGTGTAGAGAGCTAGTTCATGCCACATGTCCAGCTTGGATACCCAATAATTAAAAGACACAGAGGAATCACAGAGGACATTGGTACAGTCAGCAAGGTACTCTTCCAAAATCTTCCCAAACTTTCCAGGCCTTGTGAGACTACCCCGCGACTCTGGGCCAGGGCGATGGGAGGGTGTGAGAAAAGTGTCCCAGTACTTTGCCAGGGTTCCCCTGCCTCTGCTGGATTGTAGTTGGGTCTCTCTCACCTCCACTGCTTGGTTGTCCAACGAACTGTGACCTCTGTCGCCAGCGTTTTCAGATGGGAATTTTTTCAGTAATTCTGCAACAATGGCCCTCTGGTACTGCATCATTTTAATACACCTATCTTACTCTGGAATAAGAGATTGAAAGTTCTCCTTGTAGCGTGGGTCTAGAAGTGTCACCAACCGGAACTGAGTGTCGGCAAAAATTTTGATAATGCGAGGGTCACTGGAAAGGCAGGGCAAAATAAAGCCTGCCATGCATGCCAGACCGATAACTGACAAGCCTTCCGTGTCCTCACCAACAGGACTGACCATGCTGTCCTCCTCTTCCTTCCTGTCCTCAGGCCATTCACGCTGAACAGACGGTATGACAGTTGTGCTTGTAGTACCGTCTATAGCACAGGAAAGTAACTCCTGTTCTTCCTCCTCCTCTTCCTCACTGTCAACTAATCCACGTTGAGATGACATGAGGCTGGGCTGTGTGTAATCACCATGTATAGTTCCTTGCTCCATTTCATCGTGCTCCGCCTGCAATGCATCCTCTTTGATTGTGAGCAGAGAGCTTTGCAGAATACAGAGAAGCGGGATGGTGATGTTAATTATGGCATCATCGTCGCTCACAATTTTGGTGGACTCCTCAAAGTTTTGTAGAATGGTACATTTGTCTGACATCCATGTCCACTCCTGAGGTCTTATGTGTGGAGTCAGAACTGAATACCGATGCCCTTGTTGAGGCTGGTTCTCAACAACTGCCCTCTTCTGCTCACAAATCCTTTCCAGTATAAGCAGTGTAGAGTTCCAACGCGTGGGGACATCACACACCAGTTGGTGAGCCGGAAGCTCCAACTGCTGCTGAAGTACTGCAAGGGCGGCTGAAGCTGTAGCTGACTGGGTCCCGGCTTCCACTATGTTAATCCAGTGTGCTGTCAGCGAGATGTACCATTCCTTCCCAGAAGCACTTGTCCACATGTCCGTGGTTAAGTGTACTTTCCCTGTAAACTGCATTGTTGAGGGCATGGGTAATATTGTGGGACATATGCTTGTGTAATGGCGGGATGGCACGCCAGAAAAAATAGTGTTGGCTGGGGACAGAGTACCTTGGGATGGTCGCCGCCATCAGGTTGCGTAAAGCTTCCATCTCCACGAGCCTAAAAGGGAACATTTTGAGTGCAAGCAGACAAGAAATGTGTGAATTTAGTACTGTGGACTGTGGGGTGTTGGCTGCGTATTTCCGCTTTCGTTCTAATGACTGGGGTATGAGCAACTGAAGGCTGCGCTGGGACAAGGACGTGGACGTGCTTGCTGATGGTGGTAGTTGAGTGTGTGCAACGACAGATGCAGGGCAGGAGTGATCTTCGCAGGCACCATGGACAGGGGATTGGTTTCCACGCACAACAGCGGAAGAATCAGTGGTGTCACCCACTGACTGTTGTGGTGCTACGCCTACTTCCCCTGTGTGCTGCTGCCCTCGCTCTGCATGTCCTCCTGCCAGGTTGGGTCAGTTACTATATCACCCACCACTTCCTCTTCCACTTCCGCACCCTGGTCCTCCTCCTGACTTTCTCGCAATTGTGTCTCATCATCGTCCACCTCTTGTGACATGTTCCCAACGTCGCCTTCATGTGAACGTGGCTGCTCAAATTTTTGGCCATCGTTGCATGCAATTTCAGTTTGCCCCGCTTCAAGCGGAACGGGCAAGAGGCCCGAATCTATAAATGGACAAGTGAACAGCTCTTCGGAGTGTCCAAGAGTGGGATCAGTTGCCTGTGGGTGCTCGGCATGGGAGGAGGAAGGAGGATCAGGGTGAGGAATATGCGGTCCAGAGTCACGGCTACTCAGATTTGACCGTCCAGAGTCACAGCTACTCAGACTTGACCGTCATTTTCCGCCATCCAACCAACTACCTTTTCATGCTGCTCTGGTATCAAGAGTGCTGTTTTGCCGTCCCTATGAATTCTGACAGGAATCTGTTGCAAGAAGATGTGGGTGTTTGTTGTGGCACAATTGCAGCTTGCCTACGGCCTCTGCATGCACCATCACCATCACATCCACTTCCACCTGCTCTTGCCACGTTCCTTTCCCATTTTAAATGGAGTACAATATTTTCCACATTCAATAAAAAAGGCTGAATTGGGAGCAGACTTAGATGTGATCCGTGTGCGGGAAAAACGCACTTTCAAATATCTGGAATGTACTTTATTTGTTAACAAACTGGTGTCAATAACTATGGTAAGACCAAGAAAAAACTATGTAATGTAGCCCTGAAATTCCACAATTTTTAACACACAGACAGATAAGCATCTGACACAGATAACACAATGGTCAATATGTTGGCTGGATTATTTTTTTTGTTGCCCCAAAAGACTGTATAGAAATAGGGTAACACTCAGCAAATCCAGTGTAATGTAGCCCTGAAATGCCACAATTTTTAACACAGAGAGAGATAGGCGTCTGACACAGATAACACACTGGTCAATATGTGGGCTGAATTATTTTTTTGTTACCCAAAAACACTGTATACAAATAGGGTAAGACACAGCAAAAAAAGGGGAATGCTGCCCTGATATGGCACAATTTTTAGCACATAGACAGATAGGCATCTGACACAGATAACACACTGGTCAATATGTTGGCTGGATTATTTTTTTTTACACCAAAAGACTGTATAGAAATAGGGTAACATTCAGCAAATCCAGTGTAATGCAACCCTGAAATGCCACAATTTTTAGCACTCAGAAAAATAGGCATCTGACACAGATAATACACTGGTCAATATGTGGTCTGGATTATTTTTTTTTGTTACCCCAGAGGACTGTATAGAAATAGAGTAACACTCAGCAAATCTCGTGTAATATAGCCCAGAAATGCCACAATTTTTAGCACACAGAGAGATAGGCGTCTGACACAGATAACACACTGGTCAATATGTGGGCTGGATTTATTTTTTTTTTTAACCAAAAAGATTGTATACACATAGGGTAGCAGACAGCAAAAAAGGGGAATGTAGGCCTGAAATGCCACAATTTTTAGCACACTGATAGATCAGGCGTCTGACAAAGAGAGCCCACTTTCAAATATCTGCCCTGTATGTTTTTTTTTTGGCCAGCAAAATTGTGTCAATAAGTAAGCTATGAGTGACACAACAAAAAAAAATCTATGGAGGCCTGAAATGGCAAAATGTTTTGCGCAATGATGTGCAATCTGTGTGGCAGACAAAATCCAGTGTAATATATCTGCCCTGTAGCTAAATATTTTTTGGCCAGATAAATATTTTTGGGCAGCAAAATGGTGTCAAAAATTTTTATAAGACACTCCCAAAAAATTCTACAGTACTGCAAAAAACGCCAGATTTTTAAGCGCACTCAGATGTCAGGCCTGGGGCAGGCAAACCCCTTTAAAATAGCTGTATTTTCACGCTGTACTTTGAAAAGGATCTGCCTGGATTCTGCAGTGTCAACAAGCAATTAGACAAAGAAAAAGGGATTCTGGATTACTTTGGAAAAAAATAGTCAGGATTAAGATGCCAAAAAAATTTTGCTACCCACTGAGACCTAGGGCTGTGTAGATACGGTCAATATAGCTTATAGGCAGCAGCAGCAGACAGTAATAGAATGAACCCTCTTGATTTATGCAATTAAGTATGCCACATACTGTAGAATGCCTGTCTGCTACTGAGATCTATATACCCACATACAGTGTGTGCATGCCTTGTACTAATATGTTTATACGAACAAACACTCCCTGCCTACCTAGCACTGCAATCTATATACACCGTAATTAGTCTTTAGAAGGACTGTTGATTAAGCTGGATTTGTGTCTTCTTTGTGGTTAGACCTACACTACCTTCTAAACCCCCAAATCTGACCCTATCTCGGCAGCACCTCTCGCTACACTCTCTAATTCCAGAGCAGACTGTGATGAGCATGGCGCCGTCCGGTCTCTTATACACCTGTATACAACACTGTAATACCACAACAAAGATGGCTGCAGCATTACATTTTGTGGCAGACAATCCCTGCATTTTGACTAGCGCTCTAAAGAGCGCCAAAAATGCAGGGCATGAACCAGAACTCCTGCCGAGCAAACACAGAAATGCTCGCTTCTCGCCGAGTACCGCGAGTACAGTGATGCTCGGATGAGTAACGAGCATTACCGAGCACGTTCGCTCATCACTATTAACTATTGTTAAAATTAAGTCTGGACTATCCACAACAATGACACAGAAAACCATAAACATAAAGTGCTCATTGCTTAACAGTGCTCAATTAAAAAAATGGTTTGGTCTCACCAAATATTGTTCTTCCATAGCAGATTCATCATGGACCGGAGCCGGGTATGTACCTATTATGTTCACTGAAGAGGAAGGAAACATCTGTTCTTCCCTGTCTTGCCCCTGTGTTGCTCCTGTCCTTACAAGGACAGTCCCCAAGTTTATGCTGCTATTTAATTGAGCACTGTTAAGCACGAGCACTTTATGTTTATGGTTTTCTGTGTCATTGTTGTGGATAGTCCAGACTTAATATTAAGAATAGTTAATAAAGGTTATATTTTATCTTTATTCATATAGACCCCCATAGCTATACTCTATTATTGTCACGGGGACAATTTATTGGTGGACAGAGTAAACCACTAAAGCTGATTTTATACTGTACTTGGGCAGAAAATTGACAATGTGACGCGCACCACACTATGGTGGATACCAGGGCTATGGGGTACTCGGAGCCGAGCCCATTGATTTCTATGGGAGATGTCACTGGCAGCGGGACTCGGTCCGTGGCCCTGGCGGTCATGCAATGGGGGATATTTACAGGGGATTATGAGGATAGGTAGTTCGTGACGCCACCTGTGGTGTCTGATCAATTGGACCAGCGCTGCTATAAGGATCTTCACAGGGGATGTTATGGGGGGCAGCTGGGTGGTAAGTCTCCCACAGGTGAGACTGGTCCCTGGAAGTCTATGGTGATGATACAGGGTGTAGTTAAGAATTCAGTCACACACAATGTAGCTTCTTTTCATACCTTTACTTGTAGGTGTTTCAAGCAGATCCCGGGGAGCTGGTCGGGGTGGAGAATGCACATTCGGGATACCGCTGAGCAGGTTAGAGGCCTCCTTTACTTCAGATGTATGTGAGTCCAAACTTGCATGAAGCGAAGTTAACTCTGTAATCTCCAGCTTTTCTCAATAGCTGCCAAGCCCGGCTGACATTGTGGTAGAGCCTTCTATATCTCTGATTATCAGATGTTGAGAGAACTAAGTCCTTCTATGCTTGGCCTAGCTAAAAGTCCTTGTTCCCCCTGACTCCGTTTACGTATCAGCGCTGAGGGCTACCTTCTGCGACCTGTAGTCCAGAAAGCCTCCGGTTATCTTGTTACTAAGCATGAAGCACTAGCAACGCTTCGGACCCCGGTGTCCGGTGAATTAGTGCAGGTAATCCAATACCTGAAGCACTTCTCTCTGTCTTCTCCACTGTGCCCTTCGCCCTGCTTCCGCTCTTAACATAAGCACTTGTAGCTTTGTTGGAAATGTCAGCTTTCTCCAGAGCTCACTGAACAGCTCTCAGTATCCTCCAAGTCCAGACTGGACTGAGACTGAACTACTCTGTACTAAGACAGGAAGCAGACTGATCTGAGCTCTTCTCAGACAGGAAACTTGAATGAACTCTGCTACGTGTCACTCCCTTTTATACCCCTAGTGGGTGTGTCTGAAAGTGTGAGTGAAGTGAATGGATAGCAAGCTTTTGCGGTTACCTTCCTGTGCATTTTCCTGGATTTTGTGTGCCTGACATAGCTGGGCCACACATCCCCCCTTGGTTAAACACAGCACTCCCGGGCTGTAAAAGAGAAAAAAAAAACATTTTTGTTTTGCATATAACAACAACATTTTAACTCTTCCCATCCGGGAGGTAAGACTTCTTGAACGTTACAATTTGTACATTAGAAAAATACAAAAGTATCAAAACATTCTCATTATACAAGATAATATTCTTGTGGAGGACCCGCACCAAAAACCTCCCACGTGGGTCCTGGGTGGGCTGCAGGACTTCTGACTGCAGACCTCACTCTAGGCCACACCATACGGGTTTTTCTTCAGAGGTAATTCAAGGCTTTGTGTAAAACCAATATAAGGCACCGTAGTGCAAACTATTTACAATATAAGTTTTTGGGCTGGCACAGTCCACAGCCACGCAGTCCATGCATAATCAAAGACACATATATATTTCAAGTAATCACATTAATACTTTAACTCTTATTAAAGTGCAAATCTTGTAAAACTTTATACAATTTGTCAGTGACAATAAACCCTGTCTGGGTCTTGCTAACTAGTTTACTAGGACTACTCCTGATAGCGAATAGGTAGTTTTCCTTTAGTGATACGTTCTGACCTACGTGGGGTAGCGTCAGGTATAGTAGTCTCTAACCTTTCTGCTCTGCGTAACGGCAAACTATAGATACGACTCCACCTCTCTAGGGACCTGGCAAGCATGCTAGCAACTGGGCGAGGCGGTACTGCTTCACCAGGGGACTCCACTTCTTGTGGTGCTGCTTCTTGCGGTTCCGCTGCTTGGGATCCCAATAGTTGAGGGTCTGCTGGAACAGGTCCTTCTGGAACTGGCTCAACTGGCACAATTGGTATGACTGGATGCAGAGACTCCTCTTGCGGTTGATAAAACTGCAGCACAGGAATAATTACAGCGTCTCCCAATCTGGGCCAATCTGCAGGTAAATCTCCCAAATCCGTATGTATGACCGCTTCATCATTTTCTTTCTGAAGGACAACAGGTTCTTCCTCACGAAGCTTTAATGGGCCAGGACACAACTTTAGATGATCTCTAGACACAGTTGCAGTCGTTTTTCCTCCATCCTTGCTGATGGTACAGGTCTTTCTGTTATCAAAGTTGGAATTTTGCACGACATATGGCTCCTGTTCCCACTGATCATCCAATTTGTGCATTCTTCTTTTTAGCACAGTTTCTCCAGGCATCAAAGGCTTAGCGGGAGCATTTTTGTTATAGTTCTTCTCTTGTTTTTCTCTTACTCTATTGAGACTGTCTTCCACGCAGGCTTGTACTCTTCTGTACTGTTCTTGTCGAGTTGTGTCCCAATCTTCAGCACTGTCATCAGCCTCTGGTTCTACCACACCAAGTTCCAAATCCATTGGCAGCTTTCCGGGTCTTGCTCTCATAAGGTAGGCTGGAGTGCAGTTGGTGGAACTTACTGGTATGTGGTTGTACAAGTCAACCAGGTCAGGTAGCAAGTCAGGCCACCGATTTCTTTCTTCCAGTGGTACAGATTTCAGTAAATCCATGACAATGTGATTCATCTTTTCACAAAGGCCGTTGGTCTGAGGGTGGTATGGTGTTGTTCTGATCTTTTTACATCCATACAATTGACAGAATTCCTTAAACAGTTCAGCTTCGAATGCAGGACCTCGATCAGTCAGTACCCGCTCTGGATATCCGTGTGGTCTGCAGAAACTTGCTTGGAAGATCTTGGCTGCTGTCTCTGCTGTCAGATCTTTGACAGGGGCGACCACCAGAAACCTGGAATAGTGATCCACCATGGTCAGGGCATATGAGTATCCTGACCTGCTTGGGGACAACTTGACGTGATCCAATGCCACGATCTCCAAGGGACGAGTCGTCCGGATAGGCTGCAAGGGTGCCTTCTGACTACAGTAGTCTTTTCGTCTGAGGCCGCAGGGTCCACAGTTCCGGCACCACTTCTCGATGGAGCTGCGCATCCCTACCCAGTAGAACCGACACCTCAACAGGGTCTCCAGCTTTTTCCAGCCAAAGTGCCCCGCTTGATCGTGGTAGGCTTCTAGCACCATTTGGATGTCTGCTCTGGGGACCACTATTTGCCAAACCATCTCATGGGTCCTTGGGTCGACGTATCTCCTGCACAACTTCTCTCGGTAGATGAACAACCGGCTTCTCTCATTCCACAGGAGCTTTGCTGGTATAGGTGCATCTTTCTCCAAGGAAGAACCTTCCTGTCTTATCAGCTCCTTGACACGGCTGACCACGGGATCGCTGTCCTGAGTTTCCTTCCAGCTGTGATGAGGTAAAGGGTTCAACATCTCACCACACCGCTTTCTGTAGACTGTTGCTCTTGGACCATCCCATTTCGGTGGAACGCGGGTAGCTCGATTTCTTCCAGATCGTCTGATTCTTCCTCCTTGTCAGATTCATGCGGCATTCTGGACAAGGCGTCCGTGTTAGCATTTTTACGGCCCGCTCTGTACTTGATGGTAAACTGATAGTTTGACAACCGAGCCATCCAACGTTGCTCCATGGCTCCCAGCTTGGCTGTTTCAAGGTGCGTCAAGGGGTTGTTGTCTGTGTACGCAGTGAACTTGTTGGAGGCAAGGTAATGTTTGAATCTTTCGGTAATGGCCCAGACCAGCGCTAGGAACTCCAGTTTGAAGCTGCTATAGTTTTCGGGGTTTCTCTCAGTTGGCCTGAGCTTTCTGCTGGCATATGCGATGACTTTTTCTTGGCCATTCTGCTTCTGACTGAGGACCGCTCCCAATCCCTCATTGCTGGCATCGGTGTACAGCAGGAACGGTTGGCTGTAATCTGGGTAGGCTAAGATTTCATCGCCGGTCAGGATCTCTTTCATCTCTTTGAATGCCTCAGCTTGTTCTTTACCCCAATTGAATGGAGGGTTTCTGCTCTTGAGAGGTTGTCCGACCAGGAGGTCCTGTAAAGGCGCCGCTTTCTTGGTGTAATCTTTTACAAACCTCCTGTAGTAACCTGTTAGTCCCAGGAACTGACGCACCTCCTTTAGATTCTTCGGCTCCGGCCATTTCTGGATGGCTGTGACCTTCTCGGGGTCCGGCGCTACTCCTTCGGAACTGACAATATGTCCCAAGTACTGTACCTTCCGTTTGAGCAGATGGCACTTTGAGGGCTTCAGTTTCATCCCATACTTGGACAGTGACTCGAATACCTCTGCCAGGTGCTTCAGATGATCTTCATATGTCTTGGAGTACACAATCACGTCGTCCAGATACAGCAACACGGTTTCAAAGTTGAGATGTCCTAGGCAGCTCTCCATCACTCTCTGGAATGTTCCTGGGGCACTACTGAGGCCAAACGGCATTCTGTCAAACTCGCAGAGTCCCATTGGGGTGGTGAAAGCAGTTTTCTCCCGATCCTCCTCAGCCACAGCTACTTGCCAGTACCCACTAGTAAGGTCGAGGGTAGAAAAGTAGTTAGCCGTTTTCAGAGCAGCTAAGGATTCCTCTATGCGTGGTAATGGGTATGCATCTTTATGTGTTATGCGATTTACTTGTCTGTAATCTACACACATTCTCATGCTACCATCCTTTTTCTTAACTAGAACTAGAGGTGCTGCCCAGGGACTACAACTATCCCTTATCACCCCGGCTTCCTTCATGTCACGCAACATTTCCTTAGCTTTCTGATAGTGGGCTGGAGGTATAGGCCTGTACCGCTCTTTGATGGGAGGATGACTGCCTGTAGGGATATGATGCTGTACTCCCTTAATTGTCCCAAAGTCAAGTGGGTGCTTGCTAAATACTTGTGCGTACTCTTGTACCACCCGTAGTACCCCCTGTTTCTGGTGGACGGAAATTGTGTCTGTCCCTATATGAAGCTGCTGACACCAGTCCGCTACCGGGGTTGCCGGATCATTATCCTCCGCTGGTTGGCGGGAGGCTAAGGACTCGGTTGTGAGGATAGAATTGTTATCTACGGCATGTAATTTAGCAACTGTGGCATAACGTGGTAAATTTACTTCGTCGTCCCCCCAGTTGAGAAGTCGTACTGGTACTCTCCCATTTATTACTTCCACTACCCCTCTAGCAGTTAAGAGTGTAGGTCTGTGCTCTGAACAATGGGGTTCTACTACTGCTTGGTAGTTCTGTCCTCTCAGACCTATGGCTGCTCTACACCATATTAACATTTCACTCATTGGGGGTATTACAATGGGATTCGGGTCCGTGACATGTACATTACCAATCTCACCATCTGTAAGCTTCGCTTGCTGCTGGCACATCAGGGCCCGGATCTCCCTCTGGATCACTCCCTTCTGCTTTGGCTTGGCAACTTCAGCGAGCTGTTGGAGCAAAAAAACACAACTTCTCCCAGACAGTTACTGATAATGTTAGTACCCAAAATCACATTTAAGCAATTTCCCTCGTTTACAGTCTTTACCACTAAGAGTCCCTGATCCTCCAGCTCCACTCTGCCCACCTTCACGTTCACGTTTTTGGCTCCTAGTACTTCAACAGGGAGTCCATTGGAAGAGTACACTGTAAAGTCAGGGCTCGGGGGCTGGAGACTGTCCTTTGACCAAAATTTATTATAAAGGACATCAGGTATTATGGTCACCTGTGATCCAGTGTCCAGCAGTGCAGGAATTGCAATCCCGTCCAGAATAATGGACAGGTAGGGTCGTCCACCCACGAACCTGCGGTTCCAGTCTAAGGGGCCTGATGAGTCTACTCCTGGGTGTTGGCCCTTGGACCCAGGATCGGCTCGTTTAAAGGACATTGCTGAGCCATATGACCTTTTTGGTTGCAGCGGTAGCAGATGATCTCCCGGCGAGGTTGGTGCTGATCAGGGGTCGCTCCTGGGGGTGGCGTGGTCCTCCTCCGGTGAGGCGACGTCCTCCATTTCCTCCGGTTCATCCAAGGGACATCCTCCGGACAGTCGGCTAGTAGGATCTTTCCTCCTTCCTCTTTCCGCAGTTGCAGGGCATCCATTACAGTGGCCAGGTTCTTAGTCAGCTGGCGCACTTCTGAGCGCAGACATTCCAACTCACTAGGGGGCGCCACCTGCGTTGTAGCTTCTGCCACCTGCGGGGAAAAGGTGGGTACTGCCGGCTTTAGAGTGGCTTCACCCGGGTGATACTGATTTGCCACCTCCGGCTTTTCCAAGGGTCGCAGTCCTTTTATTGCCATGTCCTTTAGGGCATCAAAAGTGACATCTGGATGATCCAAGGACCACCAGTTTACAGTCCTGCCTTCCGCTGGAGACCTCAGTCCCCGCACGAATTGCTCTTTCAACATCTGGCTCTCATCAATGGGACTTGTGGGGTTAGTCCTGTTTAAGAGCTCGCAGGGCCCCCTGTAGTCGGCAGGCGTAGTCCCTAATACTGTCACCCGGTCTCTGGAAGCACTGATAAAATGCCATCCGGAGATCCGTTTCTGTGCGGTCCTCAAAGATGGCCTGTAGCTTTAAGAGAATCGCAGGTACCGACTCCTGGTCTGCAGTGGGCCAAGTCTCTACTTCTCTCTCAGCCGCACCAGCTAACTGTCCTATTACCACAGCAGCTTTTTGCTTCTCCGTCATTGAGTACATATCCAAAATACTACATATTTTCCGTTTAAACCCTGGCAGGGTGTCTGGTTTGCCGCTGTACTGGGGGAGCCACTTCGCTCCTGGCATGTATGGGAGCGTTAGGGGCATGAGCGGGACCACCGGACCAGGTGAGGGGCCCGCACCTCCATCCTGCACTACAATGCCAAGCGGTGGGCTATTGGGGCCTCCGGCGGGGGCCGCTCCGTCTGCCGGTTGCTGCGACATGTTGATGCCCCCTTGGTTAATCTGAGCCTACCTCTTTCACAGGCTGCAGCGTCGCAGGCACAGCGGTGGAGACAGGACCTTTGTCGCTGGCGCTCTGATGTCAGAGCGTTCACTTCCTGTTTCACAGGACCTGCCCCGCGTCAGAGTTGGGGGCGTGTCCAGGCAACAGCGCGCTTTTTCAGGTACGCCCCCCTTCTTCACCAGCGCCTGAGGGCGCGAATATTGCGGTAAAGATGGCGGTATTATGGCGCCAAACGCAGCAAACAGTCTTTTTCACCAAACAGTTCAATAGGCACACAGGACTCACAATTGCAAGTTTCGGATCCTGTTCGTGACGCCAGAAGATGACGCGCACCACACTATGGTGGATACCAGGGCTATGGGGTAATCGGAGCCGAGCCCATTGATTTCTATGGGAGATGTCACTGGCAGCGGGACTCGGTCCGTGGCCCTGGCGGTCATGCAATGGGGGATATTTACAGGGGATTATGAGGATAGGTAGTTCGTGACGCCACCTGTGGTGTCTGATCAATTGGACCAGCGCTGCTATAAGGATCTTCACAGGGGATGTTATGGGGGGCAGCTGGGTGGTAAGTCTCCCACAGGTGAGACTGGTCCCTGGAAGTCTATGGTGATGATACAGGGTGTAGTTAAGAATTCAGTCACACACAATGTAGCTTCTTTTCATACCTTTACTTGTAGGTGTTTCAAGCAGATCCCGGGGAGCTGGTTGGGGTGGAGAATGTGTGTGGCCCAGCTACGCAGGTACACACATAAAATCCAGGAGAGTGCACAGGAAGGTAACAGCAACGCTTGATATTCATTCACTGTCACTCACACTTTCAGACACACCTGTTGTGAATGGGTTTGAGATGAGTTCTGAGCAGAGGCTCCCTCTGGTGGTTACAAGCGGTACTAGTGAGGATTGGGAATCAGGTGTTACTGATTGGTCTTATTTAAGGGAATCATTTTCCCATCAGGGTTGCCGGTGATCAATTGTTCTGGTCTGAATCCTTCTTTCCAGTTTCCCTTGTAGCCTGCTGTGTCGTGTCTGCATCTCCTGCTATCAGATAAGACAATTTCTTATTTTGTGTTTTTGCTATATTTTTGCATTTTGTCCTGCACTTCTGTGGGGCCTTCTGGGTCCCCTCCGGGGGCTTTTGCCCTCTCAGTTTAGTCCAGCCACTGTGTTTTGTACTTTTGCTTTTTGCAGTTTTTTCAGTGGCTGCTGTTTTTGTTACACCAGAGAACTAATTTAGGTGGTGGAGGTCGTGTGATCTCAGGTGATTTTGAAATTAGTAGAGTTGGTGTTTTTCAGGGTTTTCTGGGATTGCAGTAAGTGCCCTTCCTGTCCTTTTCTATTTAGTTAGTTTGGGCCCCAGCTTTTGCTCTTACTATTTTCTTTCTGTGTCAGTATTTCCTCTTGTCTAACCGCCATTACATGTTTGGGGGCTTTCTATTATCTTTGGGGGTTCTGCTCCGGGGCAGATAGCTTTCCTATATCTATCTTTAGGTGTAGTTAGTTTCTCAGGCTGTGACGAGGCGTCTAGGACCAACGTAGGAACGCTCCACGGCTGCCTCTAGTTGTGGTGGTTAGTCAGGGTACTGCAATCTCATAGATTCCAACTGCTCTGGTGTATTTCCTTTTTTACCTGCACTCCTCAGCTACCGTAACATAACACACACCCTTCTGAGACAAAAAGGGGAGTGACACGTAGCTTAGGTGGTTAGTCAGTCAGCCAACCTAGGAGGGAGAGTAGTGGAATCTGTTTTCCTGTCTTCGGACGGATCAGCTCAGTGTCAGTCCAGTCGGGACTTAGAGTATACTGAGGGCTGCTCAGCGAGTCCTAGAGAAAGCTGACCTCGCCATTGTATTCTACAAGTGCTTATGTTAAGAGCGTGAAGCAGGGCGAAGGGCGCAGTGGAGAAGATATAGAAGTGCTACAGGTATTGGATTACTTGCACTAAATTGCCGGACACCGGGGTCCGAAGCGTTGCTACAGTTTCAAGCTTAGTAACAAGAAAACCGGAGGCATCTGGACTACAGGTCGCAGAGAGCAGCCCTAAGTGTCAATACGTAACCGGAGTCAGGTGGAACAGGGACTTTGAGTCAAGTGCACGACAAAAGCAAGGACTTAGTTTCATCACTTAGAAGGCTCCACCACAACGTTGGCCGGGCAGTACAGCTATAGAGAAAGCTGGAGTTTCAGAGTTAACTTCGTTTCACGCAAGTTGGACTCACCTACATTCGAAGTAAAGGAGGCCTCTAACCTGCTCAGCTGTTACCCGAATGTGCACTCTCCACCCCGACCAGCTCCCCGGGATCTGCTTGAACCATCTACCAGTAAAAGGTATGAAAAGAAGCTGCATTGTGTGTGACTGAATTCTTACTACACCCTGCATCATCTTCACCATAGACTTCCAGGGACCAGTCTCACCTGTGGGAGACTTACTACCAAGCTGCCCCATAACATCCCCTGTGAAAGTCCTTAGAGCAGCGCTGGTACAATTTACCAGATACCACAGGTGGCGTCACGAACTACCTATCCTAATAATTCCCCTGTAAATATTCCCCATCGATTGACTGCCAGGGACACGGACCGAGTTCCGCTGCCAGTGACATCTCCCATAGAAATCTATGGGCTCGGCTCCGAGTACCCCTTAGCCCTGGTATCCACAATTGTGGTGCGAGTCAATTATTTGGCGTCACGAACAGGATCCGAAAGCTTGCAGTTGTGAGTCCTGTGTGCCTATATGAACTGTTTGGTGAAAAAAAAAAAAAAAAAAAAAGACTGTGTGTCACTTTTGGCGCCAAATACCGCCATTTTGCCGCCATATTGGCGCCCTGAGGCGCTGGTGAAGAAGGTGGGCGTACATTCGTGGGCGTGTACCCCCCAATGTGCGGTCCTGCCCCACTGCTAAGGAAATCCGCCTCCTCTTGATCCTCTATGCGAAGAGGAGGAGACGCAAAGCCGCCTCCACGGAAGAGACCAGATTGTTCCAGATGGAAACTACACTCTGGCCTGGGACGAGATGGCGGAAGGACAGGAGAATCTGTGCCGAGGACCGGAAGATTTCCTACCTGTGCCGGAGCTGTCCCCAGATAGGGACACCGACCCCGCCATGATGGAGCTGCGGAAGGAGAATGAGGAGCTAAGAAGGAAGCTCCAGGGTCGTGCTGATCTACAGGAGACGGGGAGACACTGGCGCACCCAAACACAGCGGCTGCTGTGGGACGCAGTGTTCTCTGCTACAAGCCAAGGGCCGTCTTCTGAATTCCTGAAATCGCTGCTGAAGAAGGCTGAGGGACGACCGGAGGTTACCACCGAAAGTGCTGTACCTGTTCCCACCGATGCGGAGGTGGAGGAGAAGGAGGCTGAGGAGGTATTGCCCAGACCGGAGTGCCAGTCAGGCCAGGAGGCCACCGCAGAGTACCGCTCCCCGGTAAGGTCACCGGAGGGGTCCCAGCCATCGTTGCCGGAAGTCGACTGGGACGAGATGGAGCGATTAGATGACGTCACCTATGCCGTTCAGTGGGAAAGTGAGTGGCGCCGTCGTGAAGAGGAGCAGCAACGCCAACAGCAGGAGAAAGAAAGAGACATCCAGCGGTCCCGACAGAAGCAGCATGAGGAATTCATAGCTGACAAGGAGACCGTCCGCCGGGATAAAGGTACCCTACGGGAACAGCGGCGGCAGGGGTGCGTCACCGAGTTCCAGCTCCGCAAGGGCTGGGGCTTCATCCGCGAGCCGGGCCTCTATGCGGGGGTCTTTGTAAGCCGCCGGGATGTGGAGTCCCACTTACCAATCGGTCATCCTGGGAGGGACCTGATTAATGGGGACATTGTGAGCTACACCCGTCATTGGGGTTTAAAAGGGTGGTATGCCCTGAACGTCTCCATCGTTAGTGACCCCGTCCCCGACGCCGGTACTGAAGCGTCCCAGTTCAGAGCTCCCACCGCACCAGGCCGTGCCCCAGCATCGCCCCCTGCTTCGCAATCAGCGACCTGCTCTGCTTCGCAATCAGCGACCTATTCGGCATCGCAATCAGCAAAGTGTCCCGCAACGCAACCTGCGACTCATTCTGGATCGCAACTGGAGGATGCGACCACAGTTAAATCTCAGCCTAAGCCTGCATCTTTGATGAGAAGCCAATATTTGCCTGAGACACCCGATGCGTCCCAGAAGGTTCGCACAAGGACTGTGGCCACTCAAACGCAGATATCGGGCCATGACTTATTTGTTATGGGATCCAAAGAGCATCGCGTCGTTCCAGCCCCAGGAGTGGAAGACGTAATGGAAAGTTTGTAAAAGTGAAGACCGGTAGGACCCAGACAGGGGTTTACCGCATTATAGAAATTGTAAAAAGTTCTGAGGAAATAATTGCCATTTTTGCACTTTATTACTGTGTATACTGATGTTTTAAATAATGAGTAGAATACCCGGCTGGGTACAAGGAAGGGAATTGGAAAAGTTAAAAAGTAATGTGTTGATTGCATAGTGTGCATAGAATGCCCCGGTTGGGTAAATACAGTTAAATTATAATGTGAATACTTGAAAATTGAAGTTTATATATGTGTCTTTAACCATGCCATGGACTGAGAGGCTGAGGACTGTGCCGGCCCAAGAACTTATTTTGTACATAGTTGCGCTTCGGTGCATTATCTTGGTTTTACATAAAACCACTACTACTATCTACCTCTGAAGAAAAACCCGTATGGTGGGCCTAGAGTGAGGTCTGCAGTCAGAAGTCCTGCAGCCCACCCAGGACCCACGTGGGAGGTTTTTGGTGCGGGTCCTCCACAAGTATCTTGTATATATGCGAATGTTTGATATTTTGATACTTTTGTATTTTTTCCATTGTACAAAATGTAACGTTCAAGAATTCGTACCTCCCGGATGGGAAGAGTTATAATGTTGTTGTTAATGCAAACAAAATGTTCTTTTTGTCTTTTACAGCCCGGGAGTGCTGTGTTTTACCAAGGGGGATGTGTGGCCCAGCTACGCAGGTACACACATAAAATCCAGGAGAGTGCACAGGAAGGTAACAGCAACGCTTGATATTCATTCACTGTCACTCACACTTTCAGACACACCCTTCTGAGACAAAAAGGGGAGTGACACGTAGCTTAGGTGGTTAGTCAGTCAGCCAACCTAGGAGGGAGAGTAGTGGAATCTGTTTTCCTGTCTTCGGACGGATCAGCTCAGTGTCAGTCCAGTCGGGACTTAGAGTATACTGAGGGCTGCTCAGCGAGTCCTAGAGAAAGCTGACCTCGCCATTGTATTCTACAAGTGCTTATGTTAAGAGCGTGAAGCAGGGCGAAGGGCGCAGTGGAGAAGATATAGAAGTGCTACAGGTATTGGATGACTTGCACTAAATTGCTGGACACCGGGGTCCGAAGCGTTGCTACAGTTTCAAGCTTAGTAACAAGAAAACCGGAGGCATCTGGACTACAGGTCGCAGAGAGCAGCCCTAAGTGTCAATACGTAACCGGAGTCAGGTGGAACAGGGACTTTGAGTCAAGTGCACGACAAAAGCAAGGACTTAGTTTCATCACTTAGAAGGCTCCACCACAACGTTGGCCGGGCAGTACAGCTATAGAGAAAGCTGGAGTTTCAGAGTTAACTTCGCTTCACGCAAGTTGGACTCACCTACATTCGAAGTAAAGGAGGCCTCTAACCTGCACAGCTGTTACCCGAATGTGCACTCTCCACCCCGACCAGCTCCCCGGGATCTGCTTGAACCATCTACCAGTAAAAGGTATGAAAAGAAGCTGCATTGTGTGTGACTGAATTCTTACTACACCCTGCATCATCTTCACCATAGACTTCCAGGGACCATTCTCACCTGTGGGAGACTTACTACCAAGCTGCCCCATAACATCCCCTGTGAAAGTCCTTAGAGCAGCGCTGGTACAATTTACCAGATACCACAGGTGGCGTCACGAACTACCTATCCTAATAATTCCCCTGTAAATATTCCCCATCGCTTGACTGCCAGGGACACGGACCGAGTCCCGCTGCCAGTGACATCTCCCATAGAAATCTATGGGCTCGGCTCCGAGTACCCCTTAGCCCTGGTATCCACAATTGTGGTGCGAGTCAAATGCACATTCGGGATACCGCTGAGCAGGTTAGAGGCCTCCTTTACTTCAGATGTATGTGAGTCCAAACTTGCATGAAGCGAAGTTAACTCTGTAATCTCCAGCTTTTCTCAATAGCTGCCAAGCCCGGCTGACATTGTGGTAGAGCTTTCTATATCTCTGATTATCAGATGTTGAGAGAACTAAAGGTACTGCCACACTAAGCTATCCCGCTAGCGATCTCGTTAGCGTTGCATACTAATGAGATCGCTAGCGGGATTGTTTCTCATATCGCTAAATGCAGTCACATTTAGCGATATAGTTAACGACGCTATCGCCGTTAGCGATCTTCTTAACGACTTTAGCGGTACAAAAGTACCGCTAAATCGCTAAGAAAAGGTGCCACACAGCGATTAGATACTTACCCAGCGGGAGCGCCAGCGATGAAATAGGGTCCGGAACGATTCCAGCGACGAGCGAGATCACAGCAGGAAGCTCGTCGCTGGAAGCTGCCGCACTGAACAATATCGCTAACGGGATCGCTAAATAGTGACGTTTTTTAGCGATCCCGTTAGCGATATTGTTTAGTGTGGCATACCCTTAAGTCCTTCTATGCTTGGCCTAGCTAAAAGTCCTTGTTCCCCCTGACTCCGTTTACGTATCAGCGCTGAGGGCTACCTTCTGCGACCTGTAGTCCAGAAAGCCTCCGGTTATCTTGTTACTAAGCATGAAGCACTAGCAACGCTTCGGACCCCGGTGTCGGTGAATTAGTGCAGGTAATCCAATACCTGAAGCACTTCTCTCTGTCTTCTCCACTGTGCCCTTCGCCCTGCTTCCCGCTCTTAACATAAGCACTTGTAGCTTTGTTGGAAATGTCAGCTTTCTCCAGAGCTCACTGAACAGCTCTCAGTATCCTCCAAGTCCAGACTGGACTGAGACTGAACTACTCTGTACTAAGACAGGAAGCAGACTGATCTGAGCTCTTCTCAGACAGGAAACTTGAATGAACTCTGCTACGTGTCACTCCCTTTTATACCCCTAGTGGGTGTGTCTGAAAGTGTGAGTGAAGTGAATGGATAGCAAGCTTTTGCGGTTACCTTCCTGTGCATTTTCCTGGATTTTGTGTGCCTGACATAGCTGGGCCACACAAATGCGTGATGTGGCTGGGGTTATACAGAGCTCAACATTCAGAGAACTAGTGGATCAAAGGCAGATAAAACAATGATTTTATCAAAATGACAGCAGACAGCCCAGTAAGTGACTCATTGCTGCAATCAGGGTCTTTGTCCCTACGTCATGCTGCACCTCAGTTTGTGTGATTTCTAATGGGAAGCTTTTGCTGTTATTATACTGATAATGGGGTCTCTACAGTGGGGGCAGTGGGAGCTAGATGTCACTACTCATGAGGGTGAGGGTTCTGGATGTGGCTGGCGACCCTCTTTCAGAGATGAATGTGACTCTTGAGGTAAGAAAGGTTGGGGACCCTTCTACTAATCTAACACATATCGAAAATAATTTTTGAACTAATGAATATGTCTATGTGACTAATCTATATATATTTTCTAGATTAGATACAAAGTAACAACCAAAGTGCAATTTGCTTGTCTATATGCTTCAGGGGTCCTAATTTTAATTTTGCCAACAAGCCACTGGATCTGCACACGACAAAGCTGTTTCAGGTATGTCTACTGATCATACCATACAAAAAAATGTGATTTCAAATGTGATTGAAGATAAAGCCACTGCCATATTGTTTTCATAGTGGTTTATATATCCCTAAAGGGAATAAATCAGTAGGATCAACCCTCCTAAGCGAAGTCTATTTGGGCATACAGATCATAGAATGTTGGCTAAAATTATTCTTTGATATCTGCAATTTGATGTCTTATTCCAGAGAAATCCATATTTTCCTTTTATGTAAATGAGCTGTTAATACCTATGAGTCAGACACTGATCTGCATGAGACTCCGCCTCCAGAGCTTGGAGAGCACATTGTTGTCACATTGTTGTGATAATACACAGCTCTACAGTGAGATCAGAGCTAACACAGTCCAGCAGAGGTGAAATTTATCTTGTTACAAAAACATTTGCAGTTGAATTAGTCCTCATACAGTGCTGTCAATTTTCATCTCACAGGCAACAATGTGGGAAGGACAGTACATCAGATGTGACAGCTCTGTGAGAGTGTAAGGGGTTACAGAGACTGTCCTATGCCTCAAGCATGTCCCGGTTAGCTGTTGATAACGCAATGTTCTAATATGTATATATTGTAATGTATCTGATGCTGCTATGTTTATATATTTTGTGTAGATAGGGAAAGTGAAGTAAAAAGGTTAGCCACTAGAGGGGGGCATTGTAGAATAGGAATTAGTTAAACTAGGGGGGGCCAACTTCGGGTAAGCTATAGATTTTCCTGCATTTTAGTTAGTTGGGCCTGAGAGCCCGAACAGGGCAGGTGGACCCCGGAACCTTGAAGCACTGAGCCCAGTCGTCCAGGGCCTGAGGGCCTAAGGACACAAACGAGAGAATGCAGGGCAGCTCCAGTATGTGTTATATACAAATAGAGAAATAGAGCACCAATTCCACCACAAAGACAGTAGAGATAAAAAATAGCTTTATTTAAATTTTACACATAAGTATAAGGCATGAAGACAACATTAATCAGACATCATTGAAGAGTTCCAGTAAGACAAAGACTCTGGTGCAGCAAAAACACATACAACATCACAGCACAATAGGTATGAAAGCAGTAACAGGATATCCAAATCCCAATAAAGTGACAGTGTTTAAATTCTATCAAGACTAGTAAAATAGTCATCATATGTGTAACCGTGTCCGTTTACTATAATGGTTACCAACCATAGTATTATCTGATATCAGTCAAATTACTGCTCGGCACACATAAAAAAATGACATAAATTCAATCTTTCTTACCCATAATTATGCTGCGTGTCGCATGTGTAGCCCCCTGGCGAAGCCCACGCGAAACTACTATCTTTGTGGTGGAATTGGTGCTCTATTTTTCTATTTGCATACAATATTACTGGGAGTAATTCCATGGCTATAGCATTCGATGGGTTGGTTACTTTGGCCTGAGGCCACCCCTTTTTAATATGTATGCTGTCCTAAAGATTTTGTTAGCTCCAGTATGTGGCAGCTAACTACATGGGCTGATGCCTTTTTGTCTGAGGCAAAATGGACAGGGGAACTCCTGAAGATAGTTAGGCTGGCCAAAAGGAATGCTGCGGTACCGGACAATCCAGTACGACCCTGGGACATTCTGGAAGAAGTGAGAGAAAGCACAGGGCAAGAAAGGAATGTACTCTGAGATGATCCCTGATTAAACCTCGGATGCAACTGTGACTGAACTGGACGTACTGAGAATGGAACCAAGTAAACTCGTTTTTGTTAAGTTGGAACTGGACTCGGTCTGCCTTTGTTTGAAATCGCTAGAATGAAGTCCTCAGCAGCTCAGAAGGGATACAGATGGAGCCAAGAGCAGGAAGCAAGGTACAGATCAAAGGGGACATTGTGTGTATGTGGCGGGAGACCAGGGCGTGAGTAAGCAACTGTTGTCAGCCACGGGCTCTCCCTACAAGAAGACAACTGCAAATGTGTATGATGTGCTTGTAATGAGTCAACTCTTTCTGTACTGTTTTAGTTATAATCAGGCACAGCTCTGCAGCAGAGCTGCCAGCACTATGAGAGGACAAGTGCTACTGCAAATGGTTGTAATGACTTAAAGTTCACTTCTGCTCTACTGTGTTAGCTGTGATTATGAGAGCAAAGTGTTAGTTATTACATGTCTCACACTTTCATTTACAATAATCAGATCAGTGAACGGCCCATAGTTCTAAACAGCTCATTTACGTTGTGAGACAGTGAAGGAATATGTGTCGAATGGGGTGTACATTTCACCTAGGTACTGTGCTGTATGGTATAAGGGAAATGTGTGGCTTTGTAAACCTAGTAGTAGAGAAAGGTCACTACACCTTACATTCAGCACACACTTGCAGCTCAGGCCTGAAACCATTCAGCTGTTAATTAGGAGACCAGAAGTAGGTGTCTGCGAACACAGTCAGAGAGCTCGCTTAGTCTGGACAAGGAGTCCAGGCACAAGAAGGAGTCTCCAGGAATATGAGCTGTCTCAGTCTGGGTTCTCGATGTACCCCGGACACAGGAGTAGTCTCTGTGAGAATCCATGCGGATAGCTGCTGAATAGGAGGGGAGCTCTCTCAAGTCTGGACGTTGAAGGTGCCTTCAGACACAAGGAGGAGACTCTGTGAAACTCCATGCTGGTAAATGCTGAACATATGTGTTGTTTTGGCCCAGGCTATTAGAGTCTGGACCCGGATAGAAAGGGAAATCTATCTAAGTGTAATTAGTGGCTGGACAAGCCCAGGTCTTATGTTTATGATTTGGTTTTGATTATGTTCTGTTTACTGTGGACTTTAATAAAAACTGGTTGCGGCCAGTTTTTAACAGAACTACTGTCTGTGAATGGTCTCTTTATGCCACTCCGTCTCCCCAAGACGGCGATCCCAGAGCTATATCCCCTGAAAAGCTTACAATTGGTGGAGGATGCGGGCAGCACAGTGGCGAGAGACAGCAATAAAGGTGAAGTCTGTTGAAGCAGCAGCAGAGAAAAAAAAAAGTGTGTCAGAGAAAAAAAAAAAAAAAAGAGAAACGTCTGTTGGAGCAGTCTTAAAGAGACAGTGGCCCTAATAGAGTTTGCAGAGAAAAAAAAAGTGTGTCAGCAAGGAGAAACGTCTATTGGAGCAGTCTTAAAGAGACAGTAGCCCTAATAGACTTTGCAAAGAAAAAAAAAAGTGTCTGCACAGCAAGGCTGAATTTTCTGTGGAAAAGACTGTGGAGTGTGTATGTCTTGAGTGAAGACTGCCGTTGTTGAGACAGAGAAGTCTGACAGCATGGATGACAGCATGGAGGTGCTGTTTGAACAAATGGCGCAAGTTAATGTGCAACATAAGACTGCCGTGGTTGAGACAGATAAGTCCGGCAGTATGGAGGAGCTCCTTGAGTACCTGGTCCAGGCCCAGCGGAGCATGCAGCAGAGCATGGAGCGGCAGCGCCTGCAGCACCAGCAGCGCATGCAGCAGGTCCAGCAGCAATTCCTGCAGCAGCAGCAGGAGAATAACCGGTTGTTTTTTGAGCAGGTTGCAGCACTACAAAAGACTTGCAGCGCATCTTCCCAAAGTAATGTTGCAAAGTCACCTGCATTGTCCGCTGTAAAGAAGGCGGTAAGACGGTCCCTGAAAAAGATGACACCTCGTGATGATGTGGAGGTATATCTCACTAGGTTTGAGGGACTGGCAGAGAAGGAGAATCTGCCCCTATCTGAATGGGCCATGATGGTCGCACCCTATCTGATTGGAGAACCCCAAAGGGCCTATGCTGACCTGAGCGAGCAGGACAGCCAAGACTATGCCAAGCTGAAAGCGGAGATTCTTACCCGGCTGGGTGTTACGGTGACAGCCCGTGCCAGGGGAGTTCATGACTGGAGATGCAGTTGGGAGTCTGCAGTCAGCAAACCTGATTATGGAGTTGGAAAGGTGATAGTGAACCGCTACACCCGAGCATGTCCTCCTGAGGTACAGCCAGAGGTCGGACAAGGAGACCACCAGGACGCCAATCGTCTGGTCAGCCTGATGGAGAAGGCCTTCGCCAGCAAAGACTGCCTCCGTGACCAGCCGTCTGAGAGGTCGTCACTTCAGAGTTCCCGGACGCTGAACTCTCGCGGTAAGAGCGTTCCAGCTGTTGGGGACATGGGGTATGCTGATAAGCGGGTTCAGGCCCGAGGGGACATGTGGGTGGAAAAGTGTGATGGACAGGGTTGGAGATGTTGTGAAATTGCAGCCAACTGTCCAATAGAGGGGGAGCCTATGTATTGTGATGTTGGCAGATCCCTCTCTCTCTGCGCAGAACCTGTGTGTGTGTCCACCTCAGCCGAAGAGACTGGACCACAGGTGTCCCCGGTGGTTGTAAATGACTGCCCAGCACAGGCCCTCTTGGACTCAGAGAGTCCAGTGACTTCCGTATGTGACAGCCTGATTGATAGGGACTTCATCCCTGATAAGCACCTGAGTATGGTGTGCATCCATGGAGACACCAAAGTCTACCCAGAGACTGTCGTGGACTTGGTCCCCAAACTCGGGGAGGTTTCATTTGAAGTGGGGGTAGTGAAGAACCTGGTGCAACCCGTTATATTGGGTAATGACTTTCCCCGATCTAAGGATCTCTGAGGGAAAAATGTTTCTGATGGACAGTGTGATGAAGCTCCTATTGAGGGTGCGTAGTTCCGAGGGGCGGAACACAATGCTAGTGGGCCGTTAAACTTATGTGATAATGATGATGATGATCATGATAATGATGATGACCATGATAATGATGCTGATGCTGATAATGATAATGATGATGATCATGATAGTGATGATGATACTGATCATAATCATGATAATGATATTGATAATAATGATGACTGTGATAGTGATGAAATTACTTTGCAGGTGATGTTGGGAGACGAGGATGGTGGTTCTCGGGAACCGAGTGTCCCTGACTTGCCTGTGTCCTGTGACAATTTTGAGAGTGAGCAGTGGCGAGACCCCTCTCTTAAAACGGCACAGGAAAATATAAATGTTCTAAATGAGGTTTCCCAGGAGCCTGGCTCTGAGGAGAGGTTTCCTCATGTTGCCATAAACAATAACCTGTTGTATAGGGACACTGAAGTCCAGGGAGAGGTCGTGAGCCAGCTCCTAGTGCCTGAGCTATATGGAAGTATAGTGCTGGGGTTGTCACATAGTCACATACTTGAGGGACCACCTGAGGGAAACCAGGGACCAGATGGTGAAGTTAATGTTGTGGATGACATGTTAACTAAGGTTCCAGATCAAGATGTGAATGAGAATGAATTGTATAACCCTGACAGTGAGCAGGATGTGAATGAAAATGAATTGTATAACCCTGACAGTGAGCAGGATGTGAATGAAAATGAATTGTATAACCCTGACAGTGAGCAGGATGGGAATGAAAATGAATTGTATAACCCTGACAGTGAGCAGGATGTGAATGAAAATGAAGTGTATAGCCCTGACAGTGAGCCAGATGTGGCTGAGAAAAAGGGGTCAGACAGGGATAATGGTAGTGATAGTGAATCATCTGATGACCATAAAGCAACCAGTGCAAATGAGGAAGGCATGGTAGCAGAGGAGGTTGAGAGTCCTGAGAAGAAAGCTGATGCTGACCTTACAGCCGGACAGAAGATGGCATCTGAAGATGTTTTACAGTTGGCCGGTTCCCTGGCAAAGACTAAGGTGAAAGGAGGAGAGCTGAGCTTTAAAGGCAGGACTCTGAAACTGAAAACAGCACAAGTGGATGCTGTTGAAGAGGAGAAGTTATCAATGTATGGTATGGAGCTGCATCCTGCCCAGGACTCTGAAGGTAATGCTTCAGAGGTGGAAAAAGCCATGGAAGTGGTGGTCACCAAGCCAGATGCCTCATCAGAAGCTGAGGTCTCAAGTGAAGCTGTGAGGAACAAGACTGAAGATATGGGGACTGACTCTGTCCAGGAATCTGTTTCTGTCGAAGACAGCGGCGTGGACGGGTTACGGTCCGGATCAGTAGCCGCAACTCGTGAAGCTCAGGCTGGAAGTTCGGCGCCCGGAGCCCCAGCGGTGTTCCCGAGTGATACCAAGGATCTGGATAAGTCACAAGATGAGATTTTGAGACATCAGGCTGGCGTTGGTGAGCTCAAGCGCACTTTCATGGAGTCTACATCGGAGCCACGTCCCATTAAATGGGAAAAGCGGTGTGTCACTCCGTTGCCGCTGCAGACACACGGGAGCTCAGATGGGATGCAGAACGTGGTGGAAGAGAAGAATCCGGCGGGTTCTGAGTATACAGATGCAGCTATCAAGGAGAACTTGAAAGCTGGAATAAATGGAGATATTGGAGACCATAATGATGTGAATGAAGAAGTAGAATGTAAGACTGACGGTAGGGCTTCTAAGCATGTCCTACCAGAAGAGCCTGAAGAAGGGGCTGAAGACATAAAGGACGGCCAACAGGTAAAAGATGAATTGATTACTTCTCAGAAAAAACTCCAAACTGTGATGAAGGAGCGTGATGAGAGCCATGAGCATCTTCTGGAGAAGCTCAATGAAGTAAAGAAGGTTCAAGGGGAACTGGAGAAAAGTGAAAAACCCCTATACCTTCTGTGATAGTTAGTGACACATGGTCAGTGCACCAGGGACAGGAGGTACGTGAGTTTCTGAGAAAGAGTCAGCAGAAGTGTTCTGATGTGCCGAGTCGTACTTCTCTGGCCAGGCACTATATCGAAACTGAGCCCGGCCCTAAGGTCAAGATGAAACCGTGCAGGATACCCGAGGCCCGCAGAGAGCATAGGCCTGGGAGGGTACAGGGTAGTGCGGATGCTTCAGATGAAGAGAAAGCTGATGTTGGCTATGGCTCAGGTGAAGATACAGATGACAGTAGTGAAGATGAAGCTGATGAAGGCCATGACTGGTCCAGAGTTCGCTGTCTCTTTTGGATTGTTGACCAGCCCTCCGGTCTGGATGACCAGCCCTCCGGTCTGGAGAAGAGGGAGGGGATATGTGAGACAGTGAAGGAATATGTGTCGAATGGGGTGTACATTTCACCTAGGTACTGTGCTGTATGGTATAAGGGAAATGTGTGGCTTTGTATACCTAGTGGTAGAGAAAGGTCACTACACCTTACATTCAGCACACACTTGCAGCTCAGGCCTGAAACCATTCAGCTGTTAATTAGGAGACCAGAAGTAGGTGTCTGCGAACACAGTCAGAGAGCTCGCTTAGTCTGGACAAGGAGTCCAGGCACAAGAAGGAGTCTCCAGGAATATGAGCTGTCTCAGTCTGGGTTCTCGATGTACCCCGGACACAGGAGTAGTCTCTGTGAGAATCCATGCGGATAGCTGCTGAATAGGAGGGGAGCTCTCTCAAGTCTGGACGTTGAAGGTGCCTTCAGACACAAGGAGGAGACTCTGTGAAACTCCATGCTGGTAAATGCTGAACATATGTGTTGTTTTGGCCCAGGCTATTAGAGTCTGGACCCGGATAGAAAGGGAAATCTATCTAAGTGTAATTAGTGGCTGGACAAGCCCAGGTCTTATGTTTATGATTTGGTTTTGATTATGTTCTGTTTACTGTGGACTTTAATAAAAACTGGTTGCGGCCAGTTTTTAACAGAACTACTGTCTGTGAATGGTCTCTTTATGCCACTCCGTCTCCCAAGACGGCGATCCCAGAGCAATATCCCCTGAAAAGCTTACAACGTATAAGAAAGATGTGGATTTCTCTGGTATAAGACATTGGATTGCACATATCAAGGTATCTTTTCATTCAACTTGTTAAGATCTGTATGTCCATATTGACGGGTTAGAAGGGTTGATCCTACTGACAGATTCCCTTTCAGGCCTCATTCACATGTTCAGTATTTGGTCAGTATTTTACATCAGTATTTATAATTCAAAAGCAGGAGGGGAACAATCAGAGGAAAAGCATAATACTCCACTTCTGTATTTATCACCCACTCCTGGTTTTGGCTAACATATACTGATGTAAATACTGACTAACTACTGAATGTGGCCTAAGGCTGCTTTCACACATCAGGCTTTTTGAATCAGGCGCGATCCGGCGTCTTTTAAAAAAAACGGATCCGGTACCGGATGCGTTTTTTTAGCATTGACTTACATTAGCGCCGGATCGCGCCTGATGTCACTGCGTTGCATCCGTTTTGGGCCGGATCCGTCGGAATAGTACATTCCGGCGGCCGGACAAGACGCTTGCTGCAACGTTTTTTTTTTTTCCGGAGGCGCCTGACAGTGCCTGAATTGGCACTTCAGGCGGCCGGAAACAATGCAAACCTATGGAGCCGGACCAGATTTTTGACATATCCGTCAGAAAACTGATCCAAGGTCCAAGGTCGGTCTCTCTCTCTCTCTCTCCCTCTCTCTCTCTCTCCATTCAAGTCTGCATTTTCAACATGGAAATTTTATATTTCCGGGTTGAAAAGGTCAGGACGGATCAGGCAAAAAACCTGATCAGTTGCATCAGTTTTTTAAATCAGCGCCGGATCCGTCCTATCAGGCATAGGACGGATTATGCCTGATTCAAAAAAACTGATGTGTGAAAGCAGAACACTGACTGAAAGGGAACAACCTCTTTAATAACTTATATTTCGGCCTTTCTATTTCCTGTAATTAGCCTGTCCTTGAATCTTTATATCAAATATTATGTAATTCTCCAAGAGCTTGTAATACATTTTCATCCCTCTCACATCTACTACCTTTCCAACTCCAGCGAAAAAACAAAACATTATACAGTATATGTTTTTAACCTACACATTGAGTAAACTCAGCAATCCTACAAAGACTACATATTATGAATAGATATTATTATAAATTCCTGGTCCATAGTCCCAGACATTTTAAAGACCACCCAGATGCAAGCAATCAGCATGCATTAAGTACAAATATACATTATTGTCCGTGAAGAACATACATACAGTCACGTCAATGAAGATAGTCTTACATCAAAAAAGTGTTTCTTACTTAGAAATAAAAGCACAGGAGGTATGCTATTTCTAAACATAAATGAACAATTTTGAATATATTTGGATAACATGGAAGTGAAGTTTGATCACATCTATAGTCAGAAGAGCGTTTCTATAAACACTGAAATTAAGGTACATATTAGATAACATAGACCTAAAATGGTAAAACAGACAGGACTTGTACAAAAAACAATACATAGGTAAATGTAGAAAGTTTTGCAAATTTATTAAAAAAGAAAAGCTAAAATGTCACGTGGTCATAAGTATTCAGACCCTTTGCTCAGACACTCATATTTAAGTCACATGCTGTCCTTTTCCTTGTGATCCTCCTTGAGATGGTTCTACTCCTTCATTGGAGTCCAGCGGTGTTTAATTAAACTGCTCAGACTTGATTTGTAAAGGCACACAAATGTCTATATAAGACCTCACAGCTCACAGTGCATGTCAGACCAAATGAGAATCATGAGGTCAAAGGAACTGGCCAAGGAGCTCAGAGACAGAATTGTGGCAAGTCACAGATCTGGCCAAGGTTACAAAAGAATTTCTGCAGTACTCAAGGTTCCTAAGAGCGCAGCGGCCTCCATAATCCTTAAATGGTAGAAGTTTGGGACCACCAGAAGTCTTCCTAGACCTGGCTGTCCGGCCAAACTGAGCAATAGTTGGAGAAGAGCCTTGGTGAGAGAGGTAAAGAATAACCCCAAGATCACTGTGGCTGAGCTCCACACATGCAGTAGGGAGATGGAAGAAAGTTCCACAAAGTCAACTATCACTGCAGCCCTCCACCAGTCGGGCCTTTATGGCAGAGAGGCCCGACGGAAGCCTCTCCTCAGTGCCAGACACATGAAAGAACATTTTGGTGATAATTCTAAGTGTAATGTGTGGAAAAAACTAGGTACTGCTCATCACCTGCCAAATATAATGCCAACAGTGAAACATAGAGGTGGCAGCATCATGCTATGGGGGTGTTTTTCAGCTGCAGGGACAGGACTACTGGAACTGGAGAGGATCTGCAAGGAATAATGGCAGAGGATCCCCAAATCCTGGTGTAAAAAACTTGTTGCATCATTCCCAAGAAGACTCACGGCTGTACTAGCTCAAAAGGGTGCTTCTACTCAATACTGAGCAAAGGGTCTGAATACTTATGACAATGTGATATTTCAGTATTTCTTTTTTAATAAATTTCCAAAAATGTCTACATTTCTGTTTTTTTCAGTCAAGATGGGGTGCAGAGTGTACATTAATGAGAAAAAAATGATTTTTTTTGAATTTACCAAATGGCTGCAATGAAACAAAGAGTGGAAAATTTAAAGGGGTCTGAATACTTTCTGTACTCACTGTACAGAATGCAACTATACCACTATATACAACCTAGAAAAGGATACTCTGCATCCTTTTCTGGGTTGTATATGCTAGTAACTCACCCAGTTACCAATTTGTCTATGATGGGGATACTTCCTTCTACATATTTAGAACCCCTACAATTATGATGATATGTTCTTGGATATTTCTATGGCTATAACTATACCTCCATTTAGCACCAGATAACACTACCATATACAGTCCACATAATACCAATAATATGGACAAGGTTAATAAAAAGTATCCAAAATACATGCATAAGTCCCATCATCATGGTAATTAGATTAGTATTTTCGGTGCTTGAAACCACAAGAATGGACCACAGAAATCTAATATCATCCTGAATTATGGATATATCATAGTCATGTTTGGTGTGTCCAGGATAGTAAAGCTATGCTTGGAAATATGGCTGGCATATTACTCCATAGGCTCCTATTGGAAAATATTACATTATTAGTGTCCTGAGGCTGTCTTTCTTTGCATATAATAAGCCATGCTCCTTCCACCTGAAAAGGAGGTGGGTCGAGGATCTGGATGTGACCCAGTACTGGATTAAACCCTGAGGAGGCCTTTAGGCATTTGAATTCTGGTGTCCTTCCAGCAAATTGCTTTCTAATACTGTTTTAATTTTACATTTTTTATACACCAATTAAATTGTGTTAAACAGAACAAAAATTAAGTTAATCAAACTTCATTACAACCCTGAAAAGGTAATTAACAAAGTTAAACAAAGTGTAGGCCTTTATACGCATCTGTGTTCCTGAAGCTTCTACTCATGAATTTTCTATTATGGTCAAGAGTCAGCGAGAAGAGAACTCCCACTCCCCATTTTGGCCAAACACACAGTTGCCATGCCCAATCGATTAGATGCCTCTGCTCTACTACTCGTAAATTCTCAAATATATCTGACAATAGTGAAATCATCATGTCACTGCTGGTTGCTGTAATGTTCACATTGTAGTTCTCCATTCCTCCAGCTGCTTTCCAATGTCAGAGAGCCAGACGGCACACTGATTCTGCATTTTTCTCAATATAAATTCAATGTTAGTTTTCAATCATTGCAGGTTCCCCCAAAGACATGAGGCCCTTACGTCAGTGCCTATAGTGCCTAATTTGTAACCTGGCACTGATGGGACTCTTTAAACTATCTCATCCACAGAAATCCCAAGTTAGGCTATGTTTCCACAGTCAGGAAACATTCAGGATTTGCTGCAGATTGGACACTGCATACAGCTGCAGCGTTCAATCCGCAGCGTCCAGATGTTACAGCATAGTGGAGGGGATTTTATGAAATCCCGTCTCCACTATGCGTGCACAGCAGTATCCGGCAGGCCTGCGTAACCGGACATGCGGCGCTTCTTTCCAGACCATAGTATGTCTATTTATCTTGAGGAGACGCTCCGTCTATGGATAAAATGCAGTGATTCCACATGTGTTCAATGAAAACATGCGGTATCACCGCGCGCACAAAGGGGGCGGCGCTTTGGGCGGTGGGGGGTTTCCGCTGCGTCCAAAGCACTGCCAGTACACAGCGTGGAGACATACCCCCAGAACCAGTAGAAACAACAAGGATTCTAGATTTGTCCGTGTTTATCAGGCAATCCTCGCATACTTTGTGGCTGTCTAACAGCCGTTAAACATGCGGCTACAGGAACTCGAACATGTTACTAGATCACTGACGGTACTCGGCAAACTCAAGTAAAGAGCACTTGAGCTCATCACTAAAGGGAAAATATAGCGGAGCTGAGTTACCCCGTGAATGCGACAGAGCTAGAAGTGGACCTAATCGGCACTAGAAAGCTCTGATTATGTGTGTAGGCATCCCACTGTTCTAACAAAACGGTGAGTGGTGGCAGTGTGGTGGGTATGTGACAACAGACTATGGGGTTCTCTTAGCTCATTAGCAGACTATTTCGATGAGTGAGTGTGAGAAGTATATATTTTATAGTTCCTATAGCTATGTAGTACAGAGCTGCAGAACACAACATGGGGCAGAGGAGCAAGGGATTAAAGGCTAGCATGACAACTTCAGGATATAGCCTTAAGGTAAATTTACACTGGACCAAGCGTTCCTAGAAATGCCTATTTGCTCCAATTCCATCAGCAAAAATGAAGAAATGAGCCGGAAGATATGTTGATATAAGTGCAGGGTGCAAATTCACACTGTGGCCATTTAACAGACAGAACATAACATAAAAAAAAACAAAATGAGAAAATACACTGCAGTAACTAAATAAATAGTAATAATACATATAAATAACATAGGGTACTTGGTTGACAATATTTTGATTACAAAAAAAAACATTAAAGCCATCCCAACACTACAACTTGAACAAAATCAGGATGGACCCTAACTCTTGTAGATCTCCTCACTATGTGTCAACAGACCCCAAATTATATGGGAGCAGAGCAGGACCCAGACCCAACTGTTCAGACACCTGCACATGGAAAGCTACGGTATATAGACACAATACCCAGCCCAAAAAGAAGGGCCCCACACCCTATTTGTAGAAAGTACAAAAAACTAAAGCAAAACCAAAAAAAACGAGCTAGAACATATTTATGTTGGTATAAGTATAATGTGTAGTTATCCTCACCAGGTATCAAAATAGATCAAAATAGATGCTGTCAACTAGATATCCTTTGTTATTTATATGTATTATTACTACTTATTTACACACAGCAGGATATTTGCTTATTTTTTTTTATCTTAGGTTCTGTCTGTTAAATGGACACAGTGTGAATTTGCACCTATGCCAACATATGTTTCGACTCATTTCTTTGGTTTTGCTTTAGTTTTTTTGCACTTTAAACAAAACCGGGGCATAGCTCCTCCATTTAAGGCTGGCATTTTTCCTGTATAGCTGTCCACAGGCTGGGGTCTAAATGGTCGTGTCTGGGTCCTGCTCTATCCCTATCTATTTTGAGGTCTGTTGACACAAAATGAGGAGGACTACAAGATTTAGGGTCCATCCTGATTGGGTATACCTTGTCGCGGTGGGATGTTTTTTACACTTTTTTTTATCAAAATATTGTCAGCTCAGTACCTTATGTTATTTACATGTACTATTACAATTTACTTATTGCAGAGTATTTGCTCATTTTGTTTTTTACCTTAGATTCCATAATTCCACCAGTGTAAACAGACAGCCAATCAATGACGAATGAGCAAAATGTTAATTTCTTGGGTGAAATGATTTTTAAGCATGTTTAAATATCATCTTTCTTGACAGAACATTAGGATATGTGAGAAGAACAGCAGCCTAAGAGCAAAGAACTATGGTAATATCTATTTTTCTGTTCACAGGAGAAATGTGCTGCTTGGTCTTTCCAAACAGGCGATTAAACGACTGCTGATTTGTTTCTATGTAGCCGATTAGTAATCAATTAGCAGCTAGTCTAAACGCTCCCATAAAATAAAGACAAAGAATGGCATTTACAATCCATATTGTATCATGTGTCAACATTGCTTCCTTCAGACTTTCACCCAATGAATATTTGATTGTTTTCAGCACATCACTGGATTGTGAATGAGACATCATTAGGATTTAATGGCAAATTTATATACATGCACATGAATTTATGCAATACTGTCCTCTCAGAGGAGCTAAAAACACTTTCACTAAGTAACACCTACAGTGTACGTCTGTTTTGGTACTCCTATGGTTTTTTTTTTTACAAATATGCAGCACCCTATTGTTAACCTTCAACCGTTCCTTTGACTGCTTTATTACTTTGTACTATGTTTTATGAAGACACACTGCTGTGAAAAAACTGAGCAATGCATTGCTTGCTGGAGGTGAAATGAATGTCATTGTCCAATCTTCAGATATATTGTTAGCAGTAAATGGTGTCATACGTTGATTCATAAAGTGTACCAGACTTGACATGAAGTTCCTAAATCAACAGGAACGTGGTGGAAGATGAAAAAGATGAATTTTCTACGTTCAAGAATATTGGGTTGCAGAAGGCGCACATGTAGGAAATAACTTTTTTTTTCATAATTTTTGCAATGTTTTGTAAAAAAATTTCTTTATGTATTTTTTATATATTTTCTATAGTTTTGAACCGTTATTTACTATGACGTTTATTTGACTTTTTTTGTACTTGATTTTTTGATACTGATTATATTGTTTGTTATCTGTATTCTCCAGTCTGAAGAAGATCAGGTGATTGACCGAAACGTCACATGTTATTAGTATGATGTTCATCAATAAATTTACTTTTTTTTGAGCATATCTTTTGAGTGCCGGATCCATTTATCTCATAACATTAGGGGATTGGCATCCCAAATCCTGGCACCACTGTCTAAAACAAGGAGTGACGTGCTTATTCTTCTCAAGTAGGAAAGAACGACCTACTAGTTTTTAAGAGGACCTGTTACCAGGCGGAAAGGGGTCAGCTTTTGCTTTTATTATGTTCCCGCTGATAATTTTTCGTTTGTTTCATTTTTTTAATGGAAAAAAACTATAAAAATTAGCATATTGGGCACGCTAAATAAAAAGACCTATATCTCTTGAAGCTTATGGCTCCAAAATAAAAACTAAAAAAAAATGAAATAATCATAGGAGCAGTGGTTATGCAGAGCTCATCATTCACAGAACTGGTAGATCGTCAGGAGATTAAGTAGTGTTTTTATCAAAACTGCAGCAAGCAGCCCAGTAAAAGACACATCACTAGAATATGGATCTCTGCCCGTACCTTATGCTGCTCTCAGATGGGGTAACAAAAACCTGGTGACAAATTATCTTTATATATTAAGTTAAACGTAGATACTGAAAAGCTGGGGAGGTGTAGAGAGACAATAATTGTGGGATTTCCAAAATTGTTGTTTCCATGTCTTTTATAGTATGAATCCCATATTTGTCATTTCTTGTATATGCAGAGTACAACAGCAGAGGTGTTTGCATTACATGATACGTTAATAAATGGTTTTGTGTGTGTGCACTACACGTCTTGGAAGGAAAAAATAATGTCATTTAGGCCTCATTAATACGTCCATGTTTAAACACGTACAAGAAAAGATGGAACCGGTATCTTAAGTGTTTGGTCCATGTGTCAGTCCTTATCATCAGTGTCATCAGATGGATAATTAAATAAATTACACAGTTCCTATACGTTGCAATATTAAATGCCGACCGTACATGGATATTACACTGATGTCATCCTTGTGCTCTATGTGTATTTCAGGGACCCATAGACTTGTATTGTGATGTTTCAAAAAGACAGAGAAAAAACAGCTTTCTATGAGTTTTTCCACATTCACATGGTCCGAGAAAAAAAACATGGACATTTAAACAGTCCCATAGATTATAACGTGCAAAGGCACATGTTCAATCCTAGAAATAAAAACAGAACATATACGTGCAACATGAATGTCTGAACAAGGTCTTATATTGAGGTGCAGAAAAAAATATATCAATCCACCAATAAGTACTAAATGACTCCTGAATCTAGCAATAATATAGAAATACCCATAGTATCACTACTCTAGGCTTTTTAATTTCAATGGTACTAATAAAAGTTAGGTTTTATACCTTTCTTTTCTATCATACACATATCTTATCTCTCCCTGCCTCCCTGCTAAATACACAGTTTGTACGTGAGAGGTTGTTACAGCAGCGTCGGCGCTCCTACACAAGTCCTCTTCCTAGCCCTTTCAGGGACGACAGCGGTTGCACTTACCCGTCCTTGTTCCCTCAGCGTCTGCTCCCTCCCAGGACCTGCACACGACATGCAGGTCTCCTGGGAGTGTGCTTATGGCACGAGCGCTCTGTCCCTTTAAAGGGAATCTGTCACCCCATTTTTGGCCTATAAGCTGCGGCCACCGCCATCAGGGGCTTATCTACAGCATTCTGGAATGCTGTAGATAAGCCCTCGATGTCACCTGAAAGTACAGAAAAACAAGTTATAAAATATTCACCCAGGGGCGTTCCGCCGTCAGGTCCGGTCCGGAGGGAGTCGCGGTCCGGTTCGGCGCCTCCCATCTTGTAGCGAAGCCGGCCTCTTCTTTCTGTCCTGTCGCTGCTCCTGTGCAGGGGCACTGCTCTGCCCTAGTGAGGGCAGAGCAGAGTACTGCAGTGCGCAGGCCCCGGGAAAGGTCAGAGAGGTCTGGCACCTGCGCACTGTAGTACTCTGCTCTGCCCTCACCAGGAGCCACGATAGGATGGAAAGAAGAGGCCGGCTTTGCTACAAGATGGGAGGCCCCGGACCGTGACTCCCTCCAGACCGGACTTGACGGCGGAACGCACCTGGGTGAGTATTTTATAGCTCGTTTTTCTTCACTTTCAAGTGACATCGGGGGCTTATCTACAACATTCCAGAATGCTGTAGATAAGCCCCTGATGGCGGTGGCTGCAGCTTATAGGGCAAAAATGGGGTGACAGATTCCCTTTAACCGCTACACAACCAGAGGTATTTTTGTTTTTGCGCTTTTTAGTTTTTTCTCCTTTTCTTCCCAGAGCCATAACTTTTTATTTTTCTGTCAATATGGCCATTTGAGGGCTTGTTTTTTGTGGGACAAGTTGTACTTTTTTTTCTAATTTGAGTGCTCTTCATTATTTCCATTCTCATACATATTTCCTCCTTTTACAGAATTTTGATATCTATGAGAATGGATGCCCACTAGATGTAATTCATATAAATGAGAAGTTTGGTTGGTACCATTGCTTTGAAATGATTACTGACATATATCCCCCACACTCGATATGATATGTTAATCGATTTATTTGTCCCTATTGGGTCAATTTACCTACTGACCATTTCATTACACCTCTTGAAGGTGTACCCCAGTCTACACGGTACGTTCACTTACCTGAGATACTTACCACAATCTAGCATTCATGACCACTCAGGTTCATTATTTAATATTTTCAGGCTGGTTTCTATCCCAACATATTGGATTGTGCTTACACTGAGCAGTCGGGTAGGTATCCCCATACCTCTCTTTTCCTTCCCAACTTCTCTTTTGTACTTTAACCCCTTCCCGACCCATGACGCCTACATCGACGTCATAAAAACCAGTGGTATCCCGACCCATGATGCCTACGTAGGCGTCATGCTATAAATCATGTTCCTGCGGGTCGGGTGACCAGGGTCACTGAAAGGTCACCCGTCCCGCAGTTACAAGACCCTTTGTGCATCATCACAGTTGGGGTGGCTTAACCCCCACGTGGCTACGATCACTTTGATTGGCTGTTAAAAGTGAAACAACCAATCAGAGCGATTTGTAATATTTCACCAATGAAATTTGGTGAAATATTACAATCCAGCCATGGCCGATGCTGCAATAGCATCTGGCATGACTGGACACCGAGATCTGACCCCCCCCACACCGAGTGACGGGGGCAATCGGCCGCTGTTAGTGTTGAGCATTCCGATACCGCAAGTATCGGGTATCGGCCGATATTCGCGTTATCGGAATTCCGATACTTAATTCCGATACTTTTTCCATATCGTATACCGGAATCGGAAGTTCCCATAATTCTTTGAGAGGCAATGTGATTTTAGTCAGCCAATGAGGAATCCTACGAAGTGTGGGCACATCCTGTAATGCTGCGGTCATCTTAACTAATGGCATGGCTGTGATTGGCTGCTGAAATGATGTCAGAATGCACTATAAAAGGCGCCGCCGCCATTTTAGCGTCACTGTGCTGTGAACTCAGTAAGGGACAGAACGCTACTCTGCTCACTCTGAGGGACAGTTAGATATTGCGATTTTGTGTACTACTGTGCTTGAGGCAGGCTAGTTTACCAACCGCTGTGTAAAGCTTCATTTTGCCAGTGTTGTTTTAACAGCTCTGTGCAAGGTGTGTGTGTGTGACAGTGCAGGTGACGCTGCAGTTTGCTCTGCATCCACCGCTGTTTGTAGGCATCTGCACGTGTCACTGACTCTTTTTTTTTTTTTTTTTTTTTTTTATTTTGTGGAATTGGTGCAGCTCCATTATATTAGAAAAAAAATCAAATCTATTAGTGTGACGTGCTTCCATCCGTATACAATACATTGGTTGCAAACACTATAGAACTACACAAAGGAGCTTTTCACAGATTGTGGACAGTTGTGTTTCAGTGTTCACTTCAGTCTGTGTTTTTTACTTTTTTTAGTGCAGATCACGCTCCAGTTACATGTTCAAGCACTGCTGCTTGTACTCTGCTGAGCGTGTCTCAGTGGCTCATCCTTTTCATTTATCTCCAATTGGTTCTGCTACATTCCATTTAAAATAAATCTAATCTATTAGACTAATAGATTAGATTTATTTTAAATGGAATGTAGCAGAACCAATTGGAGATAAATGAAAAGGATGAGCCACTGAGACACGCTCAGCAGAGTACAAGCAGCAGTGCTTGAACAAGTAACTGGAGCGTGATCTGCACTCAAAAAAGTAAAAAACACAGACTGAAGTGAACACTGAAACACAACTGTCCACAATCTGTGAAAAGCTCCTTTCTGTACTTCTATAGTGTTTGCAACCAATGTATTGTATACGGATGGAAGCGCGTCACACTAATAGTATTAGTGTGACGCGCTTCCATCCGTATACAATACATTGGTTGCAAACACTATAGAAGTACAGAAAGGAGCTTTTCACAGATTGTGGACAGTTGTGTTTCAGTGTTCACTTCAGTCTGTGTTTTTTACTTTTTTGAGTGCAGATCACGCTCCAGTTACATGTTCAAGCACTGCTGCTTGTACTCTGCTGAGCGTGTCTCAGTGGCTCATCCTTTTCATTTATCTCCAATTGGTTCTGCTACATTCCATTTAAAATAAATCTAATCTATTAGTGTGACGCGCTTCCATCCGTATACAATACATTGGTTGCAAACACTATAGAAGTACAGAAAGGAGCTTTTCACAGATTGTGGACAGTTGTGTTTCAGTGTTCACTTCAGTCTGTGTTTTTTACTTTTTTGAGTGCAGATCACGCTCCAGTTACATGTTCAAGCACTGCTGCTTGTACTCTGCTGAGCGTGTCTCAGTGGCTCATCCTTTTCATTTATCTCCAATTGGTTCTGCTACATTCCATTTAAAATAAATCTAATCTATTAGTGTGACGCGCTTCCATCCGTATACAATACATTGGTTGCAAACACTATAGAAGTACAGAAAGGAGCTTTTCACAGATTGTGGACAGTTGTGTTTCAGTGTTCACTTCAGTCTGTGTTTTTTACTTTTTTGAGTGCAGATCACGCTCCAGTTACATGTTCAAGCACTGCTGCTTGTACTCTGCTGAGCGTGTCTCAGTGGCTCATCCTTTTCATTTATCTCCAATTGGTTCTGCTACATTCCATTTAAAATAAATCTAATCTATTAGTGTGACGCGCTTCCATCCGTATACAATACATTGGTTGCAAACACTATAGAAGTACAGAAAGGAGCTTTTCACAGATTGTGGACAGTTGTGTTTCAGTGTTCACTTCAGTCTGTGTTTTTTACTTTTTTGAGTGCAGATCACGCTCCAGTTACATGTTCAAGCACTGCTGCTTGTACTCTGCTGAGCGTGTCTCAGTGGCTCATCCTTTTCATTTATCTCCAATTGGTTCTGCTACATTCCATTTAAAATAAATCTAATCTATTAGTGTGACGCGCTTCCATCCGTATACAATACATTGGTTGCAAACACTATAGAAGTACAGAAAGGAGCTTTTCACAGATTGTGGACAGTTGTGTTTCAGTGTTCACTTCAGTCTGTGTTTTTTACTTTTTTGAGTGCAGATCACGCTCCAGTTACATGTTCAAGCACTGCTGCTTGTACTCTGCTGAGCGTGTCTCAGTGGCTCATCCTTTTCATTTATCTCCAATTGGTTCTGCTACATTCCATTTAAAATAAATCTAATCTATTAGTGTGACGCGCTTCCATCCGTATACAATACATTGGTTGCAAACAATATAGAAGTACACAAACGGGCCTTTCACAGCTACTGAACATGGGTTTTTAATTTTTAACTAAAATATGTATTTTTTCAAATGACACAAATATAAGTAATGTTGAAGAGGAATAGTCCTACATCCATTGTTTGCACAATATTACAGGTGTACATCATGTCCCTTAATCAACAATGTATTATTATATTTACTTGTATGCTTTTATTTAAAAGCCAAGAACACAGAAGGATAACCTTCGCACTGCAGCTGTTGTCAAAGTTCAACCCACATTATGCACTTCCAACATTGCAGCATTTGAGGCATGATGTGAGTTGGATTGGTCAAAGTTATGGAGTGAGAAGGTTCACCATCAGTACCCTATAGCATAAGTATGCTTTTGTGTTAGCATTTGTGTTAGACATGTGGATATCTGCCATAATATGTCACAATTATTTAGTTACAGATTTGTTACCAACACTAATCATTGAATGGTTTTAAATTTGACGTTTCACTTGTTTACAGCTTAGAAATAAGGGTGTAGCCTGATATCTATGTGTAGCACTAGCCACTTTAACATGTCATGTTTTTTTAAACATGTGTAGGTAGGTAGCAGTAATTTTTGCCGGACACACAGCAGGGGAACAGCAGGCGTTACTGAACCCCACTATCACTATAGCTTGTGTATTGGTCTGTGGACACGACACTTCTGAGCAGCAACTGGCAGTGTTGTAGCCCAGGGAGTATAGCTCAGGTGGTAGAAAGATGAACATAACAGGAGACATGGAAAACGTTGTCAACCAGTTAGTTAATCTGAAACCGGACAGGCAAATTCAGGCGAGATCCATGCCTAGTTCATTTTCAGAAAAGTAAGCCGTTCTACATTATCGTAGGATAGTCGCATGCAACGGTCTGTTAGTACACCACCTGCAGCAGTAAAGACGCGCTCCGATAATACACTGCCAGCAGATCAAGCCAGCACCTCCAATGCATACTGGCTAAGCTCTGGCCATGTATCCAGCTTAGAGACACAAAACTTGAATGGGGAAGAGCCATCTGGGAGTACACTGAGAGGGCAAGACATGTAGTCTGTCACCATCTTACGGAAATGTTGCCTCCTGCTGACTGGAGCCGTCTCGGATGGTGTAGACATTGGTGGCGCTGCCACAAAACTTCGACACATTTGGAACATACTGTTCTTGCCCTGTGCAGAGGCGCTGCTTGTGCTCCCTCTTGTTGCAGAGCTGTCTCCACTGCCTCGACGCACAGAGCTGCTTTGTAAATCAGTAGCAGCAGCAGTGCTCTCGGCTGGAATGGAGAACATTATGGATTGCACCAGTGTGTCTTGGTACTTCCGCATTTTACGCTCCCGGTTCAACGGTGTGATGAGGCTTTGTAAGTTGTCCCGGTAGCGAGGGTCTAGGAGGGTGTACACCCAATAATCAGACGTGGTGTGAATGTGTTCGATGCGGCGGTCGTTTCTCAGCCACTGCAGCATGAAATCAACCATGTGCTGCAGACTCCCAACTGGCCAAGAAACGTTGTCCCCTGCAAGAGGCGTCATCTCCGCCTGCTGTGCATCACCCCACCCTTGGTCTACATACTGACTAGAGCATTGTCTACCTCCCTCTGGAGCGATGTCTTCCTCCTCCATTGACTCCTCCTCATCCTCCTCACAAAGTCCTTCAAATACATATAAATTTACAAAATTTAAAACTCAAAATTTAAAAACTTTGTATCATAATTCTGTAACATCAGTTTATGGAAACACAATAGCATTACAAAAGGATAGACAAAAAATGTACATTATGTGCTTTGTAAATACATTAAAAGTTTGTAATGGTTATGAAAATATAGACAGCGACTCTGGAGGTTCAATTGTTGATACAGCATGGTACTTTGAAAGTCCTCCAGCCCTTTGTGAGGAACCACGTTGCGCTGACTGTCCAGAAGGTGATGGAATTTGTGACTCCTCATCCTCCTCACAAAGTCCTTCAAATACATATAAATTTACAAAATTTAAAACTCAAAATTTAAAAACTTTGTATCATAATTCTGTAACATCAGTTTATGGAAACACAATAGCATTACAAAAGGATAGACAAAAAATGTACATTATGTGCTTTGTAAATACATTAAAAGTTTGTAATGGTTATGAAAATATAGACAGCGACTCTGGAGGTTCAATTGTTGATACAGCATGGTACTTTGAAAGTCCTCCAGCCCTTTGTGAGGAACCACGTTGCGCTGACTGTCCAGAAGGTGATGGAATTTGTGACTCCTCATCCTCCACCTCTTCCAAAACCTCATGCCTTAGTGCTTGCAGTGTTTTTTGAAGCAGGCAGATAAGGGGGACAGTCAGGCTGACTAGTGCATCATCTGCACTCGCCATCCGCGTTGACTCATCAAACACACGCAAAACGTGGCAGATATCCTTCATAGAGTTATTCGCCACTCATTACACTGGCAGTGGCTGCCCATTCATTATAGGATCCAATTCTAATTACTGGTTCTCACCAACATAGCTCTCCACAGCGCAGCACCCCCCTACATCTCCTCCCTTATTTATATTTATCGGCCTAACCGACTGCTGCACTCTGCAAACGACCTTCGACTAACCTCTGCACTAATCCGTACCTCCCACTCCCAACTCCAAGACTTCACCCGCGCTGCGCCAATCCTCTGGAATGCTCTACCCCAAGAAATTAGGACTATCCGCAATTTGGATGGTTTCAGGCGCTCCCTCAAAACACATTTGTTCACAGTGGCCTATCACATTCACTAATCAAAGTCATTCTATGTGTAATTCTGTGTGTGTAACCCATTCACTATCTCCATGCATCCCTCACTTCCTTAAAATGGCTGGACCATCATTGTAAAAACACCATTGTATATAAACACCTGTACTTTGTATCTCCCACACCTCATTGTAGATTGTAAGCTTTCACCAGCAGGGGCGGCTGATTTTGCTTTAATTATTGTATTGTTAACGTTGTTACTTATGACTCGTGTTTTGAAACTGTTAAACTGTAAAGCACTGCGGAATATTATGGCGCTATATAAATAAATAATATTATTATTCTTATTATAGAGGCCCACTCAGTAGTGGTGAAGTGTGAACGCCGCAAATTGCGAGTTGACTGCGCCTGATGCAGCTGATACTCCATTACTGTTGGCTGCTGCTCACACAACCGCTCCAACATATGTAACGAGGAATTCCACCTGGTGGGTACGTCACATATAATGCGATGTTCATGAAGGTGAAATCTGCGTTGCAGAGCTGCAATCAGCGATCTGGCCATGCTGGAACGTCGCAAGTGAGCGCACTCTAGGCGGACCTTGTGCAGCAGTGCATCAAGATCCGGATAGTCCCTCAAAAAACTCTGCACGACCAAGTTGAGCACATATGACAGACATGGTATGTGAGTGAGGTTGCCAAGGCCCAGAGCTGACACCAGATTTCGGCCATTGTCACACACTACCAAGCCTGCCTGTAGATTCTCTTCCAAAAACCACACGTCGCTCTCCTGCTTTATGGCATTACAGAGCTCCTGCGCTGTGTGGCTAAGATTCCCCATGGAAATTAATTTCAGGATGGCCTGTTGACATTTGGACACGGCTGTGCTCATATCGGTCGCAACAGGTAAACGTTCACGGGTCCATGTGGAGGTAGACCGTGACGGCTCCTGCAGCGATGATTCTGAGGAACTGGAATAGGAGGAATCAATGTGTACAGACTTGATTCCTGCAATCCTTGGAGTTGGCAGAACACGTACAGCGCCACTCGCAAGATCAGTACCCGGCTGCACAACATTGACCCAATGGGCAGTGAGGGAAAGGTATTGTCCCTGGCCATGGGTGTTAGAACCCTCTTGTTAGGTTTTGTTTCAGTTTGCTGGTCACATGACCTTTTTTCCCTATTTAGTCTGGCTCCGCCCTTCTGGCTTTGCTTGACTTCATTGTATTATCTACTGTTAAGCTAGCCGGGTGCTTAGGTGCCTTAATCTGTGAGTTTTGCTTGATGTTAGGATCACAAAGTATTTATTTTTCTGTTTAATTATCCATGCTACAATTTATGTTAGGAGGTGTCCACCTTTTCTCCCAGTCCCTAGATCTTGTAGGGATTACTCCCTCGCAACTATAGGTCTTCGTTCACACTAGATGAGGACTTTAGGGGGTCTGGTCGCAGGATCAGGTTCCCCGTTACATCGTAGGGATTCAGCTTAGTTGTATTGTAGGGACAGAATTCCCTTCTTTCCTTACTGGTTGTAGCAGATCATAACAATGGGTACTGGTCCACGCATCGGTGGTCAGGTGGACCTTGCTACTGAGGGCTTTTAGTAGCGCATGTTTAATTTTTCCCTCAACATGCTTTTGCAGACCAGGGACGGCTTGCCTGCTGAAATGAAATCGGCTTGGCACATTGTATTGTGGATTGACAATGATATTCAGTTACGGAAACTGTCTGTCTCCACCAGCCTGAATCACAGCATTTCAAGGGACAGGAGTTTTGCAATGCCAGCATTCAGAGCCTGTGCTCGTGCATGGTTTGCGGAGTATGGCCGTGTTTTATCCCATGCCTGTGCTACCGCTGGCTGTTTTGTGGCCTGGGAGTGTGAGGATGACAGGGAACTTGCTGCTGTGTGTGGAATAACAGTTTGTCTCTGGACAACAGTGGCCGAGGTTCTTCCATGGCGATCCTGTGAGGAAGCATAACCAGCTGTGTGTGAGCTCGATGAAGAGGCTTCAACACAACCTGAAGATGTAGGTGCTGCTGTAGGTTGGCCTACATCTCCAGTGTGTCTTTGTAACTCAACTACGTGCTTTGTCCGCACATGTTTCCACATATTTGTGGTATTGAGGTGACTGACACTTTTAGCTATTTTTAATTTTTGATTACACAGCTTGCATTTCACATAGCAAATATCATGTGCAAGTGTGTGAAAAAAGGACCACGCAGTGCAAGTCCTGGGAGCGCACGTTTTGACTTTTGGAAGACAACTGCTCCGAACAGGTGCCAAACTGGAGGCTACAGGCAACCGAGTCTGCAGCCTAACTCTCCCTCCTGTTTGTACCGTTGGGGCAATGTCTTCCTCTATCTTCCTTCTATCACTAACCATTTCTCTAGGCCTCTCCCAGCTTTCAACCAAAGTACTGGTTCTCACCCACAAAGCTCTCCACAGTGCAGCACCCCTCCTACATCTCCTCCCTCATTTCTATCTATCGGCCTAACCGACTGCTGCGCTCTGCAAACGACTTTCGACTAACCTCTGCACTAATACGTACCTCCCACTCCCGACTCCAAGACTTCTCCTGCTCTACGCCAATCCTCTGGAATGCTGTACCCCAAGAAATTAGGACTATCCACAATTTGCATGGTTTCAGGCGCTCCCTCAAAACACATTTGTTCAGAGCGGCCTATCACATTCACTAATCAAAGTCATTCTATGTATTCTGTGTAAGTGTGTGTGTGTCTCTAGCCCATTCACTATCTCCATCCCTCAGTCCCTTAAGATGGCTGGAACATCATTGTAAATGCACCATTGTATATAAACACCTATACTTTGTATCTCCCCCATCTCATTGTACATTGTAAGCTGTCACGAGCAGGGGCGACTTATTTAGCTTAAATTATTGTATTGTTAACGTTGTTACTTATGACTTGTGTTCTGAAACTGCTAAACTGTAAAGCGCTGCGGAATATGATGGCGCTATATAAATAAATATTATTATTATTCCTCTGAGCTGCTCCCACCACCTTCCTGTTCTTCATGCCATGTTGGGTATTGGACCTCATCATCTCCACTACCCTCTTCCAACACCTGCTGTTGGGTGGTCTGGCCAGCACCATGCTCAACAGAAACTGGCACCTGGGTCTCATCATCATCATCAGATGCGTTCTGCGGTGTGCTGACCATCGGCACTGTCTCACCCGCCTCTTCAGATTCAGAGAGACACAGCTGTTGCGCATCACTGCATACTCCCTCTTCTTCACATTACAGAATGCTGCTTGGCTGGGCCCCTGTTTGCAAGCCAATAGATTCTGAGAACAGAAGCAGACACTCAGCTGGCTCCTGTACAGAACTCTCTGACTGCCTGGGCAATTTGCCAGGCGGTGAAGAGACAGATGGTTGCCCAACAGTGCTGTGGTCCTGAGAGGAGGTGGAAGCAATTGAAGTCGATGCATTGGCTGAGATCCAAACAACAACGGCTTCAATTTGTTCTTCCCGCAGCAGGGGGGTACTCCGAGCTCCTACAAAAGTGCGCATAAAGGAACGCTCACGGCCCGGGGAAAACTGGTGGATGCTGTGTCACTGGGGGCCGCAGCAGCCACAGAATCCCCACGTCCTCTCCCTGAAGAAACTCCACGACCACGTGCCTTACTCCCTGCCTTCTTCATCTTGGTAGATTGATAAAGAAAGTCTGAAAAGTTATAAGGCCTAAGTGTGGTTATTCCGCAGAGACTGCAGTGAACACTGCACACAACTGTTCAGTAGGTGTGAAAGGCCCCTTTGTGTACTTCTATAGTGTTTGCAACCAATGTATTGTATACGGATGGAAGCGCGTCACACTAATAGATTTTATTTATTTGTAATAGAGTGGAGCAGCAACAATTAGAGAAAAATTTCAAGGATGTGCCAGTGACACACGCTCAGCAGACTACAACCAGCAGTGGTTGAAGAACTAACTGGAGCGTGATCTGCACTCCAAAAAGGAAAACCTCAGACTACAGTGAACACTGCACACAACTGTTCACTACCCAACGCGTCTCAGCAGGAAGGCAGTCTGTGCGTCAAAACAAAGGCGCAAGCATACATCCACGTACCCTGTTTATAAAGCTATATAAAAAAAATTATGTAGTAGTGACGCACACTTTATTGAGGTACAGTATTACATCGCCATTCACCATCTGTGGCTATGCAGTCTCATCTATATATACCTTATCTATCCGTTGTCATGCTTGCAAGTCGACAGTCAGGCATAAATAGCAATTTTCACTATGCACTATGCACTTTTTAAAGGTTATGTTTGTTAATAAACATGATTATTGCCACATATTATGAGTATTACATGATGGAAATTGTATAATTTTGTATAAACTGTTTAGTGACATTATTCAGCAAATGTAACATTTTAGTAATGTCACAGATAACTTGTAATGCTGATGATGTTTTGAAGTCAGACATTCATTGTCTATACAATAAAAATGGTGTACATACTGTTACTTATCCATCATTAATGGATTCAGATATGTACTTGTATGCTTTTATGTACAACCGTATAGCAGATTCCTTAACTAATTTATTTTGTGGTTTGCATTGCTGTTCAACATGTTAATGTATGTGTTTATGTTTGTCAATTCTTTATTTATCTAGATATTAGTTTAAATGAAATCATCATCTTATGGTAGTAAAGGTTATCTTTCTCTTGTTTGAAGTATAGACATTTAAAATTGACAGGTAACAAGGAAATTACTTGATCTAGTATTTAAACATCCTCCTTGACCCTGGGCTCCAACACCGCCAGTTGTTGCTCGGAAGTGCTGTTAGCACAGTCAACACTTGCTCCTGTGTTACTGGGGTTCAGTAACGTCAGCTGGTCCTCGGTTGTGCCATTGGCTCTTTTCCTTCTGCTGCCCCTCCGGGTTCCAGTACCGTCAGCTGGTTCTCCGCAGTGCCTTTGGCCTAGGTGCCTCCATCTTGGTATCCGAGTTCCAGCAACGTCTGCTGGTCCTTGGTAGTGCTTTGGAGCACAGGTACCTCCTGCTTAGTAACCGTGTCCCAGTAACGTCAGCTGGTCCTCGGTTGTGCCATTGGCTCTTTTCCTTCTGCTGCCCCTCCGGGTTCCAGTACCGTCAGCTGGTTCTCCGCAGTGCCTTTGGCCTAGGTGCCTCCATCTTGGTATCCGAGTTCCAGCAACGTCTGCTGGTCCTTGGTAGTGCTTTGGAGCACAGGTACCTCCTGCTTAGTAACCGTGTCCCAGTAACGTCAGCTGGTCCTCGGTTGTGCCATTAGCTCTTTTCCTTCTGCTGCCCCTCCGGGTTCCAGTACCGTCAGCTGGTTCTCCGCAGTGCCTTTGGCCTAGGTGCCTCCATCTCGGTATCCGAGTTCCAGCAACGTCTGCTGGTCCTTGGTAGTGCTTTGGAGCACAGGTACCTCCTGCTTAGTAACCGTGTCCCAGTAACATCAGCTGGTACAAGATTGTGCTACAAATACAAGATACGGAACAAGAGACACAAGAACAATAAGCAGAAGATCTAAAAGCAGAAGAACATGAAGTATAAGACCAAAATGAAGAGCAAAATATATGCTCTAAATTCTAAGCAGAAGAAGACTAAGCAGTGTATGGGGGTGAGTCCGTTCCTCCTCGTGGTGCCCCTGGAAAATGCCTGCTGCTGCAGGCTAAACTGAACACGGACAAATACTGTTGTAATTTAAATCTTTTGTGACAGCAAGAACGGAAGGATGAAAAATTCATACTTTGACAGATTACAAGTACAGGATTCTCTGTCACAAATAAGAATATGATGAAGAAGATGAAGCAGAATATGAATAAGAATAATAGTTTAATAAGAAGAATATGAGTAATGTTAACAAAGATGAATAGCAAGAAGTTTAAGAAGAAGATAAAGAAGGTGAAGATGAAGAATAATTTGATGAAAAAGATGATGCTGCAGAAGATTATGAAGGAGAAAGTGTGTGAAAAGTTAAAAAGGTGAAGATGAAGAGCATGGAAGTTGTGTAATATACATATTTGCCAAAATATAAAAAACGTTAACATTGTCAATTTCTTCGTCAATCCGAACATCTTTAAAAAAAAAAATATTTATGCTATTCCATTTGATTGGGTTAAACATCTATGCCTTTAATGTCTCCTCAACCTTCCACAATACATTCTACATTACTCTTTCTTGTTTTCCTTCATGTACAATTAACCAACAAGGCAAGAATGGGTTTTTTTTAATTTCGATATTTTGTTCCCATAGACTTACATGGGACTTCCGGTATCGATATCGGGTATCGCCGATATTTTAGTGATATCGGCGATACCATTCCGATTCCGATACTTTAGGATATCGGAAAGTATCGCTCAACTCTAGCCGCTGTCACTGGCGTACTATTATGCCCAATGTCGGAAAGGGGTTAAGAGTTGCTAAAATGTCCCCATCCAATAGCTGGAGGACATCTAGTATATAAGGCATCCTTCCATATTGGAGGTGCCCTAGCAACTTTAGTGTTTCCTGCTCTGTAGTTGTTAGGTCCCTATACCCGTGCTCTCTGTGCCTATTTGTCCGTCCACCTATATGGAGGTGGCGGGGACCCTCACGTGCCTCCTCTCTTCTATATACCATGCACATGTGTCACATGTGGCACCCTGTTGGAGGAGCCCAGGGTGCGCTCTCCTGAGGAGGTCTGCTACATCCAGGGAGTGATCGACGAGAAGAAGCGGCGAGCATGCCGCATTGTGAAGGAGTTACAGTGCCCCGGCGGGTGACCAGCAGCTTTATCAAGTACTTTAACCCCCATGAGGGGTTACGGATTCATTCTGGAGACCGGCACTGGAGACAAAGTATATGTAAATGCCAGATACATTGCCTTCAAGGGTCTTCTTAAATTGTGGGACCCAGTCACATTTGTAAAAGAGCAAAGGCCCTGAGTGCTATATGCGGTGGCTGTAAGGATGGCCTCCAGTCCAGAGGAAGGATGACCGCGGGAGGCCCAATGTTGTGAGAGGCCGACTTCAATGGCCTCAGCTTCTGCAGCTAGACAGGAGGAAGCGGCGCCTGGGCAAAATGTGGCTGCCGCCGATGCATCACCAGAGCCAGAAGTCCTGGGAGCAATGGGACTGCCGCTGGAGGGAGCACGGAGTAGGAGAAACAGCAGAAACTCCTCCAGCGGATCCTCGGCTCATACGTACATTGTTGCACAGTGCTCATATGCGGCCCACTATTCTAATCAGCGGCGGTGTATAGACTGATGTGTCCCTGTTTTGCAAAAAAAAAAATGTTCTGCAGGTTGCACCTGAGGAATAAAAGGTTTCTAAAAGGGCAGTGAGCCCTATATAGCACCAAGGACTGGGTGCCCGTGGTGGTCAGTGTGGTCACGAGTATGGATCTTTTTGTCTGTTTTCCTTCCCCCTCCTCCAACTAAGCACCCATTGCACACCCCCTGTTGGATTACAGGGCTGGAATACTACAAGGGTTAATCACTATGAACTATGTGCGTGGCTGCTTTGAGAACTGAACTTTTTTTAACCTTGAACTTTACCCTCTTTTAACCCTGGACTGTCCCCTGTTAAAAGCAGCCCATCACTGTTTAGAGGCCCATGATCCACTAAAAGGAGGGAGTGGGAGAGATCTGTGCAGGAGGACCCGAGGAGCGAGCTGGGTCAGGACTACATGGACTATTGCTAAGTTGGCTGTCGGGCCAGTGTGTTTGATTATAGTGAGCACCATATGTGAGTGGGTCCCAGGAACCACGGGACTGGGGTCAGTCAGACCCGTTTAAGAGTAACTGGAACTCTTTGATTCTGGGCCTCCAACCCAGTGAAGCTGAGGTCACGTTGACTCATCGGCGGCATCATATAGAGACAATATTGGTTTTATGAACATTTTATAAGCTATTTTGGGTTTACAGGAGCCATTATGGTCGCGGACGACCATATTTTGGGAGAGAGGAGTGTAAGATGGTGGCGGGGACCTTCACGTGCCTCCTCTCTCCTATATACTGGGCATGTGTGTCACATGTGGCACCCTGATGGTTCACTAACATCTTATATTGTCATGTTTAATGATCTCATAATGAGTAATGTATTGTCTCTTAATGATATAACATTGTAATGTGACTGTATTTGTACATATTTAGCTTAGATACAGAATGAGTTAAACTGTTGGGAGGAGTTAAAAAGGGGGACTGTGCAACAGGCTTACAGGAAAAGGATTTCCTGTTCTTACAGCAGTGCCCGGGCAGGCTTGCTCAGGGCAAAATGCTCTCCACAGCCAGGAACAGAAGGTGCCCCGGTCGAGGGGACAGAAGCTGCCGCAGACTGATGGGCAGTGTGGACGGGCACTGATGCTGTGGGAACGACTCCAGAAAGAATGTGGGTTCCCAAACCTGGATTGAAGCCATTCGTGTTGTGCAGTCTACTGAAGTTGCAGGGACAGAGCAGGAAGCATTGTGTTGTTTGCAGTAAAGTTTTCCCATTATAACAGAACTATGGCTTGTGGTGTTTCCTGAGTACTCCTCCTCAGTGACTGAAGTGAATGTGTGATGAAGGTAACTGACCGTACCGCAGGACTGGGACTTCACTTGTCTTTTCATGTACAAGGTGCCGGGGTGCTCACTAACTGTGACTTAGTGGACTCGCCCATGACTACCAACCCATGCCACCTTGTTACACATCCTGTCTACTTCTGTTCAAGTCCGTCCTGCTGAACCCTTACCTAAATTTGTCCTGCCTGATCCTGGTCTGTCTAAACTACACTTGTGCCACTATAGTCACCTCCTGCCTAGTCTGAACCAGCACCTGTGAGCCTGCATCTGTCATTCCGTATCTCGGTCCGTCCTGTGTTCCTATATCAGCACAGCCTTAGCCATCATGTTAACCAGTTTCTGGCCTGTCCTGCTTCCCTGTCCCCCTTGAAGGTCAGCTGCCAGGGCTCCATGGGTCCATCCTGAAGTAGCAATTTGGAGCCAAGTCTAACCCCACCATCAGGGGCTCTAGCAAAGCGTCAGGTGCTCACTATGTTTCGTCGGACTGTGGCACAGTGTTTCCACATAAATTATCAAAGGTTAAAAGGATCCCTATTTACATTGATATTCTAGCTGGTACATATTGCTATATATTACAAAAAAAAAATCATATTTGTGCCATGACTAGTCCGGTGGGGCATTACTCCACCAAGTTAGTTTGCCCTCAGATTTTGTAATCACACCCAGGGGAGGGAAATTGACTACAAAGTCAGACCTAGCCAAGTAATCTGCATTGTCTACTGCCTCCAGCTCAAGGGATATGCAGTACTGTACTGTTTGCCACTTCTGGGAGAGGAGTGCATGCAGACTTAAGCTTCCCTCTGCTGTCAGCTGCTGCTCCCTATGTGGGTTGACCAATACACGGTTCCAATCAGTTTTCGGCTTATCGCTAGTCTACCCTGTGTAATGCAACCTGGGATAGTGGTGTTAACAGCAGCACATCAAGTTAGCACACAGAGGGAGCTGGCAGCAGAGAAAAGTTTTAATATGTTCTGCTCTCTTAGGTTATCCAACTCTGGGAGAAGTGATGAGCGTAAATTGTGAGCTGGAGGCAGTAGACAATGCCAGTGCCTTGGCTCATCCTGTCGCTGAAATAGATTATATTAATCATGTCGGCTGCATATGATTACAGGATTTCAGAGCCGGACTAGTCAAGGGAAGTGGCGTAGGACTAGTCATGATTCATTAGCATATAAATATGGGGCATGATAGTTGCTTTTTACAATATAAAACCATTTGTGTGTGACAACAAGCACTGTATTTGAATGCAAGGATAAGACAATGTATCACTAACGAGGCGATTTGGCAATCTTCTGGGACCTGGTTGGATCCCTTTAATATCCTGGTGCTCGATATCTCAACATATTCTTTGGATGCAGTTCTCTTTGTTTGAGGGGATAAGGCTATATGAAAAGGACTGTGATGTCACTGCCCGTCTCAAGTGCTAATATTCATTGACACAACTGTAAAGACGATATGCTATCAAGAAATTATGGGGGCAGAAATGATGGGGAGAAAGGTTTCTAGAAAGTGAACCAAATATGTAGAAGAAAAATGGTTAAAAATTATAAAAGTTTATATGTGTGGCATGAAATTAAATTACAAAGATACAACAGAGCCTCAGTCTGCAATAACCACAATTTTGAGAAAAATGGGATAAAGTAGGATTGTATGTGAAACTAAACAAAGTTTAGGAAGCAATTTTACGTCTGACCATTGCAATCTATATTACAGCTGTTGTATTGGCATTTGATCATATTAATTTACAGCATTGCAAAGAGTAGAAAGCAATACAAGACTTTATTCTTTGATGCTCAGTGATGTTTTATTTATAGATATAGATAGCTTTGTGCCCACGCGCATGGTAAGACCCTTGGACCCTTCTTTCTGGGTAGATCCCAAGGGACTTTTTCTGCCAGCCATTGTATGACATTTAATTCCCTCTTGAATGGTAATTTATATGCCTACAGAATTGCTTCTATAATCACCTGTCTATCCTCAGCGGATTGCATTGACATCGTTCATTGAAGGTCAATTTTATTTCAAAGTAAAAACGCAGTCACTGGAGATGCTAAACCAATGATTATTCCTCAGTAGTATTTCAGAGTGTTAATCTGTGAAATTATTTTGAACAGTAGAAAGCTTAGAAGTGGAACCCAGAAGAGATTCTATTACAATCTTTCTGTTCGAAACAGATACACACTGAAGGAGCAAGTTCATTAAATGAGAACGAACAAGTTCTTGCTGCCAAAGGCTTAGGTCTGTGTAATTTTTCATTTTTCACAAAACCATTTTACAATTAATACTTTTGCAAATATTTTTTTTAGTATGAATTTGATTTCTAAATGCTAAATTAATTATCTTTCTAAATAGTCTGGATTAACCTCTCCCTGCCGAGGCCAATTTAAACTTTTTTTGTTTTTGTTTTTTCTTCCCATTATTCCAAGAGCCATAACTCTTTTATTTTACCGTCCACATAGCCGTATAAAGGTTTCTTTTTTGCAGGACGAATTATACTTTTGAATGACATTGAGGCTGCGTTCCCAGCCTGGCCAATTAACTGCAGTGACCTCCCTCTGGTGAGATCACCGCTAGCAAAGTGAAAAAAAGTCTCACGACGCAGAGGCGAGTTCACCGCAGTTCAAATTAATGGCAGTGAAATTCTCCTGGTGAACTGCGGTGAAGTCGCCTCTGCACCGTGAGACTTTTTCCCAAGGTGCTGAAATCACTGCAGTTCAATGGCATGGGTGGGAACCAGCCTCAGTGACCTTTAGTAACAGCTGGTCACTGAAGCTGTATTCGCAGCAGCTCATTCATCAGTGGTTCTCAGCCTGGAATGCATCTTTCATCTTGGCAATGTCCAGGTTGAAAACTATTAATCCCCAGACATGGATAACGTCGTCGTAGGAGAAAATGTCGGACAGGTGAGGGCTATTGTTGTTTATTATTTTTGTTTTATTACAGGAGACCAGGGATTCAATGGAATGGGCGTTAGGTGAGTATAACTATGCTTGCTATTATTAAATATAAAAAGGATAAGTGTGTTTTATTTTTATTTCAAATAAAGGACATTATTCTGGCTGTGTGTTTATTTACAATGCAACTATAGCATTAGTAATGGATAGGCGTTGTCAAAAATGGGGGGCGGACCCCACCCACCCCACCCCGTTTTTTAATTCTTTATTTAAAGAATTAAAAAAACAGCATGTGGACCCCTCTCCTACTCTCACTTTTATTGCCGGCAGCAGTCGTTGGCTGATGGGAGCAATAGTCCCATTAGCTGACCACATATGTTCTTAAAATGTTAATACCTATATATAAAGTTAAAAAGGGTCCACCATTTACAAAAGAAAATGGTCATAACTAGAGATGAGGAAATATTTCAATGTTCAGTTCGGATTGCGCTGGCTACACTGCTACAGGCTACACGCATGAAGGAGACCCAACCAGGAGTACAAAAATTAGTGGCAGACACTAACAATGTACAGTGCCTACAAGTAGTATTCAACCCCTTGCAGATTTAGCTGGTTTGATAAGATGCAAATAAGTTAGAGCCTTCAAACTGCAAACGAGAGTAGGATTTAATAACAGAAGCATAAATCTTACAAAACAAAAAGTTATGTTGCTCAGTTGAATTTTAATAAATTTTAAACATAAAAGTGTGGGTCAATTATTATACAACCTGTTGTGAATGGGTTTGAGATGAGTTCTGAGCAGAGCCTCCCTCTGGTGGTTACAAGCGGTACTAGTGAGGATTGTGAAGACTGGGAATCAGGTGTTACTGATTGGTCTTATTTAAGGGAATCATTTTCCCATCAGGGTTGCCGGTGATCAATTGTTCTGGTCTGAATCCTTCTTTCCAGTTTCCCTTGTAGCCTGCTGTGTCGTGTCTGCATCTCCTGCTATCAGATAAGACAATTTCTTATTTTGTGTTTTTGCTATATTTTTGCATTTGGTCCTGCACTTCTGTGGGGGCCTTCAGGGTCCCCTCCGGGGCTTTTGCCCTCTCAGTTTAGTCCAGCCACTGTGTTTTGTACTTTTGCTTTTTCCAGTTTCTTCAGTGGCTGCTGTTTTTGTTACACCAGAGAACTAATTTAGGTGGTAGAGGTCGTGTGATCTCAGGTGATTTTGAAATTAGTAGAGTTGGCGCTTTTCAGGGTTTTCTGGGATTGCAGTAAGTGTCCTTCCTATCCTTTTCTATTTAGATAGTTTGGGCCCCAGCGTTTGCTCATACTATTTTCTTTCTGTGTCAGTATTTCCTCTTGTCTAACAGCCATTACATGTTTGGGGGCTTTCTATTATCTTTGGGGTTCTGCTCTGGGGCAGATAGCTTTCCTATTTCTATCTTTAGGTGTAGTTAGTTTCTCAGGCTGTGACGAGGCGTCTAGGACCAACGTAGGAACGCTCCACGGCTGCCTCTAGTTGCGGTGGTTAGTCAGGGTACTGCAATCTCATAGATTCCAACTGCTCTGGTGTATTTCCTTTTTTGCCTGCACTCCTCAGCTACCGTAACATAACAGTATCACCGGCCCTAAAAATTGTATGGTACTCACAGAAGGGAAAAAATATTTTGAAGGAAGAAAAGTTGTCAGAGATATTTTTCTGTTTGTTGCATTTTTTTTTTTTTTTTTTTCCCTCTGTATCTCTGGTGCTGGGGAGGATCTTTTCTCCCAATGGAGTTTGCACAGTTGTCTGGCCGTGTGGATCAGCTTGCCACTGAGGTTCAGAGTATTGCTGCATATCTTGCTAGGTTGCCTGTTGTGGAACCTAGGATCCCCATGCCAGATTTGTTTTTAGGGGATCGAGCTAAGTTTCAGAATTTCAAAAATAATTGTAAATTGTTTCTTGCCTTAAAATCTAAGTCCTCAGGAAACGCAGCGCAGCAGGTTCAAATTATCATCTCTCTCCTGTGCGGCGATCCTCAAGATTGGGCTTTTTCCCTGACACCTGGGGATCCTGTTTTGAGTGATGTTGATGCATTTTTTCAGGCTTTGGGGTTATTGTACGATGAGCCTAATGTCACTGATCAAGCTGAAAAAGCCTTGTTGGCATTAAATCAGGGGCTTGATGACGCTGAGTTATACTGTCAGAGATTCCGTAGGTGGGCAGTCCTGACCAAATGGAATGATGACGCTTTGGCGGCCCTTTTCCGGAAGGGTCTGTCGGATAATGTAAAGGATGTTATGGTGGGATTCCCTGTCCCCTCTGGTCTCAATGATTCTATGTCATTGGCGATTCAAATTGACAGACGTTTGCGTGAGCGGAGAAGTATGCGTGGAGTGGTGTTGCCTTGTGAGCCAGCTGCTGAGCCCATGCAGTGTGATGGAGTGGTGTCTGGGGCACAGCGTCATGAGTTTCGAAAGCGCAATGGGTTATGTTTCTACTGTGGTGATGCCTCTCATGCTATTTCAGTCTGCCCTAAGCGGGGAAGACATTTTGCACGCTCAGTTGTCTTGGGTAGTGTTCAGACTAAGTTTTTATTAACTGTCACTCTGATATGCTCTCTGTCCTCATTTTCTGCTCAGGCTTTCGTTGATTCTGGAGCAGCTATTAACCTGATGGATTATGATTTTGCTAAGCGTTGTGGGTTTTCCTTGATACCCCTACAGAAGTCTATTCCTTTACTGGGGATCGATTCTACCCCTTTGGCTGAGAATAAACCCCAGTTTTCTACTCAGGTGATAATGAGGGTTGAACCTGATCACCAGGAGTGCTGCAAATTTTTGGTTCTATATAATCTGCATGACATTATAGTGCTGGGTTTCCCTTGGTTACAGTCTCATAATCCTGTTTTGGATTGGAAATCTGTGTCTGTAACCAGTTGGGGCTGCCAATGTGTTAGTGCCAACACTCCTGTTTTTTCTGCCTCCCCCAGGCTGAGGATGTTCCTGACTTTTTGTTTGATTTTTCTGATGTGTTTAGCGAAAGTAAATCTGCATCCTTACCTCCCCATAGGAGCTATGACTGCGCTATTGAATTAGTGCCGGGTAGTAAATTCCCTAAGGGTCGCCTTTTTAACTTGTCTGTACCTGAACATGACGCTATGCGGTCTTATATCAAGGAATCATTGGAGAAGGGTCATATCAGACCATCCTCTTCACCCTTAGGTGCCGGTTTTTTCTTTGTGGCCAAAAAAGATGGTTCATTAAGGCCGTGTATTGATTATCGTCTCTTGAACAATATTACTGTGAAATATCAATACCCGTTACCCTTGATTTCTGACCTGTTTTCCAGGGTGAAAAACGCTACTTGGTTTACTAAGCTTGACCTTTGGGCTCACTAATGCTCCTTCCGTCTTCCAGTCCTTCATGAATGACATTTTCAGGGATTTTGTGGACAAGTTTCTGATTGTTTATTTGGATGATATCTTGATTTTTTCTAATGACTGGGACTCTCATGTGAAACATGTTCGAACTGTATTCCAGATTTTGAGAGAGAATGCTCTGTATGTGAAGGGATCAAAGTGTCTTTTTGGCGTACAGAAGATCTCATTTCTGGGATTCATTTTGTCCCCATCTGTTATTGAAATGGACCCGGTCAAGGTTCAGGCCATCTGTGATTGGGTCCAACCTACTTCATTAAAGGCTCTTCAGAGATTTTTGGGTTTTGCCAATTTTTATCGTAAATTTATTGGTAATTTCTCTGTTATTGTTAAACCATTAACTGATTTGACCAGAAAGGGTTCTGATGTGGTGAATTGGCCTCCTGAGGCAGTCTCTGCGTTTCAGGAACTTAAGCAGAGATTCACTTCTGCTCCTGTTCTACGGCAGCCTGATGTTTCTCTGCCATTTCAGGTGGAGGTTGATGCCTCTGAAATTGGGGCAGGTGCCGTTTTGTCCCAAAAAGATCCAGAGACCTCTAAAAGTAACCCTTGTGCCTTTTTCTCTCGAAAATTTTCTCCTACTGAACGTAATTATGACGTGGGTAATCGGGAGTTATTGGCCATGAAGTGGGCTTTTGAAGAGTGGAGACATTGGCTGGAGGGAGCCAAACATCAGGTGGTGGTCCTTACGGACCATAAGAATCTGGTCTATCTGGAATCTGCCAAGCGACTCAATCCTAGACAGGCCAGGTGGGCCTTGTTTTTCACACGTTTTAATTTTGTGGTTTCCTTTCTTCCTGGCACTAAGAATGTTAAGGCGGATGCCCTCTCGAGGAGTTTCCTTGCGGACTCTCCTGAGCTATCTGATCCCTCTGTTATTTTGAAGGAGGGTGTAGTTCTTTCCGCCATCTCGCCCAATTTGAGACTTGCTCTGGAGGGGTGTCAGGAGGATAGGCCCGAGCGCTGCCCTGTTGGAAAATTGTTTGTCCCGGACCAATGGAAAAAGAGTGTGATGTCTGAGATTCATTGTTCCGCATTGGCTGGGCATCCCGGAATTTTTGGTACCAGAGACTTGGTTAGTCGGTCCTTTTGGTGGCCTACCTTGTCTCGCGATGTCAGGGAATTTGTGCAGTCCTGCGGGACTTGCTCTCGCTCCAAGCCTTGCTCTCGCTCTAGTGGTTTGTTGATGCCATTGCCTGTGCCCAAGAGACCATGGACCCATATCTCTATGGATTTCATTTCCGATCTTCCTGTTTCTCAGAGAATGACCACCATCTGGGTAATTTGTGATAGGTTTTCCAAAATGATACATCTTGTGCCATTACCTAAGTTGCCTTCCTCCTCTGAATTGGTGCCGTTGTTCCTTCAGCACGTGGTTCGTTTACACGGCATTCCTGAGAACATTGTGTCTGACAGAGGAGTCCAGTTTGTTTCCAGATTTTGGAGGACTTTTTGTTCTAAACTGGGTGTTCAATTGTCTTTCTCCTCGGCATTTCATCCTCAGACCAATGGTCAAACTGAGAGAACAAACCAGACATTGGAGACTTATCTAAGATGCTTTGTGTCTGCTGATCAGGATGACTGGGTCTCTTTTTTGCCTTTGGCTGAGTTTGCTCTTAATAATAGGGCTAGCTCTGCCACTTTGATGTCTCCGTTTTTCTGTAATTCTGGGTTTCACCTCGATTTTCTTCAGGACAGACGGAGGCTTCTGTCTGTCCAGGTGTTGACTCTGTTGTTGAGCGTATGCAGCAGATTTGGGACCAGGTAGTGGAGAGGCTGTCCTTCTCTCAGGAGAAGGCCCAGCGGTTTGCTAACCGGCATAGGACTGATGGTCCTCGGTTTAGAGTGGGGGACTTGGTCTGGTTGTCCTCAAAGAATATTCCTATGAGAGTAGCATCTCCTAAATTTAAGCCTAGGTTCATTGGACCTTATAAGATCATGGAGATTATTAATCCTGTTTCTTTTCGTTTGCTTCTTCCAGGGACATTTAAGATCCATAACGTGTTCCACAAGTCCTTGTTGAAGAGGTTTGTTGAGCCAGTGGTTCCTGCTGCTGTGCCTCCTGACCCTGTTTTGGTTGAGGGCAATCTGGAGTATGTGGTTGAGAAAATATTGGATTCTCGTTTTTCTAGACGAAGACTCCAGTATTTGGTTAAATGGAGAGGTTATGGTCAGGAAGATAATTCTTGGGTGTTTGCTTCGGACATCCATGCTAGGAGACTTATCCGTGCGTATCATAGAACTCATCCTGACCGACCTGGTTGCTCAAATGAGGGTTCGGTGACCCCTCCTCAAGGGGGGGGTACTGTTGTGAATGGGTTTGAGATGAGTTCTGAGCAGAGCCTCCCTCTGGTGGTTACAAGCGGTACTAGTGAGGATTGTGAAGACTGGGAATCAGGTGTTACTGATTGGTCTTATTTAAGGGAATCATTTTCCCATCAGGGTTGCCGGTGATCAATTGTTCTGGTCTGAATCCTTCTTTCCAGTTTCCCTTGTAGCCTGCTGTGTCGTGTCTGCATCTCCTGCTATCAGATAAGACAATTTCTTATTTTGTGTTTTTGCTATATTTTTGCATTTGGTCCTGCACTTCTGTGGGGGCCTTCAGGGTCCCCTCCGGGGGCTTTTGCCCTCTCAGTTTAGTCCAGCCACTGTGTTTTGTACTTTTGCTTTTTCCAGTTTCTTCAGTGGCTGCTGTTTTTGTTACACCAGAGAACTAATTTAGGTGGTAGAGGTCGTGTGATCTCAGGTGATTTTGAAATTAGTAGAGTTGGCGCTTTTCAGGGTTTTCTGGGATTGCAGTAAGTACCCTTCCTATCCTTTTCTATTTAGATAGTTTGGGCCCCAGCGTTTGCTCATACTATTTTCTTTCTGTGTCAGTATTTCCTCTTGTCTAACAGCCATTACATGTTTGGGGGCTTTCTATTATCTTTGGGGTTCTGCTCCGGGGCAGATAGCTTTCCTATTTCTATCTTTAGGTGTAGTTAGTTTCTCAGGCTGTGACGAGGCGTCTAGGACCAACGTAGGAACGCTCCACGGCTGCCTCTAGTTGCGGTGGTTAGTCAGGGTACTGCAATCTCATAGATTCCAACTGCTCTGGTGTATTTCCTTTTTTGCCTGCACTCCTCAGCTACCGTAACATAACAACAACCCCTATGTTTAATATTTCGTGGAATAACCCTTGTTTGCAATTACAGCTAATAATCGTCTTTTATAAGACCTGATCAGGCCGGCACAGGTCTGTGGAGTTATCTTGGCCCACTCCTCCATGCAGATCTTCTCCAAGTTATCTAGGTTCTTTGGGTGTCTCATGTGGACTTTAATCTTGAGCTCCTTCCACAAGTTTTCAATTGGGTTAAGGTCAGGAGACTGACTAGGCCACTCCAACACCTTGACTTTTTCCCTCTTTAACCAGGCCTTGGTTTTCTTGGCTGTGTGCTTTGGGTCGTTGTCTTGTTGGAAGATGAAATTACGACCCATCTTAAGATCCTTGATGGAGGAGCGGAGGTTCTTGGCCAAAATCTCCAGGTAGGCCGTGCTATCCATCCTCCCATGGATGCGGACCAGATGGCCAGGCCCCTTGGCTGAGAAACAGCCCCACAGCATGATGCTGCCACCACCATGCTTGACTGTAGGGATGGTATTCTTGGGGTCGTATGCAGTGCCATCCAGTCTCCAAACGTCACGTGTGTGGTTGGCACCAAAGATCTCGATCTCATCAGACCATAGAACCTTGAACCAGTCTGTCTCAGAGTCCTCCAAGTGATCATGAGCAAACTGTAGACGAGCCTTGACATGACGCTTTGAAAGTAAAGGTACCTTACGGGCTCGTCTGGAACGGAGACCATTGCGGTGGAGTACGTTACTTATGGTATTGACTGAAACCAATGTCCCCACTGCCATGAGATCTTCCCGGAGCTCCTTCCTTGTTGTCCTTGGGTTAACCTTGACTCTTCGGACAAGCCTGGCCTCGGCACGGGAGGAAACTTTCAAAGGCTGTCCAGGCCGTGGAAGGCTAACAATAGTTCCATAAGCCTTCCACTTCCGGATGATGCTCCCAACAATGGAGACAGGTAGGGCCAACTCCTTGGAAAGGGTTTCGTACCCCTTGCCAGCCTTGTGACCCTCCACGATCTTGTCTCTGATGGCCTTGGAATGCTCCTTTGTCTTTCCCATGTTGACCATGTATGAGTGCTGTTCACAAGTTTGGGGAGGGTCTTAAATAGTCAGAAAAGGCTGGCAAAAGAGATCATTAATCCACACATGTGAAGCTCATTATTCTTGGTGCCTGAACTACTTCTTAATACTTTAGGGGGACCAAACAGAATTCTTGTGGTTTGAGGGGTTGAATAATAAATGACACTCTGAATTAACTTTTAACGTTTTTTTAAAAAAAAAAATTAAAACAAAAATTTTTGCTGCAGTGCATTTCCCACTTCCAGGCTGATCTACAGTACAAATGTCACAATGCCAAGTTAATTCCGCATGTGTCAAACAGCTAAATCTGCAGGGGGTTGAATACTACTTGTAGGCACTGTACCATCAATTGCAATAAAGTAGAATTAGTATAGCGGGGACCGACACCTCTTCCACTACAACCAACCCAGCAGATGGAGACTGTAACTGGCAAGGTGGTGGAATCACAGTTCCGCATCCCTCTGAAAGCATGGAAGGGGCGTAACTAGGTGGCCTACCAAATCCCTACATGGACAAGTGGCAGCAGGCGAAAACTGCTACCCAAGGAGATACAAAGAGGAGGCACCAGGTACTACTCCATGGCTGACCTACAGAATGTGGCAGCTGACCCCCTACAGCGGGAAAGCTGCTAAGGCCCAAAGTAGGGATGAAAAATGCAGGCAGGCACTGTAGGAACTCTGGAACCATGAGTGCAGATGGGACCCGCTGAGGAACAAAAAAGCATTGGCAGGTGTGGGCTGAACCGGGTGTTAGAAAGATGGGTGCTGGCATGTGCGATCTGAACTGGCTGATGGACAGAAGAGCGCAGAGAGGTACGAGCAGATGGGCACAAACAGGTAATAGCAGACAGGTACAGGGTAGACAAGCAGACAGATGGACCTGGGGAACCTGACAACTAGCAAGCATGCAAGGCAAGCTAACAACGTAGCTCAGGCACCTCCATATTGGAGAAGCCTTAAAAAGAAGGTGTCACCCAGTAATAGGTTGGGAATACCTTAAGATGATGCGGGCGGTCCCTTTGAGAGGGAGGGAGCATGCAAGTGCGCCCTCTAAGCATAGTTCTTGGTCCTAGAATTGAACCTTATTGGAAGCTGACACATAGGAGGCCAGATGAGGAGGTGGTGTGTGAGTGGGAGACAATAAATGTCCTGTCTATTAGGTACATGGAAATTCAACAAAGGGCCAAATCTGTGATGTCAACAGATCAGAAAGTATGTAGTAAAAGGGAATGGTCCACTGTGTCAAAGACAGATGCCGGGTCCAGGAGAAGGTGGAGGACAAACTCGTGTCGCTTTCGTTTGGTGGTTAGTAGATCGCTGGTGACTTTAGTCAGGGCACTTTCAGTGGAATGGTGCGGTCAGATTGTATGTGGTCAAAGAAGGAGTAAGAGGAGAGGTGGGAGGACAGTTCAAAATGGACATGTTGTACCAGTAGTTCGGTGGCATAGGGGAGAAATTATATCGGGCGATAGGTAGACACAGAGGATGGGTCAAGGGTGGACGTTTAGAGGATGGGTGTGATCAAGGGATGTTTCAATCAGGATGAAAGACACCAGCTTTTAGTGACAGGTTGAAGAGGTGGGTTATGCTTGTGATGAAGACTGTGGTAAAGTTTGGAATGAGGTGGAACGTTATTGTGTCAAGTTCACTGGTGGTGAGGCAAAGTATTCAGCTGAGATGAATGGAGAGGTGCTGGTGGATGCAGGAAAGAATTGAAAGTACTGAATAGCTGTTTAGGGTTGTGAGACAGGTATGATATGAGGGATGAGAAGTCGGGTTTTTTTGCTGCAGTCAGAATTTACACAGCATTTTTACAACTTCTGCTACTGGACGGGCAACTCCGATGACTTTCTTTGGCAGCAGTACAACGGTACGCTTTGTAGATGAGGGCCAGAAAAAACATGTGCTCCAGTAGATGGCAAGCGCTGCATCAAGTGGCCTCTGCTCCTCTTCCTCCACCTTAACATCACACACATTACAGTCCTCAGTGGTGTCACCGCAGTTAACATTTTTTTCCCCCACATCACAATTCTCCAAGTACCCAACTGACTGTTGGCAACCACAGATGACTGCAGATCTCTTCACACATTGTATGCCATGGGCATAGGAAGGATGTGTACTCTAAAGATTCACAGAGTCAAGAGGAGAAATCATCTGCACCGATGGCCAAGTTTTTCTCACTTTGATCGATGGCCGGATGAAGTTTTGTCCAAACATAAACCAAACCCTCTTTAACAGATGTTAACCCTGTTGTGTGAAGGTGATCCATTTATAACAAGACTCAGATATTTGAGGCGCCCGCGGAGTGTATCGTGCTGTCAAGGCAGGAAGAGAAGGAGGGTGACTCTCAGTTAGTAGATCACACTGAGGTGCTGAGGTAGTAGATCATACTTAGTGTAAACCCATAGGCATGCAGCTGAGTAGCTCAGCAGAGGAGGAGTAGGAAGATGAGGAGGTTACGTAGACACAGAGTTATGCTACCACGACAACCAATGCATTCTGAGGCCCAACTCTGGCAGTGGACAGCAGCATTTGCGGTTTTGCAGTTGTCTAGCTTGTTTTTATTTTTCAGATTGGCAAAAATCAAAAAAATCATGTTATCTGTCAACTTTTTTAAAAACAACCTAGTAGAGTAAAAAAAATGAAATAATTTCAGTACTACATGCATGACCTGGCACATGCGTGATCAACATGCGTTAATCTGGGAATGTCATTGTGCTAAAATGCAGACTAGTGGGTCTCACCAATCACCATCCACCGCATCAACTGCATCTTCTGATTCTTCCTCCTCCCTCACAGTGGCAAGTGTAGTCACACAAGTCTCTAGCCGAAGAACTTCCACTTGTTTTACCCCCTACTGTTGGGGGATTGATAGCCTGCCAGCTGATATGGAATAGGACATGCCTGCTGTCTTTGACTGATCTTACATACCAAGTACTCCCCATCTTTCTCAATCCACCATAACTTCCTCGCCTGCATCTCTCTCACAGTCCAGCAGCTTATCTTGTTCACTCTACTCCACCCTGTCTCAGCACAGCAGTGAACCTTCATTTGTACAGTTGTGCTCATATAAAAGATTTATCACTCCTTAGTAAGGAGTCCTTACACATGGCACAGTTAACAGTTTGAATTTCACCATATTCAATCTACTACTAATAATAAACCTTATTTATATATCACAAGCACATTACGCATAACTTTATGAGTCAGCAGTTCATATAAAACATTCAATAGTTACCAAGTTTAACCCCTTAACGACCGCCGATACGCCTTTTAACGGCGGTCATTAAGGGTACTTAAACCACAGCGCCGTTAATTAACGGCGCTGTGGAAAAAGTGAATAGCGCCCCCCAGAGGCGCATTTCTCCGGGGTCTCGGCTACCGGGGGTAGCCAAGACCCCAGAGAACATGAATCGGGTCGGTTTTTACCGACACCGATGTTGCGATCGCCGTTATTAACCCTATAACGGTGACCGCAACAAAAAAAAAAAAAAAGTTGTGTCATTTAATTTCTTTTTCCCCTGATGTCATCGGACATCAGAGGACAGAGAAAAAGGGTCCCCGGGACCCCCATGTGGCCCCCGATGTCCTGTATGTGGCCCCAGGGCCCTCCGGTGTCCCCCGGGGCCGGCGCGATGAAGAAAATGGCGGGCGCATGCTCAGTGCGCCCGCCGCTATGTGCCGCTGTGTCCTGGGGGGGATGGGCAAATATTCTCTGGGGTCTCGGCTACCGGGGGTAGCTGAGACCCCAGAGAACATGATCTGGGTCGGTATTCACCGATCCCGGTGTTGCGATCGCATCTATGCAAGCATAGATGCGATCGCAAAAAAAAAAAAAAAATGATTTCTCTCTCCTCTGATGTGATCGCACATCAGAGGGGAGAAATGAGGGTCCCCCGGTCCACCGATCGCCCCCCCGTATACTTACCGGTGTCCTCCGTCCTCCCGCAGGCCCCAGGATCCCGGCGTCTTCTTCCTGCAAAAAAAAAATGGCGGGCGCATGCGCAGTGCGCCCGCCATCTGCTTGGCGGCAGATTCAAAAATGATTTCATTCATTCTCCAGAAAGTGCATTTTGATCACTGTGATAAACTATCACAGTGATCAAAATAAAAAAAACAGTACATAACCCCCCCATTTATCACCCCCTTAGTTAGGGACATATAATAAAAAATAGAAATTATATTTATTTTCATTTTTCTGTTAGGGTTAGGGTTATAATTAGGGTTAGGGTTATAATTAGGGTTAGGGTTATAATTAGGGTTAGGGTTAGCATTAGGGTTAGCATTAGGGTTAGGGTTATAATTAGCGTTAGGGTTAAGCTGGGTTCATACTGCGTTATGGCAGTCCGTTAGACGGACTGCGCTACACCGTGGTATAACGCGGTGTAACGCAGTCCGTTAACGCTGCCATTCACCCCCATTTGAGGGCGCATCGCGACGCATGCCGTAAAGCGGGATGCGTTTGCGACGTGCCATCATTCAGTGACGGAGCCTCGGACGCGGGCTGCAGCGTCTGGGCTCCGTCACCGCTAGCGCAGATGAATCATCTGCTGATTCCTCTGCGCTAGCGGGTATAGCATAACGCGATCGTGTTATGCTATACCGTTAACAGCCCGTCAACGCTATGTGTTGAACGGGCTGGTAAAACGCAAAATGAACCTAGCCTTAGGGTTAGGGTTATAATTAGGGTTATAATTAGGGTTAAGGTTACAATTAGGGTTAGGGTTAAAATTAGGGTTAGGGTTACAATTAAGGTTAGGGTTGGAATTAGGGTTGGGATTTAGGTTAGGATTAGGGTTAGGGGTGTGTTGGGGTTAGGGTTGGAGCTAGAATTGAGGGATTTCCACTATTTAGGCACATCAGGGGGTCTCCAAACACGACGTGGCGTTCAAAAAGTCAAATGGCGCTCCCTCCCTTCCGAGCCCTGCCGTGCGCCCAAACAGTGGTTTACCCCAACATATAGGGTATCAGCATACTCAGGACAAATTGCACACCAATTTTGGGGTTCTAATTTCTCCTGTTACCCTTGGGAAAATAAAAAATAGCTGGCTAAAAAAAACATTTTTGAGAAAAAAAATGATTTTTCATTTCACGGCTCTGCGTTTATAAATTTCTGTGAAACACTTGGGGGTTCAAAGTGCTCACCACACATCTAGATAAGTTCCTTAAGGTGTCTAGTTTCCAAAATGGGGTCACTTGTGGGGGGTTTCCACTGTTTAGACACATCAGGGGGTCTCCAAACACGACGTGGCTTTCAAAAAGTCAAATGTCGCTCCCTCCCTTCCAAGCCCTGCCGTGCGCCCAAACAGTGGTTTACCCCAACATATGGGTATCAGCGTACTCAGGACAAATTGCAAACCAATTTTGGGATTCTAATTTCTCCTGTTACCCTTGGGAAAATAAAAAATAGCTGGCTAAAAAAAACATTTTTGAGAAAAAAAATGATTTTTCATTTTCACGGCTCTGCGTTTATAAATTTCTGTGAAACACTTGGGGTTCAAAGTGCTCACCACACATCTAGATAAGTCCTTGAGGGTCTAGTTTCCAAAATGGGTCACTTGGGGGGTTTCTACTGTTTAGGTACATCTAGGGTCTGCAAACACAGACGCGGCATTCAAAAGTCAAATGGCGCTCCCTTCCCTTCCAAGCACTGCCGTGCGCCCAAACAGTGGTTTACCCCACATATGGGTTATCAGCGTACTCAGGAAAATTGCACAACCCAATTTTTGGGTCCAATTTCTCCTGTTACCCTTGGGAAAATAAAAAATAGCTGGCTAAAAAACATTTTTGAGAAAAAAATGATTTTTTATTTTCACGGCTCTAGGTTTATAATTTCTGTGAAGCACTTGGGGGTTCAAAGTGCTCACCACACATCTAGATAAGTTCCTTAGGGGTCTAGTTTCCAAAATGGTGTGACTTTGTGGGGGGTTTCTACTGTTTAGGTCATCAGGGCTCTCCAAACCGAACATGGCGTCCAAATTTCAAAGCCACTGTTTGAACAAAATGGCGCTCCTTCCCTTCCAAGCCCTGCCGTGCGCCCAAACAGTGGTTTACCCCACATATGGGGTATCAGCGATCTCAGGAAAATTGCACAAAACTTTTGGGTCTTGTTACCCTTGGGAAAATAAAAAAAATGGGGTAAACAATCGTTTTTGTGGAAAAAAATATGATTTTTTATTTTCACGGTTCTATGTTATAAATTCTGTGAAGCACTTGGAGGTTCAAAGTGCTCACCACACATCTAGATAAGTTCCTTAGGGGTCTAATTTCCAAAATGGGGTCACTTGTGGGGGGTTTCCACTGTTTAGACATCAGGGACCTCTACAAACACGACATGACGTCCAGACAATTCTGGCTGAAAAAGTCAAACGGCGCTCCTTCCCTTCCAAGCTCTGCCTGCACCCAAACAGTGGTTTACCCCCACATATGGGGTATCAGATGCTCAGGACAAATTGCACAAAAACTTTTGGGTCTTGTTACCCTTGGGAAAATAAAAATTGGGGTGAAAAGATTGTTTTTGTGGAAAAAATATGATTTTTTATTTTCACTGTTCTATGTTATAAACTTCTGTGAAGCACTTGGAGGTTCAAAGTGCTCACCACACATCTAGATAAGTTCCTTAGGGGGTCTAGTTTCCAAAATGGGGTCACTTGTGATGGGTTTCCACTGTTTAGACACATCAGGGCCTCTACAAACGCGACATGGCGTCCAGCCAATTCTGCGTTGAAAAAGTCAAATGTCGCTCCTTCCCTTGCAACCTCTGCCGTGCGCCCAAAAAGTGGTTTACCCCCACTTATGGGGTATCGGCTTAATCAGGAGAAATTGCACAACAAATTTTGTGGTTCATTTTTTCTTTTAACAGTTGTGAAAATAAAAAAATAGGTTCGAAGTAAAGTTTTTGCAAAAAAAGTTAAATGTTAATTTTTTCCTTCCACATTGCTTCAGTTCCTGTGAAGCACGTAAAGGGTTAATAAACTTCTTGAATGTGGTTTTGAGCACCTTGAGGGGTGCAGTTTTTAGAATGGTGTCACTTTTGGCTATTTTCTATCATATAGACCCCTCAAAGTGACTTCAAATGTGAGGTGGTCCCTAAAATAAAAATGGTGTTGTAAAAATGAGAAATCGCTGATCAACTTTTAACCCTTATAACTTCGTAACAAAAAAAAATTTTGGTCCCAAAATTGTGCTGATGTAAAGTAGACATGTGGGAAATGTTATTTATTAAGAAATTGTGTGACATATCTCTCTGATTTAAGGGCATAAAAATTTAAAGTTTGAAAATTGTTAAATTTTCAAAATTTTCGCCATATTTCCGTTTTTTTCATAAATAAACTCAAGTCATATCAAAGAAATTTTACCACTAACGTGAAGTACAATATGTCACGAAAAAACAATCTCAGAATCAGCGGGATTCGTTAAAGCGTTCCAGAGTTATAATCATAAAGGGACAGTGGTCAGAATTGTAAAAATTGGCCCGGTCATTAAGCTGCAAAATGGCTCTGTCACTAAGGGGTTAAGATAATCAAATAATTAAAACAAAAATAATGATGACCCTGCTCTTCAGAGCTTACAATCTACAATGAGTTGGGGGTGACACCAATTACAGGTGCTTATTTACAATGATGGTACATCCATCTTGAGGAAATGGGGGTAGATAAAGGCTGCATGAGCATTTTGGGTACAGTTGAGTTTGATGTGAATTATTTTCAGAGAAGTAGAGAATAAGCTATATATAAAAAGGACTTTGATTAGGGAATGTGATAGGCCGCCCTAAACACATGAGTTTTTAGGTAGCTCCTAAAAATGTCTAAGTTGTGGTTATACTCCTAGCTTCATGGGGGACAAAGGATAAGAGTTGAGTCATCTAGGTAGGAGATTGAACTGAACCGAACAAAGTCCAGATTAGGGTTGTTACCGTCTTTGTGTGTCTCAGAGTTTAAAAGTTGTGAGAGGCCACGAGAATTGGCTAGAGATAGAAGCTGGGATGCAGTTGGAGAAATGGGGCTGTTGAAGTCTCCCAGGCTAAGGGTTGTCAATTCTGAGGACATGAAGTGTGGCAGCAACGCAAAAAAAGTGGTCAAGGAAGTGGGTGGGTGAGCCTGGGGGCCGGTATATGACTGCTACTTGGAGGGAAAGGGGAGCACCTTGTTCGTGTGAACCTCAAAAGAAGAATGGCGTCCAATCGGCTTGCATTTATTTATTGGGTTAAAAACAGGATTGTTGTTGGCAGCGAGGAGTGTAGGGTTATCGTGGAGTTAGCAGTGATCGTACAGCGGGATATACGCATATTCCATATGTTGTAATACGTGGAGGTGGATAAGCAGTACCCTTACTATTACTTTTCTCAGAACTAATTATTGTGAACAGCCTGTGGCCTCCTCGGATGATTCCTGACCCAATCGTGTCATTGTCTGGACGATAGGGGCCAGCTGAGAGCTATTTGCTACGAAGATCACAACGCTTGTTTCTGTATGACTCATGGTCTGTGATCTCTGTGATTATTGCAAGGACACTCCAATCTGTTGGCCACTGAAATGCAGCCTTTACGCCTTATGAACACAGACAGTTTCTGAAAGTTGATGTCTGTCGCAGTCCCGCCAATACCAGTTGAGCTGTCACTATTACTTCTCTAAGAAAGATGTGCCTGTGCTACAGCAACAAGTCACAGACAACATCACCTGTTCCCTGAAAAATTCTGTCTGCCAGTTATATTTCAACAATGACACCAGGACGAGCAAGCATGGACAGGGGAATTACAGCTTGATGACTCGGCTCTGGGTGACTCTGGTGGCTGTAGGGGCAGTCAGAGAAGGGGTTGCTCCACAAGTTTTGTAATCCCCAAGGCTTGCATGGCGCTTGGGGATGGAAAAATAAGCCACTACACACCATACGTTGGAAAACTAAACTACTAGACAAGGGAGTTGGAGAACTAAACTACTAAACAGCTATGATTGCAGAACTAAACAAATACACACCAGAACATGGAGAACTAAACTACTAGACAACAGGGGTTGGAGAACTAAACTACTAAACAACTAGGGTTGTAGAACTAAACAAATACACACCAGAACATGGAGAATTAAACTACTAGACAACAGGGGTTGGAGAACTAAACTACTAAACAGCTTGAGTTGGAAAACCAAACTATTACACACCAGGGGATGGAGACTTAAAGCACTAGACAGCAAGGTGTCATTAGACACAAAGTCTTTGAATCCCCAGGGCTCGCGGAACAAACTTCTGTATCTAATACTTCCTCCAGTGATTCTGACTCCTCCACCTCCTTTAGGGCCTCCACCTGTGACCTCAACCTCTGCCTTAATGAAACAGATGATACAACACTGCAGAGGGAATCCCCCACCTCTGTACTGCACATCCACGTCTCACTGCAATCAGGCAGTGTTTAAATTAATATGCCTTGGAGATCGCAGTCATACAAATCAACAGTTATGGACAGTTATCCATGCTGAGGTTGAGCAATGGCTGCCTACACTCAAACTGGAGCCAGGGAAGGTTGTGTGTGATAATGGTGCAAACTTGGTGGTGGCCTTGCATGGCTCGCATCCTCAACCTGATGGTATAGTAATTCCTACACCACTGTTCTAGCATGGATGCGCTGCTGTAAAAAAACACTGTCGTTGTGTGTTCACTTTCACCATTCCACTTTAGTTGGTATAAACATCTTTCGGACCACCAGTTAAATGACTGATATGCGAAGTGATCACACTGTGGAATTCAACTCTGCACATGTTGCAGTGACTGTGGCAGTAGCACCGAGACCTGGTGCAGTATGACATTTTTCATAGCCTGGCAAATCACAGTACGGATATGGTGCAATTCACACTTGCATAGCAGACACAGATGAAGGACCTCTGCACCCTTCTGCATGTTTTCAAAATGGCTGCTATGATGGTTAGCAGTGACAATGCCATCATCAGCATCACTATTACTGTCATCTAAATGCTGGACCACACTTTAAATAGTCTGGGTGAGAAGGTGGTGGTGGTCCCGGGGGAAGATGAGGAAGCAGAGTAGAATGACTTTAGGGTTAAAATATCTCTAAGCTCAGGTCTGCCATCGCTCAGGCAGTTGCCATGGGAGGAACAAATGGAGGAGAAACAAATGGAGAAGGACCTTGAAAAGGATGAGAAGGAAGAGGTGAGGGAGCGCACTGGTTAGGAAATGATGAGGATAATGATTCCCTCTCTGTTGTCCATGGTTGCCACAAAGGGATGGAGGAAGAAAGTTGAGTGTTATCCCGCCACCATCACACTGTGGAGTTGGACCTCATGAAAGAGACCGACCCATGTGCGCCTTCTTGTAGCACTATCTGCAACATGACTGTTACTCGTATAGTTATGATTCAAAATAGTGCTGACTTCTGGGTGCCAGTGTGTTCTATCAATGATACAAAAGTAAATTTTGCCAGTTACCTCCCGCCTGAAAAACGGATGCGCCTATTCTGCAGTATCAAAATGTGCTTGAAAACAATCTTGACAGTGGTTTTCCCCAAGACAGCAGTGACGCACACAGTTTGCATCACAGTGATAGGCTTCCAACCACAGAAACATTGGGTTGCAAATGCAAAAGCATTAGCAGCCTTTCAATGCTGGAGTCCTCTGTTCCAACCCCACCAAGGGCAGCATGTGCAAAGATTTTGTATGTTCTAACAGTGTGTGCAAAGGTTTCCTCCCAGTACTTATTTTCCTATCCACACTCCAAAGACATACAGATAGTAAATTTCGACTATGATTCCCAATGGTGACAGTGACAGTAATGTCTGTAAATGTGGTAAAGTGAATGTTGAATTATTGGCGCTATATAAGTGATAAAAAAATTTGAAATGGATGCTCAGCCACACTTAGATGGCACAAATATCAGTTTCATAGATTACTATTGACAGAAAAATGTAAGAATAGTCACACGGATAGTTGACTCAATGAAGGTGGAGGACTGCCAGTCTCGGAGGCCTACTGCTACAGGAAACACACATGAAGGAGACTCAACCAGGAGTCTTCACATTTCCAAAAATGTATTGGCAGACACCAACAAAGTGATATAAATTTTACCACAGCAGAAATAGTATTATAGGGACCAACAGGTCTTCCACTACACCCAACTCAGCAGATGGACAGTTGGACACCCAACCTGGAGTGCTCACATTTTAAACAGTTAGAGGCAGACACCACCAAAGTGGCATCAATTTCACCAGAGTAAATATAGTATAATGGGGAGTTACATCTTTTCCACTACAGCCAACCCAGCAAATGTACACCAACCACGAGTGCACACATTTCCAAAAATTAAAAAATTAGTTGGAGACAACAACAAAGTGATATCAATTTCAAGAGAGTAGAAATAGTATAATAGGGACCTACACATCTTCCACTACAGCTAACCCAGCACATGGACACCCAAACAAGAGTGTACACATTTCCAAAAGCTAGTGGCAGACACTAATAAAGTGGCATCAATTTCACTACCTACCCCATTTAGACCTTGAACACCAAGCCTAATCTCCCTTCCAGCACGACCTCGCTTTTTCCCAGTCATGTTGCTCAGATAGTGTGCTACGAGAACAGTATTAGCAACTAAAAATTAAATTTTGTACTCTGCACCACCCCTGCACAGCTGAATTTCAATGAGAAGGTGAAATATGGCATGCTGAATAGAGTTAGTCACAGAAAAAAAATGTTTCGTGTGGATGAGGCCTGTATGACAAAGAAGATGTGCCCCAAACAATTTAACACTGAGATCTCCCTTACTGTATGACTTTAAACACAGAAGAATATTTGGGGACCTGTCAATAAGGCCTGCATAACATTGACTAGATGTTCCAAACATTTTTAAAGTGATATGTCCCCTACTGTATGACGTTACTAACAGAAGAATTTTTTGGGGCCTGTCGATAAGCCCTGAATAAGATTGAGTGGATGCGCGAAACAGTTTAACCCCTTAGTGACAGAGCCAATTTGCAGCTTAATGACCGGGCCAATTTTGACAATTCTGACCACTGTCACTTTATAAGGTTATAACTCTGGAACGCTTTAACGAATCCTGCTGATTCTGAGATTGTTTTTTCGTGACATATTGTACTTCACGTTAGTGGTAATTTTTTTTTATATGACTTGCGTTTATTTATGAAAAAAACAGAAATTTTGAAAATTTTGCAGTTTTCAAACTTTAAATTTTTATGCCCTTAAATCAGAGAGAAATGTCACACAAATTTCTTAATAAATAACATTTCCCACATTTCTTCTTTACATCAGCACAATTTTGGAAACAAAATATTTTTTTGTTATGAAGTTAAAAGGGTTAAAAGTTGACAAGCGATTTCTCATTTTTACAACATCATTTTTTTTAGGGACAACATCACATTTAACGTCACTTTGAGGGGTCTATATGATAGAAAATACCCAATAGTGACACCATTCTAAAAACTGCACCCCTGAAGGTGCTCTAAAGCACATTCAAGAAGTTTATTATCCCTTTACGTGCTTCACAGGAACTGAAGCAATGTGGAAGGAAAAAATTAACATTTAACTTTTTTTGCAAAAAGTTTACTTCGGAACCAATTTTGTTTATTTTCACAAGAGTTAAAAGAGAAAATGAACCTCAAAATTTGTTGTGAAATTTATCCTGAATACACCGATACCCCATATGTGGGGGTAAACCACTTTTTGGGCGCACGGCAGAGGTCGCAAGGAAAGGAGCGCTGTTTGACTTTTTCAACGCAGAATTCGCTGGACGCCATTTCACATTTGGAGAGCACCTGATGTGTATAAACAATGGAAACCCCCAACAAGTGACCCCATTTTGGAAACTAGACCCCTTAAGGAACTTATCTAGATGTGTGGTGAGCACTTTGAACCTCCAAGAACTTCACAGAAGTTTATAATGTAGAGCCGTGAAAATAAAAAATCATTTTTTTCCTCAAAAATTATTTATTTAGCCCGTTATTTTTTATTTTTCCAAGGGTAACAGGAGAAATTGGACCACAAAAGTTGTTGTGCAATTTTTCCTGAGTACGCTGATACCCCAGATTGTGGGGGGAACCACTGTTTGGGCACATGGGAGAGCTTGGAAGGGAAGGAGCGCCATTTTGTAATGCAGACTTTGATGGAATGTTCTGCGGGCGTCATGCTGTGTTTGCAGAGCCCTTGATGTACCTACTGCCTAACAGTAGAAACCCACCGCAAGTGACAGCATTTTGGAAACTAGACCCCTAAGGAGCTTATATTTATGTGTGGTGAGCACTTTGAACCCACAAATGCTTCACAGAAGTTTATAAACGCAGGGCCGTGAAAAAAAAAATCATTTTTTTCCTCAAAAATGAATTTTTAGCCAGCTATTTTTCATTTTCCCAAGGGTAATAGGAAAATTAGAACCACAATATTGGTGTGCAATTTGTCCTGAGTACGATGATACCCCATATGTTGGGGTAAACCACTGTTTGGACGCACGGCAGGGTTCGAAAGGGAGGGAGCACCATTTGACTTTTTGAACGCCATGTCCTGTTTGGAGACCCCCTGATGTGCCTAAATAGTGGAAACCTCTCAATTATAGCTCCAACTCTAACCCCACCACCCCTAACCCTAAAGGCCCTTTTACACTAAATGAGATCGCTAGTGAGATCGCTGAAACGTCACCGATTTTGTGACGTAGCAGCGACCTAGCCAGCGATCTCGCTTAGTGTGACATTCAGCGACATCAGCCCCCCTGCTGGGTGTCGCTGATCGCCGCTGAATGTCCTGGAACATTTTTTGACCGCTGGTCTCCCACTAGCAAGCGCGCATCGCTTCGTGTGACAGGCGGGAGACCAGCGATAAGCAAGCGGGAGCTGGTAACCAATGTAAACATCGGGTTTCTATGCGCCGGCCGGCGCATGGAAACCTGATATGTACGTTAGATACCAGCGCGCTGTTGCAGGGGAGCTGGTAACCAAGGTACACAGCGGGTTTCTAAGCACCGCGCGGTGCCTAGAAACCCGATGTGTACCTTGGTTACCAGCTCCTCGCACAAGCGTGCTGGTATCTAAGGTACACAGCGGGTAACTAAGTGACGTGCGTCGCTTGTTACCGGCATAGTCGCTGTCCTGACCGCTGCCTGAGCTGCCTGTTTGGCAGCTCAGCAGCGATCATGTAGCGACACACCAGCGATCCTGACAAGTGCATATCGTTGTCGGGATCGCTGGTGAGTCGCTATATGTAACGGGACCCTAATCCCAACCCTAACCCTAATCATAACCCTAATCACAACCCCAATTCCAACCCTAATTGTAACCCTAACCCTAATTGTAACCCTAACCCGAATTCTAATGGAAAAATGAAAATAAATATATTTTCTTTTTTTTATTATATTTCCCTAACTAAGGGGGTAATAAAGGGGGGTTTATTTACTATTTTTTTTATTTTGATCACTGTGATAGGGTTTATCACAGTGATCAAAATGTACCTTCACTGAATGAATGAATCTGCCGGCTGGCAGATTTGGCAGTTGTGTTATGGAAATTTAATTAGGATAAATCTATCCTGAAGTGTTTGCTGGTGCCATTCCCAATTCTCTATTAAATGTCTTTTTGAGCGCTCAGAACGAAATGAGGACTGTCCACAACGGAAGTGTCAGTATAACAGTTCGTCAAGACCCCTCATTTATTATTCATTCAAGGTTTTATACGTTTACAAAAAGGGGCTGGTTAGTCAATTAACATACAATTAAAAGCTGCTAGATTATTGGCTGTTCTAGTGTAAGTATGATAATTATGATAATTATGATAAAAGGGCTGAAGTTGCAGATTTATTGTTTTATGTTCTTTTGCCCTAGCTTTCTTGCATGACTAGAAAAGTAATCAATAGACATCTTATTAAAACTCTCTGTACTTGTTCCTTATGAAGGCCAGGGTAGTTTAAAACGACTGATTATAGCTGGCATCAGCTTTTGCATAGATATGTGTGAGCACAGGATTTTTAGCAAGTGAGATCTATCTAACTGTGAATGCATATATATGAATATACTTTGAATATATAGAATACATATATATTTCCATGACAGTCCCCCCTTAGATACCACTTGCCCTAAAAACCTGCTCCTGTCCCAAAGCGCTGCAACTCTTTTGTGCTGCCGGTGGGTTGAGAATATGCCTAGAGCATGTCTCCCCCACCGAATACAGACTTTTCGCAAATGGGCGGTCAGGAGGACTGTCCCTGTCGGGGTTTATGTGTTTTCAATCATAGTCTCTTTATTTAACTGCATGTTCAGAAAAAAACGTGTGTATTCTTCATCAGGTAGGTCATCTGTCTGGTCAGTCAGAGCATCCACGACATCCTTCATGGCTTAGGTGTCTCTCCTGGTACAGGAGCTTCCTTGCAATGCGATACGTGGATCCAAGCAGGCTTTCCCTCTAGTTACACAGAGGTTGGTGTCATCTGGGGCTCTTGGACAGGACCATCAAATCTGGAAGTGAAGAGAAAAACTCGAGAATGGACATTAGTTTTTGACCAATTCAATTACATAAGCAAACAAGATATCATTTTGCATATTCTGCTGCTGAGGGAAGAATGCACCTAACTTTGGACTAGACCCAAACAAAATTTTGTATGGTGACAGCTTTTCTGGGTCTCTGGGAGTGTGCCTTACGCTAAACAGTGCAATTGGGAGTGTGTCATGCCATGGTTTGCGTGTCTCTTGGGCAATTTTTAACATCCTATTCTTAAGTGTTCCGTTCAGTTTTTCTACCTTCCTGCTGCTCTGGGGGTGGTAAGGAGTGTGTAGGCCTAAATCTGACCCTACTTCTAACCAGATCTCTTGTGTCAGATTTGCTGTGAATGCGGGTCCCTGATCACTCTCTATCACTTCTGGAACCCCGTATCTGCACACTATTTTCTGAAAGTAGCTTCTTTGCAGCAGTCTTTGCTGACTTGGAAGGCTTCTGTCCATCTTGAAAATACTTCTTTGACCACAATGGCGTATTTGAATCCTTCACTTGGCGATATCTGGATGTGGTCTATCTGGATCCTCTGAAGCTGGTAGAGTGGTCTTGCCAGATGAGGTGGGGGGGACTTTCTTCCACACGTCCAGGCTTGCATTTGCCGCAGGTCAAACAGCTGCTGGTGAATTTGGCTGTTAGGGTGGAGAACCCTGAAGCGAACCAGTAAACACCAATCAGATCATTCATCTGTGTCTTTGATATGTGGGTGTGGGTCCATGTGCCCATTGGACCACCATAGGGTGCATACTTTGTGATAGGCAGAGTTTGAAGTCCATTATTGATAGCCTTCCTTCTTCACGTGTTGCTTTTATTGCATTCAGCTCTTCTTCTCCTTTTGGAGCTTGGTCTTGCAACTTCTTGAGCAGATCCCAGGACGTCTTTTTGTCAGGTTTCTTGTCTTCAGTCGTCATGTAGTAGACGTCCGGCTCTATGACCTCTCACATTTCTCCATGCTGTCTTCCTTTGGCCGTTTCTTTGGCTGCCATGTCCGCCATGTTGTTGCCTCACGCTCTTCTGTTCTCAGTTTTTCATGCACTTTGATTTTTCAAATTGTCACCATTTTGGAAGTTGGAGTACACCCAGCAGGTCCCTGAAGGCTCCATGATGCTTCACGGTTGTCCCGTTTGCTGTGATGAAGTCCCTTGTAGCCCAGATGGGCCCAAAGTCGTGTGCTATGCCATGCGAGTACCTGTAGTCGGTGTAGATGTTTGTAGTCTTGCCTTCTGCCATCTGGCAGGCCTTCGTCAGCGCTATCAGTTCTGCTTCCTGGGCTGACAGGCTAGGTGACAGACTTCTGGACCACAGGATTTCTTGATTGCTGGTCACTGCACTTCCTGTGTTGAAACTTCTTCATCATCTGCAAATCTGGAGCCATCCAAGTAGAGGATAAATTCTGTAAATTTTGTTCTGGAAAGTCCATATTGTATCCCCCTTGGGAGTGGGAGTAGAGTAGCCGGGATGAGGACTGTAGGTCTGGAGACGGTGACATTATGAGACAAAGGCGATAGAAATGCCACAAAGATGCCTGGCGGTGGGGAGATTATTGTTGGTTGAGCTTAATTGAAGATTGCCAAGATGTCATGTGGAGTGAGAGTTTCCAGTGGCTGTCCAAGAGTGATGTCAGCAACCTTGTCCAGGAAGGTGTGTGCTGCAGATACTGCCATCAGGCAAGAGGGTGCTCCTCTTGCAACTGGATCCAAACGGGCTAAGAGGCAGCCTAAAAGTCTCTGTTTTCCCCCGTGAATCTGTGCCAGGACTCCAGTAGCATGACTTTCTTTCTTCCATCAGGTAGACGGAAAGACTTCTCGTAGTCAGGTAGGCCTGGTATTGGCGCTGAGACTGTGGAGTTCTTCCAATCTCCTGAATGGGTTGGAGGCTGCGTCTGATAGAAGGAGTGGGGTTGCGTTGATGCAAGCGCACAGAGGCTGCATTAGGACTGAGGCATCAGAGATCCAGGTTCTGCAATACGACACTAGACCAGGGAAGGCCTGCAGCATTTTTGGAGTTGTTGGGGGAGCCATCTTCTCCACAGTGGTCTTCCAGTCTTTTGACATGTGTTTCGTCTGGTGGGCAATACAGTGTCCTAGGGATGTAACTTGCTTCTGACATCACTGGACTTTGTTCTTCCAGACCTTGCGTTGCTGTTCTTCCAGGTAGAGTAGGAGAGACAAGGAATGGACTGTGCAGGTATCGATGTCAACCACACAAAGAGAAGGTCATCCAAGTGTTGTAGAAGAGTGACTCTTGCATATTCTGCAATCCAGTTGACGAGGATGGAGGTCATTGTCTTGGTGAAACTTGAAGGGCTTGTTCTGAGCACCTTGAGGCAACACTGTCCATATGCACTGCACTGGTGCGTGAAGGCAGGCCTCCAGGTGGAGGGGAAACACTGAAGAAGGTACTGGCCAGGCTGATCACCGTGAATACCGTTGCGGTGACTGGGACTTTTGAGAGCAGAGTGTGACGGTTCAGCACTGTTGGGGTTTCAAATACCGTAGCCTCTTTCACGGCCTCCAGGCCTTGCACCATTCTGAACTCAGTGGGGTTTACAGTCTTTTTCTTCACTGTGGAAAGCTGGTATTGATTACGATGGGCGAGGCAGCCCAGTTTGGCCTTGTCCTTCAGTATGCGGCAGGGACTCCCATCTGCCGGCGCAGAGCTGGCGGGAAAACAAGCCGTCTACTAGGATCCACATCATGAGAGATGACGACCAGCTGGCTTTCTTGTTCTCCACCAAGACAGTCACTGTGTTAGCTCCTGCTCTGGTCACAGGGGGTCTTCTTGTTGGGACGTCTCCTTAACCGGCTGCTTTTTTCTCAGCACGGGCCATCAGTAGTTTCTTTTTCTCCAGCTCGGTCTCAGGTCAGTATTTGTGCACAAGTTTGAAGAACTGAGTGGCCTTTTGCCGGTCTAGGGCCTGGGTGAACTGGTTGATTGCAGGGGGCACCTTCTGGTGCTTGCAAAGATGAACCTCTGGTGTTGGAGCTGGATGAGGTGTTGCCATTCCATGAAGCGAGTAGGGTCCTTCTTGAGTTGAATATTCTGGCCAATGTCAAAGTTCTCAGGCCGTCTTCTTAGACGAGTTCACTTAGACCTTCAGTTGGTCAGAGACATCTTGGCTCTGGGTGATGGAGTGGCTTTTCTGGTACTATGTCCAGCACCTCCTGTGATAGGTCTGCAGTGTGGTTGTTCCTGTTTCTTCTTGGGTCAGGGGTGAAGAAAGTGTCATGGTCCCATCTTCCTTGAACACTCTGGTCGCTTTCAGCTTCTGCAGTAAGTCCACTCCCAATAGGTTGAGGGTGCAGGTCTTTGACACAACAAACTGGGACATGATGGAGCGTTCTGGCTGAGTCCACACGCTCAGAGGCTTCATAATCTGGAAATATCTGACTTGACCATCAATTCCCATGCAGGACGCAGAAGATTCTGATAGATAGGTGAGGTTGCGGAGTTCCACAAGAAAGGATCTGACTACGCCATCAACTCTCAGGATATTGGTCCCACTGGTGGGGTTCCCTGTGGACTTGGTGTGCTCCTGTCCTATGGATGGGGTTCTTCACTGTTTTCTGTGTTTCTTCTTCTTCTGGGCGAAGTCAGTGTTCTGCACCGGTTCCGGAAATGACCAAACTCGCCACAGTTGTAACACTGGACATCCCTTCTGTCCCGGCGGGACTCAATCCTTTTTTCTACTGCGAGCAGGGTATCCATTGCTATTGACGTGTACTCAGGCCTGGCTACTACCAGTGGTTTCCTGATTGGTTCTCTCAGTCCATGCACAAAAGCCTGTGCCAACATCCGTCTGTGTGTCTGATCATGGGTAATGAGGCCCAAATCTTGAAACACTTGCATCGCTCTGTCATGGAACTTCTCCACAGACTCTGTCTTGTCTTGACTCATGTCATGTAGGCTGAGAGTTTGTCCTGTCAGTCTGCTTTTGGCCCATTCTCTGAGTTGCTCAATTAGCTTTGGTCCTGTCTCCCAGGCATACGCATCTAACTCTGTTGGAAGCTTGAAGTGTTCTCTCATAATTGGCCAGAATGCATCACCTGCTTTTATTTCCATTACGGTCCAGAGATCAATCCAGACTGCTGCATACGTTCGCTGGATCTGCTGCATTTTTTGGCAAAATGGCATGTGGTGTATCCCTGGGTCTGGCAGCATACTGATCACCTGGCTTGGGATGAAGGGCTCATAGGATGGTGCCTCTACCTGTCCCTGCTCTCTTGGTGTTTGTGGGTTTTCTTCCCTAGTATTGGGCAGTATGTGTGACATCTTCATCAGATAAGAAGTGACATGGTGTACTTGGTGCATACACTGGGTGAGATTTGGGCTTAAAAGTTGTCTTGCTGCATGGGGATTTCCCTCTTCCTTGCTGAGGCTGCGGTGGATCAGTGTCATGGTTCCATGCTGGCAGCCCTGCTCGGCACTGAGGTTCCTCATTTGTGTCTGTAGCTATACTACCCCCCTGTGAAGCCATGGCTGTGGGCTCTGCTAGTTGTTGTGTCTGGGGGCTACATGCAGCGTTTTGTGTAGGGAGATTTGCACTTTCTTCTCCTGATATAATGACTGGCAATGTTTGTACTGTGCTTGGGATAGACAGGGTGCCTTGTGCTGGAGGCACTGAATACAGGGACAACACATTGCTTTGATTGGGCGTTGACCCAGTTGATAACGAAGTAGAAAAAAGAGGAAGTGAAGGGAGGTGTGAGGGAGGAGCGAGAGAAAGAGGAGGGGGGGAGAGATGGAGGAGAGAGTGGTGGAGGGGAGGGTGAAGAAGAGGAAGGAATGAAGGAGGGGAGGGAGAGAAGAGTGGAAGGGGAAAAGGAGAGAAAGATGGAGGAGAGAGAGAGGAGAAAGATGGAGGGGGAGAAGTAGAAGAAGATGAAGAAGAAGATTTGAGAGTTGGAGAGGAAGAGATAGAAGAAGAGGAAGAGGAAGAAAATGGATGTGTCAGAGATGTGAGGGAGGGGAAAGATGGATAGAGAGGGATGGCAGCGAGGAAAGAGGAGAAAAGTCTGAAGAAGAAAGAGAAAGGGACTGAGAGAAGAAAAAGGAGAGGGTGTCCCCCCTGTGGCTCTTGAGAGGGGATCGTTGAAACAAAAATGCCTTCTCCCTGTGGAGAGAGGCGGGGAGCGTTTTTCCCTGTACAAGGCTCCTTATTCAATGAGAGTAGACTACACCTGTCCCGTGTCTCCACATGATGGACATGTGATGTGTGTGACTCTGAATTCTGCTCTTGTGACATGTCAGTGATCTTTTTCTCACAGACAATTTAACTCCTTTTCAATCTTATTCGCATAAAAAAAAAATCACTTCCTGGTCCATTCAAATTAACTTGCTGTACCTTCTACACAATGCACCACTGCTCTTTTATAGCAGACGGTAATCTATAAACAAACTTTCCCGTTACCTTTCAAACAAAAAAAACAAGGAAAAAAAAACATTCCATTATGCAGCGTAAAGTCTGCCTTTCCATTTGCTTCTCACGTACTCTGACCTTCTATTCACATGCTAGCCCTTCGATTCTCACGTACTGTGTCTATTCCAAAAACCTATTCAACGAAGGTGATTAAAAATCTGAAAACTGCTGCATTCTGGTTCTGTGTGTCTTCGCTGAATGCCTGATGGGAGGGGTAAGTCAAACCATTGCGCAGCTGTTATTCTCCCTCAGACTGCAGTTTCCTTATCTGTGCTTCTGACCTTGGTCTAAAGCGAGCTAGAAGAAAAAAAAAAAATGGTTGGAGAATAAAACTCTAAAATAAATTGCTTAGAAAAACCTCTCCAAAATTATTTAAAAATGTACTTAAAAGAAAAACTTTAAAAACAAAAGTTAGATTTAGTAAAGAACTCTAGGAAAAAAAGATTGACCAAAAAGGGGAGGGAAAAAAAAAAACGTATTAATCACAAAACTGAAAAAACAACCCTTGTTACTAAAACGGCTAATTAAAAATAGAAAAGAGGTGGAAAAACTGATTGTAAAATGATAAAAACAAAAAGAAAAAATATACTTTAAAACTTTTGTCTGGTAGCGTAGGCTGTTACCTCCCGCCCTCTGGGAGAAAAAAAAAAAAAAAAAAAATCTCACTGCTGCTAGCACTTCCCCCCTCCCTTATATCTCTGCTTGCTGCCTCTACAGACACTGAAATCACATATCAAAAAAAAAAAATAAATAAAATTATCCCTCAGAATAGCAAAAAATGAATACAGTTCAGTCTGAATGCCTAAGAATTTTCACGCTACAGCCTGTGGCCAAAAACTAGCTTAAAAAGATCAAAACCAGGAAAACAGATGTGACAACGTGATTAGCAGAGGAGGGGGGTCAAAGGGGTTTCTCGCTGCTGCAGCCAGCAGTGAATGAGATAGTGACAGAGCTCTGAATGAGATTTAAAGCGACAGTACCTGATACAGACAGTGACACGTACAATGAGACAGACACCCGGGAGAATACGAATCCCTCTTTTGATGATCTGTGACACATACAAGCTGCTCTGGTAACTGATAACTCACCAATTGCACTGAGCACGGCGATGCTCAAGGTCTACCACTTTCTGAAAACCGTACGCCCTGGCCGGTGCGCCGGTCACAGTAATCTGTAATAGCCTTAATCAAAATTCTCACCATCCACGTCTGATTTGACTGGGATGACCTCCCCCCTTGCGTGGACGATTATTGTGAGAACTTATCCAAACAAAGCTCCTGCCCCTCACACCTGGATTGATCTGGGATGACCTCCCTCTGTGTGTGAAAGATTTCTGCAGAAACTTAACCGATTCAAAGCCCTCGCCCCTCACACCTGGCTTGATCTGGGATGACCTCCCACCGATGTGTGAAGGATAACTGTGTGGACTTATCCAAATCAAAGCTCCCGCCCCTCACACCTGGATTTTTTGGGATGACCTCCGACCTATGTGTGAAGAATTTCTGCCGGAACTTATCCAGCAATTTGTTTTTTGCTATACAGCTCCCAGAAATCAGCAAGCAAAAACACAGTCACCGTTCCAACTTTCTCCCGGTTCACACAAAACATGAAACATACACAGCACAGCAGCAAACAACTCGGCTTATATCCCAGGGCTTTTGGATAAGGGTATGGACATTTTACACAACCTGGGAATGCGGTGATGACCACGTCCGACCGGCTAAAAGTGTAGGCTAGGACTAGGCACAGGGAACATTCAGGTAAGATGACAGAGTTTTCTTACCTTACTTATGGAGCTGCAGTCTCCGTCCCGTGTGCCAAGGCCAGGGTCAACACCCCCGTCTCTCCGGTCGGCCGGGTCCTTGTGCGTTTCGTCCAATGCCCCGCGTGCAGGCGCCAACTGTTATGGAAATTTAATTAGGATAAATCTATCCTGAAGTGTTTGCTGGTGCCGTTCCCAATTCTCTATTAAATGTCTTTTTGAGCGCTCAGAACGAAATGAGGACTGTCCACAACGGAAGTGTCAGTATAACAGTTCGTCAAGACCCCTCATTTATTATTCATTCAAGGTTTTATACATTTACAAAAAGGGGCTGGTTAGTCAATTAACATACAATTAAAAGCTGCTAGATTATTGGCTGTTCTAGTGTAAGTATGATAATTATGATAAAAGGGCTGAAGTTGCAGATTTATTGTTTTATGTTCTTTTGCCCTAGCTTTCTTGCATGACTAGAAAAGTAAACAATAGATATCTTATTAAAACTCTCTGTACTTGTTCCTTATGAATAGATTGACAAGCATGATATATGTGGAGCAATTAATGATTCATTATAATAAATTGTGTTCCAGAAATACAAGGACTAAATGTAATAGGATTCAACTGCAAATAATCATCAACAAACACCACCACCACAACAACCAGTCACAGAATCCAATATATAAGGTATAAAATACAATATTTTATTAAGTCAAAAAGAATAAAATATATTGATAACAAGACAGGACAAAAGCAGGTGAGGGTAGAGATACAAATGTCACTTCGGGTAAACCCATCAAGCACTCACTGGGATGTCCAGTGGTGACTCCCCATATTAATGAGACTAATATGCAGGCCCATATAGAGGTATTGTGGTATACAAACCACATTAGTCAGATAGAGGGCAGGAACAATGGGTATAACATACACACCGCGGATAATAGAATGCAGATCCAATAGTACAAATAATAGTCAATTGCATGATATAACATACCGCAGTGTGGATGGGGAGACGCCACCGGTAATCGCCAGCAACCCCGACGCACGTTTCGGAGATTACTCTCCTTCCTCAGGGGGCGTGGTTACCGGTGGTCATGTGAGCGTCTTTTGTATGTAACAGACCGGAACCGGAAATGGGGTCGGCGCATGCGCACGCGATCTTCCCCGTCGCCACAACAATGCACCGTCACCTTGGTTACAGCGACCAGAAGCACATGGGGCCCCATGTGATCAGGTCAGATGATACACAAAGTAACGGTAACATGCGAGCGGCAGGACGACGCATGCGCAGACGCCAGAATTCCCATAAAGTAGGTTCTTGGTAAAAAGCTCTCACATGAACCCTCATAATAATTTGCATTTAACATATAAACAAATAAAAGTTAAAGTAATTTGGTCTGTCTACGGATATATGTGTCTACCAGATCTATTAAATGGAATACAAATATATAAGAAGATTATAATACTCACAAATTATACTGAGCACATAGTATGATATATGCGGAGTATATAAATATACGTAAACATCAGAATAATATAAATCATGTATAATCGTTAAGGGGAATCAAATGCATATCCGATAATATACGCATACACATATCTTAGCATAATATCATAGATGGTAAATAGAACAACGATATATGTGTCACACAGTAGACGTGTGAAAAAATCAAATGAAAATAAAAAATAAAAATAACAATATTAAAACATAATAGAAAAAATTAATAAAATAACAAAAAAGAAAAAAGAAAAATTAGGACACATATATTCATGTATATCTTCATCCAGAAATTAATAGGACACACAGCATATGATATAATATGTACAAAGTATACACAGATACGTAAATATCAGCATAGTATAGACTATACATAATCAATATAAAGAGTCAAATATATATCTGATAGCATACATTACATATATCTCAGCATAATGTCACAGACGATAAATAGACCGATAATATATGTCACACAATAAACATATGAAAGAACCAAATAAAAATAAAAAATAAACAAAACAATATAGAAACATAATATGAAAAAATAAATAATAGAAAAAAATAATAATAATAAAATAAGTAAAGTGTGGGAACATATGTTCTCGTGCATCTTCATCCAGAGATATTGATTGGAGACACAGTCACCGCAGAGAGACCAATCGACATTGAAAATTCAAATCTAGGAAAATCAAATGAATGTTAAAACCACATAAAAACACAAATGGGCACCAAAAGCGACACTTACACACAGCAGAAACAAGACTATCTCAGAAACGGTGCGAATGAATTATTTTCATTTAATCCGAGGGGTTGGACTGTTTTTAGTCTCCATATTCATCGTGATTCCATTTGTCCCAATCTTTTAAAGAGGTTACCACCCCTAATGTTGACATTTAATATATCAATCCCTTTGATTCTCAATAATCTCCCGTCACAATTATGAAACATTTTAAAGTGACGAGGGATGGTAGTAAGAGTGGATGTGTCCATGTGGGAGGCTGCAGCCGTGATTCCCAATACATGTTCCCTAATGCGGACTTTTAATTGTCTCGTAGTCATGCCAATATAGATAACTCTGCATGGGCATGTCGCGTGATAGATAACGTATCTAGTTGTACAAGTAATCCTCTGTTTGATAGTATATGTCCTGTTGGCATCAGACCCTACAAAGGTATTACAACGTTCCACATTGGGACATGCCACACACCTCCCACATGGAACACATCCACTTAGAATCGGAATGGAATCAAGGAAGGAAGGAATTGTAATGACTGTGTACAAGATGGTCACGAAGGTTCTTAGCCCTCCTAAATGTAATGGGGGGTTTTCTAGGAAGAAACTTGGAGAGGATTGGGTCAACCTACAAAATGGGCCATGCATCCTCAAGTGCTGATCTTAACTTCCCTGACTGCAAATTATATGAGGTTATAAATCTCATATTATTTTCTGTTTTCTTTTCAGCAGCATTACCATATATGAGATCATCACGTAAAGAGTGTTTAGCTCGCAGATATGCTCTCTTAATCGCGTGCGCATGCGCCGACCCCATTTCCGGTCTGTTACATACAAAAGACGCTCACATGACCACCGGTAACCACGCCCCCTGAGGAAGGAGAGTAATCTCAGAAACGTGCGTCGGGGTTGCTGGCGATTACCGGTGGCGTCTCCCCATCCACACTGCGGTATGTTATATCATGCAATTGACTATTATTTGTACTATTGGATCTGCATTCTATTATCCGCGGTGTGTATGTTATACCCATTGTTCCTGCCCTCTATCTGACTAATGTGGTTTGTATACCACACTATACCTCTATATGGGCCTGCATATTAGTCTCATTAATATGGGGAGTCACCACTGGACATCCCAGTGAGTGCTTGATGGGTTTACCCGAAGTGACATTTGTATCTCTACCCTCACCTGCTTTTGTCCTGTCTTGTTATTAATATATTTTATTCTTTTTGACTTAATAAAATATTGTATTTTATACCTTATATATTGGATCCTTATATATTGGACTGGTTGTTTGGGTGTTGTAGTTCTTATGAGGCCAGGTCGTTTAACGCTGATCATGTAGTATGATTAGATATTAGTAAAAGGCTGTGAGTTATGTTTTGTTCTTGCCCTAGCTTCTTGCATATAAAAGTAACAATAGACTCTTATTAAAACCGTACTTGTTCCTTTGAACCGGTATTAAAACGACTGATTATAGCTGGCATCAGCTTTTGCATAGATATGTGTGAGCACAGGATTTTTAGCAAGTGAGATCTATCTAACTGTTAATGCATATATATGAATATACTTTGAATATATAGAATACATATATATTTCCATGACAGTTGCACAGTGCATGCGCCCGCCATTTTCTTTAAAGGAAGAAGACGTTGGGAGCTGCGGGAGCCATGGGAGGAGGGGGGGACTGATCGGGGAACCCAGGGACCCTATTTCTCTCCCCTCTGATGTGCGATCACATCAGAGGAGAGAGAAATTAAATGTAAAATCGCTGCTTTTTTTTGCGGTCGCCATTATATGGTTAATAACGGCGATCGCAAAAGCGGGGTCGGTAAAAACCAACCTGAATCATGTTCTCTGCGGTCTCGGCTACCCCCGGTAGCCGAGACCCCAGAGAAAATCAGACTCTGGGGGGTGCTATATACTTTCTCCACAGTGCCATGAAGTCACGGCGCTATGGTTTAAGTACCCTTAACCACCGCCGTTAAAAGGAGTATCGGCGGTCGTTAAGGGGTTAAAAGTGACATGTCCCCTACTGTATGACGTTAGTAGCAGAAGAATTTTTTTGGGCCGGTCGATAAGGTCTGCATAAGATTGAGTGGATGCTCGAAGCAATTTAAAAGTGCCATGTACCCTACTGTATGATGTTAGTAACAGAAGAATTTTTTAAGACAGGAATGGGAACGTACAGAAGGATCAATAACAAGGCGGCTATGGGAAGTGCGAGATCCAGGATCAAGCCTACAACTATTACTCATCTACCCAACTCCAATTACCAGAGAGAGTTTGATGCTCGTCAGAAGATAGGTGTAACAGATGCGTGTCTCAAGCTAGGTATAAAAGATGCCCGTGAGAAATTGGATGCCAAACAGGGCCGGCTCCAGGTTTTTATGGGCACCGGGCGAAAGAGTCTCAGTGGGCCCCCTTAACACAGACCACGATTCATGATGCACAGATACTGCAGAGAAATATGGGTATAGCACAACGCCAAACACTTCTCTTCTTCCATTACATGACTGATACCTATTGTAAATTGTCAATAGCTCAAAAACCGCCAAATCCTCACAGCGCACAGTACAGACTGGACAGTACAGTCCCCCATGCATATATGGGCACCACATAGTACCCCCCTCATCACCCATATAATACCTCATGCAGGATGTCACCGTCACCCACATATAATGCTCCATACAGAATACTGGACCCAATAATTGCTCTCTACAGATACTGGACAACATTAAATGCTCAACAAATATGGAGCTCTCCTCACACTGTGCTGCTTCTGCATGTTACGCTCGAAAGGGCGCTGTGAAAGCTACCCATTATCATCATCATTGCCTGCCCATATCATCATCATTGCCTCCCCTCATCATCATTGCCTGCCCTCTCCATATCATTGACTCCCATCATCATCATCATTGCCTCCCCATTAATATCATCATCATCATTGCCTTCCCATTATCATTGCCTCCCCATCATCATCATTATCATTGCCTCCCCATTAATATCATCACATTGCCTTCCCATTATCATTGCCTCCCCATATCATCATTATCATTGCCTCCCCATTATAATCATTGCTTCCATTATTGCTCCCCATTATATCTTTCATCATGCCTTCCATTATCATTGCTTCCCCATCATCATCATTATCATTGCCTCCCCATAATATCATCATCATCATTGCCTTCCCATTATCATGCCTCCCATCATCTCATCATCATTGCCTCCTCACCACCATCACTGCCTCCCACCACCACCATCACACATACAGCACCTGGTGAGGGCAGAGCAGAGTACTGCAGTGTGCAGGCGACGGGAAAGGTCAGAGTGGTCCGGCGCCTGCTCACTGCAGTACAGTGCACTTGTGCAGGAGCCACGACGGGAAGGAAAAAAGAGGCGCCGAACCGGACCGCGCCGCCCATCGGACCGGACGGCGGCCCGCCCCCTGGTGAGTATAATATAACTAGTTTTTCTTCACTTTCAGGTGACATCTGGGGCTTATCGACAGCATTACAGAATGCTGTCGATAAGCCCCTGATGGCGGTGGCCGTATCTCATAGGCCAAATATGGGGTGACAGATTCCCTTTAACCCTCTCTGACATTAGACGTACTATCCCGTCCATAAAACCCGTGACAATCTGACCATGGACGGGATAGTACGTCATAGCGATCAGCTGCGCTCCTGGGGGGAGCGCAGCTGATCGCCGCCGGGTGTCAGCTGATTATCACAGCTGACACCCGGGACTGTGTGCCAGGAGCGGCCACGGACCGCTCCCGGCACATTAACCCCTTGCACACCGCGATCAAACATGATCGCGGTGTACGGGGGCACAGGGGGGCATCGCGCAGGGAGAGCGCTCCCTGCGCGCCCCCCTGAGACCCTCAGAACAGCGCGATGTGATCGCGCTATTCTGAGGGCTTCCTCCCTCCCAGGACCCAGATCCAAGATGGCGCCGGGGTCCTGGAGGGAGGCGGCTTCCTCAGTGCCTGCTGAGAGCAGGCACTGAGCAGCTGCAGCGCTGCCTGTGAGATCGCTGGTCTCACAGAGTGCTGTGCACACTGTGAGACCAGCGATCTCACATTTTACAGTGATGTCCCACCCTGGGACAATGTAAAAAAGTAAAAAAAATAAAAATAAACGTGTAAAAAAAAAAATTCCAAAATAAGTAAAAAAAAAAAAAAAAATATTCCCCAATAAATTCATTTTTTCCTGTAAATAAAAAAAATAAAACAATAAAAGTACACATATTTGGTATCGCCGCGTCCGTAACGACCCCCCCTATAAAACTTTCCTACTAGTTAACCCCTTTAGTGAACCCCTTAAAAAAAAATAAATAAAAACAAAGCAAAAAATCAGTGCTTTATCATCATACCGCTGAACAAAAAGTGGAATAACACGCGATCAAAAAGACGGATATAAATAAACATAGCACCGCTGAAAACGTCATCTTGTCCCGCAAAAAACGAGCCATCACACAGCATCATGAGCGAAAAAATAAAAAAGTTATAGCTCGCAGAATAAAGCGATGCAAAAATAATTATTTTTTCTATAAAATTGTTTTTATTCTATAAAAGCGCCAAAACATAAAAAAACGATATAAATGAGGTATCGCCGTAATCGTACTGACCCGAAGAATAAAACTGCTTTATCAATTTTACCACACGCGGAACGGTATAAACGCCTCCCCAAAAGAAATTCATGAATTGCTGATTTTTGTTCATTCTAACCTCCCAAAAATCGAAATAAAAAGCGATCAAAAAATGTCACAGGCTCAAAAATAGTACCAATAAAAACGTCAACTCGTACCGCAAAAAATAAGACCTCACATGACTCTGTGGGCCAAAATATGCAAAAATTATAGCTCTCAAAATGTGGTGATGCAAAAACTATTTTTTGCAATAAAAAGCGTCTTTTAGCGTGACAGCTGCCAATCATAAAAACCCGCTATAAATAGTAAATCAAACCCCCTTTATCACCCCCTTAGTTAGGGAAAAATAATAAAATTACAAAAATGTATTTATTTCCATTTTCCCATTAGGGTTATGGTTAAGGTTAGGGTTGCGGCTAAAGTTAGGGTTAGGGTTGGCGCTAAAGTTAGTATTAGGGTTATGGTTGGGATTAGGGATAGGGGTGTGTTAGGGTTACGTTTGTGGTTAGGGTTGGGACTAGGGTTAGGGGTGTGTAGAGGTTAGGGTTGGAGTTAGAATTGGGGGGTTTCCGCTGTTTAGGCACATCAGGGGCTCTCCAAATGTGACATGACGTCTGATCTCAATTCCAGCCAATTCTGCGTTGAAAAAGTCAAACGGTGCTCCTTCCCTTCTGAGCTCTGCCATGCGCCCAAACAGTAGTTTACTCCCACATGGGGTATCAGCGTACTCTGGACCCTAAGAGTTATTGTGCAATTTGTCCTATTTCTTCTGTTACCCTTGGGGAAAATAAAAAACTGGGGCAAAAATATCATTTTTTTTTAAAAAAAAATGATTTTTTTTGTTTTTACGGCTGTACGTTATAAACTTGTGTGAAGCACTTGGGGCTTCATAGCGCTCACCACACAATCTAGATAAGTTCCTTGTGGGGTCTATTTTCCAAAATGGGGTCACTTGTGGGGGTTTCCACTGTTTAGGCGCATCAGGGGCTCTCCAAATGCGACATGACGCCCCCACACCATTCCATCAAAGTCTACAATCCAAAACGTCACTACTTCCCTTCCGAGCCCCAACGTGTTCCCATACAGTAGTTTTCTCCCACATATTGGGTATCAGCGTACTCAGGACAAATTGGACAACAACTTTTTGGGTCCAATTTCTCCTGTTACCCTTGTGAAAATAAAATATTGGGGGCAAAAAAATAATTTTTGTAAAAAAAAAATATATTTTTTATTTTTACGGCTGTTCGTTATAAACTTCTGTGAAGCACTTAGGGGTTCAAAGTGCTCACCACACATCTAGATAAGTTCCTTGTGGGGTCTATTTTCCAAAATGGGGTCACTTGTGGGGGTTTCCACTGTTTAGGTGCATCAGGGGCTCTCCAAATGCGACATGACGCCCCCAGAGCATTCCATCAAAGTCTGCAATCCAAAACGTCACTACTTCCCTTTCGAGCCCCAACGTGTACCCATACAGTAGTTTTCTCCCACATATTGGGTATCAGCGTACTCAGGACAAATTGGACAACAACTTTTGGGGTCCAATTTCTCCTGTTACCCTTGTGAAAATAAAATATTGGGGGCGAAAAAAATAATTTTTGTAAAAAAAAAAAATTTTTGTTTTTACGGCTGTACGTTATAAACTTCTGTGAAACACTTGGGGCTTCATAGCGCTCACCACACATCTAGATAAGTTCCTTGTGGGGTCTATTTTCCAAAATGGGGTCACTTGTGGGGGTTTCCACTGTTTAGGCGCATCAGGGGCTCTCCAAATGCGACATGACGCCCCCAGACCATTCCATCAAAGTCTACAATCCAAAACGTCACTACTTCCCTTCCGAGCCCCAACGTGTACCCATACAGTAGTTTTCTCCCACATATTGGGTATCAGCGTACTCAGGACAAATTGGACAATCACTTTTGGGGTCCAATTTCTCCTGTTACCCTTGAGAAAATAACATATTGGGGACGAAAAAATCATTTTTGTAAAAAAAAAAAAAAAAATTTTATTTTACGGCTGTACGTTATAAACTTCTGTGAAGCACTTGGGGGTTCAAAGTGCTCACCACACATCTAGATAAGTTCCTTGAGGGGTTAGTTTCCAAAATGGTGTCATTTGTGGGGGGTTTCCACTGTTTAGGCAGATCAGGAGCTCTCCAAACACGACATGGCATCCAGCCAATTCTGCGTTGAAAAAGTCAAACGGCACTCCTTCCCTTCCAAACTCTGCCATGCACCCAAACAGTGGTTTACCCCACATATGGGGTATCAGCGTACTCAGGAAAAATTGCACAATAACTTTTGGAGTCTTGTTACCCTTGGGAAAATAAAAATTGGGGTGAAAAGATCATTTATGTGGAAAAAATATGATTTTTTAATTTTACGGCTCTACGTTATAAACTTGTGTGAAGCACTTGGGGGTTCAAATTGCTCACCAAAGATCTAGATAAGTTCCTTAGGGGGTCTATTTTCCAAAATGGGGTCACTTGTGGGGGTTTCCACTGTTTAGGCACATCAGTGGCTTTCCAAATGCAACATGGCGTCCAATCTCAATTCCAGCCAATTTTGGTTGGAAAAAGCCAAATGGTGCTCCTTCCATTCCGAGCTCTGCCGTGCGCCCAAACAGTGGTTCCCCCCACATATTGGGTATCAGTGTACTCAGGACAAATTGGACAACAACTTTTGTGGTCCAATTTCTCCTGTTACCCTTGGGAAAATAAAAAATTAGTGACTAAAAATAATTTTTGTGGGAAAAAAATAGGATTTTTTATTTTCATGCCCGGGCATTATAAACTTGTGTGAAGCACTTGGGGGTTCAAAGTGCTCACCAAAGCTATAGATAAGTTCCTTAGGGGGTCTAGTTTCCAAAATGTGGTCACTTGTGGGGGTTTCTACTGTTTAGGCTCATCTGGGGCACTGCAAACGGAACATGACCCCCATCAACGTCTGCATTCCAAAACGTTACTACTTCCTTTCCAAGCCCTGCCGTGCGCCCAAACAGTTTCCCCCCCACATATTGGGTATCAGCGTACTCAGGACAAATTGGCCAACAACTTTTGGGGTCCAATTTCCTTGGGAAAATCAAAAATTTGGGACTAAAAAATAATTTTTGTGGAAAATTGTTTCTTTTTTTTTTCACACCCAGGCATTATAAACTTTTGTGAAACACTTGGGGATTCAAAGTGCTCACAACAGATCTAGATAAGTTCCTTAGGGGGTCTAGTTTCCAAAATGGTGTCACTTGTGGGGGGTTTCCACTGTTTAGGTGCATCAGGGGCTCTCCAAACGCGACATGGCGTCCAATCTCAATTCCAGCCAATTTTAGTTTGAAAAAGTCAAACGGCGCTCCTTCCCTTATGAGCTCTGCTGTGCACACATACAGTGGTTTTCCCCCACTTATGGGGTATTGGCGTACTCAGGAGAAATTGCACAACAACTTTATGTGTCCATTTTCTTCTTTTACCCTTGTGAAAATAAAAAAAAGTTTGTAAAAGATCATTTTTGTGGCTAAAAAGTTAAATATTCATTTTTTCCTTCCACGTTGCTTCAGCTCCTGTGAAGCACCTGAAGGGTTAATAAACTTTTTGAATGTGGTTTTGAGTACCTTGAGGGGTGCAGTTTTTATAATGGTGTCACTTTTGGGTATTTTCTGCCATATAGACCCCTCAAAATGACTTCAAATATGAGGTGGTCCCTAAAAAAAATGGCTTTGTAAATTTTGTTGTAAAAATGAGAAATCGCTGGTCAACTTTTAACCCTTATAATTTCCTAAGAAAAAAAATTTTGATTCCAAAATTGTGCTGATGTAAAGTAGACATGTGGGAAATGTTATTTCTTAACTATTTTGTGTGACATATTTCTCTGTTTTAAGGGAATAAAAATTCAAAGTTTGAAAATTGCAAAATTTTCAAAATTTTCGCCATATTTGCATTTTTTTCAAAAATAAACGCAAGGTATATCGAAGAAATTTTACCACTAACGTAAAGTACAATATGTCACGAGAAAACAATCTCAGAATCGCGCAGATCCGTTGAAGCGTTCCAGAGTTATAACCTCATAAAGAGACAGTGGTCAGAATTGTAAAAATTGGCCCGGTCATTAACGTGCAAACCACCCTTGGGGTGAAGGGGTTAACAGTGGGCAGCGTCAGGAGCAGCCTCTCTGCACTGTTACAGTGTCAAAATGGCGCTAAAATAAGATGCCCGCTATTTATATGGAGAGGAACATGTGATTTCAGCAGCCAATGACTCAAGCCGTTGTGTCAGGACATTGTGGGTGTTTCCTGCACCATGATTTGCTTGCCACAATGTGCACAAATAAAGTTAGGAAAAAAAAATGACTGCTGTGTTTGCTTACAAGAACGCCGTGCCTCTGCACTCTGAAACCCCCCTCCCCTCATCAAACACATGCCAAACACTCATGATACACCACCAGTATCGTTGCTAAAGTGCCGAAAATATTTTTGTTGCAATGCAAATATTTTCCCGCACTTTTACCGAATGTTACTGATTTTATAAAATTTTGCTCGGGTTTCCGATCACGAATCTGAATGTACCATATTCGTGCCGAATTTATGTTTGGCGATTGTTTTTCAAACAAATTCACTCATCACTAGTCATATCTTACTTACTTTCTTTTTGCACAAAGTTTACTTAGAAAACTCTTCCATAGAAGTCAATGAATCATCTGCTGTATGCAGGTTCTTTTAATCCATGTGGCTAGAGCTCGAGGCAGACACAGACAGTCTGCTGTAAGTCCTCCTCAAACCACAGTTGCAGTTCTCCATAGACATTTAGGAGCACAAACTGTTATCTCCTATTTCAGTAATAGCTAAATCTATCGATGGAAGACAGATTTTACCCATAAATGGAGAATTTTGAGCATGAATGATCAGTTCAGAAGGCAAAAGAAGTGCATTTTTGTAATTTATATAATTAC
>JARQOD010000003.1:176133970-176208551 GCA_033576555.1 Oophaga sylvatica | reverse complement strand
ATCAGTTTTCTCTTCACTGAAGCACCGCACTACCCGTACCCTCCCAGGCCTATACTTCTGCGGGCCTCGGTTCCTGCAGGTTTTTACTTGACCTTGGGCCGGGCTTTTTCGATATAGTGCCTGGCCGAGAAGTACACCCGACACTCAGAAACTTCTCTGACTCTTCTCAGAAACTCACTCCCCCCGCCCGGGGTGCACGCCATGGTCCCAACTATCCCAAAGGGGATAGGGGTTTTCATTTTTTCCCGTTCCCCACTTTCAGGCTTTCTGGCGGACATGCCCAAACCCCCCCCCCGTCCTAGACTCTACCTCTTCACCAATCACTTGGTCCCAAACCCTTTATTCCACCCCAAAATTTTCCTTGATAGCGCATCTGTATACTCAAACCCGCCGGATTTTCTCTTCCCCACGTTCTGATCCCACTGGGCTCCCGGTGTCTGCAGCGGAAAGGGGATTAACATCGTTTTTTCCCTTTTTTTTGGGGGGGGGCTCCGATTAGCCTCCCAAAAAATGCGCTTGGGGCCACCAACCCCAGTACGACCGGACCGAAACCCCCCCCACGCCGCTGTCTTCGACAGAAACAGTTCCGGAAGGTCACCCCCCATATCTTCATTTGCTCCTCACAGCTTCCTTGAAACCTCGCTTCTGAGGGGGCATCTGCTGGTGACCCCCCCTTTCCCCATGGTTTTTCCCCCTCTGCACATCCCCTTCAGAGCCTTTTTGGGCAGAGCAGACCACACCACACACTGACAATTTTCTCTTTTCAACAGCATCCATGTCTGTTTCGTTTCAGAGTTCTTGTTTAAACTCGCCCCCCTCCTTTAACCTTAGTCTTCGCCAGGGAACCGCCAACTGAAACATCTTCAGATGCCTCTTCTTCGGGGTGTAAGGTCCATCATTTTTCCCCCCTTTCAGGCCTCAACCTCCCCTGTCCCTGCCTTCCCATTTGCACTGGTTGTTTATGGTATCAGATAATTCACTATACAAACTCCCCCCCTTTTTTCAGCCCATCTGGCTCCTGTCAGGGCTAAACCTTCTTTTTCTTTTCCTCCTGTCCTGTCGGGTTTTTAAAATTTTATTTCATTCAATCCTGCTCACTGCGGGGGTTTTAAAATTCTTTTTTCATTGCATCCTGATCGGGAACCTTGTTAACATGTCATCCAAACTTTAAATTTTTACCATCTGGCCCTCAGATGTGACTATGTAAAACCCCCCCGCACATACTTCTATAACTCGGGACCAGGGCGACTCACGACCTCTCCCTGGACTTCATGTCCCTAACAATAGGCATTGTTCATGGCAGCAGAGGAAACCTCTCCTCAAGCCAGGCTCCGGGAAACCCATTAAAACAATCATATTTTCCTGTGCCGTTTTAAGAGAGGGGTCTCGCCACTGCTCCTCTCAAAATTGCACAAAACACAGGAAGTCAGGGACACTGGTTTTTCTCGAGAACCACCACCTCGTCTCCCAACACCCCGCAAAGGAATTTCATCACTATCCATCATCATTTTATCAATAATTATCATGACTATGATCATTTTCATCATCATATCATGATCACACACTTAATTTCGCACAGCAAAATCATCATGGAAAACATTTATCTACACAATTATCATCACACATCTTACATGGTCACCAAAATATGATCATCATCATGATCAATCATTTTTATCACAAATTTTAACCCCCCCCCCCCAAAGCATTGTTTCCGCCCCGGGGGACTGCCCCCTCAATAGGAGCTTCATCACACTGTCCATCAGAAACATTTTTCCCCCGAGATCCTTAGACCGGGAAAGTCTTCCCAATAGACGGGTTCCCCCAGGTCTTCCAAACCCCCCACTTCACTAAAAACCCCCCCAGTTGGGGGGGCCAAGCCCCCCGGCAGTCTCGGGGGAGACTTTGGGTCTCCAGGGGTGCCACCATACTCAGTGTTATCGGGATAAGTCCCTATAATAGCTGTCAATAGGAAAGTCACTGGACTCTCTGACCAAAAAGGGGCCGTGCGGGGGGGCATTTACAACCCCGGGGCCCCTTGGTCCAGTCTCTTGCAGAGGTGGACACACACACGGTTCTGCGCAGAGAGAAAAGGGTCTGCCAACTCACAACACATAGGCCCCCCCTGATTGGAAGTTGGCTGCAATTTCACGCCAGCCCAACACTGTCCATCACACTCTCCCCCCCACATGCCCCTGGGCCCCTAACCGTTTTTCAATAACCCATGCCCCCCAAAAGCTGGAACGTTTTCCCCCCGGGGATTTTAGCGCCCCGGGGGCTCTGAATGACGACCTCTCAGAGGCTGTACCTCAGGAGGACGTCCCGGGGTTAGGGGTTCACTTACCTTTTCAACCCAAAAAGGTTTGCTTACTGCAGACCCCCCCATCTCCAGTCATGAATTTCCCCCGGCACGGGCTGTCACCGTAAACCCAGCCGGGTAAAATGCCGCTTTAAATTTTGGGATAGTTTTTCGCTGTCCTGCTTGCTAGGTCGCCCAGATTTTTTGGGGGGTTCCCCAATAGATGGGGGGACGCCCGCCATGGCCCATTCAGATAGTGGAGATTCCCTTCTCTGCCTCTCTCAAACTAGTAAGATATCCCCCCCCACATCACAGGGGCATTTTTTAAGGGGGCCGTTTTTCCCCCCCTTCTTTAAGCGACAACCCCGGTGCCTTCAAACAAAAATTCGGGACGGGGCACCAAACCCCTTTTTTGGGGCGTCATCTCCAACAAATAACGGGTTTTCTCCGTTTTTGCTGCAGGAATTGCTGCTGGGCCGCTGCTGTGCTGCTGGTGCGCAGGCGCTCTGTCCATGCTCTGCTGCATGCTCCCTGGCCTGGGCCAGGTACCAATGAGCTCCCCATACTGCCGGACTTATCGTCTCAACCCCCGGGGGTTTTATGTTGCACTTTCATTGCGCCCTTTGTTCAAACAGCGCCTCCATCTGTATCCACTGTCAGCTTCTCTGTTTAACAACGCAGTCTTCACTCAAGACAAACCACTTACAGTCTTTTTCATAAAAATTCGCTCGCTGTGCAACACTTTTTTTTTTTTTTTTTGCAAGTTTATTTGGGCCACTGTCTTTTAAAAACTGCTCCACAGCTTTTTTTTTCTGCTGCACATTCCACATCTTTTCAAACAAGTTCCGCTTTGAACTTTTCCTCTCAGCCCATCGGGCCCCCTGTCTTCCAAGCTGCTCCAAAAAGACGTTTCTGTGACACACTTTTTTTTTTTTTTTTTTGCTGCTATTTAAAAAAGACTCACCTTTAATGCGCTCCCCACGGCGCATACACACTCCGCACAAACTGTACAGCACTGCCTGCCCCAGAAAAACTCCCCCAATTGTAACATTTCCAGGGGGGTTTGCTCTAGGATCGCTGTCTGGGTAACAGAATGGATGAAAACAGTTCATTTAGCAGCATTTTGGTGCAAAACTGGCCGAACCAGCTTTATTAAACCACAGCAAACCCAATTAAAACAAACATAAACAGAAAACCTGGGCTTGTCGCCTCTAATTCACTTAGATAGGGCCCTCTTCCGGGCCCAGACCCCAGTCTTCCCAAAAAAAAAATAATATTTTTCCGTATGGAGCTTCACAGAAACTCCTCCTTGGCTGAAGGCACCTTTCCCCGCCCCGACTTAGAGAATCCACCCCCATTCACCGCTTTCCAGGGGGTTCGCATGAAAAAAAACCCCCATGTCCGGGGTCCTTCCGCACCCAAACGAATAGCTCAAAACCTTTTTTCTGTTTTCCTTTGCCAGGACACCTCTCTGTGTCCGGGGTAAAACAACTCTAACACTCTTGGAGACGTTCCTTTGTGCCAGGCCCCTCTCTGTGTCCGGGTAAAAGACAGTTTAAACACCTTTGGGACGTTTTCGTCCCCGGGAGACACCTTCCTGTGCCCCGGTAAACTACTCTCGATTGTGTTTCAGACCCACTTCGGTCCCTTTAAACCCCCGAAGTTTAAGGTTGTGCGCAGTGTGTGCGAATGTGAGGAAAAATCCCTTTTCTTACCACTGGGTTTACAAAGCCCCATTTCCCTTTACCAGGGGAAATGACCCCCCCTCATCACATTTTTACTCCGTCTCAAATCCCCCCCTCTTTCCAGCCCCGGGGGCTGGCATCCGACCGGGGGGGTGGCAAAAAATCCAAAAAGACAGTGAATCTGGACCGTCTGGCCCATCAGCTTCATCCCACCCTTTCCCCTACCCAAAAATTTTATTTTCTCTTATCTGAACATCCCAACCCTGTCCCTCCCCCCCATACTCTCTGCGGCCCCGGGTTTACCCGCCGGTTTCATCTTGACTTAGGGGGGGGGCCTTTTTTTGAATAGTGCCGGGGCCAAAAGTACGCCCCCAAACATCAAACACTTCTGCTGACTCTTCCTCAGAAAACTCCGTACCCTCCTGTCCCTGGTCACTGCCAAGTGTCACCAACTACACAGAGGAATAGGGGGTTTTTACTTTTCTCCTTTTCCCCCCTTTCAGGCTCTTCGGGCAGGACATGCCCAAAGCCCCACCGTCAGTCCTAGCTCTACCCTTCAGCCACATCACTTTGGTCTCCAAATCTCATTTATTCCAGCCCTCAAGTTCCTCCTTGATAGGGCATCTGTTTATCAGAACCCGCCGGTTCTTCTCTTCCACCCGTTCTGCTCCCCTCTGGGCTCCCGTGTGTCTGCACGGCACGGAGTGACAATCGCTTTTCCCTTTTGTTGGGACGTGGCCCCCGATGTAGCCTCCCTAAAGGGCGCTTGAGTCACCAATGCCAGCTACTGACCGGACCGTAACCCTCCACGCCGCTGTCTTCGCAGAAACAGATTCCTGGACAGAGTCAGTCCCCAAATTCTTCAGTCTTTGCCCCCAAGTTTCACCTTGAAACCTCAGCTTCGATGAGGCATCTGGCTTGGTGCCCCACCACTTCCATGGCTTTTTCCACCTCTGCAGCTCACCTTCAGGTCCTTGGCATGATGCAGATCCCCACCAACACTGACAACTTCTTCTTCAACAGCATCACTTTTTGCTGTGTTCATTTCAGAGTCCTGCCTTTAAAGTCGCTCTCCTCCTTTAACCTTAGTCTTCGCCAAGGAACGGGGCCCCCCCTGTAAAACATCTTAGATCCATCCCTTGTCGGCTGTAAGGTCAGCATCAGCTTTCTTTCAGGGCTCTCAACCTCCTCTGCTACCTGCCTTCCCATTTGCACTGGTTGCTTTATGGGCTCAATTAATTCATATCACTATCGACCCCCCTTTTTTTCGCCACATCGGCTCCTATCAGGGCATACCTTCATTTTCATTCACATCCTGCTCACTGTCAGGGTTTACAATTCTTTTTCATTCATTTCCTGTCACGTCAGGGTTATACAATTGTTTTCTTTTACATCCTGACTGGAACCTTAGTTAACTGTCATCCACAAATTAACTTCACCATTGGTCCCAAGTATGTGACAAATTTTAAAACCCCCCACTATACTTCTATATAGCTAGGTACCAGGAGCTGACTCACACCTCTCCCTGGACTTCAGTGTCCTATCAATAGGTATTGTTCATGGCAGCATGAGGAACCTCTCCTCAAGCCAGGCCCTGGGAAAACCTCATTTAGAACAATCAATTTTCCTGTGCCGTTTAAGAGAGGGGTTTTCCCCCACTGCTCATCTCAAAATTGTCACAGGACAAGGGAAGCAGGGACATCGGTTCTCGAGAACCACCACCTCTTTTCCCCCAAAATCACCTGCAAGGAATTTCATCACTATCACAGTCATCATTTTATCAAATCATTACAGACTATGAAACAGTTCATCATCACTATCATGATATCCACTATCTTTATCAGCATCAGCATCTTTTCAGGTCATCTCATTATCATGATCATCTATTACATCATCATCATCTTATCAGGTCATCATCATTTTCATGATCATCTATCATTATCACATAATTTAAACGCCCCCCTAGCTTTTTGTTCCGCCCCCGGGGCTGGCACCTAATAGGACTTCATCACACTGTCCATCAGAAAAATTTTCCCCCCAAAATCCTTTGACCGGGGGAAAATTTATTACCAATATGACGGGTTGCACCAGGGCTTCATACCCCCCCCCTTCACAAGAAACCTCCCCGAGTTTGGGGACCAAGTCCACGGCAGTCTCTGGGTAGACTTTGGTGTCTCCATGGATGCACACCATACTCAGGTGCTTATCAGGGATGAAGTCCCTATCAATCAGGCTGTCACATACGGAAGTCACTGGACTCTCTGATCCAAGAGGGCCTGTGCTGGGCAGTCATTTACAACCACCGGGGACCCCTGTGGTCCAGTCTCTTCGGCAGAGGTGGACACACACACAGGTTTCTGCGCAGAGAGAGAGGGATCTGCCAACATCACAACACATAGGTCCCCCTCTATTGGACAGTTGGCTGCAATTTCACGCCAGCTCCAACACTGTCCATCACACTCTCCCACCCACATGTCCCCTCGGGCCTGAACCCGCTTATCAGCATACCCCATGTCCCAACAGCTGGAACGCTCTTACCGCGAGAGTTCAGCGTCCGGGAACTCTGAAGTGACGACCTCTCAGACGGCTGTACCTCAGGAGGACGTGCTCGGTGTGTAGCGGTTCACTATCACCTTTTCAACTCCATAATCAGGTTTGCTTACTGCAGACTCCCAACTGCATCTCCAGTCATGAACTCCCCTGGCACGGGCTGTCACCGTAACACCCAGCCGGGTAAAAAAATCGCCGCTTTCAACTTGGCATAGTCTTCGCTGTCCTGCTTGCTCAGGTCAGCCCAGACTTTTTGGGGTTCCCCAATCAGATAGGGTACGACCGCCATGGCCCATTCAGATAGTGGCAGATTCTCCTTCTCTGCCAGTCTCTCAAACCTAGTAAGATATACCTCCACATCATCACGAGGTGTCATTTTTCTCAAGGACCGTCTTACCGCCTTCTTTATAGCAGACAACACCGTGCCTTCACAACATCACTTCGGGACGCAGCACCGAAATCCTTTTTTGTTGCTGTCATCTGCTCAACAAATAACCGGTTATTCTCCTGCTGCTGCTGCAGGAATTGCTGCTGGGCCTGCTGCATGTGCTGCTGGTGCTGCAGGCGCTGCTGCTCCATGCTCTGCTGCATGCTCCGCTGGGCCTGGGCCAGGTACTCAATGAGCTCCTCCATACTGCCGGACTTATCTGTCTCAACCCCGGCAGTCTTATGTTGCACATTCACTTGCGCCATTTGTTCAAACAGCGCCTCCATGCTGTCATCCATGCTGTCAGACTTCTCTGTCTTAACAACGGCAGTCTTCACTCAAGACATACACACTCTACAGTCTTTTTCATAGAAAATTCAGCTCTGCTGTGCAGACACTTTTTTTTTTTTTTTTTCTTTTGCAAAGTCTATTAGGGCCACTGTCTCTTTAAGACTGCTCCACAGACTTTTCTTTTGCTGCTGCACATTCCACAGTCATTTTCACAACAAGTTCAGCTTTGCTGTGCATACATTTTCTCTCTGCAGACCCTATCAGGGCCACTGTCTCTCCAAGACTGCTCCAAACAGACGTTTCTGCTGACACACTTTTTTTTTTTTTTCTGCTGCTATTTCAATAGACTTCACCTTTAATGCTGTCTCTCGCCACTGTGCTGCATACACACTCCAGCACTAACTGTATCAGGCACTGCGCTGCCCCAGCATTCTCCGCCAATTGTAACATTTCCAGGGGGTTTAGCTCTAGGATCGCTGTCTGGGTAGACAGAATGGCATGAAAACAGTTCATTCAGACAGCAGTTCTGGTGCAAAACTGGCCGCAACCAGCTTTATTAAAGTCCACAGCAAACAGATTAAAACAAAGCATAAACAGAAAACCTGGGCTTGTCTAGCCTCTAATTACACTTAGATAGATGGCCCTCTCTATCCGGGACCCAGACTCTACCAGTCTGTGCCCAAAACAACACATATCACATATGTTACCAGTATGGAGCTTCACAGATACTCCTCCTTGTGTCTGAAGGCACCTTCCATGTCCAGACTTGAGAGAGATCCACTCCTATTCAGCCGCTCTTCACACGGATTCGCACTGAGACTACTCCTATGTCCGGGGTCCTTCCTGCACCCAAACTGAGATAGCTCAAACACTCTTGGAGACTGCTTCCTTGTGCCAGGACACCTCTCTGTGTCCAGGCTAAAGACAGCTCTAACACTCTTGGAGACTGCTTCCTTGTGCCAGGACACCTCTCTGTGTCCAGGCTAAAGACAGCTCTAACACTCTTGGAGACTGTTTCTTGTGCCGAGACACCTTCCTGTGTCCAGGCTAAACTAGCTCTCAGATTGTGTTTGCAGACACCTACTTCTGGTCTCCTAATTAAGACCTGAGTAGTTTCAGGCTTGTGCTGCAAGTGTGTGCTGAATGTGAGGTGTAGTGACCTTTCTCTACCACTAGGTTTACAAAGCCACACATTTCCCTTATACCTAGGTGAAATGTACACCCCATTCATCACATATTCACTCACTGTCTCACAATATGTATATATATATGTCACAATGACATGTATATATATATATGTATTCTATGTGTGTATATTTTGTGTTTACAACGAAAGAAAGTGTTTTTTTAGTTGCGATATTTTGTTCCCATAGACTTACATGGGACTTCCGTATCGGAATCGGATATCGACGATATTTAGTGATATCGGCGATACCATTCCGATCCGATATTTTTAGATATCGAGCAGTATCGCTCAACACTAACTGGGAGACATCCGTCATTTGGGTCATTCTCCAAATTGGTATCGGCCGTGCCTGAAGAGAATTTTTCTGGTGATTTGGAGAGAGTTTGGACGGATGTGCGTGTTAATCTTCAGGAGGCTAACAGAAAATCTAAAAGGTACTTTGATAGGAAACTGCAAGGTTTTGTTGGCTATTGGTGACATGGTTTGGTTGTCCTCTAAAAATCTGCGGTTGAGGATTCCTTCTAAAAAATTGGGTCCCACGTTTGTAGGGCCCTTTAAGGTGCTTCAGGTTGTTAACCAATCTGCTGTTTGGTTGGAGGTTCCTACCTCCTGGAAGATTAATCCGGTGTTTCATGTTTCTCTGTTGAAAAGAGCTGATGTGTCGGATGGAGACGCCTCTGCCACTGTTCCCCCAGTGGTGGAGGACGGGAATATGAAATTTCCCGCACCCTAAATTCTAGACAGTATAGAGGGAGTTTGCAGTATCTCGTTGCTTGGAAGGGTTTCAGACCCGAGGATAACTCATGGGTGAGGGCAGAGGATGTTTCTGCGTCCAGACTTGTCAGAGTGCTTCACAAAAGGTTTCCGGATAAGCCTGGGCCTAGGGGATCGGAGGATCCTCTTAGAAGGGGGGGTACTGTTAGAACTCTCCTGTTAGGTTTTTTCTATCTTGCTGGTCACATGACCTTTTTTGCCTATTTAATCCTGCTCCGCCCTTCTGGCTTTGCTGGACTTCATCGTAATTTCTACTCTTAAGCTAGCCAGGTGCTTTGTTACCTTACTCAGACAGTTTTTGCTTTGTCTTCGGACCTTATGTTCTATGTTGTTTTTTTGTCTTTTACTGCTACAACTTCTGTTAGGAGGTTCCATCTTTCTCCCAGTCCCTAGTTCTTGTAGGGATCCCTTCCGCGCATCTATAGGTCTTCGTACAGACTAGCTGAGGACTTTAGCGGTCTGATCGCAGGATCAGTTTCCCCATTGCATCGTAGGGATCAAGCTTAGTTCTATCGTAGGGACAGATCTCCCTTCTTTCCTTAGTGCTTGTAGCAGAACATAACAGAGGGACTGTCCCACCAGGAGGTCTTGCAGAGGCGCTGCTTTCTTGGTGTAGTCCTTTACAAACCTCCGGTAGTATCCTGTCAGTCCCAGGAACTGTCGCACATCCTTGAGGTTCTTCGGCTCCGGCCATTTCTGGATGGCGGTGACCTTCTCGGGGTCTGGCGCTACTCCTTCTGAGCTGACAATATGTCCCAGATACTGTACCTTTTGTTTGAGCAGATGGCACTTTGAAGGCTTCAGTTTCATCCCATACTTGGACAGTGACTCGAATACCTCCGCCAGGTGCTTCAAGTGATCTTCATACGTCTTGGAGTACACAATTATGTCGTCCAGGTACAGCAACACAGTTTCAAAGTTGAGATGTCCCAGGCAGCTCTCCATCACTCTCTGGAATGTTCCAGGGGCACTGCTGAGTCCAAATGGCATTCTGTCGAACTCACAGAGTCCCATCGGGGTGGTGAAAGCGTCTTCTCCCGATCCTCCTCAGCCACAGCTACTTGCCAGTACCCACTAGTGAGGTCAAGGGTGGAAAAATAATTAGCAGTCTTTAAAGCAGCTAAGGATTCCTCAATACGTGGTAAAGGGTATGCATCTTTATGTGTAATGCGATTTACTTGTCTGTAATCTACACACATTCTCATGCTTCCATCCTTTTTCCTGACCAGAACTAGAGGTGCTGCCCAGGGACTACAACTATCCCTTATCACTCCTGCTTCCTTCATGTCACGCAACATCTCCTTGGCTATTTGGTAGTGTGCTGGAGGTATAGGCCTGTACCGTTCTTTAATGGGAGGATGATTGCCTGTAGGGATGTGATGTTGGACCCCTTTAATTTTCCCAAAGTCGAGTGGGTGTTTGCTGAATACCTGTGCATACTCCTGAACTACTCGATGTACTCCCTGTTTCTGGTGGGCTGGAGTGGTGTCCGTCCCGACATGGAGCTGTTGACACCAATCCTCCACCTTGGTGGTCGGGCCGTTATCCTCCACTGGTTGTGGGGAGGTTAAGGGCTCCGTCGGGTGAATGGAGTTATTATCCACTGCATGTAACTTAGCAACAGTGGCGTGGTAATTTGACTTCATCCTCTCCCCAGTTGAGAAGATGCACTGGCACCCTCCCATTATGTACCTCCACTACCCCTCTGGCAGTCAAGAGTGTAGGTCTGTGCTCTGAACAATGGGGCTCTACTACTGCTTGGTAGTTCTGTCCTCTCAGACTTATTGCTGCTCTACACCAAATAAGCATGTCACTCATTGGGGGTATCACAATGGGGTTCGGGTCTGTTACCCGTACATTACCAATCTCACTACCGGTCAGTTTCACTTGCTGCTGGCACATCAGGGCCCGGATATCCTTCTGGATCGCTCCCTTTTGCTTTGGTCTGGCTACGTCGGCGAGCTGTTGGAGTTTTTACTCCAAACAGTGTACTTTTTACACAACCTCCTCCAAACAGTTACTAATAATGTTAGTGCCTAAAACCACATTCAACCCATTTTCCTCATTAACAGTCTTCACTACAAGAAGTCCCTGATCCTTTAGCTCCACTCTCCTCACTTTTACGTCTACATTTTTAGCCCCAAGTAAGTCAATAGGGAGGCCGTTAGAGGCGTATACTGCAAAGTCAGGGTTTGAGGGTTGGAGACTGTCCATGGACCAGTATCTATTATAAAGAACATCAGGTATGATGGTTACCTGAGATCCGGTGTCCAGCAGGGCAGGGATTGCGATCCCGTCCAGCATGATGGACAGGTATGGTCTTCCTCCCACAAACCTGCGGTTCCAGTCTGAGGGGCCTGATGAGTCTATTCCTGGGTGTTGGCCCTCGGACCCAGGATTTGCTCGTTTAAAGGACACTGACGTGCTGGGTGACCTTCTCTGTGGCAGCGGTAGCAGACGATCTCTCGGCGAGGATGATGCTGATCACGGGTCCTTCCAGGGGGTGACGTTGTCCTCCTCCGGTGGGGCGACGTCCTCCTTCTCCTCCGGTTCATCCAGGGAACATCCTCTGGGCAGTCAGCTAGCAGGATCTTTCCTTCTTCCTCTGTTGGCAGTTGCAGGGCACTCATTACAGTGGCCAGGTTTTTGGTCAGCTGGCGCACTTCTGAGCGCAGACAGTCCAGCTCAGTAGGGGGCGCCACCTGCGTTTTGGCTTCCACAACCAGCGGGGAAAAGGTGGATGCTGCGGGCGTTAGAGTGGTCTCACCCGGGTGACGCTGGGTTGCCATCTCGGGTGTTTCCAGGGGTCGCAGTCCTTTTATAGCCATATCCTTAAGGGCATCAAAGGTAGCGTCAGGATGATCCAAGGACCACCAATGCACAGTCCTGCTTTCAGCTTGGGACTTCAGTCCCCGTACAAATTGTTCTTTTAACATTTTATTCTCATTGGTGACACTCATGGGGTTAATCTCTATTTGATAGCTCGCAGGGCCCCTTGTAGTCGGCAGGCGTAGTCCCTAATGCTATCATCTGGTTTCTGGGAGCATTGGTAAAACCTCATCTGGAGGTCTGTTTCAGTGCGGTCCTCAAAGATAGTCTGTAGCTTTAAGAAAATTGCAAGCACTGATTCCTGGTCTGCAGCTGACCATGTCTCTACTTCTCTCTCTGCAGCACCAGTCAATTGCCCCACTACCACTGCAGCTCTCTGCTTTTCTGACATAGGGTACATGTCCATTATACTGCATATTTTGCGCTTGAACCCTGACAGGGTGTCTGGCTTACCGCTGTACTGAGGGAGCCATTTTGCTCCAGGCATGTAGGGCAGCGTCAGCGGTACTATCAGGGCCACAGGACCAGGTGAGGGGCCAGCGTTCCCATCCTGCGCGGCAGAGGACTCAGCGTGCTTTTGCAGGTATGCCCACTAGTAGTCTCTGTAAATGGCAGGCAATGGCGGGCAAATGGCGGAAAATCTTCACCATTATATGCGACAGTCTTTTAGTGAGGCACACAGTACCCGGTGGCAACGGGCACAAGTTACTCCGTTGCTGCAGGGCACGCAATCCTGTTTATGACGCCAGAGATGAGCCGCCCGCCAGGGTCTTGGGGAACTCGACACCGAGCCCGTTGATTCCTATGAGGGATGTCACGGTAGCTGCAGCTCGGTCCGTGGCTCTGGGCGCTCACTGAAAAAGGGGGATATTTACAGGGGAGTTGAATATTGGTATGGGGATTCGTGGCGCCACCTGTGGTACCTGGTCAGGGTGACCAGCGCTGCTATGCAGATCCACTAAAGGGTTAATATTGTGCAGCAAGATGTTAGGCCTCCCACAGGTGAGGCTGGGTCCTTCAGGGCAGATGGATGTGTAGGGATGCAGGACAGACGGGGACCCGGCAGTTAGGGGTAATAAGGTAGACACACACACAAGTCACTTTGGTACCTTTACTGAAGATGTTGCAGGCACTCCCCGGAGCACTGTAGGATGAAGGGTGCACATCAGATTCCTCCACTGAGTAGGTGTGTGGCCTCCTGTTCCTTGCCCTTTTAGTAATGAAGTCCTGGCCTGCATGTAGCTGGGCCTAACTTAGTCTCCATCCTGCACCTGGCTGACCTTGTGGTTGGACCCTTTCTTGAAGTACACAGTCTCTATTTGCCGTGCACAGCTGGACTCCGTCCTCCTGGCCCGGTTACGTGTCAGCTCTGTGGTACTCCTGGGACTTGTAGTCCTCCAGGAACTCCGGTGTTCTCCTAATGGGTCATAGAGTTCCCTATAGGCTCGGACCCCGGCGTCCGGTAAATACTTGCTGAGGTGAGCTATGAAGGCTCCTCTGCCTCATTCACTTTCTACTCGCCTTCGGCCTACCCGGGCCCTCACACGATCACACACTGGCAGTTGGTGGGCTGCCTCTTCGCCTCTCTCTAAGCGTCGGCACGCTTTCTCACTGAGCTGCACACACTCGTTTCAGCTCTGACTAGACTGGAGTGGTTTCAGTTCCACTTTACTAGCCTCCACTCTATTGAACTGAACTGCAGGCTGCAGACTTCGGTCTGACTGAACTCAGAACTCAACTCTCAACTGAACTTTACTGCAGATTGCAGCCTTCAGACTGACTGCTCTCTCCTGTCTTCACCCTCCTTTATATGTCTAAACAGCTACCTCTGGTGGTCTTAGGGATGGGTGAAGGTGTGTGAGCGTATATAATGACCTCTAGTGGTGTATTCCTTCAGTGCACCCTTCTGGGAGATATGAATCCAGTCGCAGCTGGGCTCCACAGGATCTACAACGTTATCATCATCCTCTCAGTTCTCACACTCCTCACCCTGAGAGTTACTCCCTCCTCTTCCTGCCCTGACACCACAATACAACCCGCATGCACCTCTGGTATCTGAGTCTCATCAGGATCACCTCCACACCAGGCTGTTAACGTCTGGTGATGAGGGTCTAGATTCTGATCAGACCCTACTTCGTCTGGCCTCGGATCCAACATGAAAACATTTTGGGCATTATTGCATATGCTTTACTCCTCTGGATTCTGTGATTTTTTTGGAGCAGAAATTTGTAAGGTGGGGAGAAACAAGGGTGATTGGGGTGACACCTCTGAGAATTGTATTGTGTGTGATGTTAAGATGGAGGAAGAAACACAGTTTTATCACAAACAATTGCCATTAGCAAATGGGGCCTCCTGAGACTGCCAAACAGTTTGTTCACAATCTAGTTATATGCTGGAAGATCGATTTCACACAGTACAGGATCCTATCTGACAAGTTCACTTTCAGAAGCAGCAGCAGTAGCAGGAACGGTCTCTGTACTTTGACACTGAGCAAATGGCACCAGCAAAACAAGATGTCCACTTTTTATATGGCCAGGGACATGTGACTTCGGCAGCCAATCACAGAAAACCTTGTGTCATGACATTGTGGATGGTTTCTGTGCCCTGATTGGCTGCCGGAATTAACACACATAAAGTTAAGGGAAAAAAAAGAGCGCTCCACTCCTCTAACCCCTCCACACCCCCTCCCCTCATCAAACACGTCCTCTCATCCCCCACCTCATCATACAGGACCACTATCCTATCCAAAGTAATAACAAAAGCATTAGTGGAAACGCTATAATTTACCGAACTGTGACCGATTTTTCCCAATTTTTAGTAACAATGCTCGTGAAACTGAACATAAATCCGAACTTGCTACGTTCGTGCCGAATTTGAGATTGGCTAACGTTTTCCAACTTTGCTCATCTCTAGTCACAACCAAACCATGGTTAAATGCTAACAAAATTCTTACTACGCTCATGGGAATGTAGTATTTTAGGAAGTATTCAGCTCTTCAAGAAGTAACATTGATAAAGTGTAATTTGTAGCTTTTGCAAAAACAGCAGTCTTTTGAATAAATAGTGTGCATTACCGTAGTTTAATCTGTTATTTTCTTCCCGATTACCAGGTATATTTTGGCTTAATTCTAGTATTATTCTACTACTTGTTCTTACAGAGAATCTGTCATCAGGAGCAGTCATACTAAAGTAAGGTATGGGCATAAAGACTCTGCACTACTGATTTAATAGGCTCTTTCGCTGGTTATTCTTTAATGATTGGGAGTTTGGGTGCAATAAGCATCAGGTGGGTAGGTAAATAGCCATACAAAAATTTTGGCCGTGCTTCTAAAACATTCCATCATGCCAAGTCAGTGCGCAAAACAGTGATTATGTAATTTTTAGGGCCAAAAACTCATGCCAGCTGTGACATAACTAAACCTCATAACCGCATCGCAAACCATACCATCGAATAGATAAAAGAGGGAGGTTGTGTATGTTGCTCAGACAGAGATATAATAATGGGGATTCCTTGCAATTGGTCTACTTTAGAAATTTGAAACAGACAGTCATGGTATTTACAGCACCTCATTTGCAACATCACGGTTTCAACACCTAGAGTATGTGGCTGCAGGCTGTAAGGATCACTCAGGTTTACTTAGCAATAGTCTCTTGTTCCAGTGACAAACCTATAAAATGCAAATTGCCTCTTAAGAGAAAAAGAGGACTTGAACTCTATAGCGCCACCTATTGGAAGTAGCGATCCTACAAGTCACAATCAACCCTTTAAGGAGTCTTGTAATGTGACTTAGGTATGTCACTCTCCACAAGGAGAAACCTTACCCCTTAGACCTCAAACCTATAAAAGTCACTCATATGCCCAGGGCACATGGTAAATAAGCCTGAAGAAGCATGCAATGCGATGATGTCTTTCACTCCACCACCTGCTGGGTAAGTGTTGTCATAGCTTAGTAGCACCCACAGAAGAAGAAAATCTATGGTACAAGGAGCAGGAATAAACAAGAAAAAAATGTAAACAAAGTTAAGAAGTTATGAAGGTTGAATCATGTATCATCAAAGGGGTTGTCCCTCTTGGAAACTTTTTTTTACTTAAAGGTGTTGTTCATTACCAGACAACCCTAGCTTAGTCAGTTCAGGACCTGAATTAAAATAAAACAATCTTTACTTTTATACTCACCTCCTGCAGTGTCGCTGTTACAGCTATGTTGGCGCCGCTTTTTCCAGAAATGACATGACATTCCTTTAAGTTGGACATTACATTTAAATAGGTTCCCATTTGCTGTATTTCATGTCCAGAACCTGCTTAGCCCTTATTCACACAGATGTCACTATGACGCAGGGTAAGGTTTTGTTACCAGAGGTTAGTACCATCCTGAATTTGTTGCTGGTGAGATGGCTTTTACGCTTTTTTTTAATCAAAAATGGTGTTTGCTAAGTATCCAATCTTATTTATATGCGATATTGCTTTTACTTATTTACTTGCACCAGGGTATAGGTTTATTGTTGTGTCACATGCAGGCTGTAGCCAATGAACGGCCACTTGACTATTTCATCAGGGCAGAATAAGCAGCTGCTCATTGGCTGCAGCCGACACATGACACAACAATGTCATATTACCGCTGGAAACCTCAGTACCAACATAGCTGGAATGGCGCCACTGCAGGAGATCGGTGTAGAAGTATAGATTGTTTTTCTCTAAAATCAGGTCCTAACTGGTTAAGCTGGGGGTTTTGGGTAGTGGACAACACATTTCAGTATAAAAAAATGTCCCCAAAGGTGTAATCATTCATCACTTTAACTTCTTAACCCCATGTCTCCAGGAGGTGAGTATCCACTTTTTTTTGTATTTTAATTCGGGTCCTAAATTGATTGAAGTGGGGTTGTCTGATAGTGGGCAACCCCTTTAAGTGCATTTAATCGGGACTTAAAGATGTATTCCCATATGCAAAATCCTATTCCAATATGTAGTAGGTGTAATAATAATAATATTAGATAAAACCTCTAATTAGAAATGTAGTAAGGTTCTTCTGATTCTCCAGGTGCAGGCATTGCAGTAGCTTAGATATCAATAGTAACCAAGTGTTTGCTTATATTACACCTGCTACATATTGAGATAGGATCTTGGAGATGGCAATACCCTTTTTAAAATCATTTTTGTAATTTGGTCTCATTAAAAATGTTGCACTATTTGCTTTCTGCAGCCTTTGTGTTGCAGTGTCTATAGCTGGCTGCAGACTATTAGCTGAGAATACATCAATCACCTCGTTTTCACGGTCTTACAGACAAAGTGTAATATTGTTATCTGTCTTTTACTGAGCTTTTCTCAGCTTTGTGACTACAGACAACCTCAAAGTTCAATGTACAGGAATACAGAGAGCGTGTAAAAGCAAAACGGTGCAAAATTTTTAATGAAACCCAATTGCAAAAATGTTTTTTTTAGCCCTAAATAGATTAATTTCAGTAAAAATAAATATTTATACTGTCTCCTTAGAAAATATATTTAAAGGGAATCTGTCACCCTAAATTGGCTGGATATTTAAATGATGGCAGTCAGGTCAGATGGAGGTGTTTTTGGTACTTGCCTTAACATGTTGTTCGCTGCTGTCTCCATTATTTCTGGGAATTGTAGTCGTTGCCCTCCATATAACGTGCCTGCGCATTGTAATCTGCGGGCAAAGCATACTGCGCATGCGCAATTCAAGATTGCAATGCGCAGGACGCGTTATATGGAGGGCAACGACTACAATTCCCAGAAATAATGGAGACAGCGGCGAACAACATGTTAAGGCAAGTACCCAAAACACCGCCCATCTGACCTGACTGCCATATTTAAATATCCCGCCAATTTAGGGCGACAGATTCCCTTTAAAAGTAAGAGAGTCACTTGTAGCAAAGAGTCTGGCTATCCTTGTAGATCCGGCAGGATATTGTCATGTATTATAAGAGGCATGGACCTGCAAGGCAGGGACGTAATACTATCAGTTAACCTCCGCATTGGCGCAAATTGATTTTATAATGCAGTTCTGTTCTGGACTCTAGTTTAGAGATGGGATATTATGTAAGAAAACTGGGCGTGCAGATACCAGTACTTGCGAGGGCATCGCTGGTCTTGGCATACTGGGTATTCTTATAATGGGCACTGGCAGTGCACTCTCCTGCCGGATTGTTATTTCTGATCAGACCCGGCCAGGGAGTGCACTGTGCATATTGCCCCTGGAACAGGTGTCACTGATGATTCGTTTCAGGGAGGGGGCAGAAGCTGTGACAGTGACCGCAACCTCTACCCCCTGAGGAAGACTCGTTTGGCTATCCCAGCATGTCCTGAGATTCTCAAGTAAAGCATCATCCAAAACTGAAGTAGTAAAAAAAAATAATATCAAAATGAGGGAAGGATATTACATTTTTAATCAAAGTATATAAGAAAATAGATTAGAGTAGGGCATTAAAAAGGCATTTAGGATGAAAACGAATTTGTTTTTCGGACCACCCATTTAATTTAAATTTACCAGATTACCCAATGCAAATAGTTTTTAAAGAGTTATTCTCAGAATGAAAAATAATGCCCTATCCATAGGGTAAGGGATAATTTACCGGTTGCAGAGCACCATTTTGACTGGAGTGGAGAGGCACATGCTTGAAGTCCATACCATTATTTGTCTAAGGGACTGCCAGAAAAAGCCAGATGCTCAACTCAGCGTTTTCTGTCAAGCCCATGGACTTTGAGCTTGCGCCTCTCCGCTCCTTTGAAGAAGGGAGTCCGGTTCCAAAAATCCATAGCCCTGTTCTTGGAATCACTGTGGGGGGGTCAGACACCGGACGTCCGTAAATTATTACCTATGCTATGAATAGGGAGGGGATAACGGAACCAATTGACTATCTGTTTAAAAACTATTAAGGACTATATCCTAAATCTACCACTAGATGGCAATGTTGTCCTAGACTTTGTTGCCCATTGACATCTGAGCAAGACTTTCCTGCAGTCTGAGCTGCGGACATAAACGTCTGATCTGCTCTTGGGAAGCATATAGAATTGTAAAATATTAAAACCCCAGTGATCCTTGGCATTTATAGATTCATTAAAATGTAATACAAGGATGTTATGGCAATAAAGCAGTGGAAAAGATGGACTGTTATTATGTCCTGACAAATCCGTAATGTTAACTGATTTAATTTAGTATGCAATGAAAATCAGAGGGTAAAAGGTCAGAAAATCTATCAAGAAATCTCACATCTTCTGTCTGTTCTAAAGGAGGGATTGGCGAAATACTTGTAGTTATTGGATTTTTGAACAATAACCCGGCTTGTTAGAATAAAGGTGACTGTGACTACAGCAGAGGCCTATAACCTAACCTTCCCATGTTTAATAAGCTGAAAGACCCCTGTAAAGGGCTTGTTTTAGGAGCGTGACCTATCTGTCCACATGTTCATGGTGTAAAGGTCTCACAATGATACTGCAGGGGACTGTCTGATATAGATCGGAGATATTTCTGTAGTAGCACCCTATAACATTTACAGTTTAATAGGTGATAAATATACTTTTAGTTTTCATAGCTCTGTATTTTTAAGACCTTTGATTGCTAATGAACGAGTACATTTTTGTTGACAGCCTCCAAGAACATGCTCAGATTTAAACTCAGGACTTTAGTACTATAAAGCAGCAGCGATAACAACTAAGTCTTTGTGACACCCATATGGAAAGTGGCCCAGGCACCGCTGACATTTTACTGGCAGCCATTCTATCAGATGTAAAATCCCACACTGGCCTCCTTCCTAGTGTCAGAGAATCAGAAGTCACACTAAATGGGGAAAATGGCTGGAACAGGGGAAAGGGAGGAGAGGAGGATGATTCTCTCTTTAAAGGGAACCTGTCATACTACCCAAACTTCGGGCATGAGTCAGAGTCTTGGTGCACGATTGCAGCCAGATATGTTTTTTCTGAATTGCTCATGCGATAGTAGGGAGAAACATGACTAGTCCTATGCCATCCCCGGCCAGCATCTCCCAGCATCACCTTAGGTGATTAACAGGTCTCTCACTATGTAAACACATGCGAAAAACCTGTCAATCAACTGGAACGATGCGGATAGAAGCACCAATTTGTCTTGACTTTGGCTATGGCTCCCCCGTTGGATCCTTAAACCCTATCTGACACATGGGAGTATATCAGAGAAATACAGTGTGTACGGAAAGTATTCAGATCCCTTTAAATTTTTCACTCTTTGTTTCATTGTAGCCATTTGGTAATTTCAAAAAAGTTCATTTTTTTCTCATTAATGTACACCCTGTGTTTGAGTCTGCGAACGCACCAAGTATATGATGTAGAGAGGTGCGTTCGCAGCCCGGGGTCCACCGTGCAGGCGGAGCCTGCTGCTAGTAAAATGGCGCAAGAAGCGAACTCTGTTATCCCGCAGAGTCACCAAAATAAATGCGTAACGCGCTGTGGCAATATGTGCGAACTCTGTTATTCCACATAGCTGCTAGAAGGAAGTGCCGCAGCGCTATATGGCGATGTGTGCGAACTCACTTAACACCACTGAGTCACAAAATAAACACGCTAGGGCGCTGTCTAGCGTTAAAAGCGAACCCTGTTACGTCACAGAGCCGCAGAGACAAACTTCTGTGTCCTGTCAGGCACCCAGGTACACAGTTGACTGCTAAGCGAACATAGAACGGGATCATGCGCTAATGTCCTCTCGGGAGTCACCCGAAATCTATGGCGTCTGAACGCCAGGCCCTGAATACGGCAATCAACCTCCTCACCGGTTATGCCGGTAATCTAGGGCATCTAGGACACCGACCCTGACCAGCTAGCATACCAAGCTCCTCACCGATTAAGTCGGTATTGTAATGGCGTATTTCAGCCGGGCCCTAACCACACACACGCATGACCACACTGGCGCAAAGCATATAACGTTTGATATTAGTGCATGGCGGCCCAGCCATGCCACCCTTTTATAGCAACAGCTACAGGACTGCCAGAAACAAGGACCAATGAGAAACTGTTCCAAAACACATGTAGTTTCAGGACCTTCCTGGCGGACCAATAGGAGCTGCTGCAGTACCTGAACATGTGACCCCTGATCTCCAATGAGAGATCTTACCCAGGGCATGCTCAGAAGGGGAAACGCAGGACTTCGTCCCAAAGACGTCTGCTCCAGCACTGGCTATAATAGCAGATCCAGGAGAGGCAGCAGCAAGTCTCTGCACAGTATTGAAATGGGCAAGACGCTGGGACCGACGTCTCTGCTGAGCAGGCTCCACTGCAGCCGGAGATGAGTGGGGGACCGCAGCGGGACTGGTTCGAGACTCCCCTTGTGCAGCAGCGGGAACTCGAACCCTAACATTACCCCCCCTCCTAGGGCCCCCCTTCTTTGGGCCTCGCTGCGCTCAAAGGCTGCGGAGAGTGAACATGCTCGGCAGGCTCCCAGGATCTATCCTCAGGCCCATAACCCCTCCAATCCACCAAATAAAATATTTTGCCTTGTACCACCTTGCACCCAACAATGGCGTTCACCTCATGATCATCGGTAGATGAACCCGACGTCCCGGCAGATGACTCGGAAAACCGGGAAATGGACACGGGTTTCAGGAGGGACACGTGAAAGGTGTCGGTGATACCAAGGCGAGGCGGAAGGGCTAGGCGGTAAACCACCGGGTTCACCTGCTCAAGAACTATAAAGGTGCCCAAAAATCGAGGTGCAAACTTGGTGGACTCTACACGTAGCCTGATGTTTCGGGCAGAAAGCCACACTAGGTCACCCGGAGCAAATGTAGGAGCGGGGCGCCGATGGGCATTGGCCGAAGACCTCATCCTCTCTTTGGAGGCCTGAATGGCATCCTGGGTGCGGTCCCAAATGTCCCGTGCCTCCACAGCCCAGTCTGCCACCCTAGAATCGGCAGAAGACACGGGCATGGGCACTGGTACCCGCGGATGCTGATCGTAGTTCAGGAGGAATGGGGTCTGTCCGGTGGAGTCAGCCACAGCATTATTTAGAGCGAACTCAGCCCACGTGTCATGTATAGTGTACAGTTCCTATAGCGTCTTGTGCTTGGGTGCGAGGAAAACACATGAGACATAGGTTGATATGAAATGACTTGTATTACTTCATACAAGCATGCAGAAAAGGTCACACAGTTTGCAGGAACAGAGGCAGGAGAACACAGCAGGCCAGAGTAACTTCAAGCTCTACAATAACTCTCCAAGCAGGTTCAGGATCTTTCTCTGTACCGTAATTCCTCTGCAAACATGGATTCACCAGACAGCAGGTTTCCAGAGTCCAAAAGTGTTCCAAAGTTCCTCAGTAGGAAATAGCTGGAGTCCAAAATCCTAGGTTTCCAGGAGTCAGGTCACAGGCTGACTGAGGCTTGATTCAGGAGCACTGATTGTTCAGCTGAGGCTGCTTAAGAAGCAGAGGGAGAGAATCAGGGCGGGAACATGAAAACTGGAAACTCCATATTAACTGAGGGCAAGAGCTGCAGAAAGACAGAAAGCAAAATGGCCGACGGAAAACTGAGTTTCAAGGAACATGTCAAAAGAGACGAAGAACCTTACACCACGGTAGCAAGGATGCCCAGTCATCCTGCCTGGCAGAGACAAAATGTCGCAAGTATGTGACCAAGGTCTGGTTGGCCCTCTCTACCAATTCGTCTCAGGATGGAATGCAGAGGAGAGATTCAACTCAATGCTGAGTAAACGACACAGCTCTCTCCAGAACCGAGACGCAAACTGGGACCTCGATCACTGACAATTTTGTCTGGCATACCGTGTAGGCGGAAAATATGCCTAATGAATAATGCTGCCAAGGCCATGCAGACGGTAACCGTGGTAACGGCACTAAGTGCACCATTTTGGAGAAGTGGTCGGTTATCACCCAGATGATGGTGCAGCCCCGAGAATTGGGTAAGCCCACCACAAAATCCATCCCGACCATTTCCCAAGGCCTGTCTGCCACCGGTAAAGGGAAAAGTAGTCCAGCTGGCCGTTGTCGAGGGGACTTATTCTTGGCGCAGGAGACGCACGCCTGAACGTATTCCCTGACGTCACGGACCATATGTGGCCACCAGTATGTCCTCGCCAGCAACTCAGATGTCCTTTTTGCCCCAAAATGTCCACCCACCCTGGACGAATGTGCCCAAGAGAGTACCTCCGGTCGCAAATTGGTGGGCACAAACGTCTTGCCCGGAGGCACAGACTCAAGCGAAACCGGGGCCACAGTTCTTAGGCTCTCTGTGGGGACAATCAACCGAGGCTCCTCCTCCACCTCCTCAGAGGACACCACAGAGCGAGAAAGAGCATCGGACCGAATGTTCTTCTCACCGGAGAGGAAATGGAGGGTGAAATGAAACCGGGAGAAGAACAGGGACAATCTGGTCTGACGAGAATTTAGCCGCTGGGCGGTCTGTAAATAGACCAAATTTTTGTGGTCAGTGAAAACTTGAAAGGGAAAGCGAGCCCCCTCCAGGAGATGTCTCCACTCAGAAAAGGCCAACTTCATGGCTAGCAACTCCCTATCCTCAATGGAATAATTCCTCTCCGCTGGTGTGAAGGTCTTGGAAAAGAAGAAACAAGGATGTTTCTGACCTTGAACATCCTTTTGAAAAAGGACTGCTCCAGCACCAACGGACGAGGCATCGACCTCCAATAAAAAAGTCTTATCAACCTCGGGGCGATGTAAGATGGGAGTGCTAGCAAAATGGGACTTAATTGAAGTAAAGGCCTTGGAGACCTCCTCTGACCATAATTTGGGATTGGCTCCCTTCTTGGTGAGGGCTACTAAGGGAGCTACCAAAGTGGAGAAGTGGGGAATGAATTGGCGATAGTAATTAATGAACCCCATAAAGCGCTGCACCGCTTTAAGAGAATGGGGTTCTTGCCAATCCATCACAGCCTGTAGTTTGGCAGGATCCATAGCCAATCCCTGGGCGGAGATGATATAGCCCAGGAAAGGTAAAGACTCCTGCTCAAACATGCATTTCTCCAACTTTGCATAGAGGGAGTTCGCCCGTAACAGGTTGAAGACTTTGCAGACATCCCTCCGGTGAGAGTCAATATCTTGAGAAAAGATGAGAATATCATCCAGATAGACTACTACAGAGGGGGAAAGCATATCCCGGAAGATGTCATTGGCAAAGTCTTGGAAAACGGCTGGGGCATTACAGAGACCGAAGGGCATCACCAGGTATTCATAATGCCCATCCCTGGTATTAAAAGCCGTCTTCCATTCGTCCCCCTCACGGATGCGAATCAGGTTATAAGCACCACGCAGATCTAATTTAGTAAATACCCTTGCTCCCCGGAGCCTATCAAACAGCTCAGAGATCAGGGGCAACGGGTACTTATTCTTAACGGTGATGGCGTTAAGACCTCTGTAATCTATAAACGAATGTAATTCTCCACTCTTCTTCTGCTTGAAGAAGAACCCCGCTCCTGCTGGTGACACCAACTTCCTAATGAACCCTCTTGCCAGATTCTCCTGGATATATTGAGACATAGCCTCCGTCTCAGGATGAGAGAGGGGATAAACCCTTCCCCGAGGAGGTGAGGAGGTTCTGCTCCAGGCAAGAGGTCAATAGGACAGTCATAGGGACGATGGGGCGGCAGAGTCTCCGCAGCCTTTTTAGAGAACACGTCTGCATATGACTGATAGCACTTGGGAAGAGGAGAAAGATCTGCGGGTATCTCTGTAGTGGTAAGCTGAATGCACTCCCTGACACATCTGTCCTTACATGACTCATTCCAACCCAGTATCCTACCGGAGGTCCACTCAATATGAGGGGAGTGGGAATGGAGCCAGGGTACTCCCAGTAGGATTTCGTCTATTCCCTCGGGAAGGATGAGAAGGGAAATAATTTCCTGATGGGAAGGGGGTACACACAAAGTAAGAGGGACAGTCTGATGTGTAATTGGCGAGGGCAATGTCAACCCATTCACTACCCAGACAGTCACTGGTTTGTCGAGCGCTACCGGATGTATTGCGTGGCGACGAGCAAAGGTGGATGACATGAAATTCCCCTCTGCTCCTGAGTCCACACAAAGCTCGACTGTAAGTGTGGAAGAGTCTACAATGACTGTCCCTTTAAATGTCATCTTGGAGGAAAATGCCGCTGTCTCTAGTGAATCTCCTCCCAGGGCCACTAGACGCGATCGCTTCCCCGATCGCTGTGGACATTTGTTGGCATAGTGTCCTGTCTGCTGACAAAGGTTACAGACCACAGATACTCGGACGGCTCGAGACTTAGGTCCTGCACGAGGAACGTCTGTGGCCTTTTGGGGTTCGGACGCCAGATCGGGGGATTCGAGAGGTTTGGCAAAGGTGGGAGCCAACCGAATCCTCTGCCTACACTGGGCCCGCTCCAACCTCCGCTCGTGAAAACGGAGGTCGATGCGAGTAGATATGGAGATAAGCTTCTCCAGTGTGGAATCTCCCTGGTAGCCAAAGCGTCTTTAACATGGTCAGCCAGTCCTCGCCAGTAGACTGGAATGAGAACTTTATCCCACCAGTCTAGCTCTGAGGCCAGAGTCCGAAACTGGACGGAAAACTGACTGACCAAAGACGAACCCTGTGCCAATGCCAGCAGTTGTAGCGCCGTATCGTGGGTGACCTGAGGTCCTAAAAAGACCTTTTTAAGAGCCTCCAGGAAACGAGGAGCACTCCGCACCACACGATCGTCGCGCTCCCACAGCGGCGTTGCCCATTCCAACGCTCTGCCCGAGAGTAGAGACAGTACAAAACCCACTTGTGCCCGATCCGTGGGGAAACGTGCAGCTAGAAGCTCGAGCTGTATAGAGCAATGACTCACGAATCCCAGACATTGTTTGCTGTCACCGGCAAACTTGTCATGAAGCGGGAGGTGGGATAATGTAGGGGCAGAGGTGGCAGAGGACACACTGGCTGCAGCCACGCTAGCAGCCTGAACAGCGACTGCGGTAACATCCACAGCTGAGGTTGTGCGCTCAAGAGCCGCCAACCTACCCTCCAGCTGCTGGATGTACTGCGGTAGATGCTGGTCATCCGCCATTTTACTAGCCAGACCCTGGCGCTATTATTATGTTAGGGTCTGCGGAACGCACCAAATATATGATGTAGAGAGGTGCGTTCGCAGCCTGGGGTCCACCGTGCAGGCGGAGCCTGCTGCTAGTAAAATGGCGCAAGATGCGAACTCTGTTATCCCGCAGAGTCGCCAAAATAAACGCCGTAACGCGCTGTGGCAATATGTGCGAACTCTTATTCCACAGAGCTGCTAGAAGGAATGCCGCAGTGCTATATGGCGATGTGTGCAAACTCACTTAACACCACTGAGTCGCAAAATAAACACTCTAGGGCGCTGTCTAGCGTTGAAAGCGAACCCTGTTACGTCACAGAGCCGCAGAGACAAACTTCTGTGTCCTGTCAGGCACCCAGGTACACAGTTGACTGCTAAGCGAACATAGAACGTGATCATGCGCTAATGTCCTCTCGGGAGTCACCCGCAATCTATGGCGTCTGAACGCCAGGCCCTGAATACGGCAATCAAACTCCTCACCGGTTATGCCGGTAATCTAGGGCATCTAGGACACCTGACCAGCTAGCATACCAAGCTCCTCACCGATTAAGTCGGTATTGTAATGGCGTATTTCAGCCGTCCTAACCACACACACGCATGACCACACTGGCGCAAAGCATATAACGGTTGATATTAGCGCATGGCGGCCCAGCCATGCCACCCTTTTATAGTAACAGCTACAGGACCTGCCAGAAACAAGGACCAATGAGAAACTGTTCCAAAACACATGTAGTTTCAGGACCTTCCTGGCGGACCAATAGGAGCTGCTGCAGTACCTGAACATGTGACCCCTGATCTCCAATGAGAGATCTTACCCAGGGCATGCTCAGAAGGGGAAACGCAGGACTTCGTCCTAAAGACATCTGCTCCAGCACTGGCTATAATAGCAGAACCAGGAGAGGCAGCAGCAAGTCTCTGCACAGTATTGGAATGGGCAAGACGCTGGGAACGACGTCTCTGCTGAGCAGGCTCCACTGCGGCCGGAGATGAATGCGGGATTGGTTCGAGACTCCCCTTGTGCAGCAGCGGGAACTCGAATCCTAACACCCTGCACCCTACCTTGACTGAAAAAGAACAGAAATGTAGAAATTTTGCAAATGTATTAAAAAAAGAAAAACTGAAATATCACATGGTCATAAGTATTCGGACCCTTTGCTCAGACACTCATATTTAAGTCACATGCTGTCCATTTCCTTGTGATCCTCCTTGAGATGGTTCTACTCCTTTATTGGAGTCCAGCTGTGTTTAATTAAATTGATAGGACTTTATGTGTAAAGGCACACACCTGTCAATATAAGACCTCACAGCTCACAGTGCATGTCAGACCAAATGAGAATCATGAGGTCAAAGGAACTGGCCAAGGATCTCAGAGACAAAATTGTGGCAAGGCACACATCTGGCCAAGGTTACAAAATAACTTATGCAGTACTCAAGGTTCCTAAGAGCACAGTGGCCTCCATAATCCTTAAATGGAAGAAGCTTAGGACCACCAGAAGTCTTCCTAGACCTGGCCGTCCAGCCAAACTGAGCAATCGTGGGAGAAGAGCTTTGTGAGAGAGGTAAAGAAGAACCCCAAGATCACTGTGACTGAGCTCCACAGATGTAGTGGGGAGATGGGAGAAACTTCCACAAAGTCAACTATCACTACAGCCCTCCACCAGTCAGGCCTTTATGGCAGAGAGGCCCAACGGAAGCCTCTCCTAAGAGCCAGACATATGAAAGCCCACATAGAGTTTGCTAAAAACACACACGAAGGACTCCCACACTATGAGAAATAAGATTCTCTGGTCTGATGAGACAAAGCTAGAACTTTTTGGTGATAATTCTAAGCAGTATGTGTGGAGAAAACCAGGCACTATGTCATGTATAGTGTACAGTTCCTATAGCGTCTTGTGCTTGGGTGCGAGGAAAACACAGGAGACATAGGTTGAAATGAAATGACTTGTATTACTTCATACAAGCATGCTGAAAAGTTCACACAGTTTGCAGGAACAGCGACAGGAGACACAGCAGGCCAGAGTAACTTCAAGCACTACAATAAATCTCCAAAGCAGGTTCAGGATCTCTTCTCTGTACCGTAATTCCTCTGCAAACATGGATTCACCAAACAGCAGGTTTCCAGAGTCCAAAAGTGTTCCAAGGTTCCTCAGTAGGGAATAGCTGGAGTACAAGTCCAAGGCTTCCAGGAGTCAGGTCACAGACTGACTGAGGCTTGATTCAGGAGCACTGATTGTTCAGCTGAGGCTGCTTAAGAAGGAAGAGGGAAGAATCAGGGCGGGAACATGAAAACTGGAAACTCCATATTAACTGAGGGCAAGAGCTGCAGAAAGACAGAAAGCAAAATGGCCGACGGAAAACTGAGTTTCAAGGAACATGTCAACAGAGACAAAGAACCTTACACACTACTTATCACCTGCCCAATACAATCCCAACAGTGAAACATGGTTGTGGCAGCATCATGCTGTGGTTTAGTGTCTCAGCTGCAGGGACATGACGACTGGTTGCAATTTAAGGAAACATGAATGCGGCCAAATACATACAGTCATGGCCAAAAGTTTTGAGAATGACACAAATATTATATTTTCACATGATCTGCTGCCCTCTGGTTTTTATGTGTGTTTGACAGATGTTTTTATCACAGACAGAAATATAATAATTGCAAACATATGAGTAACAAAAGCTTATATTGACAGTTAGAATGAGTTAATGCAGCAAGTCAATATTTGCAGTGTTGACCCTTCTTCTTCAGGACCTCTGCAATTCTCCCTGGCATGCTTTCAATCAACTTCTGGACCAAATCCTGACTGATAGCAGTCCATTCTTGCACAATCAATGCTTTCATTTTGTCAGCATTTTTAGGTTTTTGTTTGTCCACCCGTCTCTTGATGATTGACCACAAGTTCTCAATGGGATTAAGATCTGGGGAGTTTCCAGGCCATGGACCCAAAATCTCTATGTTTTGTTCCCTGAGCCATTTAGTTATCACCTTTGCTTTATGGCAAGGTGCTCCATCATGCTGGAAAAGGCATTGTTGATCGCCAAACTGCTCTAGGAGGGTTGGGAGAAGTTGCTCTTGGAGGACATTCTGGTACCATTCTTTATTCATGGCTGTGTTTTTAGGCAAGACTGTGAGAGAGCCGATTCCCTTGGCTGAGAAGCAACCCAACACATGAATGGTTTCAGGATGCTTAACAGTTGGCATGAGACAAGACTAGTGGTAGCGCTCACCTTGTCTTCTCCGAATGAGGCGTTTTCCTGATGTCCCAAACAATCGAAAAGGGGATTCATCAGAGAAAATAACTTTACCCCAGTCCTCAGCAGTCCACTGCCTGTACCTTTTGCAGAATATCAGTCTGTCCATGATGTTTTTTTCTGGAGAGAAGTGGCTTCTTTGCTGCCCTACTTGAGACCAGGCCTTGCTCCAAGAGTCTCCGCCTCACAGTGCGTGTAGATGCACTCACACCTGCCTGCTGCCATTCCTGAGCAAGCTCTGCACTGCTGGTAGCCCGATCCCGCAGCTGAAACACTTTTAAGAGATGGTCGCCCTGAAGCCTTTTTAGCAACAATGGAACCTCTCTCCTTGAAGTTCTTGATGATGCGATAGATTGTTGACTGAGGTGCAATCTTTCTAGCTGTGATACTCTTCCCTGTTAGGCCATTTTTGTGCATTGCAATGATGACTGCACGTGTTTCTTTAGAGATAACCATAGTTAACAGAAGAGAAACAATGATGCCAAGCACCAGCCTCCTTTTAAAGTGTCCAGTGGTGTCATTCTTACTTAATCATGACAGATTGATCTCCAGCCATGTCCTCATCAACACCCACACCTGTGTTAATGGAGCAATCACTGAAAAGAGGTTAGCTGGTCCTTTTAAGGCAGGGCTGCAATGATGTTGAAATGTGTTTTGGGGGATAAAGTTCATTTTCTAGCCAAATATTGACTTTGCAAGTAATTGCTGTTAAGCTGATCACTCTTTATAACATTCTGGAGTATATGCAAATTGCCATAAGAAAAAGTGAAGCAGTAGACTTTGTAAAAATTAATATTTGTGTCATTCTCAAAACTTTTGGCCATGACTGTAGATATCCTGGATGAAAACCTCTTCCAGAGTGCTCTGGACCTCAGACTTGGCCGAAGGTTCACCTTCCAACAAGACAATGACCCTAAGCACACAACTAAAGTAACAAAAGTGTGACTTCACAACTACTCTGTGACCATTCTTGACTGGCCCTGCCAGAATCCTGACCTAAACCCAATTGAGCATCTCTGAAGAGACCTGAAAATGGCTGTCCACCAGCGTTCCCCATCCAACATGATGGAGCTGGAGAGGATCTGCAAGGAAGAATGGCAGAGGATCCCCAAATCCAGGTGTGAAAAACTTGTTGAATCATTCCCAAGAAGACTCATAATAATAATAATAATAATCTTTATTTATATAGCGCCAACATATTCCGCATTGCTTTACAGTTTAACAGTTTCAAAACACAAGTCATAAGTAACAACGTTAACAATACAATAATTAAAGCAAAATAAGCCGCCCCTGCTCGTGAGAGCTTACAATCTACAATGAGGTGGGGGAGATGCAAAGTACAGGTGTGTATATACAATGGTGCATTTACAATGATGGTCCAGCCATCTTGAGGGAGTGAGGGATGGATGGAGATAGTGAATGGGCTACACATACACACTTACACATAGAATGACTTTGATTAGTGAATGTGATAGACCGCTCTGAACAATTGTGTTTTGAGGGAGCGCCTGAAACCATGCAAATTGTGGATAGTCCTAATTTCTTGGGGTAGAGCATTCCAGAGGATTGGCGCAGCGTGGGAGAAGTCTTGGAGTCGGGAGTGGGAGGTACGGATTAGTGCAGAGGTTAGTCGAAAGTCATAGAATCATAGAATGGTAGAGTTGGAAGGGACCTCCTGGGCCTTCTGGTCCAACCCCCTGCTCAAAGCAGGATTCTCTAAATCATCCCAGACTGATGTCTGTCCAGCCTCTGTTTGAAGACTTCCATTGAAGGAGAACTCACCACAAATGAGAATAAAGATGATCTTCTACAATGTGACAGCCCTTGAGATATTTGTAGACAGCTATTAAGTCTCCTCTCAGTCTTCTTTTTTGCAAGCTAAACATTCCCAAATCCTGCAACCGTTCCTCATAGGACATGGTTTGCAGACCGGTCACCATTCTGGTGGCTCTTCTCTGAACTTGCTCCAGTTTGTTGATGTCTTTTTTAAAATGTGGTGCCCAAAACTGGACACAGTATTCCAGATGAGGTCTGACCAAAGAGGAGTAGAGGGCAATAATGACCTCACGTGATCTAGACTGTATGCTTCTGTTGATACATCCTAGAATTGCATTTGCCTTTTTTGCTGCTGCATCACACTGTTGACTCATGTTAAGTCTGTGATCAGTTAGTATACCCAAGTCTTTTTCACATGTGCTGTTACTTAGCCCTATTCCTCTCATTTTGTATATGCTTTTTTCATTTTTATTGCCCAGATGTAGTACTTTGCATTTTTCCCTGTTAAAATCCATTATGTTAGTTGCTGCCCACTGCTCCAGTTTATTTATATCTTTTTGAATCCTCTCTCTCTCTCTTCTCTAGTCTTAGCTACCCCTCCTAGCTTTGTGTCATCAGCAAATTTGATCAGTTTACCCTCAATTCCTTCGTCTAAATCATTGATAAAGATGTTGAACAATACAGGGCCCAAAACAGAGCCTTGTGGTACCCCACTTGAGACATTCTTCCAACTGGATGTGCAGCCATTTACGACCACTCTTTGGGTCCGATCACTAAGCCAGTTATGAATCCACCTAAGAGTTGCCTTGTCCATTCCATACTTAGTCATTTTTTCAATAAGGATTGTGTGAGATACTTTGTCAAATTCTTTGCTGAAGTCAAGATATACTATATCTACAGCATTTCCCTGATCCACCCAGTCAGTGATTCTGTCATAGAAGGAAATAAAGTTAGTCTGACATGACTTATTAGTTACAAACCCATGCTGACTCTGTTTAATCACTTCATTCTTATCCAGGTACTTGCATACATGTTCTTTAATAATTTGTTCAAAGATCTTTCCTGGTACAGAAGTCAGACTCACCGGCCTGTAGTTCCCTGGGTCCACCTTCTTCCCCTTTTTGAAGATAGGAACAACATTTGCTCTTCTCCAATCTTCTGGGACTTCTCCTGTTCTCCAAGAATTTTCAAATATTATGGACAGTGGTTCAAGAATTTCTTCTGCTATCTCCTTCAGTACTCTGGAGTGTAATTCATCTGGACCTGGAGACTTGAATTCATTTAGGTTAGCTAAGTGTTTCCTCACTGTCTTTCTGTTTATAGATATCCTGGATTCTTCTATTCCTTTAATAGGACAGTGAAGATCAGTTGATTTCCTTTCTGAGAGAAAACAGATGCAAAATAGGAATTTAAAAGTTCAGCCTTCTCAACATCCTGACTTACCATTTCACCATTTTCATCCTGTAAAAATCCTATAGCATCTTTGACTTTTCTTTTACTTTTGACGTATCCCAAAATCCTTTTTTGTTGCTTTTGACGTCACTTGCAAGCCTTAATTCATTGTCAGCTTTAGATAATCTGATTTGTGCCCTGCAGGTTCTGCAGACGGCATTATATTCTTCTTTAGATATGCCTCCCTCTTTCCATTTGATAAACATTTCTTTCTTCCTTTTTAGCATGTGTTTAAGTTCTGTGTTTATCCATCCTGGTTTCCTTAAATGCTTCCCATTCTTCCCTCTTTTCGGAATTGTTAACGATTGTGCTTTGAGAATCTCATTTTTCAAGATTTTCCATCCTTCCTGGACATTTTTGTCCTTAAGGATACCCAGCCATTGGATCCCTCCAATTCTCTTTCTGAGTCCCTTAAAATCTGCCTTTCTGAAATCTAACCTTGACGTCTGAGTCTTCACAGGTCTTCCTCCTCTTGTTATCCAAAATTCTAAAATAGCATGGTCACTACCTCCTAGGGTCCCAGCCACTCTTACCTCCTCAACCATTTCCTCCCTTTTTATAAGGATTAGATCCAAGGTAGCAGATCCCCTTGTTTTCTCCCCTACCTTTTGGAAGATAAAGTTATCAGCAAGAGAGGATAAGAATTTCCTGGACCTGTTAGTTTTGCCTGAGAGAGATTCCCAACAAATGTCTGGATAGTTGAAATCACCCATGACCACTATGTCATATTTTTTGGAGAACTTGGCCATTTGATGCATAAAGAGTTCATCCATATCTTCAGCTTGCACAGGCGGCCTGTAGTAAATGCCTACAATGGTGTCCTTTCCATTGTTCTGTCCTTGTATTCTTACCCAAACAGCTTCCACAGAACTCCCAGTCTCTGAAGCGTCAATCTCTGTTCAGATATACAGGTCCTTCTCAAAAAATTAGCATATAGTGCTAAATTTCATTATTTTCCATAATGTAATGATTACAATTAAACTTTCATATATTTTAGATTCATTACACACCAACTGAAATTTGTCAGGTCTTTTATTGTTTTAATACTGATGATTTTGGCATACATCTCCTGATAACCCAAAAAACCTGTCTCAAAAAATTAACATATTTCAACCATCCAATAAAATAAAAGTGTTTTTTAAAAACAAACAAAAAAAACATCAAATAATAAAGTTCAGTTATGCACTCAATACTTGGTCGGGAATCCTTTTGCAGAAATGACTGCTTCAATGCGGCGTGGCATGGAGGCAATCAGCCTGTGACACTGCTGAGGTGTTATGGAGGCCCAGGATGCTTCGATAGAGGCCTTAAGCTCATCCAGAGTGTTGGGTCTTGCGTCTCTCAACTTTCTCTTCACAATATCCCACAGATTCTCTATGGGGTTCAGGTCAGGAGAGTTGGCAGGCCAATTGAGCACAGTAATACCATGGTCAGTAAACCATTTACCAGTGGTTTTGGCACTGTGAGCAGGTGCCAGGTCGTGCTGAAAAATGAAATCTTCATCTCCATAAAGCATTTCAGCCGATGGAAGCGTGAAGTGCTCCAAAATCTCCTGATAGCTAGCTGCATTGACCCTGCCCTTGATGAAACACAGTGGACCAACACCAGCAGCTGACATGGCACCCCACACCATCACTGACTGTGGGTACTTGACACTGGACTTCAGGCATTTTGGCATTTCCTTCTCCCCAGTCTTCCTCCAGACTCTGGCACCTTGATTTCCGAATGACATGCAAAATTTGCTTTCATCAGAAAAAAGTACTTGGGACCACTTAGCAACAGTCCAGTGCTGCTCCTCTGTAGCCCAGGTCAGGCGCTTCTGCCGCTGTTTATGGTTCAAAAGTGGCTTTACCTGGGGAATGCGGCACCTATAGCCCATTTCCTGCACATGCCTGTGCACGGTGGCTCTGGATGTTTCTACACCAGACTCAGTCCACTTAGACCGATATACAAAATATGAACCTACACCATATATATAAAACTAGAAAAACTTTATTGAAAATTATTTAATACATAACAAAAACAGGTAAAAAGTGGGAAATCCAACACATGGGCACCATGATCCACAATGTATAGTGTCAGAGGTATAACAATTGGACAAAGTCCGGAGGAATCTATATATGCATGCTAGTGCTCCCCTAACCCAAAAAAAACCGTGTTGTTCAGGGAGGATAATCCACTAATAAATATCAGAACAAAGCACTAAAGCAAACAGTAAAAACTAGAGCATAAATACCTCTGGTGGATCGTGGTGCCAGCCCCTACGTACGTTTCGGCTTTGCAGCCTTCTTCCGGGGGTCTTTTTTTTTTTGAACCTTGATATGGGTCCTTTTGGTCAGCAACATAGGTATCCTATTAGGATTTACTAAATACCAATATGTTGCTATTTTGGACTTTAACATTTCTGTTGAATACCAGACTCAGTCCACTGCTTCCTCAGGTCCCCCAAGGTCTGGAATTGGTCCTTCTCCACAATCTTCCTCAGGGTCCGGTCACCTCTTCTCGTTGTACAGCGTTTTCTGCCACATTGTTTCCTTCCAACAGACTTCCCATTGAGGTGCCTTGATACAGCACTCTGGGAACAGCCTATTTGTTGAGAAATTTCTTTCTGGGTCTTACCCTCTTGCTTGAGGGTGTCAATGATGGCCTTCTTGACATCAGTCAGGTTGCTAGTCTTACCCATGATGGGGGTTTTGAGTAATGAACCAGGCAGGGAGTTTTTAAAAGCCTCAGGAATCTTTTGCATGTGTTTAGAGTTAATTAGTTGATTCAGAAGATTAGGGTAATAGGTCGTTTAGAGAACCTTTTCTTGATATGCTAATTTTTTGAGAAAGGTTTTTTGGGTTATCAGGAGTTGTATGCCAAAATCATCAGTATTAAAACAATAAAAGACCTGACAAATTTCAGTTGGTGTGTAATGAATCTAAAATATATGAAAGTTTAATTGTAATCATTACATTATGGAAAATAATGAAATTTAGCACTATATGCTAATTTTTTGAGAAGGACCTGTACACTTTTCTAACATACAATGCGACACCTCCTCCTCGTTTATCAAGTCTGTTTCTTGCAAATAAGTTGTATCCTTCTAGCCTTATATTCCAATCATGTGTATCGTGCCACCAAGTCTCAGTGATTCCAATGACATCATATTTCTTCTCCTGCGTTAGTAGTTCCAGTTCTCCTTGTTTGTTGCCCATGCTTTGTGCATTCGTATAGAAACACTTTAGTTTGTGATTGGTTTCTCTTTCTTCAATATTTTTATTATGTAGATTTTTTTGTCTTTGTTCTTCCCCTTCACTTCTAATAGCAGAAATCTCAATAGTATTTGTCAGGTGTATGGCTTTTGCTGGCATTTTGCTACCCTTCCCACATTGTTCTAGTTTAAAGCTCTCCTGATGAGTGTAGCTAGGCGACTTCCAAATACATGTTTTCCAGTCTTCATAAGGTGCACCCCATCTCTAGCAAGTAGTCCATCGTATAGGTAATTCACTCCGTGATCCAAAAATCCAAATCCTTGCTGATGGCACCATCGACATAGCCAGTTGTTCACCTGCAGAATCTTCTCGTTTGCAGAGCGCAGCAGTCGGTTAAGCCGATAGATATAAATGAGGGAGGAGATGTAGTTGGGTGCTGCACTGTGGAGAGCTTTGTGGGTGAGAACCAGTACTTTGAATTGGATCCTATAATGAATGGGCAGCCAGTGTAAGGACTGGCGAAGAGCGGACGCGTCCGAGTACCGATTAGCCAGATGGATGACCCTGGCTGCTGCATTAAGGATGGACTGGAGAGGGGATAGTCGAGTAATGGGGAGGCCAAGTAACAGAGCATTGCAGTAGTCCAGGCGGGAGTGGATCAATGCTACAGTGAGGGTTTTTGTTGTTTCCATGGTGAGAAAAGGGCGGATTCTAGAGATGTTCTTTAAGTGTAGGCGGCAAGAGATTGTATATGGGAGGTGAAGGAGAGATTGGTGTCAAACATAACACCCAGACAGCCAACCTTCTGCCAGGGTGTTATTATGGTGCCGCCCACGGAGAGGGAAATGTCAGATTTAGAGAGGTTAGTAGACGGCGGGAGCAGAAGGAGTTCAGTTTTGGAGAGGTTAAGTTTCAGATAGAGAGCGGACATGATGTTGGAGACTGCGGACAGACAGTCGGTGGCGTTCTGTAGAACAGCGGGGGTAAGGTTGGGGGATGATGTGTATAGTTGTGTGTCATCAGCATAAAGATGGTACTGAAAGCCAAATCTGCTGATGGTCTGTCCAATTGGGGCCGTGTAGAGAGAGAAGAGAAGGGGGCCAAGGACAGAACCCTGGGGTACACCGATAGTGAGAGAAAGAGGAGATGACGTGGAGCCAGAGAACGAAACACTGAAGGAGCGGTCAGAAAGATAGGAGGAGAACCAGGAGAGAACATTGTCCTTAATACCTAGTGACTGGAGCCTAGACAGTAGGAGACGGTGGTCAACCGTGTCGAAAGCAGCAGAAAGGTCGAGAAGAATGAGCAGAGAGTGGTCACCGTTACGTTTTGCTGTCAGAAGGTCATTGGTCACTTTGATGAGTGCAGTTTCAGTCGAATGTAGGGGTCGCAAGCCGGACTGTGAAGGGTCTAGAAGAGAGTAAGTGGAGAGGTAACGGGTGAGGCGGGAGTAGACTAGGCGCTCCAAAAGTTTAGAGATGAAGGGGAGATTGGAGACCGGTCTGTAGTTGTTTGTGCAGGAAGGGTCGAGAGTGGGTTTCTTTAGTAGTGGAGTAATGATGGAGTGTTTGCTGGAAGATGGGAAAATGCCAGAGGAGAGTGAGAGATTAAAGATTGTAGTTAGGTGAGTTGTGACAACTGGAGAGAGAGACTGGAGGAGATGTGCGGGAATGGGGTCGGTAGTGCATGTAGTCGGACGAGAGAAGAGAGGAGTCTGGAGACTTCTTCTTCTGTGATGGGATCAAATGTGGAAAGTGAGCCAGGGGAAATGCAGGGTGGGATGGGAGTCACAGCACTTGGTGGTTGAGAGCAGATTTCCTGATGGATAGTATCTATTTTTTCTATAAAGAGGGAGGCCAGGTCGTCAGCACAAATGTCTGTGATAGGGGCTTGTGCTTTTGGCCTGAGGAGGGAGTGAAAAGTGTCAAAAAGCTTCTTGGGGTTGTTAGCTAGTGAGGAGATCAGGGTGGTGAAGTAGGTCTGTTTGGCGAGGTGAAGGGCAGCATTATAAGTTCTTAACATGAATTTAAAGTGGATGAAGTCGTCTGGTGTGCGGGTTTTTCTCCAGAGACGTTCAGCGCTCCTAGAGCATCGCTGAAGAAGTCGAATTTGCAATGTAAGCCAGGGCTGTTTTACTGTGTGTTTGGAAGTTCTGAGGGTGAGCGGTGGTACTTGGTCAAGGGTGCTTCTAAGAGTGTCATTGTAGTGCTGAACAGCCAGATTAGGACAAGAAAAAGAGGAGATTGGGGACAGCAATGAGTGTAGGGAGTCTGAAAGTGTCTGAGGGTTAATGGCTTGTAGATTTCTGAATGTATGGTAGGTAGGAGTGCGCTGGGGTGGTCGAGGATTTGTGAGGATGAAGGAGAGAATGTTGTGTCAGAGAGTGGAAGCGGTGAGTTATTAAGGTGGGAGATTGAGCAGAGGCAGACAAAGACCAGGTCAAGGGTGTTACCATCCTTGTGTGTCTCAGAGGTTGAAAGCTGTGAGAGGCCTAGAGAAGTGGTTAGTGATAGAAGCTGAGATGCAGATGTGGAAGTAGGGCTGTTAATGGGGATGTTGAAGTCTCCAAGGATAATGGTTGGTAGTTATGAGGACATGATGTGCGGCAGCCAGGCTGAGAAGTGGTCAAGGAACTGGGTGGGTGAGCCTGGGGGCCGATAGATGACCGCTACTCTGAGGGAGAGGGGATGGAAGAGCCTGATGGTGTGGACCTCAAAAGAAGGGAATGAGAGTGATGGAATTGGGGGGATGACCTGGAAAGTGCATTGTGGGGACAGGAGTATGCCGACTCCACCACCATGTCTGTTTGCGGGTCTCGGGGAATGGGAGAACTGTAAGCCACCATAGGAAATGGCAGCAGGGGAGACAGTGTCAGAATCCTGAATCCAGGTTTCCGTGAGGGCCAACAGATGAAGAGAGTTGTTCAGAAAGTAGTTGTGCAGGAAGGATAGCTTGTTGCATGCAGACCGTGGATTCCAGAGGGCACAATTAAAAGGAGATGAGGGAGTGCAAGTATTATTAATAAGATTATTATGGTTTCGATATGAGGTAGGGTAGGGATTGAGGTTGGGGGATGGTGGACCAGGGTTGGGGGAGATGTCCCCTGAAATCAGTAGGAGAAGGAATATAAAGAGCAGGTAGTTGTTGGAGTTGTAAGTAGTTTTTTTCTGTGATGTGTTTGGGCAAGATGGGCTGAGGTTTCTCAGGAAGGTGAGGAGTGTATGGGAGCTGTACATGGGAGAGGGAAGTATGGAGGGGCTGATGTTTATGAGTCGTGATGGAGGGGGGATGGGGCATTGAATGTGGATGGCAAGTGAACACAGGAGGAGAGAGATAAAGTACATAATTAAAAAGAAAACAAAGTGTGGGGTACCTGATTCCAGCCCTGATTAACTGCCATGGATAACTGCCGTTTACAAGATGCTTATCTTCTGTGATGCTTTGCTTTCTGTGATGGCGCGCCACCACACTGCGTGCGCCCCTTAGACTACTCCTAAATATATAGCCCACACTACAGGGTCAGGAAAGTGGGATTGTGGGAGCTGCTTTGGGATAATTTGGCAGCTGGGGCCAGCACACCAGGGGGTGGTTAGATCATCAAAGGCACTAGAGCTGGCTACATCTATATGTTATAGCACCTTCCACCTGATAAGATCTAGAGAGGCCTCAGTCACAGGGATATACAGCATTATTAAGCACAGTGCAAAAAATGAATTATACCAAAGCTTTATCAGGCACATTAAACTATGTTGCAAGATGGTAAAGCAGTGGTTGGCAGCAAGCAGAAGTATGCAGTTCATACCATTACTATATATTTCAGCATGCAAGACAGATAGGGATTGTATCATTCAGCTGTTTGCTTCCAATGAATGCAGTTCATACCATTACTATATATTTCAGCATGCAAGACAGATAGGGATTGTATCATTCAGCTGTTTGCTTCCAATGAATGCAGTTCATACCTGTGTGAAGAGAGAAGATGAACGTTAATTCCTTGCCATGACTCATGGCTGTACTAGCTCAAAAGGGTGCTTCTACTCAATACTGAGCAAAGTGTCTGAGTACTTATGACCATGTGATATTTCAGTTTTTCTTTTTTAATAGATTTGCAAAAATTTCTACATTTCTGTTTCTGTCAAGATGCAGTGCAGAGTGTACATTAATGAGAAAAAAATGAAATTTTTTAATTTACCAAATGGCTGCAATGAAACAGAGTGAAATTTTTAAATGGATCTGAATACTTTCCGTACCCATTGTATATACCTGACTGCAATAGTGAAGCCTGGATCGAGTTCATGCTACCCATGAGATTGAGTGACAGGTTTCCTTTGACCCCTTTCTGACGTTAGACGTAATGATCCGTCCATGTGACCTGGCACAATTTGACCAAGGACGGATCAGTACATCATCGTGATCGGCCGTACTCACCGGGGGAGCACGGCAGATCGCGGCCGGGTGTCAGCTGATTCTGTTAGCAGACACCCGGCACTAGGTGCCAGGAGCGGTCACAGACTGCTCCCAGCACTTTAAGCCCCAAAATACTGCGATCTAACAAGATCGCACCAATCCGGGAGCTGGCAGAGGGCTGACAGCCTCTCTGCCTTTGGATCGGAGACCCCGGGGTGTGACGCAGGGTGCCGATCGTTGCCATGGTGAGCCAGATGTCGTCATGAGGACATCTGGCTCACCAGAGCTAGTAAACTTGCTGATCATACGCAGTGCTAACTGTCATTTCAGGAGAACTTTCAGCAGAAAGTCCATGTATGACTCTCATACCTCCTCCCTTCTTCATAGAAGTTTAAATCTCCATCTGCTATCAAAGTAATGGAAAAATCTTTCAAATTTCCATCTCCAATAAGCTTGTTGGCAGAGGGAAGCATGAAGTGCTCTAAAATTTCCTGTTAGATGGCTTTGCTGACTTTGGTCTTCATAAAACACAGTGGACCTACACCAGCAGATGACATGGCTCCCCAAACCATCACTGATTGTGGATACTTCACACTAGACCTTGGAAATCAAGGTCCCAGAGTCTGGAGGAAGAGTGGAGAGGCACACAATCCAAGCTGCTTAAGATCTAGTGTGAAGTTTTCATAATCAGTGATGGTTCCATGTCATCTGCTGGTGTAGGTTCACTGTGTGTTATCAAGAACAAAGTCAACGCAGCTGTCTACCAGGAAACTTTAAAGGACTTCATGCTTCGCTCTTTTGACAAGCTTTTTTGAGCTGGAAATTTCATTCTCCAGCAGGACTTGGCACCTGTCCACACAAAAGTACTAATACCTGTTTTAAAAACAACAGTATCACTGCTTGATTGGCCAGCAAACTCGCCTGTCCTTAACCTCATAGAGAATCTACGGGGTATTGTAAAGAGGAAGATGAGAGTCACCAGACCCCACAATGCAGACAAGATGAATGCTGCTATCAAAACAACCTGGGCTTCCATAGCACCTCAGCAGTTCCACACGCTGATCGCCTCCATGCCACGATGCATTGATACAGTAATTGATGCCAAAGGAGCCCTGACCAAGTATTGGGTGCATTTACAGAATATACATTTCAGTAGGCCAACATTTCAGATTTTAAAATCATTTTTCAAGCTGGTGTCATAAAGTATTCTAATTTACTGAGATAATGACGTTTGAGTTTTCATTGGTTTTAAGCCATAATCATCAACATTAACAGAAATAAACACTTGAAATAGATCACTCTGTTTGTAATGACTAGAGTTGAGCATTCCGATACCGCAAGTATCGGGTATCGGCCGATATTCGCTGTATCGGACTTTAGATACTTGGTTCCGATATTTTCCATATATCGTATACCGGAATCGGAAGTTCCCATAATTCTTTGAGAGGCAATGTGATTTTAGTCAGCCAATGAGGAATCCTAAGAAGTGTGGGCACATCCTGTACTGCTGCGGTCATGTTAACTAATGGCATGGCTGTGATTGGATGCTGAAATGATGTCAGAATGCACTATAAAAGGCGTCGCCGCCATTTTAGCGTCACTGTGCTGTGAATTCAGATAGGGACAGAACGCTGCTCTGCTGACTCTGAGGGACAGTTAGAGATTGCGATTTTGTGTACTGTGCTTTAGGCAGGCTAGTTTACCAACCGCTGTGTAAAGCTTCCTTTTGCCTTGCAGTGTTGTTTTCACAGCTCTGCAAGGTGTGTGTGTGAGTGCAGGTGACGCTGCAGTTTGCTCTGCATCCAACGCTGTTTGTAGGCATCTGCACGTGTCACTCACAGACTTATTTTTTTCTTTAGTGTAATTCTTGCTGCTCCATTCAATTGAAATTATAGTGTGACGTGCTTCCATCCGTATCCAATACATTGGTTGCAAACACTATAGAAGTACACAAAGGAGCCTTTCACAGATAGTGAACAGTTGTGTTTCAGTGTTCACTGCAATCTGTGAGGTATTTATTTATTTATTTTTTAAATGCAGATCACGCTCCAGTTACTTCTTCAACTAATGCTGCGTGTACTCTGCTGAGCGTGTGTCACTGCCTCATCCTTGTCATTTTTCTAAAATTGTTGCTGCTCCATTCTATTGAAAAAAACTAAAATCTATGAGTGTGACGTGCTTCCATCCTGATACAATACATTGCTTGCAAACACTATAGAAGTACACAAAGGAGCCTTTCACAGATAGTGAACAGTTGTGTTTCAGTGTTCACTGCAGTCTGTGAGTTTTTTTTTTTTTGAGTGCAGATCACGCTCCAGTTACTTCTTCAACTAATGCTGCGTGTACTCTGCTGAGCGTCTGTCACTGGCTCATCCTTGTCATTTTTCTAAAATTGGTGCTGCTTATATTCTATTTTAAATTTACTAAAATCTATTAGTGTGACGCTCTTCCATCAAAATACAATACATTGCTTGCAAACATAATAGAAGTCCACAAAAAGGCCTTTCACAGCAAGTGAACAGTTGTGTTCAGTGTTCACTCTAGTCTGAGGTTTAAATTTTTGGTAGGAGTGTAGATCCCGCTCCACTTACTTCAACCACCGCTGCGTGTACTCTGCTGAGTGTCTGTCCCTGGCTCATCCTTGTCATTTTTCTAAAATTGGTGCTGCTACATTCAATTTCAAATAATTCAAATCTATTAGTGTGACATGCTTCCATCCGTATCCAATACATTGGTTGCAAAGAATATAGAATTACACAAAGAGGGCTTTCACAGCTATTGAACAATTGTGTGAAGTGTTCACTGTAGTCTGAGGTTTTCCGGTATTATTATATTTACTTGTATGCTTTTATTTAAAAGCCAAGAACAATGAAGGCAAACATTCGCACTGCAGCTGTTGTCAAAGTTCAACCCACATTATGCACTTCCAACATTGCAGCTTTTGAGGCATGATGTGAGTTTGATTTGCCTAAGTTATGGAGTGACAAAATGGCTCAGGGAACAAAACATAGAGATCTTGGGTCCATGGGCTGGAAACTCCCCAGATCTTAATCCCATTGAGAACTTGTGGTCAATCATCAAGAGATGGGTGGACAAACAAAAAATTAAAAATTCTGACAAAATGAAAGCATTGATTGTGCAAGAATGGACTGCTATCAGCCAGGATTTGGTCCAGAAGTTGATTGAGAGCATGCCAGGGAGAATTGCAGAGGTCCTGAAGAAGAAGGGTCAACACTGCAAAATTAGACTTGCTGCATTAACTCATTCTAACTGTCAATATAAGCTTTTGTTACTCATATGTTTGCAATTATATTTCTGTCTGTGATAAAAATATCTGTCAAACACACATAAAAACCAGAGGGCAGCAGATCATGTGAAAATATCATATTTGTGTCATTATCAAAACTTTTGGCCATGACTGTACAGTTCAGGTGGTAGAAAGATGAACATAACAGGATACATGTATAACGTTGCCAACCAGTTATTTAATCGGAAACAGGACAGGCAAATTCATGCGTGATCCATGCCTTGTTCATTTTCAGCAAAGTAAGCCGGTCTACATTATCGGAGGATAGTCGCATGCGACGGTCTGTTAGTACACCACCTGAAGCACAAAAGACGCGCTCCGATAATACACTGCCAGCAGGGCAAGCCAGCACCTCCAATGCATACTGGCTAAGCTCTGGCCATGTATCCAGCTTAGAGACTCAAAACTTGAATGGGGAAGAGCCATCTGGGAGTACACTGAGAGGGCAAGACATGTCGTCTGTCACCATCTTACGGAAACGTTGCCTCCTGCTGACTGGAGCCGTCTCGGATGGTGTAGACATTGGTGGCGCTGCCACAAAACTTCGCCACATTTGGAACATACTGGTCTTGCCCTGTGCAGAGGCGCTGCTTGTGCTCCCTCTTGTTGCAGAGCTGTCTCCACTGCCTCGACGCACAGAGCTGCTTTGTAAAGCAGTAGCAGCAGCAGTGCTCTCGGCTGGAATGGAGAACATTATGGATTCCGACAAGCTTACAACCTGCAATGATCCTCAGTGTACTCAACCATCGTACGACCAGCTGTACCCTTTCCTATTGCATTCTCACCCATCCCTGCAGACTGTGAGCCCTCGCGGGCAGGGTCCTCTCTCCTTCTGTACTTGTGTGTCCCTTGTCCAGCACATCTTTATTGTACCTGTCTATATTTTTCCCTTGTCATATGTAAAGCGCCATGGAATAAATGGCGCTATATAAATGTATAATAATAATTGCAGCAGTGTGTCTTGTTACTCCCGCATTTTACGCTCCCGGTTCAACGGTCTGATGAGGCTTTGAAAGTTGTCCCGGTAGCGAGGGTCTAGGAGGGTGTACACCCAATAATCAGACGTGGTGAGAATGTGGGTGATGTGGCGGTCGTTTCTCAGGCACTGCAGCATGAAATCAACCATGTGCTGCAGACTTCCAACTGGCCAAGAAACGCTGTCCCCTGCAAGAGGCGTCATCTCTGGCTGCTCTGCATCACCCCACCCTCGCTCTACATACTGACTAGAGCGTTGTGTACCTCCCTCTGGAGCGATGTCTTCCTCCTCCATTGACTCCTCCTCATCCTCCTCACAAAGTGAGCCCTGCCCTGCCCTTTGTGAGGAACCACGTTGCGCTGACTGTACATAAGGTGATGGAATTTGTGACTCCTCATCCTCCACCTCTTCTAAAACCTCATCCCTTAGTGCTTGCAGTGTTTTTTCAAGCAGGCAGATAAGGGGGACAGTCAGGCTGACTAGTGCATCATCTGCACTCGCATCCGCGTTGACTCATCAAACGCACGCAAAACGTGGCAGATGTCCTTCATAGAGTCGTTCGCCAGTCCTTACACTGGCTGCCCATCCATTATAGGATCCAATTCAAAGTACTTGTTCTCACCCACAAAGCTCTCCACAGTGCAGCACCCCCCTACATCTCCTCCCTCATTTCTTTCTATCGGCCTAACCGACTGCTGCGCTCTGCAAACGACCTTGGACTAACCTCTGCACTAATCCGTACCTCCCACTCCCGACTCCAAGACTTCTCCCGCGCTGCGCCAATCCTCTGAAATGCTGTACCCCAAGAAATTAGGACTATCCGCAATTTGCATGGTTTCAGGCGCTCCCTCTAAACACATTTGTTCAGAGCGGCCTATCACATTCACTAATCAAAGTCATTCTATGTGTGTGTGTGTGTGTGTGTGTGTAGCCCATTCACTATCTCCATCCATCCATCCCTCACTCCCTCAAAATGGCTGGACCATCATTGTAAATACACCATTGTATATAAACACCTGTACTTTGTAGCTCCCCATCCTCATTGTAGATTGTAAGCTCTCACGAGCAGGGCCGGCTTATATTGCTTTAATTATTGTATTATTAACGTTGTTACTTATGACTTTTGTTCTGAAACTGTTAAACTGTAAAGCGCTGCGGAATCTGTTGGCGCTATATAAATAAAGATTATTATTATTATTATAGAGGCCCACTCAGTAGTGGTGAAGTGTGAACGGCGCAAATTGCGAGTTGATTGCGCCTGATGCAGCTGATACTCCATTACTGCTGGCTGCTGCTCACACAACCGCTCCAACATATGTAACGTGGAATTCCACCTGGTGGGTACGTCACATATGATGCGATGTTCAGGAAGGCGAAATCTGCGTTGCAGAGCTGCAGTGCGCGATCTGACCATGCTGGAACGTCGCATGTGAGCGCACTGTAGGCGGACCTTGTGCAGCAGTGCATCAATATCCGTATAGTCCCTCAAAAAACTCTGCACGACCAAGTTGAGCACATGTGCCAGACATGGTATGTGAGTGAGGTTGACAAGGCCCAGAGCTGCCACCAGATTTTGGCCAATTGTCACACACTACCAAGCCTAGCTGGAGATTCGCTGTCAAAAACCACACGTCGCTCTCCTGCTTCATGGCATTCCAGAACTCCTGCACTGTGTGGCTTCGATTCCCCATGGAAATTAATTTCAGGACGACCTGTTGACGTTTGCCCATGGCAGTGCTCATATCGGTCGCAACAGCTAAGCGTTGTGTGGTGCATGTGTGGGGTGCACGCATCACAGAAAGCAAAGCATCATAGAAGACAAGCATTGAGTAAACGGCAGTTATTCATGGCAGTTAATCAGGGCTGGAATAAGGTAGTCCACACTTTGCTATATTTTTAATCCTGAACAAAACATTTTCATAAATATTATGTTTATCAAATACCCTTATTATTATTATTACAACCTCATGCATGTTTTGCAATATATTTTAAATTTTATTTTAGGATATTTGTTTCTTGTTTTTTGTTATGTTTTTAATTATGTACATTAACTGTATCCTCCTGTGTTCCCTTGCCTTCCACAAACACCGCCCCATCCCCCCTTCATCACGACTCATACACATGAGCCCCTCCATACTTCCCTCTCCCATGTACAGTTCCCATGCACTCATCACCTTCCTGAGAAACCTCAGCCCATCTAGCCGAAACACATCACTGAAAAAACCAACTTACAACACCAACAACTACCTGCTCTTTATCTTCCTACTCCTATTGATTTCAGGGGACATCTCCCCCAACCCTGGTCCACCATCCCCCAACCTCAATCCCTACCCTACCTCATATCGAAACCATAATAATCTTATTAATATTAATTGCACTCCCTCATCTCCTTCGTTTAACTGTGCCCTCTGGAATCCACGGTCTGCATGCAACAAGCTAACCTTCCTGCACAACTACTTTCTGAACAACTCTCTTCATCTGTTGGCCCTGACTGAAACCTGGATTCAGGATTCTGACATGGTTTCCCCTCCTGCCATTTCCTATGTGGCTTATAGTTCTCACATTCCCCGAGACCCTCAAACAGACATGGTGGTGGAGTCGGCATACTCCTGTCCCCACAATGCACTTTCCAGGTCATCCCCCCAATTACATCACTCTCATTACCTTCTTATGAGGTCCACACCATCATGCTCTTTCGTCCCCTCTCCCTCAGAGTAGCGGTCATATATCGGACACCAGGCCCAAAGTCATTCTATGTGTAAGTGTGTGTGTGTAGCCCATTCACTATCTCCATCCATCCCTCACTCCCTCAAAATGGCTGGACCATCATTGTAAATAGACCATTGTATATAAACACCTGTACTTTGTAGCTCCCCCACCTCATTGTAAATTGTAAGCTCTCAAGAGCAGGGGCGGCTTCTATTGCTTTAATTATTTTATTGTTAACGTTGTTACTTATTACTTGTGTTCTGAAACTGTTAAACTGTAAAGCGCAGCGGAATCTGTTTGCGCTATATAAATAAAGATTATTATTATTATTATTAAGCGTTCACTGGTCCATGTGGAGGTAGACCGTGATGGCTCCTGCAGCAATGTTTCTGAGGAACTGGAGTAGGAGGAGGAGTCAATGTGTACAGACTTGATTCCTGCAATCCTTGGAGTTGGCTGAACACGTACAGCGCCACTCGCAAGATCTGTACCCGGCTACACAACATTGACCCAATGGGCAGTGAGGGAAAGGTATCGTCCCTGGCCATGGGTACTGGTCCACGTAGCGTGGTCAGGTGGACATTGCTACTGACGAAGTTTAGTAGCGCATGTTTAATTTTTCACGCAACATGCTTTTGCAGAACAGGGACGGCTTGCCTGCTGAAATAAAATCGGCTTGGCACATTGTATTGTGGGACTGCCAATGCCATTAAGTTACGGAAACTGTCAGTCTCCACCAGCCTGAATGACAGCATTTCAAGGGACAGGAGTTTTGAAATGCCAGCATTCAGAGCCTGTGCTCGTGGATGGTTTGCCGAGTATGGCCTCTTTTATCCCATGCCTGTGGTACCGATGGCTGTTTTGTGGCCTGGGTGTGTGAGGATGACAGGGAACTTGCTGCTGTGGGTGGAATAACACTTTGTCTCTGGACAACATTGACCGAGGTTCTTCCATGGCGATCCTGTGAGAAAGCCGAACCAGGTGTGTGTCAGCTGGAGGAAGAGGCTCCGACACGACCTGAAGATGTAGGTGCTGCTGTAGGTTGGCTTACATCTCCAGTGTGTCTTTGTAACTCAACTACGTGCTTTGTACCCACATGTTTGCACATATTTCCCACCTCTTCCGACAAGCCTACAACCTGCAATGATCATCAGTCTACTGAACCACCACACGATCAGCTCTTCCCTCTCCTAGTGTATCCTCAACCACCCCTGTAGATTGTGAGCCCTCGCGGGCTGGGTCCTCTCTCATTCTGTACTTGTGTGTGCCTTGTATTGCTCATGTTTACTGTAATTGTCTATATTTGCCCCTCTTCACATGTAAAGCGCCATGGAATAAATGGCGCTATTAAAATCTATAATAATAATAATATTACTGGTATTGACGTTACTGACACTTTTACCTGTTTTTACTTTTAGATTACACAGCTTGCATTTCACATAGCAAATATCATCTGCAAGTGTGTCAAAAAAGGACCACGCAGTGCAAGTCCTGGGAGCGCCCGTTTTGACTTTTGGAAGAGAACTGCTCTGAACAGGTTCCAAACTGGAGGCTACAGTCAACCGAGTCTGCAGCCTAACTCTCCCTCCTGTTTGTACCATTGGGGCAATCTCTTCCTCAGAGCTGCTCCCACCACTTCCTGTTCCTCACGCCATGTTGGGACTTGGACCTCATCATCTCCACTACCCTCTTCCAAAACCTGCTGCTGTTGGGTGGTCTGGCCAGCACCATGCTCAACAGAAACTGGCACCTGAGTCTCAGCATCATCAGATGCGTTCTGCGGTGTGCTGAGCATCGGCACTGGCTCACCCGCCTCTTCAGATTCTGAGAGACACAGCTGTTGCGCATCACTGCATACTCCCTCTTCTTCACATTCCAGAATGCTGCTTGGCTGGGCCCCTGTTTGCAAGCCAACAGATTCTGAGAACAGAAGCAGAGACTCAGCTGGATCCTGTACAGAACTGTCTGACTGCCTGGGCAATTTGGCAGGCGGTGAAGACACAGATGGTTGCTCAACAGTGCTGTGTTCCTGAGAGGAGGTGGAAGCAATTGAAGTCGATGCATTGGCTGCCATCCAAGCAACAACGGCTTCAATTTGTTCTTCCCGCAGCAGGGGGGTACGCCGACCTCCTACTAAAGTGCACATAAAGGAATGCTCGGAAGTGCTGTTAGCACAGTCAACACTTGCTCCTGTGTTACTGGGGTTCAGTAATGTCAGCTGTTCCCCTGCTGTGTGTACGCCAAAAAGTCATGCTGCCTCCACCCTGTCCTCCTCTCATCCCTGGGCTCCAACACCGCCAATTGTTGCTCGGAAGTAATTGGCACGGGTACTGACTCCTGCCCAGCCTGGTTACAGCACGACAGCTGTTTCCTGGCAGTGTGAACATCAATTAGCCTCCAATAAGTTGTCCTGTCGTGTTGCATTCGGGTTAGCCGACTCTATGGTGCCTGCAGTTTAGGTGATTCCTATGTGTGCTGTGGATATCTAAATAAAGTCTGTTTCCGTTGTGACAATAGGACAAGCACCCACTGTAGGACTGTGTGATTCGTAACTGCGGACAGCTTGCGGCCTGTCAACTTACATTTTCATGGGTGCCTTATGGTACCCGTCCGGGTTCCAGTACCGTCAGCTGGTTCTCCGCAGTGCCTTTATGTCGGTATCCGAGTTCCAGCAACGTCTGCTGGTCCTTGGTAGTGCTTTTGAGCACAGGTACCTCCTGCTTAGTAACCGTGTTCCAGTAACGTCAGCTGGTCCTCGGTTGTGCCATTGGCTCTTTTCCTTCTGCTGCCCCTCCGGGTTCCAGCACAGTCAGCTGGTCCTCGTTACTTGCATTGGCTCTTGTACCTTCTGCTACCTGTCCGGGTTCCAGTACCGTCAACTGGTTCTCCGCAGTGCCTTTGGCCTCGGTGCCTCCAGTTCGGTATCCGAGTTCCAGCAACGTCTGCTGGTCCTTGGTAGTGCTTTTGAGCACAGGTACCTCCTGCTTAGTAACTGTGTCCCAGTAACGTCAGCTGGTCCTCGGTTGTGCCATTGGCTCTTTTCCTTCTGCTGCCCCTCCGGGTTCCAGCACAGTCAGCTGGTCCTCGTTACTTGCATTGGCTCTTGTACCTTCTGCTACCCGTCCGGGTTCCAGTACCGTCAACTGGTTCTCCGCAGTGCCTTTGGCCTCGGTGCCTCCAGTTCGGTATCCGAGTTCCAGCAACGTCTGCTGGTCCTTGGTAGTGCTTTTGAGCACAGGTACCTCCTGCTTAGTAACCGTGTCCCAGTAACGTCAGCTGGTCCTCGGTTGAGCTATTGGCTCTTTTCCTTCTGCTGCCCCTCCGGGTTCCAGCACAGTCAGCTGGTCCTCGTTACTTCCATTGTCTCTTGTACCATCTGATACCCGTCCGGGTTCCAGTAACATCAGCTGGTTCTCGGAAGTTAGACAACCGTAAAGACCACCCCGAAGAAGATGACAACCCCAAGGACGACGAGCATCAAGCCAACCAGCCTGAACACCATCACAAAGAGGAAATAAAAGATTACCCAGAAGAAGATCACCAACAGGACAAAGAAGGTTAAGACAAACTACAAGATACAGAACAAGAGACAGAAGAACAATAAGCAGAAGATCAAAAAGCAGAAGAACATGAAAAATAAGACCAAAATGAAGAGCAAAATATATGCTGTAAATTATAAGCAGAAGAAGACTAAGCAGTGTATGGGGGTGAGTCCGTTCCTCCTCGTGGTGCCCCTGGAAAATGCCTGCTGCTGCAGGCTAAACTGAACACGGACAAATACTGTTGTCATTTAAATCTTTTGTGACAGCAAGAACGGAAGGAAGAAAAATTCATACTTTTACAGATTACAAGTACAGGAATCTCTGTCACAAATAAGAATATGATGAAGAAGATGAAGAGGAAGAAGATGAAGAAGTAGAATATGAAGAAGAATAATAGTTTAATAAGAACAATATGAGTAATGTTAACAAAAAGATGAATAACAAGAAGTTTAAGAAGAAGATAAAGAAGGTGAAGATGAAGAATAATTAGATGACAAAGATGATGCTGCTGAAGATTATGAAGGTGAAAGTGTGGCAAAAGTTAAAAAGGTCAAGAGCATGGAAGTTGTGAAACATACATATTTGCCAAAATAGAAAAAAGGTTAACAACATTGTCAATTTCTTCGTCAATCCGAACGTCTTTAAAAAAAGAATTATTAATGCTATTCCATTGGATTGGGTTAAACATCTATGCCTTTAATGTCTCCTCAACCTCCCCCAATACATTCTACATTACTCTTTGTTGTTTTCCTTCATGTACAATTATCCAACAAGCCAAGAATGTTTTTTTTTTAATTACGATAGACTTACATTGGATTTCCGGTATCGGTAATCGCCGATATTTTGTGGATATCGTCGATACCATTCCGATCCGATATTTTTGGATATCGGAAAGTATCGCTCAACTCTAGTAATGACTCTATATAATATATGAGTTTCATTTTTTGTATTGGAGAAGTGAAACAAATTAACTTTTTGATGATATTCTAATTTTGAGAGATGCACCTGCATATACAGTGGGAAAAATAAGTATTTGATACTCTGCCGATTTTGCAAGTTTTCACACCTGCAAACAATGGAGAGGTCTGTCATTTTATCGTAGGTACACTTCAACTGTGAGAGACAGAATCTAAAAATAAAAACCAGAAAATCACATTGTATAATTTTTAAATAATTAAATTGCATTTTATTGCATGAAAAAAGTATTTGATCACATATAGAGATGGACGAGCACTAAAATACTCTGGTGCTCATTTCTCGGGTCGAGCAAATTGGAATGCTCGGGTGCTCGACCCGAACAACGAGCCCAATGTAAGTCTATGGGAAACTCGAGCATTTTTGCTGCGGCCCTCCCCGTGTAATACTATTGTAGGAACTCGAGGATTCTGATAGCGTGGGGCAATGAACAATCAGAGACGGGTTTCTTTGAATGCAAATAATGTATTTGTGAAACAGCAAAACACCCAAAAACAATATACAAACAACCCGTAGTGACATGCAATGAAACGAGTCCATATATATACAAGTCCAGTTATATGAATCCAGATATATAAGTCCTTGAACCTCTATAGCGAGGGCGGTAAAGTTCTTACGACGGAGTCCTCACACAAATGTGACCACAAGGTAAGTCTGATGCACAGGTAACGTGGCTGGATTTACACACTGCTGGTAAGTGAAGAGTCAGATCCAGGTATGCAGTAAACACGGGAGGTCCAGAAACAAGTTAATCTCAGTTGTGGCTTAATTCAGTGAAGTCCAACAACAAGTTCATATGTCAGTAAGATTCCAGTAACAGTTCCAATAGCTCTCACCGGAGGGAGTGAACGAAGGGTTAAACAGCAACAGTTCAGAAACACAGTTCTTACCAGATGGAGTGAACCAAGGGTTAAATTCCCAAGTCAACAGGTTAGTGATAACACAGTAAGTGCAACTTACATATGCAGAGAATGTCCAGAGCCATGGGTAGAAACTGCTGTGGCTGAGAAACACCTGAAGGTAACCTGGTTATGCACTCTCCTGGTAAATACACAAAAGATCTGTGAGGAACAAAGCAGCTGGGTTGCAGGGAAACGGAAGCAGAATACTCCAGCAAGGAAGCCAGCACCTGAGCCGGGTTTTAAACAAACGAACAGGAAGTAGGGCACACAAAACAGCAAACTCAATTTTAACAAAGGGCAAAATCATTGACAAGGTTACCTAGAAAACCCGGAATACTGACATTACTCCCCCCTAAAGACGGCCTCCGGACGGTCCTGGACCAGGCCTGTCCGGGTATCTCCGATGAAACTGAGCAATCTTCAGGGGCGCATTGATGTTACTTACTGGTTCCCAAGAATCATTTTCAGGAGAGTAACCTTGCCATCTAACTAGATACTGAAGCCGGTTTCTATGAAGTCTCGAATTAACAATATCCTGTACCACGAATTGTTCTTCGCCATCAACCAACACTGGTGGAGGAGGAGGTACGATATGTCCCTGAAACGTGTTAGGAGAGACTGGTTTTAATAAGGAAACATGAAATACTGGGTGTACCTTTAAAGTCCGTGGTAGCTTCAACCGACAGGCAACCGAGCTCACAATCCCAGTGATCTTGAATGGACCGATGAATTTCTGTCCCAGTTTCTGCGAAGGAACACCCAATTTTAGATTCTTGGTGGACAACCAAACCGAGTCTCCTACCTTATACATAGGTGCTGGTTTCCGGAATCTATCGGCCGACTTCTTGTAACGCTCCTGTGCTGTGGTCAGGGAGTCCTTCAAAACTTCAAGATTACGTTGCAACGCCGTCACTCTGTCTTCAACCGCTGGTACCGAAATAGTAACCGGAGACCTAGGCAAAATACTTGGATGATAACCCAGGTTGGCAAAAAAAGGCGTTACCTTCGTGGAACTGCTTTGGGAGTTGTTGTATGAAAATTCCGCTAAAGGAAGTAGCTTCAGCCAATCGTCCTGCAAATGACTGACGTAACAGCGTAGATATTGCTCCAAGGTTTGATTTGTCCGTTCGGTCTGCCCGTTGGTCTGAGGATGGTATGCAGAAGACAAGCAAACATTAATGTGGAGCGCAGAACAAAATCCTTTCCAAAATCTAGAGGTAAATTGTATTCCCCGGTCAGAAATGATCTCATCTGGTACCCCATGCAGCCGGAAAATGTTCTGGATAACTAGATCTACTGTCTCTGTAGCTGAGGGAAGACCAGCACACGGAATGAAATGAGCAGCTTTCGTTAAACGATCTACTACCACCAAAATAGTATTTTTACCACCAGAGGTGGGTAACTCCACAATAAAGTCCATCGAAATAGACCCCCAAGGGCGAGACGGTACAGGTAAAATGCGAGGAACCTTGTACCGGGCACAAACTTCACAAGAGCGGACATAGTCATTCACATCCTTCAAGCAGGTAGGCCACCAAAAAAAACGAGTTAACAATTCCTGCGTCTTCTGTACCCCCTATGACCAGCCAATTTAGAGTCGTGGACCAATTTGAGAACTCGAAGTCTTACAGCCTCTGGGACATAAATACATCGATCTCTAAGCCACACACCATTCCGAAGGACAAGATTCACGTTGTCAGGTGGAGCTGCAAGAAATACGTCACCGTCATAGGCCAGCTTGATCTCCTGCCACAAGTCCCGGTTCCGGAGCACTCCAACGAAATTGGCCTCCGACAAGATGGTCTTAGACGGGGTCCCAGGCACGGAATCCACGGTATGAATTCGGGATAATGCGTCAGCTTTCCCATTACGTGAACCTGGGCGGTACGAAATAATAAAATTAAACTGGTTCAAGAACAAACTCCACCTAGCTTGTCGAGGAGAAAGACACCTGGCAGACTTAAGGAATTCCAAATTGCGATGATCCGTGAGTACTACTACCTGCTGAGTTGCCCCCTGCAAATGGTGTCTTCATTCCTTAAAGGCAGAAATAATTGCCAAAAGTTCCTTATCTGCCACATCATAGTTCAGTTCTGCAGAAGATAACCTACGAGAGAAGAAGGCACACGGGTGCAGCAAACCTTTGTCTCCGGTACGTTGTGAGAGTATAGCTCCCAATGCACAGTCAGACGCGTCCACCTCCACGATAAAAGGCAGTGCAGGATCCGGATGCATCAATATTGGATCCGTGGTAAAACAACCCTTCAGGCGATCAAAGGCTTCCTGAGCTTGCGAAGACCATTCAAACTTCTTCCCCTTCTTGGTGAGGAGAGTGATGGGACGGACAATTTCTGAAAAATTTCGGATAAACCGTCTATAAAAGTTAGCAAAGCCAATAAATCGTTGTACCTCCTTAATGTTTCCTGGTACCGGCCAGTCCAAGATTGCCTGGATCTTGCTGGACTCCATATTCAATCCCTGAGGCGAGATAACATAGCCTAAAAATTGAATTTCAGAACAATGGAACTCACACTTTTCGAGTTTGATGTACAAATGATTATCTCTCAAACGTCTAAGTACGGTTTTGACATGTTCCTGATGTTCCTGTAAGGAGTCAGAAAAGATTAAGATGTCATCGAGGTAAATTACCACATATTGGTCCAATAAATCCCTGAAAATGTCGTTGGCTAAATGTTGAAAAGCAGCAGGAGCGTTACAGAGTCCGAATGGCATCACCAAATATTCAAAATGTCCATACCGGCATCTAAAAGCTGTCTTCCATTCGTCTCCGGGCCGTATACGGAGTAAATTATATGCCCCACGAAGATCTAATTTGGTAAATACTTTGGCCTGGCGAACTCTTTCCAACAATTCTGGAATTAGGGGCAACGGGTACCTGTTACGAATGGTTACCTTATTTAACTCCCGGTAGTTAATGCAGGGTCTTAGAGTACCATCCTTCTTCTTTACAAAGAATATTGGAGCTCCCGCTGGTGAAGAAGATGGTCGGATAAACCCCTTGGCTAAATTCTCATCTATATATTCTCGTAAAGATTTTAATTCCGGAGCCGCCAACGGGTAAACATGGCCGAAAGGAATCGCTGCTCCAGGAAGCAATTCTATGGGGCAGTCATACGGTCTATGTGGGGGAAGTTGATCTGCCTTCCTTTTATCACAAATGTCTGAGAATTCCTGATAAATCAGAGGGAGAGTAGGTACCTGTATCACCTCTTCCAAATTCTGGGTAACTGGAGCCGCTACAGTTGGACTGATGGTAGAACTGCACTTCGGGAGAAAGGTTATCTCCTTGGTTTCCCAATTGATGATTGGATTTTGAGACCGTAACCAGGGAATTCCTAAAATTACAGGAAAATGAGGAGAAGGTATTAACATGAATGAAAGTGTTTCTTGATGGTCTGGTTCCATCTTACACTCCAGAGGCACTGTCTCCCGATCTACTGGTCCAGAAACTAATGGGGAACCATCCACCGTTTCCATAGTGATTGGTGAAGCTCTTAGTTGTGTCTTTATACCATGTTCCTTTGCAAAAGAAGAATCCATGAAATTCCCACCTGCTCCAGAGTCTATCATGGCAGAACTTGATATCCACTGTTCCTCCCACTGAATCTGAATAGGAAGAGAACAATGTGAATATTTCTCCCCTTGATCTTTAGGGGAAGTCGGCATCAGTATTGGGGGGAAAACCGCATCTAGATGTAGACTGGTCTCCGAAATTTCAGACTCAGCGTCTGTGTTATCATAATCCCCTACTACCGCCAACACCTTGTTGGGTCGCCTGGGACATTTAGGACAATTGATGAGGAAATGGTCCGATTGACCACAATAGAAACATAAGCGCTCACGGAGACGGTATTCGCGGTGTTCATTATTCTCACGTCTCTGCAGTGAGTCCACCTGCATAGGCACCTCCTCAGCCTCTCGCGGGTTTTTGCCTGTGGTTTCCCTGGACGGAAGAGAGAAATTAGTAATGCGATTTACAGCGGCCCATTTTTCTTGTCTGCGTTCAGTTAAACGGATATCAATACGTACACAGTGCTGTATAAACAATTCAAACTCCTGTGGAGACTCTGAAAGAGCTAGCTCATCCTTGATTGCATTTGACAAACCTTTTCTAAAGATTGGTAATAAAGCATTGTTATCCCACTGGGTGTCCACCACTAACCTTTTAAATTCAGTAACATATTCTATGACTGACCGTTTCCCCTGGCGTAAGGAAAGCAAGGCAGATTCAGCGGTAGCACGGCGGTTGGGATCGTCGAACATTTGCGCCATGGCTGCCAGAAAATTGTCCAAATTATTTAGACGGGTATCGTGACTTTCAACCATAGGATTTGCCCAAGCCAGTGCCCGTGATGTCAACAACATAATAATACATAGAACTTTAGATCTATCAGACCGGTAATAGGAGGCATGTACATCAAAAAATAATATACATTGATTAACAAACCCACGGAATTGACTTCGGTCACCATTAAAACGGAATGGAGGCAATTTGGGCATACTGGTGGATGAGGTAGGCTCAGTAGGTAAGGCCTCCAGGACTCCTAACCTAGCATGTAGATCTTGGAGAGCCTGACCAAACCCCTGTGCATTGTGGTTAACGAGAGACTCCAAGTCTCTAATCTGATTGTGTGCAGCCGCCACCTCCTGCTGCAAGGAGTTAACTATTGTGAACCGTTTGTCTGCCCATGTCTCCGTCATTGCCCCAGCAGAATCCCCTTTTTAGGCTGGAGTATCCTGTAATACTATTGTAGGAACTCGAGGATTCTGATAGCGTGGGGCAATGAACAATCAGAGACGGGTTTCTTTGAATGCAAATAATGTATTTGTGAAACAGCAAAACACCCAAAAACAATATACAAACAACCCGTAGTGACATGCAATGAAACGAGTCCATATATATACAAGTCCAGTTATATGAATCCGGATATACAGGTCCTTCTCAAAAAATTAGCATATAGTGCTAAATTTCATTATTTTCCATAATGTAATGATTACAATTAAACTTTCATATATTTTAGATTCATTACACACCAACTGAAATTTGTCAGGTCTTTTATTGTTTTAATACTGATGATTTTGGCATACAACTCCTGATAACCCAAAAAACCTTTCTCAAAAAATTAGCATATCAAGAAAAGGTTCTCTAAACGACCTATTACCCTAATCTTCTGAATCAACTAATTAACTCTAAACACATGCAAAAGATTCCTGAGGCTTTTAAAAACTCCCTGCCTGGTTCATTACTCAAAACCCCCATCATGGGTAAGACTAGCGACCTGACTGATGTCAAGAAGGCCATCATTGACACCCTCAAGCAAGAGGGTAAGACCCAGAAAGAAATTTCTCAACAAATAGGCTGTTCCCAGAGTGCTGTATCAAGGCACCTCAATGGGAAGTCTGTTGGAAGGAAACAATGTGGCAGAAAACGCTGTACAACGAGAAGAGGTGACCGGACCCTGAGGAAGATTGTGGAGAAGGACCAATTCCAGACCTTGGGGGACCTGAGGAAGCAGTGGACTGAGTCTGGTGTAGAAACATCCAGAGCCACCGTGCACAGGCGTGTGCAGGAAATGGGCTATAGGTGCCGCATTCCCCAGGTAAAGCCACTTTTGAACCATAAACAGCGGCAGAAGCTCCTGACCTGGGCTACAGAGAAGCAGCACTGGACTGTTGCTAAGTGGTCCCAAGTACTTTTTTCTGATGAAAGCAAATTTTGCATGTCATTCGGAAATCAAGGTGCCAGAGTCTGGAGGAAGACTGGGGAGAAGGAAATGCCAAAATGCCTGAAGTCCAGTGTCAAGTACCCACAGTCAGTGATGGTGTGGGGTGCCATGTCAGCTGCTGGTGTTGGTCCACTGTGTTTCATCAAGGGCAGGGTCAATGCAGCTAGCTATCAGGAGATTTTGGAGCACTTCACGCTTCCATCGGCTGAAATGCTTTATGGAGATGAAGATTTCATTTTTCAGCACGACCTGGCACCTGCTCACAGTGCCAAAACCACTGGTAAATGGTTTACTGACCATGGTATTACTGTGCTCAATTGGCCTGCCAACTCTCCTGACCTGAACCCCATAGAGAATCTGTGGGATATTGTGAAGAGAAAGTTGAGAGACGCAAGACCCAACACTCTGGATGAGCTTAAGGCCTCTATCGAAGCATCCTGGGCCTCCATAACACCTCAGCAGTGTCACAGGCTGACTGCCTCCATGCCACGCAGCATTGAAGCAGTCATTTCTGCAAAAGGATTCCCGACCAAGTATTGAGTGCATAACTGAACTTTATTATTTGATGGTTTTTTTGTTTGTTTTTAAAAAACACTTTTATTTTATTGGATGGTTGAAATATGTTAATTTTTTGAGACAGGTTTTTTGGGTTATCAGGAGTTGTATGCCAAAATCATCAGTATTAAAACAATAAAAGACCTGACAAATTTCAGTTGGTGTGTAATGAATCTAAAATATATGAAAGTTTAATTGTAATCATTACATTATGGAAAATAATGAAATTTAGCACTATATGCTAATTTTTTGAGAAGGACCTGTATAAGTCCTTGAACCTCTATAGCGAGGGCGGTAAAGTTCTTACGACGGAGTCCTCACACAAATGTGACCACAAGGTAAGTCTGATGCACAGGTAACGTGGCTGGATTTACACACTGCTGGTATGTGAAGAGTCAGATCCAGGTATGCAGTAAACACAGGGAGGTCCAGAAACAAGTTAATCTCAGTTGTGGCTTAATTCAGTGAAGTCCAACAACAAGTTCATAGGTCAGTAAGATTCCAGTAACAGTTCCAACAGCTCTCACCGGAGGGAGTGAACGAAGGGTTAAACAGCAACAGTTCAGAAACACAGTTCTTACCAGATGGAGTGAACCAAGGGTTAAATTCCCAAGTCAACAGGTTAGTGATAGCACAGTAAGTGCAACTTACATATGCAGAGAATGTCCAGAGCCATGGGTAGAAACTGCTGTGGCTGAGAAACACCTGAAGGTAACCTGGTTATGCACTCTCCTGGTAAATACACAAAAGATCTGTGAGGAACAAAGCAGCTGGGTTGCAGGGAAACGGAAGCAGAATACTCCAGCAAGGAAGCCAGCACCTGAGCCGGGTTTTAAACAAACAAACAGGAAGTAGGGCACACAAAACAGCAAACTCCATTTTAACAAAGGGCAAAATCATTGACAAGGTTACCTAGAAAACCCGGAATACTGACACCCCGGCGGTCTGCGGATGGACTAAAAATTGCGGAAATCTATGGGAACAGTGCTCAAATGACATGGGAACAGGATGGGGAAGACGCCCGGAAGCATTTCTGACTCCCAGGTCACTGCTGTGAACAATGTTGTCAAAGTCTTACGCCACTTTTATAGACTCACAATAAAACATACAAAAACAAAACCAAAATGGATTTTCCTAGAAAATATGTTAAGGAACATCCTTTCCAGAGTAATGACTTGTATATAAGGGAAAATAAATAACTAAAAACAAAAATGCTCCTCCACACCTTGGGCTATGTTCACACGTAGCATTTTTGATGCATTTAAGAACTTTAGCATTGCTTTCAGCCAAGACAAATGCATTCACTGGGAAATGTCATTTTCACATTTTACAACCTTATCTGGCCATGTGGTGTGTGACACATCATCAGACACATCCTGTTTCATTTATGAAGGAGGGACTCTGAAAGACACAAAGCCTATTTTTATAGGGCCATCCGGCGGCCTTTACTACTCTTATAGGGCCAATAGTCGGCCCTCACTGTTCTTAGAGAGGCATCAGCCGGCTATGCTTTGTTGTTCCTATTATTAAACAGTGGGTCTCCTATACTGTTGTTGCGTGTGCAGTGAGTGGCAGGGCTGCCCAAAATTTGGACGCCCCCAATACCCCTTTGAAGGGACGTACAGAAGGGCCTCCTGAAAATAATGTTCCCATTATGAGGAAGTGGATCTCCCATATTGTTTGCCTATGCAGTGAATGCAAGGCCTGGCCAAATTTTAGATGCACCCCAAAAACCCTTTTAAGAGACGTACAGGAGGGCCTCCTGATAGCAATGTTCCCATTAGGAAGTTGCTACTCCCATACTGTTTGCCTATGCAGTGAATGTAGGACCTAGCCAAAATTTACATGCACCCCAATAACCCTTTTTAGAGACATACAGGAGGGACTCGCAAGAGGGTGTCACTGGTGCACAACAAATAACTTGATTATAAGCAAATATGGGGGTGCAAACAGACTGTCCAGTTGCATTGAACAAATAAAAAAGAAGAAAAGAAACTACTATAGAGTATGCACACCACCAATATAGTTTTATAAAAAAGGAAAAGCTTTATTGACAACAACAATTAAAACAAGCTAAAAACAGTGATATTAAAAACCCTCATTCACCCTGCTTCTTATAAGCCAATAAATGTGCAACAACTCACAATTCAATGAAACACATGGCAGCATATATAAGTACAAAGTAATGCACTTAGCAATCCTTTATAAAGAATATGCACAACACTTAATCAAGCAATAATAACAATTGAAAATAAGATAACACCTGAGGACAAAGAAGTAGACAGCCCCCAATAGTAAAGAGTTATCAGATCAATTGTGGCAAGGTATAAAATGAGACTAGCCACATAGAATGTGTGTGCAATCAAAAATGCCTGTGTGTGAAGCTGCACAGGCCACCCCATGGGGCAAGTAACAAGAACTGCTCACATGAATGGCAAGATGTCATCTGATAACAGATCCATGCTAGGAGGCCAGTGAATGAGAAACGGCAAGGCAGAGGGAAGAACCCAACGTGTGTCGCCGTTACACGGACGGCTTCGTCAGGGGAAGTGAACATTAAGCTGTCAAATATACTTGTATTATTGGTGATTAGTGTAACCCCATGTGTGGAATCATCCCTCCAGGAAGCGGAAGTGACGGGGAGGCAGTGTAGAAAAAGGGCAGACGTCTCTGCCAATAGTTGTCCAGTGCGCACGCGATGGTAAGTGAAACCAGCCCGACACACGAGACAAAGAGGAGAGGGTTAGAAAGAGCATGCGCAGCTCCCGGGAGGAGGAAAAGGGGAGTATGAGACTGTGGGAAATGAAAAGATTATGTATACATGAAAAAATGATGAAAAGGACATAAAAAATTAACAAACTGTAAGACTTAAGGGACACAATTATGAAGTATAATAACGAAGCAAATGTGTAGAATAAATGTGCATGAATGAATTGCAAAAGAAACAAAAAATGAAAATAAGACCAGGTAGGAAAAATAGTAACAGCAAAAAAAAGCAAAATTCACAGACTTCCCATTATTTGGAAGTTGGTACTTCCACAATGTTTGCCTATGCAGTGAATGCAAGGCCTGGCCAAAATTTAGACGTACCCTAATACCCCTTTGAAGAGATGGACAGGAGAGCCTCCTGAAACCAATGTTCCCATTTTTAGGAAGTGCGTCTCCCATACTGTTTACCTATGCTGTGAATGCAAGGAGCTGCCAAAAATTTGGAGGCACTCCAATGCCCCTTGTAAGAGACGTGGAGGAGGGCCTCATAAAAATATGTTCTCGTTAGAAAGGAGCGGGTCTCCTATACTTGTTATGCCCATGCACTAAGTGTATGGGCTGACAAACATTTACTCCTGGAGAGTATACATGAACATACTGTATACATTTTTTTGATACAGGCATCATAAACACCCTTTAAAAATTATGTGGGTGTTGCATCATGGACCACTGTCACCCTGGTTATATAGTGGTGGTGGATGATGAGGATGAGGAGAAGGAGGAGGACAACAGCAAATAGCCAAAATCAGGAAGCGTATACCCATGTGTGGGTGTGAAGAGGTGCATGGGAATAGACCTCCCAAAAAATGACAGTTGATTTGATTTTATGTTACGCTGCTATCATTCGGTGGTTTGAGAAGTCTGGCCCAATCCAGGCCTTGTTCATTTTTATAAGAGTCAGCATTTTCAGTTGACAGGCAGATGCGCTTATCAGTTATAAACCCGCTCTGACAAAACGCTTGGATACCCAATAATTATAAGGCACAGAGGAATCACGGAGGATGTTGGTACGTTCAGCAAAGTACTCCCTCAGCATCTTCCCAAACTTTGCACTGCTTGTGAGATTGCCCCGTGCCTCAGGGCCTGTGCGATGGGAGGGTCTGAGAAAACTCTCTCAGAACTTTGACATTGTTCCCTGCCTCTGCTGGATTGGAGTTGTCACTCTCGCCTGTACTCCTTGGTTGTCCAAAGAACTGTGAACTCTGCCACCAGGGTTTTTGTAAGGGTCTGAGATACAGGGACGGGATGCAGGCAGAGCAAGAGTTAAAGTATTTATTAAACAGGGAATATACTCCACTAAGGGAGTGAGGGATTGTAGGGTGATGGTAAGAAATGGGGTGGAACTGGGAGAGTGGCAGGGTAGGTCAGGGATGAACGAAATTTAAGTAATAAAGAGGTGAAACTTTCCAGTCTCTAGTCTTCTTGGATGCAGCTCCTCGGGATTCCAACGGTGGCACCGATATCAGTGGGGCGTGATGTCGAGATGAAATCTGTGGCAGGCAGAAATCCAACGGTGGCACCGACAACAGCGGCGCGTACCGTCTCGGCGAAGTCTCTGGATGACAGGGGGATTTCCCATGCTTCAACGTGGCTAGCACTGTACTGAGTCCAAGGGGATGAACCGCTTGAACGAGACTTCGCTCTGCGGTGTGCACAAGTCCTAGTAGGCAAACTCTGTTCTAGCCATCTGTCTCTCTCTCTGACTCGCACACTCAGTGCAGTCTCTGGTGTCACCTCCTAACGTGGAGGGTAGCGGGAGGCTGACAGACTGTCGTCCACAAACAGTAGACCTATATGCAGGGGGTCTGTCAAGTATGTGGTCACTCTTGGGGCAGAGCGTGTGCGGTACTCAATATAACGCCGTATACAGCACCAGGCTTAGCTCTGCTCTGCTGGCACGGCTATGCATAGCTCCGCTCTGCTCTGCTGGCACGGCTCTGCTCTGCAGGTGACGGGGACTCCTTTTATATGGCCCGTCACCACAGCAGGACACTCTGATGGGGGAAGCAGAGCACGCTCCTCACTGCTCTGCACACTGCTCTCTGCGCTGTCCTGCATACTGCTCTTCGCTGGCGCCAGACTGACCTTTTTGGCGCGTGTTCTCTTTTTATGCCCCTAATGCTGCGCGCCCTTTTCTAGTTACGCCCACCCTCCTGGGACCACAGGAAGCTTCGTCTCTCTCAGGCTTACTTCATGCAGCAGAGGGAGGTCTGTCCCACTCAGGCTTCCCCACAGGAACAGAGGATGCAGCCCTTCTAGTTCCAGACCCGGCATGCAGGTACCCGAGGTCCAGTCTATCTTCTTACACTTTCAGATGGAATTTTTTAAATACTTCCGCAACAAAGGCCTTCTGGTACTGTCCCATTTTAGTAGGCCTGTCCGCCTAGGGAATAAGAAATATAAAGTTCTCCTTGTAGCATAGGTCTAGAAGTGTCACCAACCAGTAATGACTGTCACCCAAAATTTGGAGAATGCGAGGGTCACAGTCAAGGCAGTGTAACAAACTCAGCCATGCGTGCCAGACTGCTAACAGGCAAGACTTCCATGTCCTCACCAAGAGGATGACTGAACATGCTCTCCTCTTCCTCCTCGTCCCTGTCCTCAGGCCATGAATGCTGAACAGACGGTATGACAGATGTGCAGGTAGTACCATCTATAGCCCATGAAACTAGCTCCTATTTTTCCTCCTCTTCTTCCTCATTGTCACCCAATCCACGTTGGGATGAGATGAGGCTGGGCTGTGTGTAATCACCCTATATGTTTCCTTGCTCCATCTCATCGTGCTCCACCTGCAATGCATCCTCTTTGATTGTGAGCAGAGAGCGTTTCAGAAGACAGAGAAGTGGGATGATGATGCTAATTATGGCATCATAGCCGCTCACAATATTGGTGGAGTCCTCAAAGTTTTGGAGGATGGTACATATGTCTGACATCCATGTCCACTCCTGAGGTCTTATGTGTGGAGTCTGAACTGAATACCGATGGCCTTGTTGATGCTGGTAGTCAACAATTGCCCTCTTCTGCTTGCAAATCCTTCCCAACATCTGCAGTGTAGAGTTCCAACACATGGGGACATCCCACACCAGCCGGAAGCTGCAAATGCTGCTGAAGCACACCAAGGGCGGTGGAAGCTGTAGCTGACTTTCTAAAATGGGCACACAGGCGGCGTACTTTGACAAGGAGATCCGGCAGCTCCATGTAGGTTTTGAGAAACCGCTGAAACAAAGCACATGGTTAAACAGATGGGCCAGGCATGGTACGTGTGTGAGGTTGCATTGCCTCAGAGCCGCCACTAGGTTCCGGCCATTGTCACACATGACCATGCCTGCCTGTAGGTTTAGTGCTGTCAGCCACAGATCTGCCTGCTCTTTTAGAGCTGTCCACAACTCTTCAGCATTGTGTGGTTTACCCCCTAAGCATATTAGCTACAGCACAGATTGTTGCTGCTTGACTGAGGCAGTGCTGCATTGTTTCCAGCTTGTGACTGATGTGGTCATTTCGGAGATGGACACTGAAGAGGAGGAGTAGGAGGAGGTACAGGAGCTGTAGACTGTGGAGGTAACCCTGATTGACCTAGGGCTCTCAATCCTCGGTGTCGGGAGGACGTGTTCCATCCCTATGTCCGACTAGGTCCCGGCTTCCACTATGTTAACCCAGTGTGCCGTCAGCGAGATGTACCGTCACTGCCTACAAGCACCTGTCCACGTTTCTGTGATTAGGTGGACTTTCCCAGTAACTGTATTGTTAAGGACACAGCTAATGTTATGGGGCACGTGCTTGTCTAATGCGGGGAGGGCACACTGGGAGAAATAGTGGCGGCTAGGGACCGAGTACCGAGGGACAGCCGCCATCAGGTTGCAGAAAGCTTCCATCTCCACTAGCCTAAAAGGCAACATTTCGAGTACAGGCAGACACAAAATGTGTGAATTTAGTTGTGTGGCCTGTGGGGCGCTGGCTGCATATTTGCACTTACGTTCCAAGGACTGGGGTATGGACAACTGAACGCTGTGCTTGGACAAGAACGTGGACATGTTTGATTATGGTGCTAGTTAAGTGTGTGCAACGACAAGTGCAGGGCAGGAGGCATCTTCGCATGCCCCATGGAAAAGGGATTGGCTTGCACACACAACAGCGGAAAGAAGTCGTGGTATCACCCACAGACACTGTTGCTGGACCCTGGGGTTCGATCCACAAAGTCAGGTGCTTTGCTGCCATATGCCTGATTATGCTGGTAGTTTTGCTACCCCTGCTGATGCTGGCTCAGCAGGTGGCCTTTTTAGGGTTATCGGCAGAGTCTTTAAGAAACAACCAGACTCGGGAAAACCTAACAGTTGTACTGGAAACTTCTTTCGTGTTGGTGTTACGGGAACGGTTGCCCGCCTTCTATCTGCGGCCACCACATTACTTCTTCCTGCAATGAGCCCAAATCAGCAGATACTGAAATAACAGGAAATGAAAATACATAAACAGTGGCAAATGAGCAACAGAGTCCAGCACAGGCCCCCGCAGGGGAACCTGGCTGTCCTAATTCCAGAAGGGCAGAAAACTGATATAGCCAAAAGGAAAAACAAATACCACAGAAATAATCAGCAAATAACTTATCTGAAAGTTGCAGGACAAAGCAGGAAGCAAGCTGACTTCCAAAAGGAACCAGGTAGAAGCAAATCACCTGCGAGGATCATGGGAAGGTTTCTCACTTATATCTCCCCAGTCAGTAACACCTGATTGCCAATCCTCGCCCCCAGGTGATAAACTTCTGTTAACCAAAGCAGCTTCATTACTATTAGCAGCCACCAGGGGGAGCCCAAACTCAGAAGTCAGATCCAGAGTGTTCACAACAGCAACCCCGGAAATACTTAGCGAGCTCCAAGCATCATAAGCAGTGAGATGCTCAAGTGAGCACCGAGTAGTGGTGAGCATGCTCACTCATCACCATTCACATACCAACCAGAAAGAATTCCTGCTCTCACAGACCTGTTAGTTTTTCCTTAAGACGTCCTCCTACTGTGCACTCATTACCTGTATTAATTGTACCTGTTTGAATTCGTTATCTATATAAAGACACCTGTCCACACAATCAATCACACTCCAACCTCTCCACCATGGCCAAGACCAAAAAGCTGCCTAAGGACACCAGGGACAAAATTGTAGACCTGAACAAGGCTGGGATGGGCTACAGGACAAACAGCTTGGTGAGAAGGCAACAACTGTTGGCACAATTATTAGAAAATGGAAGAAACACAAGATGATTGTCAATCTTCCTCTGTCTTGGGCTCCATGCGAGATCTCGCCTCGTGAGGTAAGAATGATTCCGAGAAAAGTCAGGAATCAGCCCAGAACTACACGGGAGGATCTGGTTAATGGCCTTAAGAGAGCTGGGACTACATTCGCAAACATTACCATTAGTAACACACTAGGCCGTCAAGGATTAAAATCCTGCAGGGCACGCAAAGTTCCCCTGCTCAAAGCTGTACATGTTCAGACCCGTTTCAAGTTCGTCAATGACCACCTGGATGATCCAGAGGAGGCATGTGGTCAGATGAGACCAAAATAGAACTTTTTAATATCAACTCCATCCACTGTGTTTGAAGGAAAGAGGAGTACAACCAAGAGCACAGTTCCAAAAGTGAAGCATGGGGGGAGGAACATCATACTTTGGGGGTGTTTTTCTGCAAAGGGAACAGAATGGCTGCACCATATTGAAGAGAGGATAGATGGGGTCATGTGTCTCGAGATTTTGGCCATTAACCTCCTTTCCTCAGTAAGAGCATTGAAGATGCGTCTTCCAGCATGACAATGAACTGAACATACAACCAGGGAATCTAAGGAGTATCTCCAGAAGAATCATTTCAGGGTCCTGGAGTGGCCTAGCCAGACCTGATCCCAATAGAAAATCTTTGGAGGGATCTGAAACTCAATGTTGACCAGTGACAGCGAAAGATCTGGAGCAGATCTGTATGGAGGAGTGGGCCAAAATTCCTGCTGCAGTGTATGCAAACATGGTCCAGAATACAGGAAATGTCTGACCTCTGTAAACAGAGGTTTCTGTATCAAATATTAAGCTCTGTTTTTCTATTGTATCAAATACTTATGTCATGCAATAAAATGCAAATTAATTATGTAAAAATCATATACAGTGATTATCAACTACTTATTTTTCCCACTATATATATATATATATATATATATATATATATATATATATATATCAAAAAATAAGAATATCATCAAAAAGTTAATTTATTTCAGTTCCTGATTGTTCTGCCTTCATACAGGTTGACACGGTATGCAGTCTAGCATACAGCCTAAACCACGATTCTATCTTCCAAATAAGCAGACTGTCCTCTGTAGTCTAACTTGTTTATTGGTGAACAGTATAGAACATGCGCGGTAAAACTATAAAAATACAAATGACATAGATAAGTATTGGGCACACAGCTGACACTTTACAATTAACAGAAAAGTATACAGTATGATGCAAACTTTACACAGGATTCTAATAACATCTCCTAAGCACTGGCTGCTATACAGTTAATAACCTCCTAAATACTGCATTGCTAGAGAAGATATTGATCTTACCAGATATGCTTTACCAGGATAGCAAACTCAGGTTGGAGAGGTTACAGGAGAGCACATGAACACGTGTATTCCCTGCAGTACATGGAAGAAAATGGAGCTTCTTCTTCCCAGCATACTTTGCTTCAATCCTACAATGCAATACTCTATCTGCTTGATAAAGGCACAGGCTAAAAATTCAGCCACCACTGGATGGTGCTATAACGAACAAACCAGCACACAGTACAAAACATACTGCCCTGTACTCAGATGGACAGAACACTGATAAAATAAAGTGTACATGCAGGGCCGGCATCAGCACCCGGCATACCCGGGCAAGTGCCAGGGCCCTGAGTAGGCAGGGGGCCCACTCGCTGTCGGGCACCCCGGCGCCCATTAGCGGTGTCAGCAAAGCCACTGGGCCCCCCCGCTTGCTCAGGGCCCCGGCAGCAGCCGGCACAATACTTACCTCTCCCCATGCCTCCGCTGCCGCAGCTCCGGGCTCCAGGGGCGCCTGCGCCGGCGCTTCCTCTCTCACAGCAGCGCCGCTGAATGAAGTCATCATTCAGCGGTCGGCTGTGGCAGAGAGTGCACGGACGCCGGACAGGTGAGGTGTGTGTGTGTGTGTGTGCCTGTGTGTGTGTGTGCCTGCGTGTGTGTATGTGAGAGAGTGCTGCCTGCGGTGCTGTATGTGTGATGGTGGTGGGGGAGGCAGTGATGGTGGTGAGGAGAGGCAGTATGGTGGTGAGGAGGAAATGATGATGGGGAGGCAATGATGATGATGATGGGGAGGCAATGATAATGGGAAGGCAATGATTATGATGATATTAGTGGGGAGGCAATGATGATGATGGGGAGGCAATGATAATGGGAAGGCAATGATGATGATGATATTAATGGGGAGGCAATGATAATGATGATGATGGGAGGCAATGATAATGGGAAGGCAATGATGATGATGATATTAATGGGGAGGCAATGATAATCATGATGATGGGGAGGCAATGATAATGGGACGGCAATGATGATGATGATATTAATGGGGAGGCAATGATAATGATGATGATGGGGAGGCAATGATAATGGGAAGGCAATGATGATGATGATATTAATGGGGAGGCAATGATAATGATGATGATGGGGAGGCAATGATAATGGGAAGGCAATGATGATGATGATATTAATGGGGAGGCAATGATGATGATAATGGGCAGGCAATGATGATGATAATGGGCAGGCAATAATGATGATAATGGGGAGTCTTTCCATAGCGCCCTTTCCTGAGCCGTAACAGTGCAGAACGCAGCACAGTGTAGAGGAGAGCTCCATATTTTGTATGGAGCATTATATTTTGGTCCAGTATTCTGTATGGAGCATTATATTGGGTCCAGTATTCTGTATGGAGCATTATATGGGGGATGGCGGGGTGACATCCTGCATGGGGTATTATATGGGTGATGAGGGGGAGACTATGTGGTGCCCATAATATTGTATGGAGGACTGTACTGTCCAGTCTGTACTGTGCGCTGTGAGGATTTGGCGGTTTTTGAGCTATTGTACAATTTACAATTGGTATCAGTCATGTAATGGAAGAAGAGAAGTGTTTGGCGTTGTGCTATACCCATATTTCTCTGCAGTATCTGTGCATCATGAATCGTGGTCTGTGTTAAGGGGGCCCATTGAGAGTCTTTCGCCCGGGGCCCATAAAAACCTGGAGCTCCCCAAACCATGAAGAAAAGAAGAACAGCGCTCCATCCAGGTGTATGAAGTAGAAAAAAACTTTATTCTGCCATTGCTTTTTATGGCAGAATTAAGGTTTTTTCTACTTCATACACCTGGATAGAGCGCCATTCTTCTTTTCTTCATTGTATGGACTTTCCAAGTTGGTTCCTTGGACCTGGTACGTGCGCCCCGACTTTGAGAGTGCTGTCAACTTGCTTTATTTCTCTAACAGCTCCTCAAACCATCACTGATTGTGGAAACTTCACAGTAGACCTTAAGCAGCTTGGATTGTCTGTCTCTCCACTCTTCCTCCAGACTCTGGGACCTTGATTTCCAAGGTCTAGTGTGAAGTTTCCACAATCAGTGATGGTTTTGGGAGCCATGTCATCTGCTGGTGTAGGTCCATTGTGTTTTATCAAGACCAAAGTCAGCACAGCCGTCTACCAGGAAATTTTAGATCACTTCCTGCTTCCCTCTGCGACAAGCTTATTGGAGATGGAAATTTCATTCTCCAGCAGGACTCGGCTCCTGTCCACACTACCAAAAGTACCAATACCTGGTTTAAAAACAACAGTATCACTGTGCATGATTGGCCAGCAAACTTGTCTGACCTTAACCCCATAGAAAATCTATAGTATATTGTCAAGAGGGAGATGAGAGACACCAGACCCCACAATGCAGACAAGCTGAAGGCTGCTATCAAAGCAACCTGGGCTTCCATAACACCTCAGCAGTGCCACAGGCTGATCGCCTCCATGCCACAATGCATTGATGAAGTAATTGATTCCAAAGGAGCCCCAACCAAGTACTGAGTGCATTTACTGAACATGAACATACATTTCAGTAGGCCAACATTTCGGATTTTAAAATCATTTTTTCAAGCTGGTGTTATATAGTATTCTAATTTACAGCGATAATGACTTTTGAGTTTTCATTGGCTGTAAGCCATAATCATCAATATTAACAGAAATAAACACTTGAAATAGATTACTCTGTTTGTAATGACTATATACAATATATGAGCTTCACTTTTTGTATTGAAGAACTGAAATAAATGAACTTTTTGATGATATTCTAATTTTGTGAGATACACCTATATATATATATACTGCTCAAGAAATAAAGGGAACACTCAAATAACACATCCTAGATCTGAATGAATTAAATATTCTAATTGAATACTTTGTTCTGTACAATGTTGAATGTGCTGACAACAAAATCACACAAAAATCATCAATGGAAATCAAATTTATTAACCAATGGAGGCCTGGATTTACAGTCACACACAAAATTAAAGTGGAATGTAATGTCCTTAAAATAAGTCAAAGTATTGTGTGTGGCCTCCACGTGCCTGTATGACTCCCTACAACATCTGGGCATGCTCCTGATGAGGCGGCGGATGGTCTCCTGAGGGATCTCCTCCCAGACCTGGACTAAAGCATCCACCAACTCCTGGACAGTCTGTGGTGCAACGTGACATTGGTGGATGTAGCGAGACATGATGTCCCTAATGTGCTCAATTGGATTCAGGTCTGGGGAACGGGCGGGCCAGTTCATAGCTTCAATGCCTTCATCTTGCAGGAACTGCTGACACACTCCAGCCACATGAGGTCTGGCATTGTCTTGCATTAGGAGGAACCCAGGGCCAACCGCACCAGTATGTGGTCTCACAAGGGGTGTGAGGATCTCATCTCGGTACCTAATGGCAGTCAGGCTACCTCCGGCAAGCACATGGAGGGCTATGCAGCCCTCCAAAGAAATGCCACCCCACACCATTAATGACCCACTGCCAAACCGGTCATGCTGAAGGAAGTTGCAGGCAGCAGATCGCTCTCCACGGTGTCTCCAGACTCTGTCACACCTGTCACATGTGCTCAGTGTGAACCTATTTTCATCTTTGCAGAGCACAGGGCGCCAGTGGGGAATTTGCCAATCCTAGTGTTCTGTGGCAAATGCCAAGCCTCCTGCACAGTGTTGGGCTGTGAGCACAACTGCCATCTGTGGACGTCGGGCCCTCAGACCATCCCCATGGAGTCGGTTTCTAACAGTTCGTGCAGACACATGCACATTTGTGGCCTGCTGGAGGTCATTTTGCAGGGTTCTGGCAGTGCTCTTCCTGTTCCTCCTGGGTTGTTGCCCTCCTACGGCCCTCTCCATGTCTCCTGGTGTACTGGCCTGTCTACTGGTAGTGCCTCCAGCCTCTGGACACTAAGCTGACAGACACAGCAAACCTTCTTGCCACAGCTCACATTCATGTGCCATACTGGATGAGCTGCACTACCTGAGCCACTTGTGTGGGTTGCAGAGTCTGTCTCATGCTACCACGAGTGTGAAAGCACAACCAAGATTCAAAAGTGACCAAAACATCAGCTACAAAGCATTGGTACTTAGATGTGGTCTGTGGTCCAAACCTGCAGAACCACTCCTTTATTGAGTGCGTCTTGATAATTGCCAAAAATTTCCATCTGTTGTCTATTCCATTTGCACAACAGCATGTGAAATTGATTGTCAATCAGTGTTGCTTCCTTAGTGGACAGTTTGATTTCACAGAAGTTTGATTAACTTGGAGTTATATTCTGTTGTTTAAGTGTTCCCTTTACTTTTTTGAGCAGTGTATGTATATATATATATCTATTGTATTATTTCTAAACACTGTTTTTAGGTTATTACTTTGTATCTCCGTTCATACTGCACCCACACACACACAATACACCATTTGAAAGGTAAACTTGCCCCATTCAGCAAGAAAATAGCCAAGCCACCCACACATCCACGAGTTGACCACAAAATACCATTTAAACAGTAATTTTCATAAACCTGCAGGAAGGAAAAATGACCTGCAGGTGGCACCACACTACCCCAAAGCACACTACTACAAACATTTGCCTTGGGGGCTTTCCAGCTTGCCAAACTGCTTGCCCAGCCTATTTCAGCCAAATTGGAGGATTACACACTTCACTGCAGGTGAGTCACATATGCAAGCACATTTGTAAACATGCACTGCCTATTGAATTGCACACTTGCTCAGTTCATACTCCACCCACACAAACAAATGATACACCATTGAAAGGTCAAATGACCTGCAGGTGGCAGTGCACTACCCCAAAGCACACTACCACAAAGCTGCTTACAAACATCACAAACAAGTCCAAACATTTGCTTTGGGGTCTTTCCAGCTTTTCCAAGTGCTTGCCCAAGCTATTTCAGGCACATTGGAGGATTGCACACTTCACTGCAGGTGAGTCACATATGCAAACACATTTGTAAACATGCACTGCTTTTTCGGTGATTACTTTGCCCCACACACACAAATGATACACCATTTGAAAGGTAAACTTGCCCCCTTCAGCAAGAAAAGAGCCAAACAAACCACACATTCACAATTTTATCACTAAATACAGTTTAACCCCTTAAGGACCAAACCATTTTGTAGGTTAATGACCAGGCCAATTTTTACAATTCTGACCACTGTCACTTTATGTGCTTATAACTCTGGAACGCTTCAACGGATCCCACTGATTCTGAAATTGTTTTTTCGTGACATATTTTACTTCATGTTAGTGGTAAAAGTTCTTCGATATGACTTGCGTTTATTTATGAAAAAAATGGAAATATGGCGAAAATGTTGAAAATGTTGCAATTTTCAAACTTTTAATTTTTATGCCCTTAAATTGGAGAGACATGTCACAAAAAATAGTTAATAAATAACGTTTCCCACATGTCTACTTTACATCAGCACAATTTTGGAGCCAAAATTTTTTTTTGTTAGGAAGTTATATGGGTTAAAATTTGACCACCGATTTCTCATTTTTCCAACAATATTTACAAAACCATTTTTTTTAGAGACCACCTCACATTTGAAGTCACTTTGAGGGGTCAATATGACAGAAAATACCCCAAAGTGACATCATTCTAAAAACTGTACCCTTCAAGATGCTCAAAACCACATTCAAGAAGTTTATTAACCCTTTAGGTACTTCACAAGAATTGAATCAATGTGGAAGGAAAAAATGAACATTTAACTTTTTTTCCCAAAATTTTTCTTTGGACACAATTTTTTTTATTTTGTCAAGGATATCAGGAGAAAATGAACCACAATATTTGTTCTACAATTTCTCCTGAGTAGGCCGATACCCCATGTGTGGCGGAAGACCAATCTTTAGGCACACGGCAGAGCTCAGAAAGGAAGAAGCATCATTTGAGGTTTTGCATGTCAAATTGGCTGGAATCGAGAGCGGACACCATGTCGCGTTTGGAGAGCCCTTGATGTACCTAAACAGTGGAAATCCCCCATAAGTGACACCATTTTGGAAACTAGACCCCCCAAGGAACTTATCTAAATGTATGGTGAGCACTTTAAACCCCCAAGGGCTTCACAGAAGGTTATAACGCAGAGCAGTAAAATAAAAAATTCATATTTTTTCACAAAAATGATCTTTTCACCCCCAATTTTTATTTTCCCAAGGGTAACAGGACCCAAAAAGTTATTGTGCAATTTGTCCTTAGTACGCTGATACCCCATATGTGGGGGTAAACCACTATTTGGGCACATGCCAGAGCTCGGAAAGGAAGCAGAGCCATTTGACTTTTTTGGCTGGAATTGAGATCGGACGCCATGTCGCGTTTGGAGAGCCCCTGATGAGCCTAAACAGTGAAAA
>JARQOD010000003.1:176100571-176133870 GCA_033576555.1 Oophaga sylvatica | reverse complement strand
CTATTGTTTGAATGTTTGAGGGTACCAAGTCACATAAGTGCAGAAGAGTAGAAACCCCCCATGAGTTACCTTTTTTACAAACTAACCTTCAATTAAGTAATCTAAGGATGCAGTGGCATGTTAGACCACATGTGCCTCACAGAAATTTATTACTATTGGGCTGTTCATTACATTTTTACTGCTATAATGTTGTTTTAGCACCAACTTTTTTTTTTTTTAAAAGGGTTAATAGGAAAAAAAATGGATCTTCAGTTTGTTGTCCCAATTTATCCTGGGGTAAGCCAATACCCTATATGAAAATCAGGACTTTTTTTGAGGACGTGTGTTAGGGTTAAAGTTCCCGCTGCTGCACAAGGAGAGTCTCGAACCAGTCCCGCTGCGGTCCCCCATTCGTCTCGGCCGAAAGTGGAGCCTGCTCGCAGAGACGTCGGTCCCAGCTTTCTTGCCCATTCCAGTACTGTGCAGAGACTTACTGCTGCTTCTCCTGGATCTGCTATTATAGCCAGTGCTGGAGCAGACGTCTTTGGGACGAAGTCCTGCGTTTCCTCTTCTGAGCATGCCCAGTGAAAGATTCTCATTGGAATCAGGGGTCACATGTTCAGGTACTGCAGCAGCTCCTATTGGTCCACCAGGAAGGTCCTGAAACTGCATGTGTTTTGGAACAGTTTTCATTGGTCCTTGCTTCTGGCAGGTCCTGTAGCTGTTGCTATAAAAGGGTGGCATGGTGGGCCCATGCGCTAGTATCAATTTCATATGCTTTGCGTCAGGTGGTCATGCATGTGTGTGGTTAGGGTCGGCTGAAATAAGCCCTAGAATACCGATTTAAATCGGGGGAGGAGTTTGGTATGCTAGCTGGTCAGGGTCGGTGTCCTAGATGCCCTAGATTACCGGCATAACTGGTGAGGAGTTGATTTCCGCATTCAGGGCCTGGTGTTCAGTTTCCATAGATTGCGGGTGACTCCCGCGAGGGGCATTAGCGGATGATCCGTTCTATGTTCGCTTAGCAGTCAAATGTGTACCCGGGTGCCTGACAGGACACAGAAGTTTTTCTCAGCGGCTTGTGACGTAACAGGGTTCGTTTCAACGCTAGACAGAGCCCTAACGTTTTTTTGCGACTCAGTGGTGTTAAGTGAGTTCGCACACATCGCCATATAGCGCTGCGGCACTCCTTCTAGCGGCTTGTGGAATAACAGAGTTCGCACATATTGCCACAGTGCGTTACGGCGTTTATTTTGGCGACTCTGCGGGATAACAGAGTTCGCTTCTTGTGCCATTTTACTAGCAGCAGGCTCCGCCTGCATGGTGGACCCCGGGCTGCGAACGCACCTCTCCATAATATCTATTAGGTGCGTTCCGCAGGTGTCATGGGTGTATCGCCACGAGGATCGTCGCGATTACACACTCTGACTTCTCACAGCTGAGTTGCTGTTTCTTTGTGTTTGGTAATGAGGGAGTTAATTTTACCTAGCTCTTTGCTAAGACTAGGTCCAGCCTCGCCCGGCTGCTTTTGATTATGATCTAATTAGATTCCTTCATATACCTGCCAGTCTGCTTGTTAGATGCCGGTGAAAGCATTCATGTAGTCTAGCAGACTGGAGCGGTTCTGAGAATACTTAAGCTAAGAGCTCCTTAGTTGTTTTTACTCTTACAGCTTATAGTTTATCTCTGAGACCTTAGGTGTTCCTACTGTGTGTGAGTGTTGTATGTAAGACTTTATTTACTTTATTTCTTGTCTTTCTTGTATGTCCTTCTGTTCATTAACCGTTACCTGTTCATTCCCTTTGGTGGTAATCAGGGTCCTTCTTAGGACTAGATTACAGTTGGCAGGGATTGATAGGAGACAGGGTTTACGCTGGTGGCCTGGACCTCTGTACCTTTAACAGTACCTCCAGGTAGAGGGATTAGTTAGGACCCCAGTTTAGGGTCAGCATAGACCCGGTCACCCTCTAGCCGGAGACAGCGTATAACGGATTCCGTATTGACCCACTGGACATTCTGTCAGGTAATTCTATGTTATCATATATCTATGCGCATGTTATATAGGATGTTGCCCTTTTGATATAGATTACTGACATCACATATATATATCTGCTATACAGCGTGACAGCAGGCCCTTAACACAGTGCAAAGTTCAGAAGGGAAGGAGCACCATCATTTAGTGCAGATTTTACTGTTAGGGCTCATACCCACTGGAGACAAAAACGGACGATTGCAAGCCGATAAAAAATCGGATTGCAATCGGACCAATGTTATTCAATAGGGGACTTCTCATTTGCGATTTTTTTCTCAGCTGAAATCTGTCTGAGAAAAAAATCTCAGCATGCTGCGATTTGCAGCGATTTTGGCATGATAATCGCTAATGCAAGTCAATGGATGCGATAAAAAATCAGACAGCACTCGCACCATGCGAGTGCTGTCCGATTTATACGCACCAGTGTCCTTTGAAAAGCCGGCAAATCATCCCCGGCTACTGTAAAATCACACTGACAGCTCACAAAACACTACATATATACACATATAATACATATATATATATATATATATATATATACATGTCATTGTGACACATTATATATATATTTATTCGAACGTCCATGACAGCACTACAGAGAGAGGGGATCCGCCCCTTAGGAACAGGAAACCTACAGATATAAAAGGGCGGCACCTCTCCCACACATGAGTTGGTTTCCTGTTCCTAAAGGACGGGTTTCCTACAGATGAAGATCTTCAGGAGGACCCAGGCCGGCTGGTCGACCCAGGTAGCGGGGGGGGGGATCTCCTACCTCGGCCGGTGCGGAGCCCCTGGAAGCGCCACGGTGGGTCCGGGTAGGATTCCACGACAGTGTGCGGAGCAGGTGGAGCAGTATCCAGAGGATCCCTGTCTCCCAGCCAGCGCCGGTAGGTAAGTATTCCCCCCCTCTCCCTGGTCCCGATGCCTTCTCCCTGTCCTCTCCTGTGGTCCTGTCATGGTGGGGGCCTCTTATGGGGTGCAGCCGTGATTTTTTTAAAAAGAAAAATATTTTTAAATTTGAATTTCCCGCCGCGTCACTGCTGTGAACGGCGCGGCGGTGTTTTTTTTAATTTCCCGCCGCGCGTCGCTGCTATGGACGTCGCGGCTGGCGGTTTTGAATTTCCCGCCGCGCGTCGCTGTTGTGGACGGCGCGGCGGGGATTTTTTTGAATTTCCCGCCGCGTGTCACTGATATGGACGGCGCGGCGGGCGGTTTTGAATTTCCCGCCACGCGTCACTGCTATGGACGGCGCGGCGGGGTTTTTGAAAGTTTAGTCGCGCGCCGCTTCTGCAGCAGCGCGGCTGGGTTTGGGGGAGATCTCCGCTCGTGTCCCGGCTGGAGGGGCGATGCAGCGGGGGACTATACTTACCTCCATCGGTACGGTGGGGACCGTGCGAGCGGGAGGAAAAAGGGGCGGAGTCTCCACCGCCGGAACCGGAAGTGAGACGCCGGCCGGCATTTTTGAAATTTTTGGCGGCTGCATCATCAGACGGCGCCTGCTGTGGGGACGGCAGGGAGGTGCGGGGGGGGGCAGTGGAGCGGAGAGTAGGAGGGGGTGGACCCCTGGCCAGACCTGCTGACCCGGATATCCGGGGGAGGATATAAGGAGCCTAGGAAAGAGGTAAAGCGCTTCTGCCCCATTTTCGTGATGGACACTGCAGAAGCTCCCTCGGTGCAACAGGAGAGCCAGCAGCAGCAGACAGAGCGCTCCTCTTCAATGGCCAGGAGCACCAGCCGCAGAAGTTCCGCAGCTGGGAAAAAAGCCCCTCCCCGTGATCCGGTACCTACTGCTGTATAATCTGGGTAAGAGATCGTCAGACTTAGAATACCCAGTAATGCAGTTTTTCCCCATTTTGTGTCTGTTACTAGGGGAAGAAGTGTTCGGTGAAAAGCAAGCACAGGGAATGTACCTTTTGTGCTTGCCCTCTGCCTGACGCTTGCCCTAAAAGGTTGTGCCAGCCATGCATGCAACAGACGGTAGGGCATTTGAGGGGGAAGGGCAGGGGCCTAGGATGAGATAGTAACCCCCCCCATGCCCCTTCCCTTTTTCGATAGCGGAGGAGACTCCGGATTTCACCGAAAGCCTGAAGGAGATAATAAGAGCAGAGTTGAAAGCGTCCTCAAGACACGGAAAATCTTCCAGGCATAGAACTGTACCAGTTTTATCTGATTCAGATTCACCTGCCGCCATGACAGGGGTGAAGTTGTGTCAGCACCCTCCTCGCCTTCCTCTTCGGCTTCCTCCTCGTCTTCTACGGAAGACGCTACCCGTTTTTGTTTTCCCTTGGACCAGATGGACAAATTTGTCAAATCAGTTAGGTCCACCATGGGGGTAGAAGAGGCGAAACCAGAGCTCTCAGTACAGGATCTGATGTTCGGTGGTCTAGATCCAAAAAAACGGAGATCCTTTCCACTAAATAGTAGCATCCAAGGCCTTATAGACAGAGAGTGGAAGAAGCCTGAAAAAAGAGGCTCCTTACCCCAAGCGTTTAAGCGAAGATATCCCTTTGAAGATCCCTTAACAGGTAGATGGGATAAGGCCCCGAAGCTGGATGCAGCAGTGGCGAAGGCTTCTAAAAAATCCTCCATCCCATTCGATGATATGGTGTCTTTGAAAGATCCACTAGACAAGAAGGCAGACTCCTTCTTGAAAGGCACATGGGAAATGTCGGCAGGTGCCCTGAGACCGGCGGTTGCAGCCACTTGTGCAGCCAGGTCATTGATGGTCTGGCTAGACCAGTTAGCATCCCAGTTAGCAGATGGAACCTCCAGGGGGTCAATTCGGAAGACCTTGCCAATAATTCAGAACGCAGCGGCTTTCCTGGCTGATTCCTCAGCGGACTCAGTAAGAATGGCTGCCAGAGCGGCAGGGCTGTCTAATGCAGCACGAAGGGCATTATGGCTCAAATGTTGGCCGGGCGATATTCAAGCCAGATCTCGCCTCTGCTCCATTCCGTGTGACGGCGAATATCTTTTTGGCCCGGTCCTGGACGAACTTTTAGAAAAGGCAGGGGACGACAAGAAAAAGTTTCCCAGTCTATCAACCCCTTCCTATAAAAGACCTTTCAGCAGAAGGAGGTTCAGCTACAGAAGGTCGTCCAGAGAACGAGCCAAATGGGATGAAAAGAGGCGAAGAGGTACAGGGTTTATGTTTAGGGGTCCACCTAAGGAAACAAAAAAACCCTCGCAATGACTAGCAATGCCGGTAGGAGGCAGATTGAGGGCCTTCTACCCGGCCTGGTCGGAAATCTCAAGCAGTAGCTGGATCCTTAACATCATAGCTACAGGGCTGCGGTTAGAATTCTCCTCGGTACCTTGGGATAACTTTAAAATTACCCCACTCAGATCATCCCCATCGGAGCAGGCCGCTTTAGAGTGGGAGGTTCAGGAGCTTTGCGCTAAGAAAGTCTTAGTGGAGGTACCAGAAGCAGAGCGGGGTAAGGGGTTTTACTCCCCTCTGTTTTTGATCCGTAAACCGGACGGGTCTTTTAGAACAATTATTAATTTGAAAGCCCTCAATAAGTTCCTGATTATTCACCCATTTAAAATAGAGACGGTCAGCTCAGCAATAAAGCTTCTGTTTGAAAATTGCTTTATGGTGGTGTTAGATCTGAAAGACGCTTATTACCACATACCGATCCATATGGAGCATCAGCGTTTCCTCAGAGTAGCAATCCAAATGGGGGAATCGCTGCGACATTTTCAATATAGCGCCCTTCCTTTTGGCTTGGCGGTTGCCCCACGAGTGTTCACTAAGGTTATGTCGGAGGTCATGGCCCACTTACGTGAATCAAATATGCTCATAGTCCCCTACCTTGACGACTTTCTTATCATTGGAAAGACAGCAGAGCATTGCCTAGAGCAACTGCAAAAAGCGATATCTACCTTAGAGCGGCTGGGATGGCTAATAAATACCAAAAAGTCTCGTTTGAATCCGATGAGGGTTCAGCAATTTCTAGGGCTAATTCTGGATTCACAGAATCAGAACTGTAGTTTACCGTCAGACAAGTTAATTCGCTTACGGTACCAGGTCCTAAACGCTTCCAAAAACCCCTCCATGTCGCTTAGGAAGGCCATGTCTCTTCTGGGCTCCCTCTCGTCCTGCATTCCCGCTGTTCGGTGGGCTCAATTTCACACAAGGGCGCTGCAAGCTGAGGTCTTGCTGTATCAAAATTTGCTAGGTGGTTACCTGGAAGGCCAGCTATCCTTGTCCCAGGCTGCTATAAGATCCCTGGATTGGTGGAAGAATGAGACAAACCTGTCTAAGGGGGTTCCCTGGGAATATGAGATATCCAGAATAGTCACAACAGATGCTAGCCCCTCTGGGTGGGGGGCTCATATGGGGGACGTTATGGTTCAGGGCTTATGGGAGCAGGATCAAATTCATATGTCTTCTAATATGAAGGAATTAACAGCGGTAGAGCTAGCAATTAAAAAGCTCCTTCTATATCTACAGGGTCACCACGTTCGAGTGCTCTCCGATAATCGGGTCACAGTCGCTTACATCAACCACCAGGGTGGTACTCGTTCCGGTCCTCTCATGGAAGTGGCAAGGCGCCTACTTCAGATAGCAGAACGACACTTTCTTTCTCTAACTGCTCTACATATAAGGGGAGAAGAAAATACCAAGGCGGACTTCTTAAGCCGCAGTCTCCTGAGTCAAGGAGAGTGGTCATTAAAGACTTCCATCTTCGACCTAATTGTGCGGAAATGGGGTCAACCGGAGGTAGATCTCTTTGCTACCAAAAGCAACAGGAAAGTGAGACAGTTCTGCTCTCTAAATCCCAAAGAACGCCCTCTGGCAGTGGACGCTCTTCTATTACAGTGGGATTTCAATCTAGCCTACGCATTTCCTCCCCTGTCCTTACTCCCCCTAGTATTGAGGAAGGTCAGGAAGGACAGGGCAAGGATAATAGTAATCGCTCCTTTTTGGCCCAGGAGGGCATGGTTTTCATGTCTCAGAAACATGTCGATAGCCGACCCGTGGGTCCTGCCGGATATTCCCGATCTGCTCTCCCTGGGTCCAGTCTACCATCCTCGAGTAGCGGGCCTCCACCTGACGGCGTGGATTTTGAACGGTCGCTGCTGAGAGATAAGGGGTTTTCTGCTAATGTAATTAATACTCTCCTTAAAAGCAGGAAGGAGGTTACAACTAGAATCTACGCTAGGACTTGGAAGAAATTTTTCCAGAGCTCGGGGGTGGTAGCAGGGGACCCAACACCGATAACCCAGATTCTAGAATTCCTACAAAAGGGTCTGGACTTAGGTCTCTCCACAAGCACCCTTAAGGTACAAGTTTCAGCTTTGGGGGCACTCTTTAGTAGCAACATCGCAAATAATTACTGGGTCAGTAGATTCATTAAAGCTGCGGGTAGGTCGAGACCCATAGTGAAGGTGAGAATCATGCCATGGGACTTGAACCTTGTTCTCACTGCTTTAACAGAGCCCCTTTTGAACCTATATCAGCAGCATCAATAAAAATTCTTTCCCTTAAAACCGCTTTCCTGGTAGCATTAACCTCGGCTAGGAGGGTAAGTGACATCCAGGCACTATCTAGATTGTCTCCTTACACTCAGGTCCTGAATGACAGGATAATTCTTAGACCGGATCCGGCATACCTACCTAAGGTGTCTTCCGCTTTCCACAGAACACAGGAAATTGTTCTTCCTTCGTTCATCCCTAATCCATCTAATCAAAAAGAGATAAAACTCCATACTTTAGATGTTAGAAGATGTCTACTGCAATATTTGGCAGTCACTGATCCCTGGAAACGGGACAATGCATTGTTTGTCTCTTTTCAAGGAATTAACAAAGGCCGTAGATTAACAAAGAGCTCATTGGCCAGATGGATTAGGGAAGCAATTTCTCTGGCATATACCTCGAGGGGCAAGCCGGCACCTGAGAGGCTAAGGTCGCATTCCACCCGAGCTGTGGCGACTTCATGGGCAGAGAGGGCAGAAGTCTCGATTGACCAGATATGTAAGGCAGCTACGTGGTCTTCTCCACACACGTTTTACACTCATTATAGATTAGATTTGGGTGCTTCCTCAGACCTTTCTTTCGGACTAAGGGTGCTGCAGGCAGTAGTCCCTCCCTAAGTAGTTATTACTCTCTGTAATTCTCTCTGTAGTGCTGTCATGGACGTTCGAATAAAGTCTAAGTTACTTACCGTTAACGGTATTTTTCGAAGTCCATGACAGCACCCTTACATTCCCACCCGGGTTCTATGTGCACTTCTTCCTCTTATGTAGTCCACATGTAATAAACAATTGATTAATGTTACTGTGTGATGCATAAAATTTTTTTGCTGTATACCATTTAACCTTGAAGTCCTCTTATGCTCTGTAATCCAACTCATGTGTGGGAGAGGTGCCGCCCTTTTATATCTGTAGGTTTCCTGTTCCTAAGGGGCGGATCCCCTCTCTCTGTAGTGCTGTCATGGACTTCGAAAAATACCGTTAACGGTAAGTAACTTAGACTTTTATAGTTCATGCAGTTCTACATAGTATAATAGCCATTAATTCAATTGCCGGCTTTTGTGAGATTACAGACCCGACATGAAATGACACATGGTTTACATACAGTTAACCATGTCATTTCATGTAGTTTGATATCTGGTTTTCACTAACAATTACATGAGTGTATGTGTGCAAAATTTCACACATGTAGGGGTTAATGAAAGGTGTAAATTCGTTGAAAAAAAATGCGTGGGCTCCCACCCTATTTTCTCAACCAGACAGACAAAGCCAGCGAGTGGGGGAAGATAATATTAGCTTAGGGAGGGTGCATTTATTTTGTGCCCCCCTGGCTACTAACATCTGCCCCCAGCCACCCCAGAAAAGGCAAATCTATAATTAGATTTGCCCTTTCTGGCACTTTACCGGTCTATTCCCATTGCCCTGTAGCGGTGGCGAATGGGTTAATAATGGGTTAAAGCCACCTTGCTATTGAAAGGTGACTTTAAGCCAGGTTAATAATTGAGAGTTGTCAATTAGACAACTCTCAATTATTAATCCTATTGAAGGAAATAAAAAAAAACACACACACTTTAATAATAAATAATTTTAATGAAATAAAAACACATTTTTTAACCATCTTTTATTTACCTCTTAATCCTTGCGAAGCCCTTGATCTCCTATAATAAAGAAAAAATAATAAAACAACATTATTCTTACCTATCCGCCGCTCTGTCACGTCCCACGCTGTAATCCTTCACAAAGGGTTAACTAGCTTTCAGCCAAGCAGTGCAGCTAATGCTGCCTGCACAGCTGAAAGCTCCTGAATGAATGACTTCCTCTCCCAGTGACAGGAGAGGATGTGATTACTGTGGGAAGCTTCATTGATAGCTTCCCACAGCAATCAGTTCACTTCAGGTCAGCGGGGACTCCCTCTGATGTCACTGATGCTGTGCGGTGTCCCCGCTGACCTGAAGTGAACTGATTTCTGTGGGAAGCTATCAATTAAGCTTCCCACAGTAATCACATCCTCTCCTGTCGCTGGGAGAGGAAGTCATTCATTCTGGAGCTTTCAGCTGAGCAGGCAGTATTAGCTTCACTGCTTGGCTGAAAGCTAGTTAACCCTTTGTGAAGGATTACAGCGTGGGACCGGACAGAGCGTCGGATAGGTAAGAATAATGTTGCTTTTTTATTTTATTTTTATTGCAGGAGATCAAGGGAATCGAGGATTAATAGTAAAATAAATTATGGTCAAAAACTGTGTATTTATTTCATTAAAATGATTTTTCATTAATGTGTGTGTGTATTTTTTAACCATTTCATATAATAGGATTAATAATTGAGAGTTGTCTAATTGGCAACTCTCAATTATTAACCTGGCTTAAAGTCACCTTTCAATAGCAAGGTGGCTTTAACCCATTATTAACCCATTCGCCACCACTACAGGGCAATGGGAATAGATCGGTAAAGTGCCAGAAAGGGCGAATCTAATTATAGATTTTCCTTTTCTGGGGTGACTGGGGGCAGATGTTAGTAGCCAGGGGGGGCACAAAATAAATGCACCCTCCCTAGGCTAATATTATCTGCCCCACTCGCTGGCTTTGTCTGTCTGGTTGAGAAAATAGGGCGGGAGCCCACGCATTTTTTTTCAACGAATTTACACCTTTCATTAACCCCTACATGTGTGAAATTTTGCACACATACACTCATGTAATTGTTAGTGAAAACCAGATATCAAACTACATGAAATGACATGGTTAACTGTATGTAAACCATGTGTCATTTCATGTCGGGTCTGTAATTTCACAAAAGCCGGCAATTGTATTAGCGGTTATTATACTATGTAGAAGTGTATGATCTATATATATATATATATATATATATAGTCACAATGACATGTATATATGTATATATATATATGTATTTTCTGTGTGTACAGTCATGGCCAAAAGTTTTGAGAATGACACAAATATTATATTTTCACATGATCTGCTGCCCTCTGGTTTTTATGTGTGTTTGACAGATGTTTTTATCACAGACAGAAATATAATAATTGCAAACATATGAGTAACAAAAGCTTATATTGACAGTTAGAATGAGTTAATGCAGCAAGTCAATATTTGCAGTGTTGACCCTTCTTCTTCAGGACCTCTGCAATTCTCCCTGGCATGCTCTCAATCAACTTCTGGACCAAATCCTGACTGACAGCAGTCCATTCTTGCACAATCAATGCTTTCATTTTGTCAGAATTTTTAGGTTTTTGTTTGTCCACCCGTCTCTTGATGATTGACCACAAGTTCTCAATGGGATTAAGATCTGGGGATTTTCCAGGCCATGGACCCAAAATCTCTATGTTTTGTTCCCTGAGCCATTTAGTTATCACCTTTGCTTTATGGCAAGGTGTTCCATCATGCTGGAAAAGGCATCGTTGATCGCCAAACTGCTCTTGGAGGGTTGGGAGAAGTTGCTCTTGGAGGACATTCTGGTACCATTCTTTATTCATGGCTGTGTTTTTAGGCAAGACTGTGAGAGAGCCGATTCCCTTGGCTGAGAAGCAACCCCACACATGAATGGTTTCAGGATGCTTAACAGTTGGCATGAGACAAGACTGGTGGTAGCGCTCACCTTGTCTTCTCCAAATGAGGCGTTTTCCTGATGTCCCAAACAATCGAAAAGGGGATTCATCAGAGAAAATAACTTTACCCCAGTCCTCAGCAGTCCACTGCCTGTACCTTTTGCATAATATCAGTCTGTCCATGATGTTTTTTCTGGAGAGAAGTGGCTTCTTTGCTGCCCTCCTTGAGACCAGGCCTTGCTCCAAGAGTCTCCGCCTCACAGTGCGTGCAGATGCACTCACACCTGCCTGCTGCCATTCCTGAGCAAGCTCTGCACTGCTGGTAGCCCGATCCCGTAGCTGATACACTTTTAAGAGATGGTCCTGGCGCTTGCTGGTCTTTCTTGGGTGCCCTGAAGTCTTTTTGGCAACAATGGAACCTCTCTCCTTGAAGTTCTTGATGATGCAATAGATTGTTGACTGAGGTGCAATCTTTCTAGCTGCGATACTCTTCCCTGTTAGGCCATTTTTGTGCATTGCAATGATGACTGCACGTGTTTCTTTAGAGATAACCATGGTTAACAGAAGAGAAACAATGATGCCAAGAACCAGCCTCCTTTTAAAGTGTCCAGTGGTTGTCATTCTTACTTAATCATGACAGATTGATCTCCAGCCATTTACTCATCAACACCCACACCTGTGTTAATGGAGCAATCACTGAAAAGAGGTTAGCTGGTCCTTTTAAGGCAGGGCTGCAATGATGTTGAAATGTGTTTTGGGGGATAAAGTTCATTTTCTAGCCAAATATTGACTTTGCAAGTAATTGCTGTTAAGCTGATCACTCTTTATAACATTCTGGAGTATATGCAAATTGCCATTAGAAAAAGTGAAGCAGTAGACTTTGTAAAAATTAATATTTGTGTCATTCTCAAAACTTTTGGCCATGACTGTATATGTATTCTTTCCATTCTTTATTAAAGCTGTCAGTGTGATTTTACAGTATAGCCGGGGATGAATTAGCGGCTATTATACTATGTAGAAGTGTATGACCTATATATATATAATTATTTGCTTTTTGCGTATATTTTTTTTTTCAATGTGATTTTTATATGAATTTTTACATAGAGAGAACTGCTCTATGTAAAACGTCATGTTAAAATCGCATTGCATACAGATGGAAAACGGATGGTGCGATTAAAAATCGCATACAAATCGCATGACAATCGCATGACAATTGCATATATTCGGACCGTTTTTTCCATCCAGAAAACAGACCGTTTTTTTTCCTACAAATGGGTATGAGCCCTTAGGGAACATTTCCACGTGCCGGATTGTCTGCGCTTTGGACAGAGCGGAAAGCCCGCTCCGCCCAAAGCCCCCCTTCTGAACGCGCGGTAATTCATGATGTGTTCATTGAACACATCCGGTTTCGCCGCACCTTTTACATAGGACTCTGTTATTTACCTTGCGGCGACGGAGCGTCGCAACAATGTAAGCAGACATGCTGTGGTATAAAAAGACGCGCCGCATGCCCGGAAACGTGCATAGTGGAGATGGGATTTCATAAAATCCCTTCACTATGTTTCCACTACGTGAATTATCCAAGAAGTATCGTTTCTCCTTGCGGAGATCAACATGCTAAGCATGCCGAGATGAGGAGACTTAAAGCCGCAATGCTCTTCTGGGAAATATGCTAATTATGCAAATTGTCTCTTCAGAGAGGAAGAGAGCTAGAACTCTAGTGCCACCTATTGGAAGATAGCAATCCTACAAGTCAATGTTGACACTTTAGCGAGCCTTGTCACATGACCTAGGATAATAGCCAAACCAGAACGCTGCGTGGAAGCATACCCTTATGGTTTGCAGGTGCCATCACCCAATGGGAGAGCCCCTGAGGTCCCAGAATAGCAGAACTCCTCATAAGTGACCCTAGAGTTGCAGTGATCATATTGACACCACAAGTATGTCACAAAATTTTATACCATTGGGCAATGAAGAAAAAATGATTACATTTTTACCAAAAAATTGTTGTTTTAACCCAATATTTTACACTTTTACAAGGAGTACAGGGGAAAAATGGCATGAAAATTTGTCACAATTTCTGCTGAACATGGAAATACCCCATATGTTGCTGTACAGTTCTGCTTAGGCACATGGTGAAACTTGGGAGGGACAGCGTGCTATTTGCCTCCTAGAGCACGGATTTTCCTAGGGTAGTTTACAGACTCCATATATAGAGCCACTAAGTGCTAGAAGACTAGAATACCCGCCTCAAATGACCCCATTTTGAAAATGATACTGCTTTGGGAATTTTATCTACAAGTAAAGTGATGATTTTGACTCCACTGGTGTATTCCAGAAACAAGCAGCAGTGGATGTTGCTGAGTGAAAATTTCAAATCTGCTATTATAGCGCCCATATATTGTAGAGCCCAGTATGTTATGCTCAGCTTATGCTTCTGGAGACATGCACCTGTAAATTAAGTAGGCTCTCATCGCTACATTTGGTTTTGGAAGTGCAAAATTCAATGGATTTCTTTTTGTGGATGAGAAGCCATAGTGCTTTTCCAGAGCCTTTGTACTAGCAGTACGTTAACAGATGAAAGATATGATGAGGACTAGCTTTTTTTTGATTGAATTGAAGCTTTTATTGGGAACATTTTACATAACATTTGGAATCACATTTATCCGGCTCGCTATGCTGGGCAATTTTATCGGGGTTTCCATCTAAATCTCTGAATGACATGATTCAGATGAAACCCTTGATGGATCCATTCACTATTAGTAATGTGCGAGTATGCTCGTTACTCGGGTTTTCCCGAGCATGCTCGGGTGTTCTCCGAATATTTGGGCGTGCTCGGAGATTTAGTTTGTGTCGCTGCAGCTAACAAACAGGCAATACCCACATGTATTCAAGCTGTCTAGCAGCCGCAAATCATGAAGCTGCAAGTAGTATAGGAGGTATAGTATTCGTCAAACTCAATCTGACAGGTCGTCACGACCCCTATCATTTAATCCGTCTCCCTGTCAGATTGATCCAGGTCGTCACGCCCCTGGCTGAACTTTGCTCAGGCTGGGAAATCTGGTCTGCTGGATTTGTGAATTTCAATCAAAGTGATTTATTTGTCTCTATTGTGGTGGATTTGTGAATTTCAATCAAAGTGATTTATTCATCTCTATTTATATTTTATTCAGTGACTTTGATTAGTCTGTGGAGTTTTTAGTGTATTAAAGAGCAAATCTTGATTTTATTCTTTTTTGTGGGTAGATGCTTTTAAGGACCCAGTAAATGTAAAGCTATTTTCTAGCAGAGTCTGTAGTACAGACTCCAGTATATAAGAATTTTTAGTGAAATACAGACTCTTAGTGAAATACAGACACCAGATCAAAGACTTGTTTACATCCATATGAGGAGCTATATTAAAAAAGCAACGATTATTCTATAGTACCATCCAGTATAAAACACCTTATAACACATTTGGGATTATGACTCTCATCTTATAGTTTTTATTCAGTGTTTATATATATATTTTTAGCCTGCCATTGTATCTACACTTATATCAGGACTGGGAAGAATGTAATGACATGGGGTTAGGAATCTCCAACCTAGTTTCTGGTTTGCTACAGATAGCTAATTTATTACCATTGAGAGAATGAGTGAAGGTCGATGCTATTGTGACATGTTAGAAACCACATATACTAAATAGCCCTGTATTGTGTCATGACCTGTAAGTACAATGAGAGAAGGTCGCATGCATTCATGAATTCATTTGTCTCTATTTACCTGTAAATGTGTGTAAAGTTGTTTTATCTGTGTGTCTGATACTGAGCTCTTTTAAGTCAACCAGTAAATGTATCCTATGACCACTCTATTGTGTGGGGAAAGTCAAGGCGAGATTGAAATAAATTCAAAAAGGAAGCTTTTGCAGTATAAAATACAAATTTTATTAAGGTCTAAAATACATTATCATGGATAAAAATCCAAAAGAGTGGGATATACAGCATGCAGAAAAATAGACAAATGCAGACAGGTATGAACTACATTCAAATCAATATATAATAGTGCCCATCTCCATATCTTATATGTTATAGCGATAATAGACTAATCCGGGGCTAAACAATAATAACCTCCATATATTTGTCCATATATATGCAATCTATGTAACTCACAATATCCCCCAATAGGCAGACATATATGCACTATATATAGGATTATAAGTATCTCAATGATTCAGGTATATCAATAAAGTAACTTCCCCATCACAGCTGCTAATATAATGATGTTAGCATGCAAGTGCAGGGCTCACAATACATACTGTGCGTGCATATGAAGTCAATTAGCACATCCATATGAGGAGCTATATTAAAAAAGCAGCGCCATAGATGTGAGATCATACCTGAATGCTGCTTGGCACCCCTTGTGTATAGCCCTCATTTCTAGCAGTGTTTGCTACAGATAGCTCACTTATTAAGCCAGGAATAAACATAGTGACTGTTTCATGTCCCTATACAATCCAAGCCTTGTACACAAAGCTTGGTAATAGGTTACCGAGCTGTAACAAAGTATTTTCTATCTAGTGGTTAACATGGTACAAATTAGCCAAATGCAGACAGGTATGAACTACATTCAAATCAATATATAATAGTGCACATCTCCATATCTTATATGTTATAGCGATAATAGATTAATCCGGGGCTAAACAATAATAACCTCCATATATTTGTACCTAAACAGGTCCTTCTCAAAAAATTAGCATATAGTGCTAAATTTCATTATTTTCCATAATGTAATGATTAAAATTAAACTTTCATATATTTTAGATTCATTACACACCAACTGAAATTTTTCAGGTCTTTTATTGTTTTAATACTGATGATCACAATACATACTGGGCGTGCATATGAAGTCAATTAGCACATCCATATGAGGAGCTATATTAAAAAAGCAACGATTATTCTATAGTACCATCCAGTATAAAACACCTTATAACACATTTGGAATTAGGACTCTCATCTTATAGTTTTTATTCAGTGTTTATATATATATTTTTAGCTGCCATTGTATCTACACTTATATCAGGACTGGGAAGAATGTAATGACATGGGGTTAGGAATCTCCAACCTATAATTGTGACACCAAAATGTCGATACAAATGGCAATACAGGTCATGGGATTCTCTCTAGACAGGAACAACGCTGTTGAATGCTCCAACACGTGTAGTGAGGGTTTTTTAAAGTTGATTTCTTCTCAGCAATGAAATTTCTCACAATTGTATCATTACGCGGTTTATCAGCAGAAAACTTCTCCAATATCTTACTGAACGGCATGTTCTGAGCTAAAAAATGTAAAAAGTACAGGCAGTAGCACTATATGTATGTAAAGGTAATTTATCTATGGGTGTTCTTTTATGAGCAGCAGTAATTTATCTGTGTGTGTGTGTGTTTCACACAGGACACGGGCTGTGATCCATCTATTGTGTGGGAAAAGTCAATGCGAGCGCACATTATGAGGTGATCATATTATGTACAGGTAGATGTTACAATATAAGAATGTGATTTTAAAACAAGGTGTTTAAAAATAGCCAAATGCAGACAGGCATGAACTACATTCAAATTATGAAAGACAGGCAGCGCATCGCTGCTGTTTTGGAAAATACCATATTTCATAGATGGTGCTGATCCGCTGAATCATTTTTAAACACTCATGCAACAACACCATTTTGATCAACATTCAACAAAAATTGAGGCATGTTGGAACATGTCCCGACCTATTTTGGCCCATGACAAATGTTCTGACTCTCAAATGCTATTTTATTAGTTACCATACGAATATTATACCGAGTCAAGGTGTATTAAAGTGATTACTAACCCGATTACGGCAACTTGATAACAAATTCACAACAAATTTGTTATTTTGTGACTATTTTTAACTGGTTCATGTGAGAATACAGGTATAGGATGGGGCCGATACTTAGTGTATACTATTTATGTACAAAGATGATACGGAAAATATATGTTTCCAAAGTTTACTGACAGGGAGTACATAGTAGGGGAGAGCCCTCTTGCATTGGTGACCACGGCAACTTGATAACAAACTCACAACAGATTCGTTATTTTGGGACTATTTTTTAACGATGCTAAGCCCTCAGATAGGCGTTTTTATGGTTTAATACTGATAGACACATTGTGAACTGGCATATAGGGTCCATGTGAGACACCATATTTTCAACATTTTTGCGCCTTCACAGATTTATTTTGCATTATATTTTTTTATTTTGCTTAAGGATCATGTGCAGCGGAGTTTTTATGGTTTAATACTGATAGACATATTGGCCCAGGCATGTCCTGGCATGCCTGAACAAGTCCTGGTCACGTGACAACCGTGGAAAAAACAAGCCTGAAATTCAAAAACTGTGTCCATCTCAAGGCATGCTGAATGTCAACGTTCCCGCTATGAGCTACACACATGATCAACTGTATAGCCTGGGATGCGTAGCGTTCTTGTTGCACAGGTCTATTTTTAAAGATGCTATGACCCTCAGATATAAAAGACAGGCATGTTGGAAGGTGTCCCGGCCTATTTTTGCAAATGCCCACTCCTATGCATCGATATTGACCACTACTCAACAAAAATTGGTTACAAACTTTTTAGCATAGCTGTGTTTCTGGCTCTCAGCTGCTATTTTAATAGTTACCATACGAATACTGTAGCGAACCAAGATGTGTTAATTTGATTACTAACACGATTTCAGCAACTTGATGACAAATTCAGAGCAAATTCGTTATTTCGGAACTGGCATGTCCGGGCATGCCCGGACAAGTCCCGCATGTCCGGGCATGCCCGGACAAGTCCCGCATGTCCGGGCATGCCCGGACAAGTCCCGGGCCTCTACACCTCGCCCCTATAGTGTAGTTTAATGTAGGTGGCAAACAGATCATCGCTGGTGTTTGGAAAATACCATATCTCATAGATGGTGGTGATCCTCTGAATCATTTTTAAACATTTCACGCCACTCATGCACCCACAGCACTCTTATGGTGTACCAGCACCGCTGCAGCTAGCGCTTTTTTGTGACCTTATCTGCATCATTTTCATTATAGCACGAGGACAGCCATGGAAAAAACAACCCTGAAATTCATAAACTATGTGCTGGCCGTTAACACGCGCACAGTCATCTAGAAAATATTGAGCGAGTTGCTTCACAAACCCTCTCAAGGCATGCTGTATGCCAATGTTCTCGGTATGCGCTACATACATGAACCTCTGTATAGCCTGGGATGCGTAGCGTTCTTGCAGCGCAGACCTATTTTTAAAGACGCTAAGCCCCATCAGATATAAAAGACAGGCATGTTGAGACGTGTCCCGGCCTATTTTGGCACAGAACCACACCTATGCAACGATTTTGATCAGCATTCAACAAAAAATTGCGTGCAAACTTTTTAGCATACCTGTACAAACTTTTTAACATACCTGTGTTTCGGACTCACATGGCGTACCAGAAGCACCCAGTGCCATGTACTCTAGCTCATAATATTTCACATCGGGTATGGGACCTACATAGCTTTGTTTTCTCAGGTATTAAAAAGCGTGGAAAACTGACAAATCCCGAGGCCTGAGGTAATTTACTGAGCTTCATGGGGATAAAATTTATCGAGTCTATGAACCTTATAGACAAAACGGGTAGCGTCACACACAAGACGACGACACCTCGGGCTATCACATTTACCGGTAGTTTTCAAAAACCACTGGCTTAACAATAAAGTAAGAATCGTGGCGATCTGCATTGTGGGCTATAAATGTATACCCTGAAAATTTACCGCTGGTAAAGAACAGTAAAAAGTCGTGCGTACAACTATCATCCTCAAACACCCAGAGCTATCACAAACACTATTGCCTACAGAGGCGGCCCCGCGAGAATTTCTGGATGTGTGTATCAAGAGGCTCTTTGCTTTGACCGATTGTTTGCTCGTGAATGCTGACATTTCCAGGATCATCATAGTTGTGTAAATGCGCTGGGAGCTCGTGTATCGGCCCCTAGGGTGTGATGCGTGATCATTTTAATTATTTTTCAATTCATAACCTTACGCTCTCAGGCAGACAGGTTTATTTCACAGAAGTTGACTGTACAGTTGCATAATTTTTGTTTAAAAATCATACATTTGCATAATTTTGTTTAAAATCACACAGTTCTGCGATAATGTCGGGTGTTGGACACGCACTTATCAGTCTTCATACGTGTCGCAGAAAGATTTTAGTCTGTTCTGCGAGAGTTTATTATGCACGTACTGTGCAGACATGTCAAGAAACATTTTGGTGTGTTCACCAGTCCATACGGGTGTTGGTGTGTAAGGCGATCGACCATCATCCTTCTGCTTCTTACTTACACGCCGGCGCGATACCGCGCGTTTCTTTGACGGTAATGCATCGGCTGAATTGGCAGCTGCTGCTTCCGTGTTGCTATTTGCAGATTCTGTAGCTTGACACAGACGTATATTCTTAAGCCGACTACTCTCAGTATTCCCGGGGTGCTCGGTTGGCGCGTCGTTTTCTTCATTATCTGCGACACACCCGTGTGAAAGAGGCTCCGTTCTCACTTCCGTTCTGTTCTCAAATCCATAATTGCGCTGCTGCAAAACTCGCGAATGACGATCCTCCGTAACTAAAGAAAAGATACGTGGTGTAGTTAATCGCTAAGCGGGCGAGATATAGGAAGAGCTACATGCCCCACTTTACTCTGATTTAACGCGACATTTGTAAAGCTACTAGCACCGATTATCTGTGAAACCGATGCATGATTGTTTTATAAGTACACTATAGAGCGGCCTAGACATATATACTTACAAGTATGCCCTGGGTGCTGATCTACAGAGAATGCTGAATTAACAGACATCTCGCTACTTGGGCGCCGCCGTATGGGGCTGTTTTCTCCCTCAAACTGCAACCTCACGGGCGATACTTTAGCGGCTGTAAATAAAATATAGCATACATGAATGCGCACAACACATTCACAAAGCTAACTTGACACACGTAAATAAAATATAACTATTACTCGCCACAGAAATGATATCTACGCGGGCCACACACACAAAGCTAATACAGGGTAATGATGGTGGGGGTTCTGTCATGAAATATTACTTCTACAATATTGCATCAACGCGGTTAGCCGTCATGATCCCTCTGTAAAACATGAATGGGATGTTTTTTCTGCCCCTAGCGTGGGGGCAGTGACAGAGGGCGTGTTCTCTCTGCTAGCCCTAATAAATACGGGTAGCTCACAAGCAATACAGTTCGCACTTGTTCACAACTCACAGACCACAACTCCGATCTGAACAGGACTAGAGTGAGTATTTTTACGGATTTCGTTTCAATTATATTTAAGTTTGTGTAGTATTTGTATGAACAGGTTAGCCGTGTTTTCATACTTGATCTTTATTTGCTTTAATTCAATAGCGGACCCTTTTTTATTCAAGATGGAGGCCAGATATTCTCGCGGTCAATATTCTGCTATGCTTTCACCAGAACAATCGGGTAAGTTTTACACAGTATATAGGGTACTCCGCAATGTCTCGGGATGTCTGAGTCTGCGCTTTGTATATATAAGTGATATATTTCATTCTTTCTTATTTAAGAAGCGGGAGTCCATTCAGACTACTCCTACGAGAACCGGTTCATTACGCAGAACCTGTTAGAGGAAGGCAACTCTGCTAGCGGGCGACGAGCCTCAAGCTCTCACCAGTCTGTCACAGGCAAGAAACCTATAGCTATATCATATGTTTTAAACCTATGTATCTAGACGGGTAAACGTGGTAGCTGTAAATTTATAACGCCTACTATTAATATTAATAATTAATATAGAAGGCCGCTAAAATCCATACAGTTAATTTTATTTTAGCTGACTGGGTCGTTAGCTAGACATGTTTTAATAATATAAACATTTTCTCATACAGATACAGCTGTAGCGGACTGGGCGACTGGAAACACCGTGGCGGCTGAGCCACTCGAGCATCGCGATTCCGATGTTGAGATCGTGGAGGATCCCCAGGATTCAGATGTCGAGTTCGTAGAACCGGACTATAATCCTACCAACGCTCCTAAAAGATGGGGTGATTCGCTAAGCACCCGGCTCTGGAATAGAAAAGGTAGCGGGTCTTGAAACCAGGGTGATATGTGTTTGTACCCTCTGTACCCTTTGACGCCACGATAACTAGTGGATATATTTTATTTACAGATGTTAAACTAACAAGCAGGAGGCTGCAGCTTGAAAAAGAAAACACACCATACGAAAACGCCGAGCACCTCCACACCGTTTAATTCACCAATTTCTGAACTACACTACACGTCTCATACTTGTAAGCATATATGTCTACGCAGTTCTATAGTGTACTTATACACGCAGATAAAAATTTCTGCGGTAACTAGTCGATATATTTTATTTACGTGTGTCAAGTTAGCTTTGTGAATGTGTTGTGCGCATTCATGTATGCTATATTTTATTTACAGCGCTAAAGTATCGCCCGTGAGGTTGCAGTTTGAGGGAGAAAACAGCCCATACGGCGGCGCTCGAGTAGCGAGATGTCTGTTAATTCAGCATTCTCTGTAGATCAGCACCCGGGGCATACTTGTAAGTATATATGTCTAGGCCGCTCTATAGTGTACTTATACAAACAATCATGCATCGGTTTCACAGATAATCGGTGCTAGTAGCTTTACAAATGTCGCGTTGAATCAGAGTAAAGTGGGGCATGTAGCTCTTCCTATATCTCGCCCGCTTAGCGATTAACTACACCACGTATCTTTTCTTTAGTTACGGAGGATCGTCATTCGCGAGTTTTGCAGCAGCGCAATTATGGATTTGAGAACAGAACGGAAGTGAGAACGGAGCCTCTTTCACACGGGTGTGTCGCAGATAATGAAGAAAACGACGCGCCAACCGAGCACCCCTGGGAATACTGAGAGTCGTCGGCTTAAGAATATACGTCTGTGTCAAGCTACAGAATCTGCAAATAGCAACGCGGAAGCAGCAGCTGCCAATTCAGCCGATGCATTACCGTCAAAGAAACGCGCGGTATCGCGCCGTCGTGTAAGTAAGAAGCAGAAGGATGATGGTCGATCGCCTTACACACCAACACCCGTATGGACTGGTGAACACACCAAAATGTTTCTTGACATGTCTGCACAGTACGTGCATAATAAACTCTCGCAGAACAGACTAAAATCTTTCTGCGACACGTATGAAAGACTGATAAGTGCGTGTCCAACACCCGGCATTATCGCAGAACTGTGTGATTTTAAACAAAATGATGCAAATGTATGATTTTTAAACAAAAATTATGCAACTGTACAGTCAACTTCTGTGAAATAAACCTGTCTGCCTGAGAGCGTAAGGTTACGAATTGAAAAATAATTAAAATGATCCCGCATCACACCCTAGGGGCCGATACACGAGCTCCCAGCGCATTTACACAACTATGATGACCCTGGAAATGTCAGCATTCACGAGCAAACAATCGGTCAAAGCAAAGAGCCTCTTGATACACACATCCAGAAATTCTCGCGGGGCCGCCTCTGTAGGCAATAGTGTTTGTGATAGCTCTGGGTGTTTGAGGATGATAGTTGTACGCACGACTTTTTACTGTTCTTTACCAGCGGTAAATTTTCAGGGTATACATTTATAGCCCACAATGCAGATCGCCACGATTCTTACTTTATTGTTAAGCCAGTGGTTTTTGAAAACTACCGGTAAATGTGATAGCCCGAGGTGTCGTCGTCTTGTGTGTGACGCTACCCGTTTGTCTATAAGGTTCATAGACTCGATAAATTTTATCCCCATGAAGCTCAGTAAATTACCTCAGGCCTCGGGATTTTCAGTTTTCCACGCTTTTTAATACCTGAGAAAACAAAGCTATGTAGGTCCCATACCCGATGTGAAATATTATGAGCTAGAGTACATGGCACTGGGTGCTTCTGGTACGCCATGTGAGTCCGAAACACAGGTATGTTAAAAAGTTTGTACAGGTATGCTAAAAAGTTTGCACGCAATTTTTTGTTGAATGCTGATCAAAATCGTTGCATAGGTGTGGTTCTGTGCCAAAATAGGCCGGGACACGTCTCAACATGCCTGTCTTTTATATCTGATGGGGCTTAGCGTCTTTAAAAATAGGTCTGCGCTGCAAGAACGCTACGCATCCCAGGCTATACAGAGGTTCATGTATGTAGCGCATACCGAGAACATTGGCATACAGCATGCCTTGAGAGGGTTTGTGAAGCAACTCGCTCAATATTTTCTAGATGACTGTGCGCGTGTTAACGGCCAGCACATAGTTTATGAATTTCAGGGTTGTTTTTTCCATGGCTGTCCCTCGTGCTATAATGAAAATGATGCAGATAAGGTCACAAAAAAGCGCTAGCTGCAGCGGTGCTGGTACATCATAAGAGTGCTGTGGGTGCATGAGTGGCGTGAAATGTTTAAAAATGATTCAGAAGATCACCACCATCTATGAGATATGGTATTTTCCAAACACCAGCGATGATCTGTTTGCCACCTACATTAAACTACACTATAGGGGCGAGGTGTAGAGGCCCGGGACTTGTCCGGGCATGCCGGACATGCGGGACTTGTCGGGCATGCCCGGACATGCGGGACTTGTCCGGGCATGCCCGGACATGCCAGTTCCGAAATAACGAATTTGCTCTGAATTTGTCATCAAGTTGCTGAAATCGTGTTAGTAATCAAATTAACACATCTTGGTTCGCTACAGTATTCGTATGGTAACTATTAAAATAGCAGCTGAGAGCCAGAAACACAGCTATGCTAAAAAGTTTGTAACCAATTTTTGTTGAGTAGTGGTCAATATCGATGCATAGGAGTGGGCATTTGCCAAAATAGGCCGGGACACCTTCCAACATGCCTGTCTTTTATATCTGAGGGTCATAGCATCTTTAAAAATAGACCTGTGCAACAAGAACGCTACGCATCCCAGGCTATACAGTTGATCATGTGTGTAGCTCATAGCGGGAACGTTGACATTCAGCATGCCTTGAGATGGACACAGTTTTTGAATTTCAGGCTTGTTTTTTCCACGGTTGTCACGTGACCAGGACTTGTTCAGGCATGCCAGGACATGCCTGGGCCAATATGTCTATCAGTATTAAACCATAAAAACTCCTCTGCACATGATCCTTAAGCAAAATAAAAAAATATAATGCAAAATAAATCTGTGAAGGTGCAAAAATGTTGAAAATATGGTGTCTCACATGGACCCTATATGCCAGTTCACAATGTGTCTATCAGTATTAAATCATAAAAACGCCTATCTGAGGGCTTAGCATCGTTAAAAAATAGTCCCAAAATAACGAATCTGTTGTGAGTTTGTTATCAAGTTGCCGTGGTCACCAATGCAAGAGGGCTCTCCCCTACTATGTACTCCCTGTCAGTAAACTTTGGAAACATATATTTTCCGTATCATCTTTGTACATAAATAGTATACACTAAGTATCGGCCCCATCCTATACCTGTATTCTCACATGAACCAGTTAAAAATAGTCACAAAATAACAAATTTGTTGTGAATTTGTTATCAAGTTGCCGTAATCGGGTTAGTAATCACTTTAATACACCTTGACTCGGTATAATATTCGTATGGTAACTAATAAAATAGCATTTGAGAGTCAGAACATTTGTCATGGGCCAAAATAGGTCGGGACATGTTCCAACATGCCTCAATTTTTGTTGAATGTTGATAAAAATGGTGTTGTTGCATGAGTGTTTAAAAATGATTCAGCGGATCAGCACCATCTATGAAATATGGTATTTTCCAAAACAGCAGCAATGCGCTGCCTGTCTTTCATAATTTGAATGTAGTTCATGCCTGTCTGCATTTGGCTATTTTTAAACACCTTGTTTTAAAATCACATTCTTATATTGTAACATCTACCTGTACATAATATGATCACCTCATAATGTGCGCTCGCATTGACTTTTCCCACACAATAGATGGATCACAGCCCGTGTCCTGTGTGAAACACACACACACACAGATAAATTACTGCTGCTCATAAAAGAACACCCATAGATAAATTACCTTTACATACATATAGTGCTACTGCCTGTACTTTTTACATTTTTTAGCTCAGAACATGCCGTTCAGTAAGATATTGGAGAAGTTTTCTGCTGATAAACCGCGTAATGATACAATTGTGAGAAATTTCATTGCTGAGAAGAAATCAACTTTAAAAAACCCTCACTACACGTGTTGGAGCATTCAACAGCGTTGTTCCTGTCTAGAGAGAATCCCATGACCTGTATTGCCATTTGTATCGACATTTTGGTGTCACAATTATAGGTTGGAGATTCCTAACCCCATGTCATTACATTCTTCCCAGTCCTGATATAAGTGTAGATACAATGGCAGGCTAAAAATATATATATAAACACTGAATAAAAACTATAAGATGAGAGTCCTAATTCCAAATGTGTTATAAGGTGTTTTATACTGGATGGTACTATAGAATAATCGTTGCTTTTTTAATATAGCTCCTCATATGGATGTGCTAATTGACTTCATATGCACGCCCAGTATGTATTGTGATCATCAGTATTAAAACAATAAAAGACCTGAAAAATTTCAGTTGGTGTGTAATGAATCTAAAATATATGAAAGTTTAATTTTAATCATTACATTATGGAAAATAATGAAATTTAGCACTATATGCTAATTTTTTGAGAAGGACCTGTTTAGGTACAAATATATGGAGGTTATTATTGTTTAGCCCCAGATTAATCTATTATCGCTATAACATATAAGATATGGAGATGTGCACTATTATATATTGATTTGAATGTAGTTCATACCTGTCTGCATTTGGCTAATTTGTACCATGTTAACCACTAGATAGAAAATACTTTGTTACAGCTCGGTAACCTATTACCAAGCTTTGTGTACAAGGCTTGGATTGTATAGGGACATGAAACAGTCACTATGTTTATTCCTGGCTTAATAAGTGAGCTATCTGTAGCAAACACTGCTAGAAATGAGGGCTATACACAAGGGGTGCCAAGCAGCATTCAGGTATGATCTCACATCTATGGCGCTGCTTTTTTAATATAGCTCCTCATATGGATGTGCTAATTGACTTCATATGCACGCACAGTATGTATTGTGAGCCCTGCACTTGCATGCTAACATCATTATATTAGCAGCTGTGATGGGGAAGTTACTTTATTGATATACCTGAATCATTGAGATACTTATAATCCTATATATAGTGCATATATGTCTGCCTATTGGGGGATATTGTGAGTTACATAGATTGCATATATATGGACAAATATATGGAGGTTATTATTGTTTAGCCCCGGATTAGTCTATTATCGCTATAACATATAAGATATGGAGATGGGCACTATTATATATTGATTTGAATGTAGTTCATACCTGTCTGCATTTGTCTATTTTTCTGCATGCTGTATATCCCACTCTTTTGGATTTTTATCCATGATAATGTATTTTAGACCTTAATAAAATTTGTATTTTATACTGCAAAAGCTTCCTTTTTGAATTTATTTCAATCTCGCCTTGACTTTCCCCACACAATAGAGTGGTCATAGGATACATTTACTGGTTGACTTAAAAGAGCTCAGTATCAGACACACAGATAAAACAACTTTACACACATTTACAGGTAAATAGAGACAAATGAATTCATGAATGCATGCGACCTTCTCTCATTGTACTTACAGGTCATGACACAATACAGGGCTATTTAGTATATGTGGTTTCTAACATGTCACAATAGCATCGACCTTCACTCATTCTCTCAATGGTAATAAATTAGCTATCTGTAGCAAACCAGAAACTAGGTTGGAGATTCCTAACCCCATGTCATTAAATTCTTCCCAGTCCTGATATAAGTGTAGATACAATGGCAGGCTAAAAATATATATATAACACTGAATAAAAACTATAAGATGAGAGTCATAATCCCAAATGTGTTATAAGGTGTTTTATACTGGATGGTACTATAGAATAATCGTTGCTTTTTTAATATAGCTCCTCATATGGATGTAAACAAGTCTTTGATCTGGTGTCTGTATTTCACTAAGAGTCTGTATTTCACTAAAAATTCTTATATACTGGAGTCTGTACTACAGACTCTGCTAGAAAATAGCTTTACATTTACTGGGTCCTTAAAAGCATCTACCCACAAAAAAGAATAAAATCAAGATTTGCTCTTTAATACACTAAAAACTCCACAGACTAATCAAAGTCACTGAATAAAATATAAATAGAGATGAATAAATCACTTTGATTGAAATTCACAAATCCACCACAATAGAGACGAATAAATCACTTTGATTGAAATTCACAAATCCAGCAGACCAGATTTCCCAGCCTGAGCAAAGTTCAGCCAGGGGCGTGACGACCTGGATCAATCTGACAGGGAGACGGATTAAATGATAGGGGGCGTGACGACCTGTCAGATTGAGTTTGACGAATACTATACCTCCTATACTACTGCTGCAGCAACAGAAACTAAATCTCCGAGAAACGAGAATACTCGCTCATCACTGTTCATTTTAATTAGGCAACAGAGTTACTCTGGACTCCATCTGGCCTCTGTCCAGTTGTATCCTTCTTTTCAAAGGTGCACAAAACTTTGGCCCACGGAACATTTATGCACGCATAAAAAGATGGACACTGCTGGATCATAGGCTAGACAGCGTCAACAGTGCTTCCATCTGCCTCATTAAAGCGAATATTCCAGTGATGGTTCTGTCTAAATCATGTATTTCAGAAATTTACACTGAAACCCTGGTACAAGCATTCAGTGCAGAGCGCACGATAAATCTAAGCCGAGCCATGCTGCAATCTTAGGAAAGGCAAATACCAAGAAATATCAGAGCATCAAGCCCAAAAATTTATGTCAAAAGTTGTGAATATAAAAATATTTTTATTGAAACACATCTAATAACACATAACAGCAATGAGTATACATAGATGAAAGTACTGGTGAAAGAGCAAAAATGAGCCTGGTACACATTGAATTGCACACTAGACTGGATATAAAGTCCCACACAAGTATGTAATGAAGACTAATTAAACAGATGTGATTTGATACAAAAATGGGAACCGCATCTCAGCAGGAGAATGCCACAAGTTGGCATATGTACATAAATAGTATGTCTCCATGCATTGTAAAACAGCCACAACATATAGTCATGAGGTGCAGACCCACATTGCACAGTCACATTAGAAATTTACCGTGCTATATGGCAAAAAAAGTTTAGCATGCATCTCAATTTATATCATTTATAGTGCGCCATATATTATATCCAATAAAGTGCATAAGTGCTTACCCATATATGGACAATGTGACACCAGGAACGTGCCCCGACGCACGTTTCGCTATATCTAGCTTCCTCGGGGGGCAGTGTGGATAATGGTGCCGGGCATATATATATATATATTAGGCCGTCCAGGTGAAAGAAATTATTATTATTACCCATCCTGAACGAGCGCATGTGAGAGCCGTCACAGGAGCGATCATCGCACCACTTCCGGCACTCCGATGGCGGCGTGGGTCAAGGAAAAACTTCCTGTGACGTCAGGACCCTGCCACCATCTTGGAGGAGGCCTTCAGTGGGGCGGATCGCTGCTGTCGCCCGCGCATGCGCATCACAATGGGGGCCATTTTGATTAATGGCAATCATAAGGGAAACAAGGTTAGTCTCACCATAGGAGGATACAAGGTTGAGAATATGCAGAAACGGGGGGAGAGAGAGAGATAAACTAGTACGCATTGTGACAAATAAATAAAGAAAAAAGGGGAACAAAAAAAGTAATAACTATAAATAAAAAATAAAAACAAAAAATGCATATTTATCCCCCCCAGCATCATTGTAAACCTATTACCAATTGGGTACAATGTGAACAAAGCACAATCCAGACAATTATATAATATATACATCTCAGGTATCAGAAGTCCACAGTTTGCTAAAAATTAAATCAAGTGCCACTGAATTCCTGAGCGTCGGATTATGCGATGTTTCCTCACATCGGTCCCATGATCTCTCCATATACTGAGCACAACATGTGTCGTACTTCCAGTAGTCCCATCATGAATATATATCTCAAGACGAGTCAACAGCATGTATTTCATTGTGTCTAAGGACATAAACATACTTAAATTAAAAACAGCACACAATAAAAAAGGAAACAATATGATCCCATAAATATGGTCCTACAGGAAACAAGCGAAAGATAACTTCTCATTCAATCCCTTTGGGGACATAGTGTTAAGGATGGTGATCCATCGACATTCCAGCTGTGCCAAAGTACGCTTCATGTCACCACCCCTTATGCCAATGTGAAGTCGGTCAATGCCAACATATTTTAGGCCCGTTGAATCGCATCCATGGTGCAGTCTGAAATGTCGAGGAATCGTCTTGAGGGCATTGATATCAGCTGCCTCTCTGGCCGCATTGATATCACGAATGTGCTCCCTGACTCTGATACGGAACTCACGTGAGGTAAGGCCCAAGAGCCACACGGGAAACACCCCTGTCTCTGTACACCAGCACCAAAATATATTGCAGAGTTTTTCCTGTTTGGTGTCGCGTCACTGTTGTTGGACGTTGTGGACTGCTGCCGTGTGTGCGCGCACGGATTCCGCGCCATTTGTTCGTGGTCGGCGCTGTCTGGGGTTGCTCTTGGTCGTCCTTGGTTTTGTTTTTTGCAGTGTCATGGATGATTGTATTTTATTGTTTTTTGTGCGGACTCTCTTGCATGTTGCGCCTTTTTGGCAGAGTGCAGGGGTTGTTGTCGTCTTCTTGTCCCCTCGTATATATTTTTTATTGGCTATGTTTCCGTGCATGGTAGCTTCCTCTGAGAATAAGGTGCAGCGCTGCCACAGAGTGAGACGTCACCGAACCTTCCTGGTTTTAGCGATAAAATGTAACAAGGTGCGGAAGATTCAAAATTTTACCAGAGCGCCCACTCCTTACAGCCAGGAGATCCCCTAATCTTAGGGACCTCCTGGTTAGGAGTCATTATGTGGCTGGCCCGTCCCAGTATTTTGGTGCTGGTGTACAGAGACAGGGGTGTTTCCCGTGTGGCTCTTGTTTAGCTTGTAGGAATATCAGCCGTACATCCACCTTTGGAGATGGGGAGGGGGGTGGGGGCTACCGGATTAGACACTATATTTCTTGCAGCACTTGATTCATCATTTATCTGGCCACTTGCCCTTGCGGTTTGAGTTATGTGGGACTTACCTCACGTGAGTTCCGTATCAGAGTCAGGGAGCACATTCGTGATATCAATGCGGCCAGAGAGGCAGCTGATATCAATGCCCTCAAGACGATTCCTCGACATTTCAGACTGCGCCATGGATGCGATTCATCGGACCTAAAATTTGTTGGCATTGACCAACTTCACATTGGCATAAGGGGTGGTGACATGAAGCTACTTTGGCGCAGCTGGAATGTCGATGGATCACCATCCTTAACACTATGTCCCCAAAGGGATTGAATGAAAAGTTATCTTTCGCTTGTTTCCTGTAGGACCATATTTATGGGATCATATTGTTTCCTTTTTATTGTGTGCTGTTTTTAATTTAAGTATGTTTATGTCCTTAGACACAATTAAATACATGCTGTTGACTCGTCTTGAGATATATATTCATGATGGGACTACTGGAAGTACGACACATGTTGTGCTCAGTATATGGAGAGATCATGGGACCGATGTGAGGAAACATCGCATAATCCGACGCTCAGGAATTCAGTGGCACTTGATTTAATTTTTAGCAAACTGTGGACTTCTGATACCTGAGATGTATATATTATATAATTGTCTGGATTGTGCTTTGTTCACATTGTACCCAATTGGTAATAGGTTTACAATGATGCTGGGGGGATAAATATGCATTTTTTGTTTTTATTTTTTATTTATAGTTATTACTTATTTTGTTCCTTTTTTTTCTTTATTTGTCACAATGCGTACTAGTTTATCTCTCTCTCTCCCCCGTTTCTGCATATTCTCAACCTTGTATCCTCCTATGGTGAGACTAACCTTGTTTCCCTTATGATTGCCATTAATCAAAATGGCCCCCATTGTGATGCGCATGCGCGGGCGACAGCAGCGATCTGCCCCACTGAAGGCCTCCTCCAAGATGGCGGCGGGGTCCTGACGTCACAGGAAGTTTTTCCTTGACCCACGCCGCCATCGGAGTGCCGGAAGTGGTGCGATGATCGCTTCTGTGACGGCTCTCACATGCGCTCGTTCAGGATGGGTAATAATAATAATTTCTTTCACCTGGACGGCCTAATATATATATATGCCCGGCACCATTATCCACACTGCCCCCGAGGAAGCTAGATATAGCGAAACGTGCGTCGGGGCACGTTTCTGGTGTCACATTGTCCATATATGGGTAAGCACTTATGCACTTTATTGGATATAATATATGGCGCACTATAAATGATATAAATTGAGATGCATGCTAAACTTTTTTTGCCATATAGCACGGTAAATTTCTTATATGACTGTGCAATGTGGGTCTGCACCTCATGACCTATATGTTGTGGCTGTTTTACAATGCATGGAAACATACTATTTATGTACATATGCCAACTTGTGGCATTCTCCTGCTGAGATGCGGTTCCCATTTTTGTATCAAATCACATCTGTTTAATTAGTCTTCATTACATACTTGTGTGGGACTTTATATCCAGTCTAGTGTGCAATTCAATGTGTACCAGGCTCATTTTTGCTCTTTCACCAGTACTTTCATCTATGTATACTGTAGGGATTCGCTCTGGTAGGCTGAGGCTGGGCACGCAGCAATGAGGCAACACACAGGCATTATGTCCAAAAATCACTACTTTACTGTCTCTTTAAATCCGGTAAACAAAGCATAACAAAAGATAAATGCATTCCATCCTGGATAATCACTGATTCCAGACTCACCCTTGCATGGGACGGGCTTAACTAAGCGGCTGCAAGCCAGCAGGGACCGCCAGGTGCCATTCCCGGGTGGTCTGGACTCGCTTCTGCTGCATCGACACACTGTAACAAAACAGTCCTTTCCAGGCTGACTCCAGCCAAACTCAATAGAACCGCATGGTTCTCAGTGTGAGACCGTCACAGGCTCTGCACACACATGTGTCCTGTCCGGGTGCTATACCCCAGTCCAACACCCTGGCTACCAAGCTCCAAGTCTCACCACGTGCTTCCAGGAATCTTCCAACACCGGCAGACCTTCCAGGAACCTTCCAGGCAGCCCTGTGCAGGACACATTCTTCACTCGTCTCAGCCAGACTCCCTTGACACAGACATCAGAGACATTTCCCAGCCTCCACCACGTTCTCCTCTCATGTGCACAGCACTGGCTTTTACAGGTGTAACCCCACCCACAGATGAGGTCAGGATCACATGGTTAGGTCACCTGGTCATGACCTCATCACAGGTCCTTTACCACAACACACTATTATATATAGGTTTTATCCCAGGTATTCAAACACATACCCCTTGAGTGGATTTGTAGGTGACTGGACCCACCCAGCTCTCCAAGTCACCTGGAAGCCTCCCAATACATAGCACAACTCTCAGCAGTAGATCTGCTGAATAAACATATCCAGGCTTCCATCACAGAGCCACCCATCTCTGCGATACATACCGTCCATCCATGACATGTCTCCATGCATATCCCGAGGGCCATACACAGCGCCCCCTAGCTGCATCAGGTGTCACTACACCACAATACTCATTGCTGTTATGTGTTATTAGATGTGTTTCAATAAAAATATTTTTATATTCATAACTTTTGACATCAATTTTTGGGCTTGATGCTCTGATATTTCTTGGTATTTGAATATGTAGGGAGTTGCCCTGTTCCTGACCTTGGAACTATGTTTTTCTATGTTACCCATGGTTTTGGTATAAGTCATCTTAAGGGCCCGACTCACATAGCGATCTCGCTACCGAGATCGCTGTTGAGTCACTAGTTTTGTGACGCAGCAGCGATCTCACCAGCGATATCGCTGTGTGTGACATTCAGCGACGATCAGCGCCCCTGCTGGGTATCGCTGATCGTCGCTGAAATGTCAGGACATTTTTTTGATCGCTGGTCTCCCGCTGACAGGCACGCATCGCTGCGTGTGACAGGCGGGAGACCAGCGATCCGCTGGTAACCAAGGTACACAGCGGGTTTCCAGGCGCGGGGCTGTGCCTAGAAACCCGCTGTGTACCTTGGATACCAGCGCCCTGATGCAGGGAGCTGGT
>JARQOD010000003.1:175995946-176100471 GCA_033576555.1 Oophaga sylvatica | reverse complement strand
TGCTGCAGAAGATTATGAAGGAGAAAGTGTGTGAAAAGTTAAAAAGGTGAAGATGAAGAGCATGGAAGTTGTGTAATATACATATTTGCCAAAATATAAAAAACGTTAACATTGTCAATGTCTTCGTCAATCCGAACATCTTTAAAAAAAAAAATATTTATGCTATTCCATTTGATTGGGTTAAACATCTATGCCTTTAATGTCTCCTCAACCTTCCCCAATACATTCTACATTACTCTTTCTTGTTTTCCTTCATGTACAATTAACCAACAAGGCAAGAATGGGTTTTTTTTTATTTCGATATTTTGTTCCCATAGACTTACATGGGACTTCCGGTATCGGTATCGGGTATCGCCGATATTTTAGTGATATCGGCGATACCATTCCGATTCCGATACTTTAGGATATCGGAAAGTATCGCTCAACTCTACTCTCAAGTCTAAAAATTTGACTTAATGAAGTTGAACCTGATCTTTCAGTAAATGTGCTGAGAAAGGCGTAGGAGATGACTGATTTCCAGATCTAATAATGAAAATAAATTGAAATCTACACAGTAGTCTGCACAGAAAAGCAAATGTTTTAGACATTCATTAAAAGTTTATTGAGTTAAATTAATTATTCTATTAACGGAAACACAAATTAGAAGATGTGCAAAGCACTGTATTAGTGCAAGGTGATTTATACCAGTTTTGTAGAATGAACTCATTCATCAAACTTACTAGAAAAGTGACATAGCATGTAGAGTGATCAACCTCCTAAATGCTGTCTACTGTATACCATACTGCACTGCTAAGAGCTGCACGAGCTCAAGGCTCAGATGTGAAGTTTGAGGTTTAAACTTTCAATTACTACAGTCTATTTATTAGACTTGAGAGAAACCCACAAGTCAATGTACTGTATATGCCTTAACATTTTGAACTTCAGTCCTTCATTACCCCACCATGTCATGTATAAGGATAACTGTCATAATAAACATTTTAGTATGGATTAATGGTTACTGTATGTTTTTTCAATGAGAAAATCTTAAAACAGTGGAGACTAAATAGTAAATCACAATCTACTGTTGGCCCAAGAGTGGGGACAATTAGATTTCTAGATTATATTTTTTCAGTTACTTGTCATTAGAGATGAGCGAATTTGTTCGGATTTTGTCCCTGAATCTGATTTTGACATATTTGAGCTATATTCGAACAATATTCGTGCTGAATGTATGTCTTATGATCGGTTCCTAACATATTTGGTAATTTCTACTCCCATTGACTCTAAAGACGTTCGGCTGCGTTCGACGAATATTGCAAAATCAATATTCGATTCTAATCATATTCGAAACCGAATCCGAACAAATTCGCTCATCTCTACTTGTCATCACTAGTGTTGAGCGATACTGCTCGATATCTAAAAATATCGGATCGGAATGGTTTCGCGATATCACTAAATATCGTCGATATCCGATTCCGATACCGGAAGTCCCATGTAAGTCTAAGGGAACCAAATATCGACATTAAAAAAACCCATTCTTGCCTTGTTGGTTAATTGTACATGAAGGAAAACAACAAAGAGTAATGTAGAATGTATTGAGGGAGGTTGAGGAGACAATAAAGGCATACATGTTTAACCCAATGCATTGGAATAGCATTAATATATATTTTTTTGGAAATACGTTTGGATTGACGAACAAATTGACAATGTTGTTAACCTTTTTTCTATTTTGGCAAATATGTATGTTTCACAACTTCCATGCTCTTCACCTTTTTAACTTTTGCCAGTGCCACACTTTCTCCTTCATAATCTTCAGCAGCATCATCTTTCTCATCAAATTATTCTTCATCTTCACCTTCTTAAACTTCTTCTTAAACTTCTTGCTATTCATGTTTTTGTTTACATTACTCATATTGTTATTATTAAACTATTAATCTTCTTCATATTCAAATTCTTCATCTTCTTCCTCTTCATCTTCTTCATCATATTCTTATTTGTGACAGAGATTCCTGTACTTGTAATCTGTAAAAGTATGAATTGTTCATCCTTCCGTTCTTGCTGTCACAAAAGATTTAAATTACAACAGTATTTGTCCGTGTTCAGTTTCGCCTGAAGCACCAGGCATTTTCCAGGGGCACCACGAGGAGGAACGGACTCACCCCCATACACTGCTTAGTCTTCTTCTGCTTAGAATTTAGAGCATATATTTTGCTCTTCATTTTGGTCTTATACTTCATGTTCTTCTGCTTTTTGATCTTCTGCTTATTGTTCTTCTGTCTCTTGTTCTGTATCTTGTAGTTTGTCTTAACCTTCTTTGTCCTGTTGGTGATCTTCTTCTGGGTAATCTTTTATTTTTTCTTTGTGATGGTGTTCAGGCTGGTTGGCTTCATGCTCGTCGTCCTTGTTGTCATCATCTTCTTTGGGTGGTCTTTAAGGTCGTCTAATTTCCGAGAACCAGCTGACGTTACTGGAACCCGGACGGGTATCAGATGGAGCAAGAGACAATGGAAGTAACGAGGACCAGCTGACTGTGCTGGAACCCGGAGGGGCAGCAGAAGGAAAAGAGGCAATGTCACAACCGAGTACCAGCTGACGTTACTGTGACACGGTTACTAAGCAGGAGGTACCTGTGCTCCAAAGCACTACCAAGGACCAGCAGACGTTGGTGGAACTCGGATACGGAGATGGAGGCACCTAGGCCAAAGGCACTGGGAGAACCAGTTGACGGTACTGGACCCCGGACGGGTAGCAGAAGGAAAAGAGGCAATGTCACAACCGAGTACCAGCTGACGTTACTGTGACACGGTTACTAAGCAGGAGGTACCTGTGCTCCAAAGCACTACCAAGGACCAGCAGACGTTGGTGGAACTCGGATACGGAGATGGAGGCACCTAGGCCAAAGGCACTGGGAGAACCAGTTGACGGTACTGGACCCCGGACGGGTAGCAGAAGGAAAAGAGGCAATGTCACAACCGAGTACCAGCTGACGTTACTGTGACACGGTTACTAAGCAGGAGGTACCTGTGCTCCAAAGCACTACCAAGGACCAGCAGACGTTGGTGGAACTCAGATACGGAGATGGAGGCACCTAGGCCAAAGGCACTGGGGAGAACCAGTTGACGGTACTGGACCCCGGACGGGTAGCAGAAGGAAAAGAGGCAATGTCACAACCGAGTACCAGCTGACGTTACTGTGACACGGTTACTAAGCAGGAGGTACCTGTGCTCCAAAGCACTACCAAGGACCAGCAGACGTTGGTGGAACTCGGATACGGAGATGGAGGCACCTAGCCAAAGGCACTGGGAGAACCAGTTGACGGTACTGGACCCCGGACGGGTAGCAGAAGGAAAAGAGGCAATGTCACAACCGAGTACCAGCTGACGTTACTGTGACACGGTTACTAAGCAGGAGGTACCTGTGCTCCAAAGCACTACCAAGGACCAGCAGACGTTGGTGGAACTCGGATACGGAGATGGAGGCACCTAGGCCAAAGGCACTGGGGAGAACCAGTTGACGGTACTGGACCCCGGACGGTAGCAGAAGGAAAAGAGGCAATGTCACAACCGAGTACCAGCTGACGTTACTGTGACACGGTTACTAAGCAGGAGGTACCTGTGCTCCAAAGCACTACCAAGGACCAGCAGACGTTGGTGGAACTCGGATACGGAGATGGAGGCACCTAGGCCAAAGGCACTGGGGAGAACCAGTTGACGGTACTGGACCCCGGACGGGTAGCAGAAGGAAAAGAGGCAATGTCACAACCGAGTACCAGCTGACGTTACTGTGACACGGTTACTAAGCAGGAGGTACCTGTGCTCCAAAGCACTACCAAGGACCAGCAGACGTTGGTGGAACTCGGATACGGAGATGGAGGCACCTAGGCCAAAGGCACTGGGGAGAACCAGTTGACGGTACTGGACCCCGGACGGGTAGCAGAACGCACCCATGAAAATGTAAGTTGACAGGACGCAAGCCGTCCGCAGTTACCGAATCACACAGTCCTACAGTGGGTGCTTGTCCTATTGTCACAATGGAAACAGCCTTTATTTACATATCCCACAGCACACATAGGAATCACCTAAACTGCAGGCACCATAGAGTCGGCTAACCCGAATGCAAAACGACAGCACAACTTATTGGAGGATAATTGACGTTCACACTGCCAGGAAACAGCTGTCGTGCTGTAACCAGGCTGGCCAGGAGTCAGTACCCCTGCCAATTACTTACGAGCAACAAATGGCGGTGTTGTAGCCCAGGGAGTAGAGTTCAGGTGGTAGAAAGATGAACATAACAGGAGACATGGAAAACGTTGCCAAACAGTTATTTAATCTGAAAACGGACAGGCAAATTCAGGTGAGATCCATGCCTTGTTCATTTTCAGAAAAGTAAGCCGGTCTACATTCTCTGAGGATAGTCGCATGCGACGGTCTGTTACTACACCACCTGCAGCACTAAAGACGCGCTCAGATAATACACTGGCAGCAGGGCAAGCCAGCACCTCCAATGCATACTGGCTAAGCTCTGGCCATGTATCCAACTTAGAGACCCAAAATTTGAAAGGGAAGAGGCATCTGGGAGTACACTTAGAGGGAAAGCCAAGTAGTCTGTCACCATCTTACGGAAATGTTTCTTCCTGGTGACTGGAGCCGTCTCGGATGGTGTAGACCTTGCTGGCGCTGTCACAAAACTTCGCCACATTTGTAACATACAGCTCTTGCCCTGTGCAGAGGCGCTGCTTGTGCTCCCTCTTGTTGTAGAGGTGTCTACACTGCCTCGACGCACAGAGCTGCTTTGTAAAGCAGTAGCAGCAGCAGCAGCTCTCTCGGCTGGAATGTACAACAGTATGGATTGCACCAGTGTGTCTTGGTACTCCTGCATTTTACGGTCCCGGTTCACCGGTGTGATGAGGGTTTGTAAGTTGTCCCGGTAGCGAGGGTCTAGGAGGGTGTACACCCAATAATCTGACGTGGTGAGAATGTGGGCGATGCGGCGGTCGTTTCTCAGGCACTGAAGCATGAAATCAACCATGTGCTGCAGACTCCCAACTGGCCAACAAAGGCTGTCCTCTGGAAGAGGCGTCATCTCTGCCTCCTCTGCATCACCCCACCCTCGCTCTACATACTGACTAGAGCGTTGTGTACCTCCCTCTGTAGGGATTTTCTTCCTCCTCCATTGACTCTCCTCCTCCTCCTCCTCCTCATCCTCCTCACAAAGTGAGCCCTGCCCAGCCCTCTGTGAGGAAACACGTTGCGATGACTGTCCTGAAGGTAATTGAATTTGTGACTCCTCATCCTCCACCTCTTCCAAAACCTCTTCCTTTAGTGCTTTCAGTGATTTCTGAAGCAGGCAGATAAGGGGGACAGTCATGCTGACTAGTGCATCATCTGCACTCGCCATCCGCATTGAGACATCAAACGCACGCAAAACGTCGCAGATGTCCTTCATAGAGGCCCACTCAGTAGTGGTGAAGTGTGAACGGCGCAAATTGCGAGTTGATTGCGCCTGTTGCAGCTGATACTCCATTACTGCTGGCTGCTGCTCACACAACCGCTCCAACATATGTAACGTGGAATTCCACCTGGTGGGTACGTCACATATGATGCGATGTTCAGGAAGGCTAAATCTGCGTTGCAGAGCTGCAATGCGCGATCTGGCCATGCTGGAACGTCGCAAGTGAGCGCACTCTAGGCGGACCTTGTGCAGCAGTGCATCAAGATCCGGATAGTCCCTCAAAAAACTCTGCACGACCAAGTTGAGCACATGTGCCAGACATGGTATGTGAGTGAGGTTGCCAAGGCCCAGAGCTGCCACCAGATTTCGGCCATTGTCACACACTACCAAGCCTGGCTGGAGATTAGCTGACAAAAACCACACGTCGCTCTCCTGCTTGATGGCATCCCAGAGCTCCTGCGCTGTGTGGCTTCGATTCCCCATGGAAATTAATTTCAGGACGGCCTGTTGACGTTTGGCCACGGCTGTGCTCATATCGGTCGCAACAGGTAAGCGTTCACGGGTCCATGTGGAGGTATACCGTGACGGCTCGTGCAGCGATGATTCTGAGGAACTGGAGTAGGAGGAGGAATCAATGTGTACAGACTGGATTCCTGCAATCCTTGGAGTTGGCAGAACACGTACAGCGCCACTGGCAAGATCTGTACCCGGCTCCACAACATTGACCCAATGGGCAGTGAGGGAAAGGTATCGTCCCTGGCCATGGGTACTGGTCCACGCATCGGTGGTCAGGTGGACCCTGCTACTGACGGCGTTTAGTAGCGCATGTTTAATGTTTCCCTCGACATGTTTTTGCAGAGCAGGGACGGCTTGCCTGCTGAAAGAAAATCGGCTTGGCACATTATATTGTGGGACTGCCAATGCCATAAAGTTCCTGAAACTGTCAGTCTCCACCAGCCTGAATGACAGCATTTCAAGGGACAGGAGTTTTGCAATGCCAGCATTCAGAGCCTGTGCTCGTGGATGATTTGCCGAGTATGGCCGTCTTTTATCCCATGCCTGTGGTACCGATGGCTGTTTTGTGGTCTGGGAGTGTGACGATGACTGTGAACTTGCTGCTGTGGGTGGAATAACAGTTTGTCTATGGACAACAGTGACCGAGGTTCTTCCATGGAGATCCTGTGAGGAAGCCGAACCAGGTGTGTGTGAACTGGAGGTAGAGGCTCCAACACGACCTGAAGATGTAGGTGCTGCTGTAGGTTGGCCTACATCTCCAGTGTGTCTTTGTAACTCAGCTACGTGCTTTGTCCGTACATGTTTCCACATATTTGTGGTATTCAGGTTACTGATATTTTTACCTCTTTTAACTTTTTGCTTACACAGCTTGCATTGAACATAGCAAATATCATCTACAAGTCTGTCAAAAAAGGACCACGCAGTGCAAGTCATGGGAGCGCCAATTTTGACATTTCTAAGAGAACTGCTCCCAACAGGTGCCAAACTGGAGGCTACAGGCAAGCGAGTCTGCAGCCTACCTCTCCCTCCTCTTTGTACCGTTGGGCCAATCTCTTCCTCAGAGCTGCTCCCACCACCTTCCTGTTGCTCACGCCATGTTGGGTCTCGGACTTCATCATCTCCACTACCCTCTTCCAACACCTGCTGCTGTTGGATGGTCTGGGAGCACCATGCTCCACAAAACCTGGCACCTGAGTCTCATCATCATCATAAGATGCGTTCTGCGGTGTGCTGTCCATCGGCACTGGCTCACCCGCCTCTTCAGATTGAGAGAGACACAGCTGTTGCGCATCACTGCATACTCCCTCTTCTTCAAATTGCAGAATGCTGCTTGCCTGTGCCCGTGTTTGCGAGCCAACAGATTCTGAGAACAGAAGCAGAGACTCAGCTGGCTCCTGTACAGAACTCTCTGACTGCCTGGGCAATTTGACAGGCGGTGAACAGACAGATGGTTGCTCAACAGTGTTGTGTTCCTGAGAGGAGGTGGAAGGAATTGAAGTCGATGCATTGGCTGCCATCCAACCAACAACGGCTTCAATTTGTTCTTCCCGCAGCAGGGGGGCACGCCGAGCTCCTACCAAAGTGCGCATAAAGGAACGCTCATGGGTAAAACTGGTGGATGCTGTGTCACTGAGGGCGGCAGCAGCCACAGAATCCCACGTCCTCTCCCTGCTGAAACTCCACGGCCACGACCACGTGCCTTACTCCCTGCCTTCTTCATCTTGGTAGATTGATAAAGAAAGTCAGAAAAGTTATAAGGCCTAAGTGTGGTTATTACGCAGAGACTAAAGTGAACACTGAAACACAACTGTTCACAATCTGTGAAAGGCTACTCCTTTGTCTACTTCTATAGTGTTTGCAACCAATGTATTGGATATGGATGGAAGCGCGTCACACTAATAGATTATATTTATTTTAAATGGAATGGAGCAGAACCAATTGGAGAGAAAAGAAAAGGATGAGGCACTGAGACACGCTCAGCAGAGTACAAGCAGCAGTGCTTGAACAAGTAACTGGAGCGTGATGTGCACTCAAAAAATAAAAAACACAGACTGAAGTGAACACTGAAACACAACTGTTCACAATCTGTGAAAGGCTACTCCTTTGTCTACTTCTATAGTGTTTGCAACCAATGTATTGGATACGGATGGAAGCGCGTCACACTAATAGATTATATTTATTTTAAATGGAATGGAGCAGAACCAATTGAGAGAAATGAAAAGGATGAGGCACTGAGACACGCTCAGCAGAGTACAAGCAGCAGTGCTTGAACAAGTAACTGGAGCGTGATGTGCACTCAAAAATAAAAAACACAGACTGAAGTGAACACTGAAACACAACTGTTCACAATCTGTGAAAGGCTACTCCTTTGTCTACTTCTATAGTGTTTGCAACCAATGTATTGGATACGGATGGAAGCGCGTCACACTAATAGATTATATTTATTTTAAATGGAATGGAGCAGAACCAATTGGAGAGAAATGAAAAGGATGAGGCACTGAGACACCTCAGCAGAGTACAAGCAGCAGTGCTTGAACAAGTAACTGGAGCGTGATGTGCACTCAAAAAATAAAAAACACAGACTGAAGTGAACACTGAAACACAACTGTTCACAATCTGTGAAAGGCTACTCCTTTGTCTACTTCTATAGTGTTTGCAACCAATGTATTGGATACGGATGAAGCGCGTCACACTAATAGATTATATTTATTTTAAATGGAATGGAGCAGAACCAATTGGAAGAGAAATGAAAAGGATGAGGCACTGAGACACGCTCAGCAGAGTACAAGCAGCAGTGCTTGAACAAGTAACTGGAGCGTGATGTGCACTCAAAAATAAAAAACACAGACTGAAGTGAACACTGAAACACAACTGTTCACAATCTGTGAAAGGCTACTCCTTTGTCTACTTCTATAGTGTTTGCAACCAATGTATTGGATACGGATGGAAGCGCGTCACACTAATAGATTATATTTATTTTAAATGGAATGGAGCAGAACCAATTGGAGAGAAATGAAAAGGATGAGGCACTGAGACACGCTCAGCAGAGTACAAGCAGCAGTGCTTGAACAAGTAACTGGAGCGTGATGTGCACTCAAAAAATAAAAAACACAGACTGAAGTGAACACTGAAACACAACTGTTCACAATCTGTGAAAGGCTACTCCTTTGTCTACTTCTATAGTGTTTGCAACCAATGTATTGGATACGGATGGAAGCGCGTCACACTAATAGATTATATTTATTTTAAATGGAATGGAGCAGAACCAATTGAGAGAAAATGAAAAGGATGAGGCACTGAGACACGCTCAGCAGAGTACAAGCAGCAGTGCTTGAACAAGTAACTGGAGCGTGATGTGCACTCAAAAAATAAAAAACACAGACTGAAGTGAACACTGAAACACAACTGTTCACAATCTGTGAAAGGCTACTCCTTTGTCTACTTCTATAGTGTTTGCAACCAATGTATTGGATACGGATGGAAGCGCGTCACACTAATAGATTATATTTATTTTAAATGGAATGGAGCAGAACCAATTGGAGAAAAATGAAAAGGATGAGGCACTGAGACACGCTCAGCAGAGTACAAGCAGCAGTGCTTGAACAAGTAACTGGAGCGTGATGTGCACTCAAAAAATAAAAAACACAGACTGAAGTGAACACTGAAACACAACTGTTCACAATCTGTGAAAGGCTACTCCTTTGTCTACTTCTATAGTGTTTGCAACCAATGTATTGGATACGGATGGAAGCGCGTCACACTAATAGTTAAATTGCATGGAGCAGCAAGAATTACAGTGAAGAAAAAAAAAGAGTCTGTGAGTGACACGTGCAGATGCCTACAGACAGCGTTGCATGCAGAGCAAACTGCAGCGTCACCTGCACTCACACACACCTTGCAGAGCTGTTAAAACAACACTGCAGGCAAAAGGAAGCTTTACACAGCGGTTGGTGCTAGCCTGCCTAAAGTACAGTACACTAAATCGCAATCTCTAACTGTCCCTCAGAGTCAGCACAGCAGCGTTCTGTCCCTTACTGAATTCACAGCACAGTGACGCTAAAATGGCGGCGGCGCCTTTTATAGTGCATTCTGACATCATTTCAGCATCCAATCACAGCCATGCCATTAGTTAACATGACCGCAGCAGTACAGGATGTGCCCACACTTCTTAGGATTCCTCATTGGCTGACTAAAATCACATTGCCTCTCAAAGAATTATGGGAACTTCCGATTCCGGTATACGATATATGGAAAATATCGGAACTAAGTATCGAAAGGCCGAAACAGCTAATATCGGCCATACCCGATACTTGCGGTATCGTATCGCTCAACACTAGTCATCACCTAGTGAATGCTTTTTGATTAATTAAAATTTTGCATATAATGCCCGCGCCATTAGTTGGTAAGGGTCCTACACTACTAATATATTCTCAATCAAGTGGCAAAGAGGAAGAACAGGTTATATGTACTATAGTCAAAAGCAAATTTAGAGTGTCAAAACATTTCTTGTTCACAGATTACCGTATTTTAGTTTAAATCTACTTCGGTTCAAAGACACGGTCTGGCCACGTACAGTTCGTAAAATGTGAGGAGACAACATGTCGTGATCCAGTAGAGGTACAGTATATGTCAGTAAGAGAACTTTAATGAGCAATATAATTTTCACAATTTTTTTTTCATAGCACATAGGTCGATTGGTTCCTATAGTAAAACACTATAACTAACTTAACCAGCGCTACATACCCCTTACTATTTATAGGTAGACCTATGTGACCTATACAATTTTCTTTTAGGGAAGACTAATGGTGTGAAATATTTTTGCATTTTGGTGGTTTTAGGATGAGCATGAACAAGTAAAATTAAAAAAGTGCTTTCTGCTTTATTATAACTTTAGCCCTTTAATTGAATTTGTAACTGTTGTCAATGTGCAAAAACAAGCCTCAAACATGTATATGAAGAGCCCATAAGACTGCTTTGTGCTTGCCCAAGTAACATATGGTAAAATCTTGAGCTGGATTTGAGGCATCTGCTTACAATATGCTCCAAACAGAAGATTGTGATACATTACAAATTTATACAAACAAAAAGCATAATGGGACCAATGAATAACAAAGGGACACTTTTGGCATCCTTTAGTCCAGTGATGTCGAACCTTTTAGAGACCAAGTGCTCAAACTGCAGCACAAAATCCACTTATTTATCTCAAAGTGCCAACACAGCAATTTAACATGAATAATGAGGTTTTAGCTTAGAAAAACAACTCATACATTAACATCTTTTTTGTCTTAAATTAAAAACACAATTACAGAACTTTCATTGATAAAAACAACTTTTTCTTGATAGGTAAAAGTTTGAATGTGGCTTGCTTCTTTGAAAAGTTATAGGTATTCTTCAGAAAGCACTGTGTTATTGGTGCTCTCAGGAAGGCACTGTGTAATGGGTACTCACAGGAAGGCACTGTGTTATGGATACTTTTCAGAAGGCCCTGTATACTGACTTTTTGGCTTCAGCCCAAGTCACTCTGGTTGTCACTGGCTAGACCAGAGGTCTCAAACACACGGCCCCTGAGGCAGGCATCTGCTGCCCGCGGTGCACCACATGTCTCACGCTAGAAGAAGAGGGGGAGTGCGCCTTGCCTCATCGTTGTTCCGGACTGCAGCTTCCTTTCATCATTTTTTCCTCACTGCCCAATGGTTGTAAGGTTCTGTGACACACCCTTGGTGTCAATTTAATCACTGCACCCTTATATAAATTTACTGAGAGGTGTAGATTGTAAAATTGGTTTACTTATTGGGGGGTCTGCTGTTCTGGCACTTGAGGGGCTCTTCCCTGGGTCATGGCAACTGCAAACTATAACAGTAAAATCTGCACTGTAATATGAGGCTCATTCTCTGAGATTTGCACTGTGCACCAAAAGTAGTTCCCGATTAGATGTACAATATTAATATTAACGAAATCAGCAGAAATTGCACAACAGAGACGTCCACTTTTTCTTATTAGTCCTAAAAAATTGGGTCCTAAAACAACATTTTAGCAGTAAAAATGAAACTATTCTTTTTACATCTCCTACAGATATAAATTTCTGTGAAGCACATGTTGTGTTAACATGCTCAAGGCACCTCTTGATGAATTCAATGAGAAGTTTAGTTTGTAATATTATGTCACTTATGGGGAATTTCTGCTGTTTTGACACCTCAGGGACTTTTCCAATGTGACATGGCACCCGCAAACCATTCCAGCAAAATCTGAACTTCAATATGGTGCTTCTTTCCTTCTGAGCTTTGCACTGTGCCTCAAAAGTAGTTTTCGACCATATAAAGGATATTGGCATACTCAGAAGGAATTGCACAACAAACTGTATGATGCATTTTCCCCTTTGACTGTCACGCCTGCGGGTGCTCACCTGGGCTCCTCTGCTTCTCAGCGTGATGCAGGCTTTGTCCCGTGCCGTCCCTTGCCTGTGTTCTTGGAGTCCCGGCGAGTCGGCGGTCGGCACATGTGCCGCCGCGCTCCTTCTGCCTCTAGTGCTGCTGGGAGGTCTTGACCTGGTGGCTCCGCCCTGTCAAGGTGGCACTCACCAGGTATTTCAGCGCCGCTTCTGAGCAGGTAAGGCACCTGATTATCTGCGTGGCTAACGCCTGCCTTCCTGCACAAGTTGCCTTTGTTTGTCTTCAGGCCCTCTATCTCTCCTGCTTGTCCGTGTGTCTCCTGTGTACCTCCTGCTGCTCCCTTTCTCTAGTCCGTGTGTCTCCTGTGTATCTCCTGCTGTTTCCCACCTATAGCCCGTGTGTCCTACGTGTGTGCCTCATTCCGTTCTGATCTCTTTCTTGCAGTGACAAGCCCTCGCTGTCTCCCAGTTCATCAGATCCTGCCTCTTCTCAGCAATTCCACTTCTGTGTTTCACCCTTCGCGTTCCGGAGTTCCTCGCTCCCCTCTCTGTTCCTCTACGTATATCCCCTGTGCTTCATTGAGTCACCCCTTTGGCTCCAGCTGTTGTGGTTCTATCTCCCTTGGGCCTGCTCCTGACACTCCCTGCAAAGGGGGTGGTCCCACTTGGTCCACTCACCCTCGGGAGCTCTGGAATCACCACCCAGAGGGTCCACCTCGAAATCATGACAGTTACTCTTGTGAAAATAAAAAAAATTGGGGGCTAAAAGAAAATTTTTATAGGAAAAATTTGATTTTTTATTTTAATGGCTGTTAGGGTTCGAGTTCCCGCTGCTGCACAAGGGGAGTCTCGAACCAGTCCCGCTGCGGTCCCCCATCCATCTCCATCCGCAGTGGAACCTGCTCAGCAGAGATGTCGGTCTCAGCATCTTGCCCATTCCAATACTGTGCAGAGACTTGCTGCTGCCCTTCCTGGATCTTCTATTATAGCCAGTGCTGGAGCAGACGTCTTTGGGACGAAGTCCTGCGTTTCCCCTTCTGAGCATACCCAGGGTAAGATCTCTCATTGGAGATCAGGGGTCACATGTTCAGGTACTGCAGCAGCTCCTATTGGTCCGCCAGGAAGGTCCTGAAACTGCATGTGTTTTGGAACAGTTTCTCATTGGTCCTTGTTTCTGGCAGGTCCTGTAGCTGTTACTATAAAAGGGTGGCATGGCTGGGCCGCCATGCGCTAGCATCAATTGCATTATGTCCAGTGTGATCATGCATGCATGTGGTTAGGGCTCGGCTGACATAAGCCCCTAGAATACCGAGGAGATTTGAGTGCAAGTGGTTAGGGCTTGGCTGAAATAAGCCCCTAGAATACCGGCTTCTCCGGTGAGGAGATTGCTTGATTGCCTTGCTGTCTGCATGATCACGGACTGCTATCCGCACAGCAGTTATCTGTGTATCCCTGTGGTGTTAACAGGACACAGTCTTTTTCTCAGCGGCTCTGTGATGCAACAGGGTTCGCTTTATAACTCTGGTTCAGCGCCCTAGCGTTTTACTTTGCGGCTCACTGAAGCTAAGTGAGTTCGCACTTATCGCCATATAGCGCTGTGGCATTCCAGTTAGCGGCTCTGGGGATTAACAGAGTTCGCACTTACTGCCACAGCGCGCTACGGCGTTTATTTTAGCGACTCTGTGGGATAACAGAGTTCGCTACTTTCGCCATCTTACTAGCAGTGGGCTTCGCCTGCACGGTGGACCCTGGGCTGCGAACGCACCTCTCTACTACTTCTATTAGGTGCGTTCCGCAGACCCTAACATAATACTAGCGCCAGGGTCTGGCTAGTAAAATGGCGGACGACCAGCGTCTACAGCAGTACATCCAGCAGCTGGAGGGTAGGTTGGCGGTCCTTGAGCGCACAGCCTCAGCTGTGGATGTTACGCAGTCGCTGTTCAGGCTGCTAGCGTAGCTGCAGCCAGTTTGTCCACCGCTACCTCTGCTCCGACATTATCCCACCTCCCTCTTCCAGACAAGTTTATGGGTGACAGTAAACATTGTCGGGGATTCGTGAGTCAGTGCTCTATACAGCTTGAGCTTCTGGCAACACGTTTCCCACGGAACGGGCACAAGTGGCTTTTATTGTGTCTCTTCTGTTGGGCAGAGCATTGCAGTGGGCAATGCCGCTGTGTGAGCGTGACGATCGTGTGGTGCGGAGTGCTCCTCGGTTTTTGGAGGCTCTGAAAAAGGTCTTTTTAGGACCTCAGGTCACGCACGATACGGCACTCCAACTGCTGGCAATGTCACAGGGCTTGTCCATTGTCAGCCAGTTCTCAGTCCAATTTCGGACTTTGGCCTCTGAATTAGAGTGGCCAGATAAAGTTCTTATTCCAGTGTTCTGGAGAGGACTGGCAGACCATGTAAAGGACGCTTTGGCTACCAGGGAGATTCCTGCCACACTGGAGAAACTCATTTCTATATCTACCCGCATCGACCTCCGTTTTCACGAGCGGAGGTTAGAGCGGACCCAGTGTAGGCAGAGGTTTCGGCTGGCACCCACCTTTGCCAAACCTCTTGAATTTCCCGTTCGGGCATCCGACTCCCCAGAGTCCGTGGAGACTACTCGAGTGGGATCTAAGTCTCGGACCACTCGAGTATCCGTGGTCTGTAGAGTGTGTCAGCAGCCAGGACATTATGCCAACCGATGTCCACAGCGAATGAGTAAACGGTCATGTTCCGTGACCATAGGTGCAGGGTCACTAGAGGCTAGGGATTTTGCTCCGAAAGTGCTCCTTAAAGGGTTAATCTCTCTAGGTTCATCCACTTTCCCGCCAGGCTTTGTGTGGACTCTGAAGCAGAGGGGAATTTTATGTCCTCCTCCTTTGCCTCTCGCCATTCCATACCGCTGGTGACGCTCGCCGAGCCAATATCGGTGAAAGTATTGAATGGAACAATCCTGCCCTCACAAATCACCCACCAGACTGTCTCTCTACCTCTGTCTATGTCCCCTTCTCATCAGGAGAATATATCCCTTTTTGTTCTTCCTGAGGGAATAGATGAGGTTTTGTTGGGATTACCCTGGCTTCGCCACCACTCTCCCCATATTGAGTTGTCCTCTGAGAGAATACTGGGTTGGGGTGATCATTGCAGAAACAGATGTCTCAGAGAGGACGTTCAGGTTTCCACCACGGAGATACCCATAGACCTTGCTTCTCTCCCCAAAGTTTATCGGTCATACACGGACGTATTCTCCAAAAAGGCAGCGGAGACTCTTCCGCCTCATCGCCCCTATGACTGTCCTATAGACCTCTTGCCTGGAACGGAGCCCCCTCGGGAAGAGTGTATCTTCTCTCTCTTCCTGAGATGGAGGCCATGTCACAATACATCCAGGAAAATCTGGCAAGAGGGTTTATTAGGAAGTCAGTGTCACCAGCAGGGGCAGGATTTTTCTTTGTGCAGAAGAAGAATGGAGAATTACGACCGTGTATAGACTATAGGGGTCTTAACGCCATTACCGTTATGAACAAATATCCTTTGCCCCTAATATCTGAGCTCTTTGATAGGCTCCGGGGAGCAAGGGTATTTACTAAGCTGGATCTTCGTGGTGCCTATAACCTGATCCGCATCCGTGAGGGGGACGAATGGAACACAGCGTTCAATACCAGAGATGGACATTACGAATATCTTGTGATGCCCTTCGGGCTCTGTAATTCTCCAGCCGTCTTCCAAGATTTCATTAATGACATCTTCCGGGACATGCTTGCCACCTCTGTGGTAGTCTATCTGGATGACATTCTCATCTTTTCTCCAGATATGGACACACACCGGAGAGATGTTTGCAGGGTCTTCGACCTCTTGCGGGCAAATTCCTTATATGCGAAGTTGGAGACGTGTGTGTTTGAGCAGGAGTCTCTGCCATTCCTGGGCTATATCATCTCCACTCAGGGATTGGCTATGGATCCTGCCAAACTACAGGCTGTAATGGATTGGCAAGAACCCCACTCTCTTAAAGCGGTGCAGCGCTTTATGGGATTCATTAATTACTATCGCCAATTCATTCCCCACTTCTCTACTTTGGTTGCTCCCTAGGTAGCCCTCACCAAGAGGGGAGCCAATCCCAAATTGTGGTCAGAGGAGGTCTCCAAGGCCTTTACTTCAATCAAGTCCCATTTTGCTAGCGCTCCTATCCTACATCGTCCCGAGGTTGATAAACCTTTTATATTGGAGGTAGATGCCTCGTCCGTTGGTGCTGGAGCAGTCCTTTTTCAAAAGGATGCTCAAGGTCGTAAACATCCTTGCTTCTTCTTCTCCAAAACCTTCACACCAGCAGAGAGGAATTATTCCATTGGGGATAGGGAGTTGCTAGCCATGAAGTTGGCCTTTTCCGAGTGGAGACATCTCCTGGAGGGGGCTCGCTTTCCCTTTCAAGTGTTCACTGACCACAAAAATTTGGTCTATTTACAGACCGCCCAGTGGCTTTATTCCCGTCAGACCAGATGGTTCCTGTTCTTCTCCCGGTTCCATTTCACCCTCCATTTTCTCTCCGGGGAGAAGAACATTCGTGCCGATGCTCTGTCTCGCTCCGTGGTGTCCTCTGAAGAGGTGGAGGAGGAGCCTCGGCTGATTGTCCCCAGAGAGCCTAAGAACTGTGGCCCCGGTTTCGCTTGAGTCTGTGCCTCCGGGCAAGACTTTTGTGCCCATCAATTTGCGACCGGAGGTACTCTCTTGGGCACACTCGTCCAGGGTGGGTGGACCTTTTGGGGCAAAGAGGACATCTGAGTTGCTGGCGAGGACATACTGGTGGCCACATATGGTCCGTGACGTCAGGGAATACGTTCAGGCGTGCATCTCCTGCACCAAGAATAAGTCTCCTCGACAACGGCCAGCTGGGTTACTTTTCCCTTTACCGGTGACAGACAGGCCCTGGGAGATGGTTGGGATGGATTTTGTGGTGGGCTTACCCAAGTCTCGGGGCTGCACCATCATCTGGGTGATAACCGACCACTTCTCCAAAATGGTGCACTTGGTGTCGTTACCACGGTTACCGTCTGCACGGGCCTTGGCAGCATTATTCATCAGGCATATTTTCCGCCTACACGGTATGCCAGACAAAATTGTCAGTGATCGAGGTCCCCAGTTTGCGTCTCGGTTTTGGAGAGAGCTGTGTCGTTTACTCAGCATTGAGTTGAATCTCTCCTCTGCATACCATCCCGAGACGAATGGGTTGGTAGAGAGGGCCAACCAGACCTTGGTCACATACTTGCGACATTTTGTCTCTGCCGGCAGGATGACTGGGCATCCTTGCTACCGTGGGCTGAGTTCGCTCTAAATAATGCTGTGGCTGACTCCACCGGACAGACCCCATTCCTCCTGAATTACGGTCAACATCCGCGGGTACCAGTGCCCATGCCCGTGTCTTCCGCCGATTCCATGGTGGCAAACTGGGCTGTGGAGGCACGGGACATTTGGGACCACACCCAGGATGCCATTCAGGCCTCCAAAGAGAGGATGAGGTCTTCGGCCGATGCCCATCGGCGCCCCGCTCCTACATTTGCTCTTGGTGACCTAGTGTGGCTTTCTGCTCGAAACATCAGGCTACGTGTAGAGTCCACCAAGTAGGCACCTCGCTTTTTGGGCCCCTTTAAAGTTCTTGAGCAGGTGAACCCGGTGGTTTACCGCCTAGCTCTTCTGCCTCGCCTTGGTATCACCGACACCTTTCACGTGTCCCTCCTGAAACCCGTGGCCATTTCCCGGTTTTCGGAGTCATCTGCCGGTACGTCGGGTTCATCTACCGACGATCATGAGGTGAACGCCATTGTTGGGTGCAAGGTGGTACGAGGCAAAAAATTTTATTTGGTGGATTGGAGGGGTTATGGGCCTGAGGATAGGTCCTGGGAGCCTGCCGAGCATGTTCACGCTCCGCAGCTCATCGCTGCCTTTGAGCGCAGCGAGGCCTAAAGAAGGGGGAGCCCTAGGAGAGAGGGTAATGTTAGGGTTTGAGTTCCCGCTGCTGCACAAGGGGAGTCTCGAACCAGTCCCGCTGCGGTCCCCCATCCATCTCCGTCCACAGTGGAACCTGCTCAACAGAGACGTCGGTCTCAGCGTCTTGCCCATTCCAATACTGTGCAGAGACTTGCTGCTGCCCTTCCTGGATCTTCTATTATAGCCAGTGCTGGAGCAGATGTCTTTGGGATGAAGTCCTGCGTTTCCCCTTCTGAGCATGCCCAGGGTAAGATCTCTCATTGGAGATCAGGGGTCACATGTTCAGGTACTGCAGCAGCTCCTATTGGTCCGCCAGGAAGGTCCTGAAACTACATGTGTTTTGGAACAGTTTCTCATTGGTCCTTGTTTCTGGCAGGTCCTGCAGCTGTTACTATAAAAGGGTGGCATGGCTGGGCCGCCATGCGCTAGTATCAATTGCATTATGTGCTTTGCGCCAGTGTGATCATGCATGCATGTGGTTAGGGCTCGGCTGAAATAAGCCCCTAGAATACCGGCACCTCCGGTGAGGAGATTGCTTGATTGCCTTGCTGTCTGCATGATCACGGACTGCTATCCGCACAGCAGTTATCTGTGTATCCCTGTGGTGTTAACAGGACACAGTCTTTTTCTTATCGGCTCTGTGACGCAACAGGGTTTGCTTTATAACGCTGGTTCAGCGCCCTAGCATTTTACTTTGCGGCTCACTGAAGCTAAGTGAGTTTGCACTTATCGCCATATAGCGCTGTGGCATTCCCGTTAGCGGCTCTGGGGATTAACAGAGTTTGCACTTACTGCCACAGCGCGCTACGGCGTTTATTTTAGTGACTCTGTGGGATAGCAGAGTTCGCTACTTTTGCCATCTTACTAGCAGCGGGCTTCGTCTGCACGGTGGAACGCACCTCTCTACTACATCTATTAGGTGCGTTCCGCAGACCCTAACAATGGGTCAATGTTATAAATTTCTATGAAGCACCTTTGGTGCAAGTTGCTCACCAAACATCTAGATACATTCCTTGATGGGTCTATTTTAAAAAATGTGGTTACTTGTGTTTTTTTTCTGTTAAGGCACATCAGATTCTCTCAAAATGCCACAAGGTGTCCGCTCTCAATCCCTGCCATTTTTGTGTTCAAAAAGTCAAACTGTGTTCCTTCCCTTATGAGCGCTGCCATGCACCCAAACAGTAGTTTTCCCCAAAATGTGGGGTATCAACATACTAAGTAGAAACTGAACAGCAAATTTTCTCCTGTTACCCTTGTAAAAATAAAAAATTGGAGCTAAATAATCTTTTTGTGAAAAAAAGTAAAATTTGCATAATTTTCTACCACATTTCATTAATTTTTGTGAAGCACCTGAAGGGTTAATAATCATTTTGAATGTGGTTTTGAATACTTCGAGGAGTGCAGTTTTCAGAATAGTGTAACTTTTGTGTATTTTCTGTCATATAGGTTCCCCAAAGTCACTTCACATGTGATTTGGTCTCTAAAAAAATGGTTTTGTAGATTTTGCTGGAAAATGAGAAATTGGTGATCAACTTTTAACCTTTCTTACTTCCTAACAAAAAAAGTATGTTTCAAAAATTGTGCTGATGTAAAGTAGACATGTAGTAAATATTATTACTGTGTAGCATCCACTCTACTGTTTTACAACAGTCTGTAAACATCTGGGAAGTGAGGGGAGTTTTTAGAGAGTAATGTTGTCCAGTTCTTTTCTAATGTAGGATTCTAGCTTCTCCAGACTTCTGGGTCTTCTTTACCAGATTTTTCGATGCATCGATTGTTGTTGAAATATCTGGACTGCATTTCATCACCCAAACTCTGTAAGCCATGCTATTGTTATGGATTCAGTATGTGATTTTTAGCTTGGTCTTGCTGTAAAGGGTATGCCACACTGAACAATATCGCTAACGGGATCGCTAAAAAACGTCACTATTTAGCGATCCCGTTAGCGATGTTGTTCAGTGCGGCATCTGCCAGCGACGAGCTTCCTGCTGTGATCTCGCTCGTCGCTGGAATCGTTCCGGACCCTATTTTCTCGTCGGCGCTCCCGCTGGGTAAGTATATATCGCTAGTGTGGCACCTTTTCTTAGCGATTTAGCGGTACTTTTGTACCGCTAAAGTCGTTAAGAAGATCGCTAACGGCGATAGCGTCGTTAACTATATCGCTAAATGTGGCCGCACTTAGCGATATAGAAACAATCCCGCTAGCGATCGCATTAGTATGCGTCGTTATCGTGATCGCTAGCGGGATTGTTTAGTGTGGCAGTACCTTTAGACTGTATGTAATTCCTATAGATGTCCACATAGGAGCATTTGATTTTCTAAAACCTCTATATACTGTTCATTATTGATAGTGCCTGTCAAGGTGTGTAAGCCACTAACCCTCTTTCCATCAGAGAAAAAGGCTTTTGAACTCTGCACTGATAAGAAGCTGGATGGTCCCTCTACTTTTGAGTCTGCAGGATACAGCATCCATTCTTTCCATAAAGAATTTAAAATTTTGATTCATCTGGCCGCAAAACTGTTTTCTAGTTTACCTCAGTCCATTTTAAATGAGCTTTGGCAGAGAGAAGTCAGCAAAGCTTCGGGATTGTGTTGATACATGTTTTTTTCTTTGCATGATAGAGCTTTAACTTGCATTTGTGGAGTGCATGGTGAACTATGTTCACTGACAATGATTTATAGAAGTATTCCTTGGTCCATGCATTGATTTCCATGACCGAAATCATGACTATTTTTACTGCAGTGCCGCCTGAGGGCCTGTGGATCATAAGTATCCAATATTGACTATCGGTTTTGTCCCTTGTGCGCATGGATTTCTCCAGAATCTCTGAATCTTTGACAATGTTATCTACTTTAGATTGTGGAGTTTTTAAAATTTTACATTTGTAATTTTCATAAAGTGTACCACAACTTTTAGAAAAATATTTAGAATTGAGAGTCCTCAGTGGTTGATACCTTTTAATGGCTAACTGAAAAGATGATAGCAAATTGCAAGCTTTCAAGACTACTCAGCTCTCTTCATCAGGCAAAGACTAAAACAAAAACTGAAGAATCACATATTTATACACAACACAACACAGAAATAACGCAATAGGTAAGACAAGTAATGTGAAGCAAAACTGTCATTATCTATGAACTGTTCCAATATTTATGTTCATCCCTCTCCCATAATGACAGTACTGCTTCACATCACTTGTCTTACCTATTGTGTTATTTCTGTGTTGTGTATAAATATGTGATTCTTCAGTTTTTGTTTTAGTCTTTACTAGAGTTGAGCGATACTTTCCGATATCCTAAAGTATCGGAATCGTAATGGTATCGCCGATATCACTAAAATATCGGCGATACCCGATACCGATACCGGAAGTCCCATGTAAGTCTATGGGAACAAAATATCGAAATTAAAAAAAACCCATTCTTGCCTTGTTGGTTAATTGTACATGAAGGAAAACAAGAAAGAGTAATGTAGAATGTATTGGGGGAGGTTGAGGAGACATTAAAGGCATAGATGTTTGACCCAATCCAATGGAATAGCATTATTTATTTTTTTTTAGGAAATACGTTCGGATTGACGAACAAATTGACAATGTTGTTAACCTTTTTTCTATTTTGTCAAATATGTCTGTTTCACAACTTCCATGGTCTTCACCTTTTTAACTTTTCACACACTTTCTCCTTCATAATTTTCAGCAGCATCATCTTTCTCATCAAATTATTCTTCATCTTCACCTTATTAATCTTCTAAAACTTCTTGCTATTCATCTTTTTGTTAACATTACTTATATTGTTCTTATTAAACAGTTATTATTCTTCATATTCTACTTCTTCATCTTCTTCCTATTCATCCTTTTCATCATATTCTTATTTGTGACAGACATTCCTGTACTTGTAATCTGTAAAACTCTGAATTTTCATCCTTCCGTTCTTGCTGTCACGAAAGATTTTAATTACAACAGTATTTGTCCGCGTTCAGTTTAGCCTGCAGCAGCATCAGGCATTTTCCAGGGGCACCACGAGGAGGAACGGACTCACCCCCATACACTGCTTAGTCTTCTTCTGCTTAGAATTTAGAGCATATATTTTGCTCTTCATTTTGGTCTTATACTTAATGTTCTTCTGCTTTTTGATCTTCTGCTTATTGTTCTTCTGTCTCTTGTTCTGTATCTTGTAGTTTGTCTTAACCTTCTTTGTCCTGTTGGTGATGGTACAAAAGCCAATGGAAGTAACGAGGACCAGCTGACTGTGCTGGAACCCGGAGGGTCAGCAGAAGGAAAAGAGCCAATGGCACAACCGAGGACCAGCTGACGTTACTGGGACACGGTTACTAAGCAGGAGGTACCTGTGCTCCAAAGCACTACCAAGGACCAGCAGACGTTGCTGGAACTCGGATACCGACATGGAGGCACCTAGGCCAAAGGCACTGCGGAGAACCAGCTGACGGTACTGGAACCCGGATGAGTAGCAGAAGGTACAAGAGCCAATGAAAGTAACGAGGACCAGCTGACTGTGCTGGAACCCGGAGGGTCAGCAGAAGGAAAAGAGCCAATGGCACAACCGAGGACCAGCTGACGTTACTGGGACACGGTTACTAAGCAGGAGGTACCTGTGCTCCAAAGCACTACCAAGGACCAGCAGACGTTGCTGGAACTCGGATACCGACATGGAGGCACCTACGCCAAAGGCACTGCGGAGAACCAGCTGACGGTACTGGAACCCGGATGGGTAGCAGAAGGTACCCATGGAAATTAAAGTTGAGGCAGCAGGACTGTTTGCTGTTCACACAGCAGGGGAACAGCTGACATTACTGAACCCCAGTAACACAGGAGCAAGTGTAGACTGTGCTAACAGCACTTCCGAGAAACAACTGGCGGTGTTGTAACCCAGGGATGAGAAGAGAACAGGGTGGAGGCAGCAGGACTATTTGCCGTTCACACAGCAGGGAACAGCTGACATTACTGAACCCCAGTAACACGGGAGCAAGTGTTAACTGTGCTAACAGCACTTCCGAGAAACAACTGGCGGTGTTGTAACCCAGGGATGAGAACAGAACATGGTGGAGGCAGCAGGACTTTTTGCCGTTCACACAGCAGGGGAACAGCTGACATTACTGAACCCCAGTAACACAGGAGCAAGTGTAGACTGTGCTAACAGCACTTCCGAGAAACAACTGGCGGTGTTGTAACCCAGGGATGAGAAGAGAACATGGTGGAGGCAGCAGGACTTTTTGCCGTTCACACAGCAGGGGAACAGCTGACATTACTGAACCCCAGTAACACGGGACAAGTGTTAACTGTGCTAACAGCACTTCCGAGAAACAACTGGCGGTGTTGTAACCCAGGGATGAGAAGAGAACAGGGTGGAGGCAGCAGGACTATTTGCCGTTCACACAGCAGGGGAACAGCTGACATTACTGAACCCCAGTAACACAGGAGCAAGTGTTAACTGTGCTAACAGCACTTCCGCGAAACAACTGGCGGTGTTGTAACCCAGGGATGAGAAGAGAACATGGTGGAGGCAGCAGGACTTTTTGCCGTTCACACAGCAGGGGAACAGCTGACATTACTGAACCCCAGTAACACGGGAGCAAGTGTTAACTGTGCTAACAGCACTTCCGAGAAACAACTGGCGGTGTTGTAACCCAGGGATGAGAAGAGAACATGGTGGAGGCAGCAGGACTTTTTGCCGTTCACACAGCAGGGGAACAGCTGACATTACTGAACCCCAGTAACACGGGAGCAAGTGTTAACTGTGCTAACAGCACTTCCGAGAAACAACTGGCGGTGTTGTAACCCAGGGATGAGAAGAGAACATGGTGGAGGCAGCAGGACTTTTTGCCGTTCACACAGCAGGGGAACAGCTGACATTACTGAACCCCAGTAACACGGGAGCAAGTGTTAACTGTGCTAACAGCACTTCCGAGAAACAACTGGCGGTGTTGTAACCCAGGGATGAGAAGAGAACATGGTGGAGGCAGCAGGACTTTTTGCCGTTCACACAGCAGGGGAACAGCTGACATTACTGAACCCCAGTAACACAGGAGCAAGTGTTAACTGTGCTAACAGCACTTCCAAGCAACAACTGGCGGTGTTGGAGCCCAGGGTCAAGGAGGGTGTAGGCATAAAATATTGAGTTATTGCCTTGTTACGTGGCCATTGCAAATGTATGTACTTCAAACAAGAATAAATGAAGTTTTACTACAACAATAAAATGATAAATTTCAATTACAAGAATAGAAAAATATTTATACTTGACAGTCCTCTGTGGTTGATAACGTTTAATGGCTAACTGAAAATATGGTAACAAATTCAAAGCTTTCGAGACTACTCAGGTGTCTTCATCAGGCTAAGAGTAAAGCCAAAAATGAAGAATCACATATTTCTACACACAACAGGACACAGGAATAGCTAAGACAAGTGAGGGAGGGACAAGTGAGGGGAGACCGGCAACAAAAAGGAGAACAAGGATGAATTATCAGCGCCACACAATCACAGATAAATTAATGAATTTAGCTGTGGCAAAAGACTTTTGTATGCCCGCCCGGTCATAGCATCATGGATATGGAATTACTGTTATTAAAATATAACTTCAAATATGAGAAACGTACAAAGGTTTCAGAATATAAGCTCATCATGACCTTTGACACTGTTAGTGATGGAATGAATAGATCACATGGATTTATGTCATTCTATATCAATTAAGGAATCTGCGTCTATGCCCTTCCAGGGTCATGAAAACCCCAAAAAATACGCCAATGAGAGGGCAATCAAACTTTCTATCCTTATCTAGGAACTGTTTGAATATTTATGTTCATCCCTGTGAGATAATGACAGTTCTGATACACGTCACTTACTTGTCTTACCTATTGCAATATTCCTGTGTCCTGTTGTGTATAGAAATATGTGATGCTTAATTTTTTTAGTTAGTCTTTCCCTGATGAAGAGACGTGAGTAGCCTTGAAAGCTTGCAATTTGTTTCCATCTTTTCAGTTATCCATAAAAAGGTATGAACCACTGCTGACTCTGAAGTCTAAATATTTTTCTATCTACTGGCTAACACGGTACAAAGATACACATGTTTTATAATTTCAAGAAGGAAAAATAAAGAAAATACAAATCTAAACGCATATATGCACATGCCAAAAATAAATGGAACAACACAACACCCAAAAAATTGGTAACAAAATATAGTGTTGTAAATTTAAGAATAAAAGTACATTTTTTTTTTTATGAATAATGCTTAAGGAACGCAATGTTAAACTATAACATAGTGAAGACAATGGATTTTGTAATAGTCACTCATCATCATCATCGCAAATTTTATGTGACAGTCACAGACAATTAAATTATTTAAGTTCATAAAATCGTAACTTTCTATAGCATGTATGACATGTCCAGCATGGACTCATCAATGTGATTGATGACACAATAATGTACAATAAAAAATAACCATTTAAAAAAACATTAGGCATTGTTTGTCACAATTTAAGTGTGTGCCTGCAAGTGTAGGTGAAACAAAGGCTACGGATAGCAAAGGTATATTCTATGTCTGTATCACACAGTGGACAGCCTCTGATGGGTAATGCCGATGTTATACTGTACGTCAATAAAGTCTGCGGCTGAAATCATGCATTTTTTGCTTGTAGAGTGTTGAAGAGGGTAAAAGAATGTCTGTTTGCGCAAAGCTTTATCCGTCAACACTACCTTCCTACTGTCACGCGTAGGGTAGGGTAGCGTGTGGCAATTAGCTGACTATCAAATGTGAGGTTAGGCTGCGTTATTGCGCACTAGGGACGCCAAAAAAAATACAGCAGTAATAATTTAATGTGTAATACTACACCTATGACAAACCAAAAAATTACGTTCCCTCTTTAACAATGTACAAGACTAACAAGCCTAATGGTTGACGCTGACTTAATTGAGATACAGTATTACATCAACATTGTCCATGAGTAACTATGCACTGTGATACCTATATACCAGTATTAATTTATATCTCTTGTGGTTGTTTCAACAGCACTTGCAGGTATAAGTACCTATTGTCAGTATGCATGATGCACTTTCTAGATGTAATAATTTATTATTGGACATTATTACCATGTTTACATGCTGGCCATTTCATATATGGTGTTTGAAGTTACAGTTGGCATCAGTATGTGTATTTTATAATGTCTGTCATAAATAAAACTCGTCATGATGATGATGAGGATGTAATGATTCGTACATCCATTGAGTGCATTATCTTACAGGTACAGATAAAGTTCCTTTAAAAGCATTAATTCATAAGTCTGAAATGTACTTTTATGCATTAATTTAAAAATGTGAAGAGTAGACGATGTTTTATTTTTTGTTACCATTTCTAATAGACATGTGCAGATATGCGCTGTGATGACAAATTATTATTTGTCCATATTTTTCTTAAAAATTTATCATTCTAGGCCTGCAAAACTTCACAATTTCATGTTTTCAGCATAACAAGCAGGGTGACGGCTCTTCCCTATTTGGAGCATGTTGGTCATGTGTTTTTCTGTCCATGTGTCGGGAACAGGACACTTCTTGCCGTTGACACAGCAGGGGAACAGCTGGCGTTACTGAACCCCACTAACAGTAGAGCTTGTGTTTTGTTCTGTGGACACGACACTTCTGAGCAGCAACTGGCAGTGTTGGAGCCCAGGGAGTAGAGTTCAGGTGGTAGAAAGATGAACATAACAGGAGACATGGATAACGTTGCGAACCAGTTATTTAATCTGAAAACGGACAGACAAATTCTGGCGAGATCCATGCCTTGTTCATTTTCAGAAAAGTAAGCCGGTCTACATTATCGGAGGATAGTCGCATGCGACGGTCTGTTAGTACACCACCTGCAGCACTAAAGACGCGCTCCGATAATACACTGGCAGCAGGGCAAGCCAGCACCTCCAATGCATACTGGCTAAGCTCTGGCCATGTATCCAGCTTAGAGACCCAAAACTTGAATGGGGAAGAGCCATCTGGGAGTACACTGAGAGGCAAAGCCAAGTAGTCTGTCACCATCTGACGGATACGTTGCCTCCCGCTGACTGGAGCCCTCTCGGATGGTGTAGACATTTGTGGCGCTGCCACAAAACTTTGCCACATTTTGAACATACTGGTCTTTCCCTGTGCAGAGGCACTGCGTGTGCTCCCTCTTGTTGCAGAGCTCTCTACACTGCCTCGACGCACAGAGCTGCTTTGTAAAGCAGTAGCAGCAGCAGCAGCTCTCGGCAGTAAGGTAGAACATTAGGGATTGCACCAGTGTGTCTTGGTACTCCCGCATTTTACGCTCCCGGTTCAACGGTGTGATGAGGCTTTTGACGTTGTCCCGGTAGCGAGGGTCTAGGAGGGTGTACACCCAATAATCAGACGTCGTGAGAATGTGGGCGATGCGGCGGTCGTTTCTTAGGCACTGCAGCATGAAATCAACCATGTGCTGCAGACTCCCAACTGGCAAAGAAACGCTGTCCTCTGCAAGAGGCGTTATCTCTGCCTGCTCTGCATCACCCCACCCTCGCTCTACATACTGACTAGAGCGTTGTGTACCTCCCTCTGGAGCGATGTCTTCCTCCTCCATTGACTCCTCCTCCTCATCCTCCTCACAAAGTGAGCCCTGCCCAGCCCTTTGTGAGGAACCACGTTGCGCTGACTTTCCAGAAGGTGATGGAATTTGTGACTCCTCATCCTCCACCTCTTCCAAAACCTCATCCCTTATTGCTTGCAGTGTTTTTTGAAGCAGGCAGATAAGGGGGACAGTCAGGCTGACTAGTGCATCATCTGCACTCGCCATCCGCGTTGACTCATCAAACGCACGCAAAACGTGGCACATGTCCTTCATAGTGGCCCACTCATTAATGGTGAAGTGTGGACGGCGCAAATTGCGTGTTGATTGCGCCTGATGCAGCTGATACTCCATAACTGCTGGCTGCTGCTCACACAACCGCTCCAACATATGTAACGTTGAATTCCACCTGGTGGATACGTCACATATGATGCGATGTTCAGGAAGGCGCAATCTGCGTTGCAGAGCTGCAATGCGCGATCTGGCCATGCTGGAACGTCGCAAGTGAGCGCACTCTAGGCGGACCTTGTGCAGCAGTGCATCAAGATCCGGATAGTCCCTCAAAAAACTCTGCACGACCAAGTTGAGCACATGTGCCAGACATGGTATGTGAGTGAGGTTGCCAAGGCCCAGAGCTGCCACCAGATTTCGGCCATTGTCACACACTACCAAACCTGGCTGGAGATTCGCTGGCAAAAAACCACACGTCGCTCTCCTGCTTGATGGCATTCCAGACCTCCTGCGCTGTGTGGCTTCGATTCCCCATGGGAATTAATTTCAGAACGGCCTGTTGCCGTTTGGCCACGGCTGTGCTCATATCGGTCGCATCAGGTAAGCGTCCACGGGTCCATGTGGAGGTAGACCGTGACGGCTCCTGCAGCGATGATTCTGAGGAACTGGAGTAGGAGGAGGAGTCAATGTGGACAGACTTGATTCCGGCAATCCTTGGAGTTGGCAGAACACGTACAGCGCCACTCACAAGATCTGTACCCGGCTCCACAACATTCACCCAATGGGCAGTGAGTGAAAGGTATCGTCCCTGGCCATGGGTACTGGTCCACGCATCGGTGGTCAGGTGGACCTTGCTACTGACGGCGTTTAGTAGCGCATGTTTAATTTTTGCCTCAACATGCTTTTGCAGACCAGGGACGGCTTGCCTGCTGAAATAAAATCGGCTGGGCACATTGTATTGTGGGACTGCCAATGCCATTAATTCACGGAAACTGTCAGTCTCCACCAGCCTGAATGACAGCATTTCAAGGGACAGGAGTTTTGCAATGACAGCATTCAGAGCCTGTGCTCGTGGATGGTTTGCCGAGTATGGCCGTCTTTTATCCCATGCCTGTGCTACCGATGGCTGTTTTGTGGCCTGGGTGTGTGAGGATGACAGGGAACTTGCACCTGTGGGTGGAATAACACTGTGTCTCTGGACAACAGTGACAGAGGTTCTTCCATGGCTATCCTTTGAGGAAGCCTTACCAGCTGTGTGTGAACTGGAGGAAGAGGCTCCAACAGGAGCTGAAGATGTAGGTGCTGCTGTAGGTTGGCCTACATCTCCAGTGTGTCTTTGTAACTCAACAAAGTGCTTTGACCGCACATGTTTCCACATATTTGTTGTATTAAGGTTACTGACACTTTTACCTCTTTTAATTTTTTGATTACACAGCTTGCATTTGACATAGCAAATATCATCTGCAACTGTATCAAAAAAGGACCACGCAGAGCAAGTCCTGGAGCGCCCGGTTTGGCTGTTGTAAGAGAACTGCTCCGAACGGGTGCCAAACTGGAGGCTACAGGCAAGCGAGTCTGCAGCCTACCTCTCCCTACTGTTTGGACCGTTGGTGCAATCTCTTCCTCAGAGCTGCTCCCACCACCTTCCTGTTCCTCACGCCATGTTGGGTCTTGGACCTCATCATCTCCACCACTACCCTCTTCCAACACCTGCTGTTGTTGGGTGGTCTGGCCAGCACCATGCTCAACAGAAACTGGCAACTGAGTCTCATCATCATCAGATGCGTTCTGCGGTGTGCTGACCATCGGCACTGGCTCACCCGCCTCTTCAGATTCAGAGAGACACAGCTGTTGCGCATCACTGCATACTGCCTCTTCTTCACATTCCAGAATGCTGCTTGGCTGGGCCCCTGTTTCCAAGCCAACAGATTCTGAGAACAGAAGCAGAGACTCAGCTGGCTCCTGTACAGAGCTCTCTGACTGCCTGGCAATTTGGCAGGCGGTGAAGAGACTGATGGTTGTTCAACAGTGCTGTGGTCCTGAGAGGAGGTGGAAGGTATTGAAGTCGATGCATTGGCTGCCATCCAACCAACAACGGCTTCAATTTGTTCTTCACGCAGCAGGGGGGTACGCTGAGCTCCTACAAAAGTGCGCATAAAGGAACGCTCACGGGGAAAACTGGTGGATGCTGTGTCACTGGGTGCGGCAGCAGCCACAGAATCCCCACGTCCTCTCCCTGCTGCAAATCCACGGCCTCGACCACGACCACGTGCCTTACTCACTGACTTCTTCATCTTGGTAGATTGATAAAGAAAGTCAGAAAAGTTAAGGCCTAAGTGTGGTTATTCCTCACAGACTACAGTGAACCCTGCAGACAACTGTTCAGTATCTGTGAAAGGCCCCTTTGTGTAGTTCTATAGTGTTTGCAACCAATGTATTGTATACGGATGGAAGCGCGTCACACTAATAGATTAGATTTTTTTCCACTAAAATGGAGCAGCACCAATTAGAGAAAAATGTGAAGGATGAGGCAGTGACACACGCTCAGCAGACTACAACCGGCAGTGGTTGAAGTACAAACTGGAGCGTAATCTGCACTCACAAAATGAAAAGCTCACAGACTACAGTGAACACTGAAACACAACTATTCACTATCTGTGAAAAGCTCCTTTGTGTAGTTCTATAGTGTTTGCAACCAATGTATTGTATACGGATGGAAGCGCGTCACACTAATAGATTAGTTTTTTTTCCACTAAAATGGAGCAGCACCAATTAGAGAAAAATGTGAAGGATGAGGCAGTGACACACGCTCAGCAGACTACAACCGGCAGTGGTTGAAGTACAAACTGGAGCGTAATCTGCACTCACAAAATGAAAAGCTCACAGACTACAGTGAACACTGAAACACAACTATTCACTATCTGTGAAAAGCTCCTTTGTGTAGTTCTATAGTGTTTGCAACCAATGTATTGTATACGGATGGAAGCGCGTCACACTAATAGATTAGATTTTTTTCCACTAAAATGGAGCAGCACCAATTAGAGAAAAATGTGAAGGATGAGGCAGTGACACACGCTCAGCAGACTACAACCGGCAGTGGTTGAAGTACAAACTGGAGCGTAATCTGCACTCACAAAATGAAAAGCTCACAGACTACAGTGAACACTGAAACACAACTATTCACTATCTGTGAAAAGCTCCTTTGTGTAGTTCTATAGTGTTTGCAACCAATGTATTGTATACGGATGGAAGCGCGTCACACTAATAGATTATTTTTTTTTCCACTAAAATGGAGCAGCACCAATTAGAGAAAAATGTGAAGGATGAGGCAGTGACACACGCTCAGCAGACTACAACCGGCAGTGGTTGAAGTACAAACTGGAGCGTAATCTGCACTCACAAAATGAAAAGCTCACAGACTACAGTGAACACTGAAACACAACTATTCACTATCTGTGAAAAGCTCCTTTGTGTAGTTCTATAGTGTTTGCAACCAATGTATTGTATACGGATGGAAGCGCGTCACACTAATAGATTAGATTTTTTTCCACTAAAATGGAGCAGCACCAATTAGAGAAAAATGTGAAGGATGAGGCAGTGACACACGCTCAGCAGACTACAACCGGCAGTGGTTGAAGTACAAACTGGAGCGTAATCTGCACTCACAAAATGAAAAGCTCACAGACTACAGTGAACACTGAAACACAACTATTCACTATCTGTGAAAAGCTCCTTTGTGTAGTTCTATAGTGTTTGCAACCAATGTATTGTATACGGATGGAAGCGCGTCACACTAATAGATTAGATTTTTTTCTAATATAATGGAGCTGCACCAATTCCACTAAATAAAATAAAAAAAAAAAAAAGTGACACGTGCAGATGCCTACAAACAGCGGTGGATGCAGAGCAAACTGCAGCGTCACCTGCACTGTCACACACACACCTTGCACAGAGCTGTTAAAACAACACTGGCAAAATGAAGCTTTACACAGCGGTTGGTAAACTAGCCTGCCTCAAGCACAGTAGTACACAAAATCGCAATATCTAACTGTCCCTCAGAGTTAGCAGAGTAGCGTTCTGTCCCTTACTGAGTTCACAGCACAGTGACGCTAAAATGGCGGCGGCGCCTTTTATAGTGCATTCTGACATCATTTCAGCAGCCAATCACAGCCATGCCATTAGTTAAGATGACCGCAGCATTACAGGATGTGCCCACACTTCATAAGATTCATCATTGGCTGACTAACATCACATTGCCTCTCAAAGAATTATGGGAACTTCCGATTCCGGTATACGATATGGAAAAAGTATCGGAATTAAGTATCGGAATTCCGATAACGCGAATATCGGCCGATACCCGATACTTGCGGTATCGGAATGCTCAACACTAGTCTTTACCTCATGAAGAGACCTGAGTAGTCTCGAAAGCTTGCAATTTGTTATCATCTTTTCAGTTAGCCATTAAAAGGTATCAACCATTGAGGACTCTCAATTCTAAATATTTTTCTATCTACTGGCTAAAACGGTACGAAGATACACATCTTTCCCACAACTTTTAGACACACTTGTTTGACAATATTCGCTTTTTAGAGATTCTGGCTCTCTAGAATTCTTTTTTTTTTAGAATGTTTTCTCGTATACACAATCATGTGATTTAGTTGAAAATTCAACCTCCAGCTGTTTTTTATTAGCATCACTTACTTTTCTACCCTTTTGTAAACCTTGTCCCAAGTTTTTGAGTTGTGTTGCTGTCATCAATTTCTAAATGAGTTAATTTTTCCAAAGAAAATGGAAAAATGTTTAACTTTTTACTTTTGATCTGTGTTATATGTTCTGTCGTGAGTTAAATATGGCTAAAAGATGTTTCCAACATATTGCATTCATATTTTCTTTACATTTCACACATCATCCCAACTTTTTTATTTTTAAATTGGTGTTGTACATGTCATCCATTCAGATAAATTTGCGGCCAAGTAATACTGTAAATAAGAAGAATGAGTATATATTTGCATGTTAACAAATAACATTTCCGCATATAAAACTGCTTTTAGATAAAGTATGATCATGGCAAAATTAATAGCGAAGAAAGTTGACATATTGTGCCAACAACAAAAGTACTTGCACAATGCTCGTAAATACTTAGATACATAGTGCCTCTGAAGCAATAGTGTCAGTTAGATATTGCCCCCAAATAGTAGTGCCCCAGGCAGAAGAACTGCTTGCCTTTATGTCCTATAAAATAATATTGACACCTTTCTACCCCACACACTGTAATTGTGCTTACACACAGTATTAACTTAACAAATAAAAGTTGCACTCGGTAATGCTATAGAAGGCAAACATGAAATATATCAAATTGGAATTGCATCACTCCCCTAGAAAATAGGTTAACCCCTTCACCATCTTGGGTTTTTCCATTTTTGAGTTTCCGTTTTTTGTTTCCCTTCTTCCCATAGTCATGTTCTTTATTTTGCCATGTGAGGGCTTGTTATTTGTGGAACAAGTTGTACTTTTGAACAACACACTTGTTTTTCTCCATATAATGTAATGGAAAACGGGACTAAAATTCAAAGTGCGGTGACTTTGCAAAAAAAGTGCAATTACACAATAGTTTTATTGGTTTTTTTTCTTACCATGTTTACTAAAGGCTAAAACTGATGATTCTCCGGGTCATTGCGAATTTGTAGATGCCAAACACGTTTAGTTTTTTTTATTTAAAGGGAACCTGTCAGCAGGATTGTGCCAGTAACCTACATACAGACACTGTCAGGTTAGTCAGCACAATCCTGCTGACAGGTTCTCTTTAAGTGGTGAAAAAAAATATTAAATTTGTAAAAAAAAAAAGTCACCATTTTCCGAGACTAGTAGGGTCTCCATATATCAGGATCTGGGGTTGGGTGAGGGCTTATATTTTTCTTGCCAAGCTGATGTTTTTATTGATATCATGTTAATGTACAATAGATATGATCTTTTGATTGCCCGTTACTGCATTTTAATGCAATATTGTGGAGACCAATAAAACGTAATTCTAGCTTTTTGATTTCTCTTCTTGTAACGTTGTTTACCGATCTGATTAATTCTTTTTATATGTTGATAGATCGGGCGATTCTGAATGAAGCAATACCAAATATATGTATTTTTTTCATTGTTTTACTTTGAATGGGGTGATTTTAGCTTTTTCTTTTTTTTAATATTTTTAACCCCTTCATGACCTAGCCTATTTTGACCTTAAAGACCTTGCCATTTTTTGCAATTCTGACCAGTGTCCCTTTATGAGGTAATAACTCAGGAACGTTTCAACGGATCCTAGCGATTCTGAGACTGTTTTTTCGTGACATATTGGGCTTCATGTTAGTGGTAAATTTAGGTCGATAATTTTTGCGTTTATTTGTGAAAAAAATGGAAATTTGGCGAAAATTTTGAAAATTTTGTAATTTTCAAATTTTTAATTTTTTTTCTGTTAAACCAGAGAGTTATGTGACACAAAATAGTTAATAAATAACATTTCCCACATGTCTACTTTACATCAGCACAATTTTGGGAACAACATTTTTTTTTGTTAGGAAGTTATAAGGGTTAAAAGTTGACCAGCGATTTCTCATTTTTACAGCAAAATTTACAAAACCATTTTTTTTAGGGACCACCTCACATTTGAAGTCACTTTGAGGGGTCTATATGGCAGAAAATACCCAAAAGTGACACCTTTATAAAAACTGCACCCCTGAAGCTACTCAAAACTACATTCAAGAAGATTATTAACCCTTCAGGTGCTTCACAGGAACTAAAGCAACGTGGAAGGAAAAAATGGACATTTTAATTTTTCCAACAAAAATTTTCTTTTAGCATCAATTTTTTCATTTTTGCATGGGCATCAGGATAAAATGGATCATAAAATTTGTTGGGCAATTTCTCCTGAGTACACAGATACCTCATATGTGGTCATAAACTACTGTATGGGCGCACGGCAGGGCTCAGAAGGGAAGGAGCGCCATTTGACTTTTTGAATGGAAAATATGCTGGAATATTTAGCGGTTGCCATGTCGCATTTGAGCGTCCCTGTGTGCCTAAACATTGGAGCTCCCCCACAAGTGACCCCATTTTGGAAACTAGACCCCCTAAGGAACTTATCTAGGTGCATAGTGAGCACTTTGAACCCCCAGGTGCTTCACAAATTGATCCGTAAAAAAAAGAAAGTACTTTTTTTTCACAAAAATTTTCTTTTAGCCTCAGTTTTTTTCATTTTCACATGGGCAACAGTATAAATTGGATCCTAAAATTTGTTTGGCAATTTCTCCTGAGTACACAGATACCTCATATGTGGTCATAAACCACTGTTTGGGCGCACGGCAGGGCTCAGAAGGGAAGGAGCGCCATTTGACTTTTTGAATGGAAAATATGCTGGAATATTTAGCGGTTGCCATGTCGCATTTGGAGAGTCGCTGTGTGCCTAAACATTGGAGCTCCCCCACAAGTGACCCCATTTTGGAAACTAGACCCCCTAAGGAACTTATCTAGATGCATAGTGAGCACTTTGAACCCCCAGGTGCTTCACAAATTGATCCGTAAATAAAAGAAAGTACTTTTTTTTCACAAAAATTTTCTTTTAGCCTCAGTTTTTTTCATTTTCACATGGGCAACAGTATAAATTGGATCCTAAAATTTGTTGGGCAATTTCTCCTGAGTACACAGATACCTCATATGTGGTCATAAACCACTGTTTGGGCTCACGGCAGGGCTCAGAAGGGAAGTAGCGCCATTTGACTTTTTGAATGGAAAATATGCTGGAATATTTAGCGGTTGCCATGTCGCATTTGGAGAGTTCCTGTGTGCCTAAACATTGGAGCTCCCCCACAAGTGACCCCATTTTGGAAACTAGACCCCCTAAGGAACTTATCTAGATGCATAGTGAGCACTTTGAACCCCCAGGTGCTTCACAGAAGTTTATAACGCAGAGCCGTGAAAATAAAAAAATCATTTTTTTTTCTCAAAAATGATTTTTTAGCCCCCTATTTTTTATTTTCACAACGGTTACAGGAGAAATTGGACCCCAAAAGTTGTTGTTCAGTTTGTCCTGAGTACGCTAGTACCCCATATGTGGGGGGAACCACTGTTTGGGCACACATCAGGGCTCGGAAGGGATGTAGTGACGCTTTGAAATGCCGACTTGATGGAATGGTCTGCGGGCATCTTGTTACGTTTGCAGAGCCCCTGATGTGCCTAACCAGTAGAAACTCCCCACAAGTAACCCCATTTTGGAAACTAGACCCCGCAGAGAACTTATCTAGATGTGTGGTGAGCACTTTGAACCCCCAAGGGCTACACAGAAGTTTATAACGACCGGGCATGAAAATAAAAAAATCATATTTTTTCCACAATCAGGATCTTTTAGTCCCCAATTTTTTTTTTCCCAAGGGTAACATGAGAAATTAGACCCCAAAAGTTGTTGTCCAATTTGTCCTGAGTATGCTTATATCCCATATGTGGGAGAAAACTACTTTATGGGCACACGTCGGGGCTCGGATGGGAAGTAGTGACGTTTTGAAATGCCCACTTGATGGAATGGTCTTCGGGCGTCATGTTACGTTTGCAGAGTCCCTGATGTGCCTAAACAGTAGAAACTCCCCACAAGTGACCCCATTTTGGAAACTACATCCCCCAAGGAACTCCTATAAAAGTGTGATAAGCACTTTGAATCTCCAAGTCCTTCACAGAAGTTTATAACGCAGAGCCGTGAAAATATAAAATCATTTTTTTTCCACAAAAATAATTTTTTAGTCCCCAATTTTTTTCCCAATGTTAACAGGAGAAATTAGAACCCCCAAAGTTGTTGTGCAATTTTTCCCGAGTACGCTGATACCTCATATGTGGGGATAAACCACTGTTTGGGCACACGTCGGGCTTGGAATAAAGGGAGCACTGTTTGACTTTTTGAACGCAAAATTTGCAGGAATCAATGGTGGCGCCATGTCGCGTATGGAGACCCCCTGATGTGCCTAAATAGTGGAAACCCCTCAATTCTAACTCCAACCCTAACCCCAACACACCCCTAACCCCAACCCTAACCCCTACACACACCTAACCCTAATACAAACCCTAATCATAACCCTAACCCCAACACACCCCTAACCCTAATCCCAACTCTAACCATAAACCTAACCACAAGCCTAACCCTAATTCCAACCCTAACCCTAATTCCAACCCTAACCCAAATTCCAACCCTAACCGTAATTCTAACCTTAACCCTAATGCTAACCCTAACCCTAGTTCTAACCCTAAGGCTGGGTTCATATTGCGTTTTACCAGCCCGTTCAACACGTAGCGTTGACCGACTGGTAACGGTATAGCATAACGCGATCGTGTTATGCTATACCCGCTAGCGCAGATGAATCAGCAGATAATCAGCCGCGGATCCGCAGCAAAATCGGTCGCGGATCAGCAACAAAATCCGCGCGCGGATCAGCAGCAAAATCCGCCGCGGATCAGCAGCAAAATCAGCCGCGGATCAGCAGCAAAATCAGCCGCGGATCCGCAGTGAAATCCGCCGCGAATCAGCCGCGGATCCGCAGCGAATCAGCCGCGGATCAGCAGCGAAATCCGCCGCGGATCCGCAGCGAAATCCGCCGCGGATCTGCAGCGAAATCCACCGCGGATCAGCAGCGAAATCAGCCGCGGATCCGCAGCGAATCAGCCGCGGATCAGCAGAGAAATCTGCCGCGGATCCGCAGCGAAATCTGCCGCGGATCAGCAGCGAAATCAGCCGCGGATCCGCAGCGAAATCAGGCGCGGATCCGCAGCGAATCAGCAGCGAATCCGCCGCGGATCATCAGCAAATTCAGCCGCAGATCCGCAGCGAAATCCGCCGGAATTAGCCGCGGATCCGCAGCGAATCAGCTGCGGATCAGCAGCGAAATCCGCCGCGGATCAGCAGCAAAATCAGCCGCGGATCCGCAGCGAATCAGCCGCGGATCAGCAGAGAAATCCGTCGCGGATCAGCAGCGAAATCAGCCGCGGATCCGCAGCGAATCAGCAGCGAATCCGCCGCGGATGAGCAGCAAAATCAGCCGCGGATCCGCAGCAAAATCAGTCACGGATCAGCAGCAAAATCAGCCGCGGATCCGCAGCAAAATCAGTCGCGGATCAGCAGCAAAATCAGCCGCGGATCTGCAGCAGAAATCCCGCGTCGCGGATCAGCAGCGAAATCCGCCGCGGATCGCAGCAAAATCAGATCCACGGATCAGCAGCAAAATCAGCCGCGGATCCGCAGCAAAATCAGTCGCGGATCAGCAGCAAAATCAGCAGCGAATCAGCCGCGAAATCCGCCACGGATCCGCAGCGAAATCCGCCGTGGATCAGCAGCGAAATCAGCCGCGGATCCGCAGCGAAATCCACCGTGGACCAGCAGCGAAATCAGCCGCGGATCCGCAGCGAATCAGACGCAGATCAGCAGAGAAATCTGCCGCGGATCCGCAGCGAAATCCGCCGCGGATCAGCAGCGAAATCAGCCGCGGATCCACAGCGAATCAGCAGCGAATCCGCCGCGGATCCGCAGAAAAATTCAGTCGCGGATCAGCAGCAAAATCAGTCGCGGATCCGCAGCGAAACATCCGCCGCGGATCAGCAGCGAAATCAGCCGCGGATCGCGCATGCAGCGGATTTCACTGCGGATCAGCAGCGAAATCAGCCGCGGATCAGCAGAGAAATCCGCCGCGGATCAGCAGCAAAATCAGCCGCCGATCCACAGCAAAATCAGTCGCGGATCAGCAGCAAAATCAGCCGCGGATCCGCAGCAAAATCAGCCACGGATCAGCAGCAAAATCAGCCGCGGATCTGCAGCGAAATCCGCCGCGGATCAGCAGCGAAATCAGCCGAGGATCCGCAGCGAAATCAGCCGCGGATCCGCAGCGAATCAGCAGCGAATCCGCCGCGGATCAGCAGCGAAATCCGCTAGGAAAAAAAAAAAAATTCTTTATTTTATTATTTGTCCCTACCTATGACGGGGGGGGGGTTCATTTACTTTTTTTTATTTTGATCACTGTGACAGTTTATCACAGTGATCAAAATAAATTTTTGTATAATGGAGGGCGCACTGCGCATGCGCCGTCCGGCGGGCGCACTGCGCATGCGCCCGCCATTTTCCAAGATGGCGACGCCCATGAAGAATCCCGGGCAGCCGCCGGGACGGATCCAGGGACATCGGTGGACCGGGAGAGGTGAGTAGAAGGCGTCGGAAGGTATGGGGGGGGTCGGTAGGTGGGGGCAGCCAATCGCAGGAGCAGGGGAGCAGACAGTGACGGCGGTGACCGATCGCTGCCATCTTTCGATGGCGGCGGCCGATCACCGCTGTGACTTGGTGTGGGGGGGGTCAGATCTTGGTGTCCAGCCATGGCAGATGCTATTGCAGCATCGGCCATGGCTGGATTGTAATATTTCACCAGTTTCATTGGTGAAATATTACAAATCGCTCTGATTGGCTGTTTCACTTCTAACAGCCAATCAGAGCGATCGTGGCCACGTGGGGGTTAAGCCAACCCCCCTGTGGTGATGCAGTAAGGTTCCTGTTACTGCGGGTCGGGTGACCTTTCAGTGACCCCGGTCTCCCGACCCGCAGGAACATGATTTATAGCATGACGCCGACGTCGGCGTCATGGGTCGGGATGGCACAGGTTTTCATGACGCCGACGTCGGCGTCATGGGTCGGGAAGGGGTTAAAAACTTTTTTCTTTTGCTTTTCACTAGCTTCAATAGTCTCCATGGGAGACTGGAACCTGCAATCTTCTGATCGCTTGTGCTACACGCAGCAGTGCTTCAGCCTTGCTGTGTGTAGCAGAGATGCTCATTTGCTATAAGCGCCGGCCAACCCATCAGCGACCTGTGGTCATGTGACATGGGCGCCGATGGGAGGGGTTTGTGATGCGCTTCTGGCACAATCGTGTTAAATGCTGCTGTCAGAGATGGACAGCGGCATTTAACATGTTAACAGTCACGAGTGGATCGCGATTCCACCCTTGGCAGTTAGAGGAACATGTCAGCTGATAAAATCAGCTGACATGTGCCTGAAAAGTTGCGAGCTCACTGCCGGAACCAGCAGCAAACAAGGGAAAGCGACTTTAGACATATCTATACATCCAAGGTTGTAAAGATCTTAAAATGAAGATACTTAGCACATAAATTGGCCAATTCATGTGTGCCCAGCAGCAAATGGCAAGGCAATCCTCTTTGCAGGGAACCTAACCTAATATAATACCTCTTCTGGGCTGATAGCCTACATTTTTATGGGTAGATAGGATCCTGCTGTGATTAAAACTGCCATAGGCTGATGGGTGGAGTTTTTGCTCCGAGAGCCTATGTATAAATATCAAAGACTGACCCTCAATATATTGAAGCGCTACTCTTAACTTGCACCTGTTCACATTTCTTTTATATTTGGAAGTGACAGTCAGTCTTTGATATTTACACACAATATTAGGGATCTTATTATAACTCCACACTATATCAAAGCCAACCTTTGTACCCAATAAAAGCAATAATGCCCTATTTGTGCCTCTACACAGTAACAATGCAGCTTAGACAGTATTAATGGCCCTTTGCTGTCTCAACACAGTAAAAATACTGTCAGTTGTGCTCATTACACAGCAAAAATACCCACTTTTGTGCTCCCTATAAAGCAATAATGCCCCCCTTTACCTTTATTGTTGTTATGGTTTTGGGACAAAAAGTTTTTTTTTCATTAATTAAAAACCCTTTCTGTCTAAAAGAGTTACAACCCACACCTACCAACAGTAAAAATGCCAAACACTGAGAACTTAACATAAATAATGTTTTCTAATAGAAAAAAATGCCCCCTAACAGATAAAAATTACAATTATTAGGAAATTGTGCCCAGTAATTACAAATTGAGAAGCTGTGGAGAGGGACAGAAGGTCACACAAAATAGAACAATACCATCTGGTAGCATTCATCTAAACGGGTTGCACAACTCCTATAAAGGCATGAAAAGCCACTGCTGCTGCCCCGTGGCTGGAGGAAAACGTTTTTCCATAGGTATAATGGAAAAAATGGAAACTGACACGTTTAGGCGGACTTCATTCCCACAGCGCAGCCTGCGTAAACATGCCAGCTTCCTTTTTTGCAGGGACTAGCAAATGAAAGAGTAATGCCATCTGATAGCAAATAGAAAATAAAAAACATTCTCCTTACCAGAATCCAGCAAGTGGAGTAGCCAAGGTTGTCAATTGTCCAGATGTTCCTTAACAGTTCATAAAAATAGGGCATTCTTTTGAATGTCAGTAAAAAATTTTTGAGGTGTCAATGATTTTGTTTTTAACCTGAAGAAACTAATACAGATTATTTGACTGTAATTATCATTATTTTACAGTATATAGTAAATGCAGTTGATGTCTTCATCAAAATTATGGGCTGTAGACATGTATCACTTATAATCATAATTATTTATTATGATTTTTCAATGTGTCCATAAAAATATTGTCTGTCCATGAGTTTTTGATAAGCTATCCAGAAAAAAGTCAAGTCAAGTTGGCAACCCTGTGAGTAGCCAAAATCTCTCTGGTCTATAAAGTCAGCTGGTCGGCACAGGTGACTTCATGTAGTTAAGTCATTGCACAGTCTGTGCATGTGGCTAAGCATATGGTAGGACACAGTCAAAGCAGATTCAACTTTATCTGCAACCTTAGAGCCTGGATATAGTTAAAAGTGGAACTCTATTGCGAATCTGGCTCCCCCGGGCAAAATTTCAGCGCCTTTTGGGCTTGGGTTGTGTTCTGGACTATTGACTAGTTTACCAGCTCTTATCTTGTTAAATATTTAAAGAGGTAATCTAGCCCTGCTCATCTCCTGATGTGGAGGTGATTAGAGCCAGATTTCCACTCTAAAGGCCCCGTTACACGCTACGATTTCGTGAATGATATCATTGCAACATCACCGGCTTGGGGCCGTTGCAGCGATGTCAAAACGACATTGTTGCTTGTGACACGTAGTAATGATCATTGATCAGTCTGCTGATCGTTAATCATTGTAGAATGTACTGGACCATAAATCTATCGTTGGTCTCCCGCTGGGCAGCACACATTGACATTGGGAGACCAACGATCAGCGAGCTCCCAGCATCGTACAGCAGATGCTGGGAGCTGGTATCCAGGGTAAACAGCGGGTAACTAAGCACCGCGGCACTTAGTTACCCGCTGTTTACCCTGGATACCAGCGTGCTCGCTGGTCCTGGTCGATGGTGAGTCTGCCTATGTGACAGCTCACCAGCGATCAGCTAACGATGTCCCAGAGATCCCATCCACGTCGGATCGTTGGTGGGATCATTGGGACATTGAAGTGTGTAACAGAGCCCTAACACTCCTGAATCCTTATAAGTTAAAACAATCTTGTAGATCCATTTCACTAACTTTTGCCAGAGTTTCACTTGAAACTTATGTAGGTAGGCGTCATAAGTGCAGTATGGAGACAAATCTTCACAGTTGAACCATGGGCATATATGTGTAGGATGATAATTCTTACTAAACTCCAGGAAGCAGAAATCAGACGCCCCAATAAAACATACATGAACCTTTATATTGATGTAGATGCTTGCTTTTACATAAAGAAATGTTATTTATAGCAAAGTGTAGGATTAGATAATTGCTCTCAAGTACTTTCTTCTTGTAAATTCTATATTACACCAACTGTATGTTTATCCTCTCAGTAGGTGAAAGCATTAAAAAAAGTATGATGATGTCTACAAAGAGCTTTGGAATTAATAGCGCTATATAAACAAGTAAAATAAATAAATAAAAAATAAAAACAAGTACGAAATGTTATTAACTGTTGATGATATCAGACATTCTTCATGTAAGGTCATTAGATGGCTTCATTTGTGGCCACAAATAGTATACATGTGCCTAACTAGCACCATAGTAGCTGCTATGGCAAGAGACAGCTAGATCATTTTATGGTAAATATATATGTACTTTGCTTTGATTATAACTCAGAAATTTTATATATCTTTGATAATTTAATATTTGTCGTTGTCTCTCATATAGAGATGTACTTGTGTTAAGTTTTGTTAGTTAAAAAAAGACATAGGAAACTGGACAGAAGTTGCAAGTACTTTTGCAAATCCATAATTTATGACCTTGTTATTCCCAATTAAAATACTTACACCAATTAAAATATATTCTTCCTTAGGTAATGCAAAGCCATACCCCTTTTCTTATCTTTGTAGTTGTAATAAAAACTTGTGACAGGGCATCTGAGGTCAAACAAGCCCATACACTGGTTGTGTCTCCTCGTCTGCAACTGATCGACTCTCTGATTTGATTAAAACTGGCAAACGTGTGAAACTTTTTGAATTTCTCCTAAAGTTTTCCATACAGGTTTCCACATCAAACAGTTCAGCTGAAATAGCATGCAGGTTGGTTTTTGAGAGACAGTCGTGCCAACCAACAACTCTGTCTTAGCCTTGTATTTTCCTACAGGGCTACAATATTGAAGGCCCTTTTACACAAGCCAAAAATCGGAGACCAAGAGATCCTAAGGGCCCCGTCACACATAGCGACACACCAGCGATCCCAACAATGATATGCACTTGTCAGGATCGCTGGCGTGTCGCTACATGATCGCTGCTGAGCTGCCAAACAGGCAGCTCAGGCAGCGATCAGGACAGCGACACTGCGGGTAACTAAGCGACGTTACCCACAGTGTACGTTGGATACCAGCCCGCTGGTGCAGGGAGCTGGTAACCAAGGTACACATCGTGTTTCCAGGCACTGCGCGGCACCTGGAAACCCGATGTGTACCTTGGTTACCAGCTCCCCTGCAGCAGCGCGCTGGTATCTAACGTACACATTGGGTTTCTAGGCACTGCCCGGCGCCTGGAAACCCGATGTATACCTTGGTTACCAGCTGATCGCTGGTCTCCAGCCTGCCACACGCAGCGATGCGTGCTGGCCAGCGGGAGACCAACGATCAAAAAAAAGTCCAGGACATTCAGCGACGATCAGCGATACCCAGCAGGGGGGCTGATCGTCGCTGAATGTCACACACAGCGATATCGCTGGGGAGATCGCTGTTGCTTCACAAAACTAGCGACGCAGCAGCGATCTCGCTAGCGAGATCGCTGTGTGTGACGGGGGCTTAAGAATGTTCATTCCTGATTATTGGTCCAGGTAATCATGCTGCAGTTTAACCAACAAACAAGCTCATTCATCAGGTGATTGCATCACTTATGCTGACATAAAACTAAAATAAAAGTACGTAACTGTTGTTGGCAGCAGCACATCACCTTGCAGAAACAGAAATGCTTCTACAGATAGTGGTAGGGGACTCTATAATTAGGAGGACAGATGGTCATCTGCCGCCGAGACCGTGAATACCGAACAGTGTGTTGTCTGCCGGGTGCTCGGATTTTGGCATATTGCTGATCGGATAGACAGATTTGTGGGAAGGGCTGGGAAAAACCCAGCGATCATGGTACACATCGGTACTAATGTCAAAGTTAGAGGGAGGTGGAACGTCCTTAAAAACGATTACAGGGAACTAGGAGAGAAGCTGAAGACCAGGACCTCCAAGGAGGTGTTTTCAGAAATACTGCCAGTGCCACAAGTGTCCCTAGAAAGACAGCGGGAGCTTAGGGAAATAAATAAGTGGCTTAGAAATTGGTGCAGGAATGAAGGGTTTGGGTTCATGGAGAACTGGACCGACTTCTCTGTGGGCTACATGCTCGACTGTAGGGACGGGTTGAACCTCAATGGGGAGGGTGCAGATGTGCTTGGGGAAAAAATGGTCAAATGGTCAAACGTCTGGTAAGCCTGACATTAGTAGTGTACAAAACTTTTTAGAGGATTATAAGAGATGACCTGCAGATATATATTGCAGAGAATAATATAATAACTGGCAAACAGCATGGATTCATGAAAGATGAGTCTTGTCTAACTAACATGTTGGGTTTCTATGAGGAAGTAAGTGCAAATCTGGATGTTGGTAATGCAGCTGATGTCATTTATCTGGACTTTGTAAAGGCATTTGATACTGCACCACATAACAGCCTTATACTGAAGCTTAAGAAACTATACGCAGATGGGTAAGGAATTGGGTAAATGACAGGAAACAAAGAGTCGTCAAAAATGGTATGTGTTCTAAATGGGATATAGTCGGTTGTGGGGTACTGCAGGGATCTGTGCTAGGACCGAGCCTTTTTATCCTCTTTATTAATTACCTTTTGGATGGGATTGAGAGTAAAGTGTCAATCTTTGCTGATGACACCAAGCTATGTAGGATACTAAAATCTGACCTTGACAGTACAATATTGCAAAACGTTCTGGATAAGATGTCTGAATGGGCAAACACTTGACAATTGAGGTTTAATGTAGATAAATGTAGAGTAAAGGGTATGCCACACTAAACAACATCGCTAACGGGATCGCTAAAAAACGTCACTATTTAGCGATCCCGTTAGCGATGTTGTTGTGTGCGGCATCTGCCAGCGACGAGCTCCCTGCTGAGATCCTGCTGTGATCTCGCTCGTCGCTGGAATCGTTCCGGACCCTATTTTATCGTCGGCGCTCCCGCTGGGTAAGTATATATCGCTGTGTGGCACCTTTTTTAGCGATTTAGCGGTACTTTTGTACCACTAAAGTCGTTAAGAAGATCGCTAACCGCGATAGCGTCCTAACGACATCGCTAAATAAAGCCGCTACTAGCGATATTAAAACGATCCCTCTAGCGATCGCAATTAGTATGCGTCTTTATCGTGATCGCTAGCGGGATAGTTTAGTGTGGCAGTACCTTAATGCACCTAGGATGGAGTAATCCTATTTCTGTACATACATTAAATGGGACCATACATGGGGCTACAGAACAGGAGAAGGACTTGGATATTCTGGTTACAAGTTAGCTGAGCCGTAGTACTCAATGTCAAGCAACAGCCGTAAAACCAAACAAGATTTTAGGGTTGTAAGTAGGGTTGAGCATTCCGATACTGCAAATATCGGGTATCGGCCGATATTGGCTGTATCGGAATTCCGATTCCGAGTACCGATATTTTCGTCATATCGGATACCGGAATCGGAATGTCACTGTCACTGTCAGTGTCCGTCGGTCGGGTCTGTCAGGAGTCAGCGGCACTTACCCGGCAGAAGATCTCCGGCGGTCACATCCCGGACTGCTTGATGGCCGCCATCCTCTTCTCCCTGGCGGTCACATGCAGTTTCTCGCGATAACTGCAGTGACTGCTGGGTAATCGCGGCCGTAAAGCAGTCCGATGACGTCACCGCCGGGGAAGCTGGTAAGCAGCTGTGCTGCGCCGGGATGACAGGCTCTGCCTGGCATTCCGATGTAGCAGAGCTGGATCGTCGTGGGACACTCGTTACTATGGACTGCGTCGGACAGGTGCCCCCCGAGGAAGCACTTTGCGAAACGCGCGTTGGGGCCTCCCTGTCCGTTATTCAGTGAGTCTCGGGTACTTAGTATTTACTTTCATTTATTGTCTATATCTCTTGCAGCTTTTTTCTATATACTGCCATGTTCTGTATGGCCATATGGCAATGATTTGTCTACAATATGTTTTTGGCTGCATTATTGAATCATGGCAGTAATATTTGCATGTATATGTGATTTAGTACTTATGACTATGGCTGCATTTCATCTAGACCTGGTATTGTTAGGATAGAGTTCATATATATTTTGTATTACTACCTTCAGCAGTATTATCTTGCAATGTTTGGCACATATATTTGGTGGTACACTGATAACTGTAACAGCACGTGCGTATATACACTATCCCCGTTGTAATATACATGGGATTTCAATCTGGGCTATATTTGCATTTGCGTAATTGACTGTTACATTTGTCCTATGCATTGAACAAATATATTAATGTACATATAAAAATCGAGGGATATATATGTGTATATATATATATAGAAACTATTTATGACTGCTGCTATAGTGCTTTCCACTCCATGATATGCTGTGATAGTATACTAGGACTGTCAATCTTAAATTTTTCTAATCTCCGTATGATGTGCACTGTGCACTCTATGTATACATTGACTGGCAGTTCTTTTTTTATATATATTTTTTTTGGCATGATCTAGCGTTTATTCCTTGACAATACACTGAATACTTTGTTAATTATTTATCCTCCTTTTGCACTCATTTCTCTGAATAATGGTATCTAGGTTTTTTGCCTTTCTCTTTGTTGTTAAAGATTATATATAAATATTGTTGTTTTTTATATAACTATTTTGTAATCAATAAAATTGTCTTTGTATTTTTTCATAAATTGGCTCTGTTTTTCATATATTTTTTTTGGGTATTCTATTAATATATATGAGTGAGCATTTACAAATTGGCCTTCTTTTTGGTTAAGTGTTGGTTTGTTTTTTTTCTTTTTTTACAGGAGATCGATGGCGTCGCAGGAATGAGAGTAATAAAAGAAATGAAAACTGTGTTGTCTCTTTTATTTCATTAAAAGACTTTTTTCTTGCTATGTCTTTTTTTTAAACATTTAAAAACTTTGGGATTAATAATGCATCGGTGTCTTATTGACGCCTCTCCATTATTAACCGGGCTTATTGTCACCGTGCAATCAACGGTGACATTAACCCCTTATTACCCCGCTTGCCACCGCTACAGGGCAAGTGGGAAGAGCCAGGTAAAGTGCCACAATTGGCACATCTTTTGATGTGCCAAATGTGGGGCTGCTGTAGCCTGGTATTATCAGGCTGTTGAGGGCCAAAATCCATGGGCCTTGACAGTCTTTTAATACCAGGCCACAGCAGTCTGCATTTTACTTGGCTGGTTAACAAAAATAGGGGGGATCCCCACGCCGTTTTTTTTTCGAGGGGATCCCCTATTTTTGTTAACCAGCCAAGCTAAGCAGACTGCTGTGGCCTGGTATTATCAGGCTTGCAAGGTCCATGGATATTGGATCCTTACCAGCCTGAAAAACCAGGCCTCAGCGGTCTGCTTCATCTGGCTGGCTAACAAAAATAGGGGTGACCCCACGCTAATTTTTTCGAGGGGATCCCCTATTTTTGTTAATCAGCCAAGATATGCAGACTGCTGTGGACTGGTATTATCAGGCTGGCAAGGTCCATGGATCTTGGCTCCTTAACAGCCTGAAAATCCAGGCCTCAGCGGTCTGCTTCATCTGGCTGGTTAACAAAAATAGGGGGGATCCCACGGCAATTTTTTTCGAGGGGATCCCCTATTTTTGTTAATCAGCCAAGATATGCAGACTGCTGTGGCCTGGTATTATCAGACTGGCAAGGTCCATGGATCTTGGCTCCTTAACAGCCTGAAAATCCAGGCCTCAGCGGTCTGCTTCATCTGGCTGGTTAACAAAAATAGGGGGGACCCCACGCCATTTTTTTTTCGAAGGGAACCGCTATTTTTGTTAATCAGTTCCCTCTGACGTCACTGATGGTGTCCCTGGCTGACCTGAAGTGAAAGTGGAAAGCAATCAATTAAGTGTCACGCGGTCTCATGATATGTGTACGATGTCAGTAAACTATTCTTAAAAGAACAACACTCTATACAACATATAGATTAGCAACATCAGCATGTAAATATAGAATAGATTTACCTGACACGATATCCGTTGAACTCAGGGTTAATCTTGAGGACTTGATACACTGTCACAGGAAAGAGGAGGACCGGGGGTCTAACCTGACCCTAAACTGGGGTCCTAACTAATCCCTCACCTTGGAGGTACTGATAATGGTTCAGAGGTCCAAGTCTCCAGCCTAACCCTGTCTCCTATCAGTCCCTGAACCCTGTAATCAGTCCTAAGAAGGATTCTGATTACCACCAAAGGGATATGGGCTGATCTCTGCTAAATACACAGATTAGACATATAAGACAGACTGGAGAAAACACAGACTTGCATACACACTCAAACACAGAAGGAACATAAATGATCTGGGATATTAAACTCTAAGCAAGGTGAGCTTAAAACAACTAAGGAGCTCTTTAACTTAAGTCTATACAGATACAATCCTATCTGTGGTCTGCAAGAAGAATTTCACTGGCAACTCCCAACACAGACAACCAGAGATTTAAAGGAAACCAATCAACAAATAATTAATTGCAGCCGGGAGAAAACTGCACCCAGTCCCAGAACTGAGCACAGACAGAATTAACTCCCTAACTGCCAAACACAAAGAAACAGCAACTCAGCTGTGAGAAGTCAGAATGTGCAACCGCGACGATCTTCGTGGCGATGCACACATGACAGTACCCCCCTTCTACGAGGGGCCTCCGGACCCTCAGGGCCAGGTTTGCCCGGGTGAGTTCTGTGGAAGGTACGCACCAAACGATCTGCGTTAATGTCAGACGCAGGAACCCACGTCCTCTCCTCTGGACCATACCCCTTCCAATGCACCAAGTACTGAAGGGACCGGCGATTCAGACGTGAGTCAATGATCTTTGACACTTGAAACTCCAAGTTACCATTGACCACCACTGGAGGAGGAGTAGAGGTGATGGTATGACTGGTGCCACGTACCTCTTAAGTAATGACTTGTGGAACACATTATGAATTTTAAATGTAGGAGGGAGGTCCAGACGAAATGCCACAGGATTAATTATGGAACTGATCCTGTACGGCCCGATGAATCTGGGGCCCAGCTTCCAGGAGGGAACTTTAAGTTTTATATTCCTGGTAGACAACCATACCAGATCGTTCACATTAAGATCTGGACCAGAAACTCTCCTCCTATCAGCCATACGTTTATAACGGTTCCCCATAGCACTCAGATTATTCAATACACCTCTCCACACTGAAGCAAGTGACGACGAGAAACGCTCCTCCTCAGGAACCCCAGAAGGGCCCCCCCCATTGAATGTACAAAACTGGGGATGAAAACCATATGCCCCAAAAAACGGGGACTTACCAGTGGACTCGCTCCGCCTGTTGTTAAGAGCGAACTCTGCCAGAGGCAAGAAAGAAGACCAGTCCTCCTGGTTCTCTGAGACAAAACACCGAAGATAAGTCTCTAGGCTTTGATTCAGACGCTCTGTCTGACCATTGGTCTGCGGATGAAAAGCCGAGGAAAATGACAATTGCATCCCCCGACGTAAACAAAATGCCCTCCAAAACTTGGACACAAACTGAGACCCCCTATCTGACACCACATCAGAAGGCAACCCATGAAGTCTCACAATCTCCCCAATGAACACCTGCGCCAGAGTTTTAGCATTAGGGAGGGCAGGAAGAGCAATGAAATGTGCCATCTTACTGAACCTGTCAACAACCACCAGTATGACAGTCTTCCCTGACGACTGAGGAAGGTCCGTGATGAAGTCCATAGACAAATGAGTCCATGGACGCTCCGGAAGTTTCAAGGGTAAGAGGGTCCCAGACGGACGGGTATGAGGGGTCTTAGAGCGAGCACAAACCCCACAGGACGCGACAAAAGTTAAAACATCTTTATTAACGTTAGGCCACCAAAACCGGCGAGAAAGGAGATCTAAAGTAGCCTTACTCCCTGGATGTCCTGCTAAAGCAGAATTATGATGTGCCTCAATAACCTTTTGTCTCAACTGATTTGGGACAAACAGTCTCCCTGGAGGTCCTGCAGGGGCGTCCCCCTGAGCCTCTAACACCTCCTCCTCAAGCTCAGAACATACAGCCGACACTACCACCCCCTCCTGAAGGATAGGAATCGGGTCATCCATTTTCCCGGCCCCTGGGAAACTGCGAGACAAGGCATCCGCCTTAACATTCTTAGATCCAGGGCGATAAGTGACAACAAAATTAAACCTGGTAAAAAACAACGACCATCGAGCTTGTCTGGAATTCAGACGCTTAGCAGATTCCAAATACAGCAGGTTCTTGTGATCAGTAATGACGGTGACCGGGTGGACTGCCCCATCCAAAAAGTGACGCCATTCTTCAAAAGCCAACTTAATGGCCAAAAGTTCCCTATTGCCAATATCATAATTCCTTTCGGCGGACGACAATTTTTTAGAAAAGAAAGCGCACGGATGCCATTTACCAGGGGACGGACCCTGGGACAATATTGCACCCACCCTACGTCAGACGCGTCCACCTCCACAACGAACGGCTGTGATGCATCTGGTTGGATGAGAACGGGTGCCGAAGCAAAACATTTTTTCAAAGAGGAAAAAGCTTGGCAAGCTTTGTCCGACCATTTAGAAAAATCCGTCCCTTTTCTTGTCATGTCAGTGAGAGGTTTGACAACAGATGAGAAATTACAAATAAATTTCCGGTAGTAGTTAGCAAACCCCAGAAAACGCTGCAGAGCCTTAAGATCCTCTGGCTGATCCCATTCAAGCACTGCTCTCACCTTTTCAGGGTCCATACGGAAACCGGAGGCTGACACCAAGAAACCCAAAAACTGAAGTTCCTGTACGGCGAATACACATTTTTCCAGTTTGGCGTATAGTTTATTGTCTCGCAAGATCTGCAACACCTGTCTCACATGCTCCTGGTGAGACACAAGATCTGGTGAGTAAATTAAAATGTCATCCAAATATACGACCACAAACAGCCCCATCAGATGACGAAAAATGTCATTAACAAAATGTTGGAATACTGCTGGTGCAGTAGTCAGACCAAAAGGCATGACAAGGTTCTCATAATGTCCCTCCGGCGTGTTAAACGCCGTTTTCCACTCATCCCCCTCTTTTATCCTAATCAGATTATACGCCCCCCTGAGATCCAATTTAGAGAACCATTTGGCGCCAACAATTTGATTGAAGAGATCAGGAATCAGAGGGAGTGGATACGGATCTCGAACAGTAATTCGATTAAGTTCGCGGAAATCCAAGCAAGGGCGTAGGCCTCCATCTTTTTTCTTCACAAAGAAGAACCCCGCGGCCACTGGGGAAGATGAAGGTCTAATATGCCCTTTGGCCAGACTTTCCGAAATATAATCTTTCATAGCCTGCCTCTCAGGACCAGAAAGGTTATATAACCTAGCTTTAGGTAACTTAGCATCAGGAAGTAAATTAATAGAGCAGTCATACACGCGATGAGGAGGCAACTCCTGACACCCCTCCTCAGAGAACACATCCCCAAAGTCCTCCAAAAAAGGAGGCAAAGTACTAGGCACGACCGCACTGATGACTGTGTTCATGCAGTTACTTTTGCAAAACTTCCCCCATTGGCTTATATCTCTGGACTGCCAATTAATCACAGGGTTATGTTTAACCAACCAAGGAAGTCCCAACACAATAGGAGTAGGTAGACCCTCCAACACATAACAAGATAATAGTTCCCTATGTATTGCCCCTACCCGAAGGTCAATGTTATGAACCTCATGAACAAAGCTACCTTGGCCGAGAGGCCTGGCGTCAATGGAGAATATAGGGATCGGTTTGACCAATACACTCAGATGCATACCTTGAGCCTGAGCAAACTGAGCGTCAACCAGATTAGCCCCGGACCCACTATCAAGAAGAACAGAAAATCTCTCCACTCTCGTACCAACCACCACCTCCACTGGTACAAGGAACTGAGAAGAACTAGCGGACGAAATACATACTCCCAGGTTGTCGTCCACCACACAACCTGGGATTAACAGTTTTCCGGCGACTTTTTGCTCAACAAGGCACGGGATGGACATCCCCCAACAAAATGTCCCTCTTTCCCGCAGAAGAAACACCTTCTAGTCCTGCGGCGTACCGCCAATCCCCTCCTACGAAATGATGTCCCTCCCAACTGCATAGGCTCCTCCGAACAGACAAGGGGAACCTCAACATAAGGGACTTTAGTAGTAGGTGGAGTAACAACAGGGGGCGGAGTTACCTCGCACCTCTCCCGGAGCCGTCTATCAGTACGGATAGCTAGGGCCATAGCAGCCTCCAGTGATGGAGGAGAATCATACTGAGCCAAAACGTCCTTTAATTTGTCAGAAAGCCCATGACAAAACTGGCTCCTAAGAGCTGGGTCATTCCACTGAGTATCTGTGGCCCATCTACGGAACTCAGAAGCAAATTCCTCCGCCGGACGATCTCCCTGCTGTATCTTACGTAATTTTGTCTCAGCAAGAGAGACCCGATCTGGGTCATCATATACCAAACCCAGGGCAGTAAAAAATCGATCTACTGACTGTAGAGCCGGGGATCCCGGAGGAAGGGAGAAGGCCCAGGATTGAGGGTCCCCTTGTAGGAGCGAGATAACAATTCCCACTCTCTGCTCTTCACTCCCTGATGATCGAGGCCGAAGCCGAAAATACAATTTACATGCTTCTCTGAAGGTAAAAAATTTGTCTCGCCCACCAGTGAACCTGTCCGGGAGAGCTACTTTAGGTTCAAATCTGGTTTTCTCCGAGGGAGACAAAACTTTGGACTTAATGTCCGTCAGCTCCATGGATAATCCCTGCAACTGCAGAGCCAGCTGGGCCACTGGATCCATGGCAACTGGGAATAATTTTATGGGCCAGTGAAAATGTCACGCGGTCTCATGATATGTGTACGATGTCAGTAAACTATTCTTAAAAGAACAACACTCTATACAACATATAGATTAGCAACATCAGCATGTAAATATAGAATAGATTTACCTGACACGATATCCGTTGAACTCAGGGTTAATCTTGAGGACTTGATACACTGTCACAGGAAAGAGGAGGACCGGGGGTCTAACCTGACCCTAAACTGGGGTCCTAACTAATCCCTCACCTTGGAGGTACTGATAATGGTTCAGAGGTCCAAGTCTCCAGCCTAACCCTGTCTCCTATCAGTCCCTGAACCCTGTAATCAGTCCTAAGAAGGATTCTGATTACCACCAAAGGGATATGGGCTGATCTCTGCTAAATACACAGATTAGACATATAAGACAGACTGGAGAAAACACAGACTTGCATACACACTCAAACACAGAAGGAACATAAATGATCTGGGATATTAAACTCTAAGCAAGGTGAGCTTAAAACAACTAAGGAGCTCTTTAACTTAAGTCTATACAGATACAATCCTATCTGTGGTCTGCAAGAAGAATTTCACTGGCAACTCCCAACACAGACAACCAGAGATTTAAAGGAAACCAATCAACAAATAATTAATTGCAGCCGGGAGAAAACTGCACCCAGTCCCAGAACTGAGCACAGACAGAATTAACTCCCTAACTGCCAAACACAAAGAAACAGCAACTCAGCTGTGAGAAGTCAGAATGTGCAACCGCGACGATCTTCGTGGCGATGCACACATGACATTAAGCTTTCCACTTCCTCTCCTGTCAGCCAGGAGAGGAGCTCATTCATTTGGGGGTTTACTGTGAGGCTGCAGCATTAGCTGCGGTCCCTGCAGTAAACATTAACCCTTTCTGAAGGATTACACCGTGGGACCTGACTGTGCATGGGATAGGTAAGAATAATTTTGCTTTATTATTTTATTTTTATTACAGGAAATGGTTTTAGCAGGTAAATAAAATATGGTCAAAAACTGTGTGATTATTTCATTAAACTTCTTTTTTATTAAAGTGTGTGTGTTTGATTTTTCTTTCATACAATAGGATTAATAATTGATAGTTGTCTAATTGACAGCTCTCAATTATTAACCTGGCTTAAAGTGACCTTTCAATTGCAAGGTCATTTTAACCCCTTATTAACCCATTCGCCACCGCTACAGGGCAATGGGAATAGACGGGCAAAGTGCCAGAAAGGGCAAATCTAATTAGAGATTTGCCCTTTCTGGGGTGTCTGGGGGCAGATGTTAGTAGCCGGGGGGGGGGCCAAAAATAATGGTCCCTCTCTGGGCTATTATTATCTGCCCCCACTCACTGGCTTTGTCTGTCTGGTTGCGAAAATAGGGCGGGAGCCCACGCATTTTTTTTCAGCAATTTTACACCTCATATATATATATACACATGTCATTGAGTTTGTGACACATATATATATATATTTATAGTTCATACTCTTCTACATAGTATAATAGCCGCTAATTCAATTGCCGGCTTTTGTGAAAATGCAGAACCCGACATGAAATGACACTTGGTTTACATAGAGTTAACCATGTCTTTTCATGTAGTTTGATATCTGATTTGCACAAACAATTACATGAGTGTAAGTGTGCAAAATTTCACACCTGTAGGGGTTAATTAAAGGTGTAAATTCGTAGCAAAAAACTCCGTTTTTTTTACAACGAATTTATACCTTTAATTAACCTCTACAGGTGTGAAATTTTGCACACTTACACTCATGTAATTGTTTGTGCAAATCAGATATCAAACTACATGAAAAGACATGGTTAACTCTATGTAAACAAGTGTCATTTCATGTCGGGTGCTTCTGTCTTTTCACAAAAGCCGGTTTTACCTGGCAATTGAATCAGAGGCTATTTTACTATGTAGAAGTGTATAAACTATAAATATATGTATATATATATATGTCACAATGACATGTATATATATATATATATATTGTAGCATTTCAGGGGATATAGCTCTGAGATCGCTGTCTGGGTAGACAGAATGGCACGGAAACAGTTCATTCAGACAGCAGTTTGGTGAAAACTGGCCGCAACCAGTTTTATTAAAGTCCACAGCACACAGATAAAAACAAATCATAAACAGAAAACCTGGGCTTGTCTAGCCTCTAATTACACTTAGATAGGTGGCCCTCTCTATCCGGGACCCAGACTCTACCAGTCTGTGCCCAAAACAACACAAATGATATATGTTACCAGTATGGAGTTTCACAGACACTCCTCTTTATGTCTGAAGGCAACTCCAATGTCCAGACTTGAGAGAGGTCACCTCCTATTCAGTCGCTATTCGCACGGATTCTCACTGCGACTACTCCTGTGTCCGGGTACTTCCTGCACCCAGACTGAGATAGCTCACACTCTTAGAGACTGCTTCCTTGTGCCAGGACACCTCCCTGTGTCCGGGCTAAAGACAGCTCCCACACTCTTGGAGACACCTTCTGTGCCTGGACCCCTTGTCCAGACTGAATGAGCTCCCTGACTGTGCTCACAAGCACCTACTTCTGGCTTCCTAATCAACACCTGAGTGGATTCAGGTCTGAGCTGCAAGCGTGTACTGAATGGCAGGTGTAGTGACCTTTCTTTACCACCAGGTTTACAAAGCCACACATTTCGCTCATACCAGTCAGCAAGGTACTTAGGTGAAATATACACCTCATTCACCACATATTCCTTCACTGTCTCACATATCCCCTCCCTCTTCTCCAGACCGGAGGGCTGGTCATCCAGACCGGAGGGCTGGTCAACAATCCAACAGAGACAGTGAACTCTGGACCAGTCATGGCCCTCATCAGCTTCATCCTCACCACTGTCATAGCCAACATCAGTTTTCTCTTCATCTGAAGCATCCGCACTACCCTGTACCCTCCCAGGCCTATACTCTCTGCGGGCCTCGGGTACCCTGCACGGTTTCATCTTGACCTTAGGGCCGGGCTCATTTTCGATATAGTGCCTGGCCAGAGAAGTACGACCCGACACATCAGAACACTTCTGCTCACTCTTCCTCAGAAACTCACGTATCTCCTGTCCCTGGTACACTGACCCTGTGTCACCAGCTGTCACAGAAGGTATAGGGGGTTTTTCACTTTTCTCCAGTTCCCCACTTTCAGGCTCTTCTGGCAAGACATGCCCAGAAGCCCCACCGTCCGTCCCACACTCTACTTCTTCAGTCACATCTGGCTCACTGTCAGGGCTATACCCTTCATTTTCATTCATATCCTGTTCACTGTCAGTGTCACACAATTCATTTTCACTCACATCCTGCTCACTGTCAGGGTTATACAATTCATTTTCATTCACATCTTGATCTGGAACCTGAGTTAACATGTCATCCACAATATTAACTGCACCATCTGGTCCCTCAAGTATGTGACTATGTGACAACCCCAGCACTACACTTCTATATAGTTCAGGCACTAGGAGCTGACTCACAACCTCTCCCTGGACTTCAGTGTTTATGGCAACATGAGAGAACCTCTCCTCAGAGTCAGGCTCCTGGGAAACCTCATTTAGAACAATCATATTTTCCTGTGCTGTTTTAAGAGAGGGTTCTCGCCACTGCTCACTCTCAAAACCGTCACAGGACACAGGCAAGTCAGGGACACTCGGTTCCCGAGAACCACCATCCTCGTCTCCCAACATCACCTGCAAAGGAATTTCATCACTATCACAGTCATCATTATTATCAACATCATCATCATGACTATGATCAGTATTATCATCACTATCATTATCAGCATCAGCACCATTTTCATGGTCATCATCATTATCAGGATCATCATCATCATTAGCATTATCATCATCATTATCACATAATTTTAACATCCCACTAGCATCGTGTTCCGCCCCTCGGGACTGCGTACCCTCAGTAGGGGCTTCATCACACTGTCCATCAGAATCACCCCCTCCCCCAGAGATCCTTAGACCGGGGAAAGTCATTACCCAATATAACGGGTTGCACCAGGGTCTTCACTACCCCCACTTCACATGAAATCTCCCGAGTTTGGGGACCAAGTCCACGGCAGTGTCTGGGTAGACTTTGGTGTCTCCATGGATGCACACCATACTCAAGTGCTTATCAGGGATGAAGTCCCTATCAATCAGGCTGTCACATACGGAAGTCACTGGACTCTCTGAGTCCAAGAGGGCCTGCGCTGAGCAACCATTTGTAACCACCGGGGACACCTGTGGTCCAGTCTCTTCGGCTGAGGTGGACACACGCACAGGTTCTGCGCAGAGAGAGAGGGATCCGCCAACAATCACAACACATAGGCTCCCCCTCTATTGGACAGTTGGCTGCAATTTCATGACATCTCCAACCCTGTCCATCACACTCTTCCACCCACATGTCCCCTCGGGCCTGAACCCGCTTATCAGCATACCCCATGTCCCCAACAGCTGGAACGCTCTTACCGGGAGAGTTCGACGTCCGGGAACTCTGAAGTGACGTCCTCTCAGACGGCTGTACCTCAGGAGAACATGCTCGGGTGTAGCGGTTCACTGTAGGACATGCTCGGGTGTAGCGGTTCACTACCACCTTTTCAACTCCATAATCAGGCCTGCTGACTGCAGACTCCCAACTGTATCTCCAGTCATGAACTCTCCTGGCACGGGCTGCAACCGTAACACCCAGCCGGGTAAGAATCGCCGCTTTCAACTTTGCATAGTCTTCGCTGTCCTGCTTGCTCAGGTCAGCCCAGACTTTTTGGGGTTCCCCAATCAGATAGGGTACGACCACCATGGCCCATTCAGATAGTGGCAGATTCTCCTTCTCTGCCAGTCTCTCAAACTTAGTAAGATATTCCTCCACATCATCACGAGGTGTCATTTTTCTCAAGGACCGTCTTACCGCCTTCTTTACAGCGGGCAAGGCAGGTGCCTTCACAACATTACTCCGGGACGCGGCACCGAAATCCTTTTTTGGTGCTGTCATCTGCTCAACAAATAACCGGTTATTCTCCTGCTGCTGCTGCAGGAATTGCTGCTGGGCCTGCTGCATGTGCTGCTGGTGCTGCAGGCGCTGCTGCTCCATGCTTCGCTGGGCCTGCACCAGGTACTCAACGAGTTCCTCCATACTGCCGGACTTATCTGTCTCAACCACGGCAGTTTTATGTTGCACATTAACTTGTGCCATTTGTTCAAAACAGCGCCTCCATGCTGTCATCCATGCTGTCAGACTTCTCTGTCTTAACAACGGCAGTCTTCACTCAAGACATACACACTACACAGCTTTTTTTCCACAGAAAATTCAGCCTTGCTGTGCAACCACTTTTTTTTTTTTTTTCCTTTGCAAAGTCTATTAGGGCTACTGTCTCTTTAAGACTGCTCCACAAACTTTTCTTTTGCTGCTGCACATTCCACAGTCATTTTCACAACAAGTTCAGCTTTGCTGTGCATACATTTTCTCTCTGCAGACCCTATCAGGGCCACTGTCTCTCCAAGACTGCTCCAAACAGACGTTTCTGCTGACACACACTTTTTTTTTTTTTTTCTGTTGCTATTTCAATAGACTTCACCTTTAATGCTGTCTCTCGCCACTGTGCTGCATGCACACTCCAGCACTAACTGTACCAGGCCCTGCGCTGCCCCAGCATTCTCCGCCAATTGTAGCATTTCAGGGGATATAGCTCTGAGATCGCTGTCTGGGTAGACAGAATGGCACGGAAACAGTTCATTCAGACAGCAGTTTGGTGAAAACTGGCCGCAACCAGTTTTTATTAAAGTCCACAGCACACAGATAAAAACAAATCATAAACAGAAAACCTGGGCTTGTCTAGCCTCTAATTACACTTAGATAGGTGGCCCTCTCTATCCGGGACCCAGACTCTACCAGTCTGTGCCCAAAACAACACAAATGATATATGTTACCAGTATGGAGTTTCACAGACACTCCTCTTTATGTCTGAAGGCAACTCCAATGTCCAGACTTGAGAGAGGTCACCTCCTATTCAGTCGCTATTCGCACGGATTCTCACTGCGACTACTCCTGTGTCCGGGGTACTTCCTGCACCCAGACTGAGATAGCTCACACTCTTAGAGACTGCTTCCTTGTGCCAGGACACCTCCCTGTGTCCGGGCTAAAGACAGCTCCCACACTCTTGGAGACACCTTCTGTGCCTGGACCCCTTGTCCAGACTGAATGAGCTCCCTGACTGTGCTCACAAGCACCTACTTCTGGCTTCCTAATCAACACCTGAGTGGATTCAGGTCTGAGCTGCAAGCGTGTACTGAATGGCAGGTGTAGTGACCTTTCTTTACCACCAGGTTTACAAAGCCACACATTTCGCTCATACCAGTCAGCAAGGTACTTAGGTGAAATATACACCTCATTCACCACATATTCCTTCACTGTCTCACAATATATATGTATTCTATGTGTGTATATTTAGTGTTTACAAGGAAAGAAAGAGGTTTTTTTAGTTACGATATTTTGTTCCCATAGACTTACATTGGATTTCCGGTATCGGTATCGGCGATACCATTCCGATTCCGATACTTTTTGATATCGGAAAGTATCGCTCAACTCTAGTTGTAAGGTTTCAACTCACTCAGCTGCTTCAGAGGTAATTCAGGAGACACTTTCTTAGGCAAAAAGTCTTTAGGTTTATTGCATCATAAACCATATGGTAACATACAATACACTCTTCAATGCTTCAGCTCCTGCCTGGAGCCTCACTCTTCAGTCACAGAGACCTCTCTGTAATGTCCTGCCTTGGACACATGGAAGCCTGTCCACACTGGCAGACTCCCACACACTCTCTCACAGGGGCCAAGCACACTTCGTTACATAGGCGTAACTCCACCCACAGGTGAGGTCAGGAATCACATGGTTATGTCACATGGTCATGACCTCACCACAGGTCCTTCAGCTACACCATTACATACAGGTTTTATCCCAGGTATTTAGACACAAGCCCCTTGGGTGGGTTTGTAGGTGACTGGACCCACCCAGCCATTTCACCCTTTCCGGTCTGTTCTATCTCCAGCCCTACCTCTGTGCTGGGATTTGTCAGAGATAACATGGCCTCTTTATCAAGGACAGTAACCTGACCAGTACCTGACCCTGACTCTTCCTCATCATTTCTCTTCTTAGAGGATGTAGCCTGTCCTGCCTTTCCGCGGCCCCTGCGGCGAGAGGAAGATCGGCCATTTTTACTTGGCTCCACCTTACTGCACTCGCTTTCCCTTGCGTTCGAATCACAGTCTGCATAGGAGTCACTCCCACTCCCCCTGTCATCCTGGAACAGCACGTCCCCACCTAGACAGGTGTCAGACCCCTGTTCTGGAGCTAAACCGTTTCCCATGGTCACACGTCTCGTCACCTCCAAGTCCCCGAGTTGGTCTGACCCACACTTTCTTCTGGTCACCTGGGGCTTGGGACTATCGCTATTAGGTGTTACCTCCTTTCCACACTTCACACTACAAGGAACCACTACAGTCGCCTGCTGTGATGGCGCCCCTTAGGGTCATTCCGTCTCTCCTCTGAGCAACCCCACACTTCATCAACCTCCCATGCATTTTCAAAAAATACAAAGTCCCGTTCCCTCTCATAGGGGTACAATACGTTTGGTGGTATACCGCCATCCTGACCCTCGACACTTGTGGACATCTCAAGCATCACCCTGTCTACCAAATAGTCCACAGTGAGCCCGTGGATGCAGCCCACCTGGACTTTTTTCTCGGTCAGACAGAGAACTAGCGGAGTTCCTTTCAGAGTCACCTGACTCTTTGGTCCAACTGTCCAGAGACTCCTTCCCTATGTAACATTACAGTACATACCTGTGGGCTGTTATCAAACGGGAAGTCTATGCCACATGCGGAATACGTATAACACCCACACCGCTGTTTCTCAGATATGTCCACTGAGGAAACCGGTGCCACCCCTTTTTGTTTTGCCACCCCCTTTTGGGACTCCGCCCCCTTCCGGGCCACCATCCCAATTTGGGTTACCAGCCCCTTTTGAGATTCCGCCCCCTTTTGGGCCACCATCCCAATTTTGGGTTGCCGCCCCCCTTTTGGGACTCCTCCCCCTCTAGGGACACCACCCAACACTGGGGTACACATCACGGCTCTTACAGGCCCCAGTCCGCACAGACCCTTATGTCTCTCAGGGCTGGTACCGTCACTTTAAGAGGTCACCCACTCTGGACCTGATGTCCTTATGGTACCTCACCAGCTCCTGCTGGTACTGCCACCACCCGCCAGCACCTCCGGCTGCCGCGCACAAGCCGCTGCTGCCACTGCAGCTCTTGCTGCTGCAGAACCTCTTGCTGTAAGTCACTGTAGCTCCTGCTACCACAGGTCTCTGCACGCTGCGCTGTCTTGCCGCTTGTCACCTTCGTGACCCCACGAGTCACAGCCAGCCGCTTGTCACCTTCATGACTCCTCCGAGCCACAGCAAACACCTCACACGTGTTCCAGAGAAAAAAAAACACCAAAAAAAAAAAAAATAGTTTCTCACTGATTCTTCTCACTGATCCCGACCAGCCTAGCATGGTTGTCAAGACCGTCCCCTGTTGGCGTCAGCCACACAGGTTCCTGGAGACCTCAGCCTCAGAGGTACCCAACAAACACAAAAATACAGTCTTTCTCACTGACCCGTCAGCACACCACAGATCTGTCGTCACTCTTGGCCACAGAGATTTCCGGACACCTCCTCTCTCAGAGAGGCATCCCATAAAGGAAAAAAACAGTCTCACTGACCCGTAAGTACACCACAGACTCCTGTCTGTTACCTGTTGGCCACGCAGGTTTCCGGACACCTCCTCTGAGGTATCCTCTCAGCATGCTTTTTGCTTACATCTCAATGACCCCGGTCACATAACACAGACTCCTGTCTGTCACCACTGCTTAACAGTTTCTTCAGATACCTCATATCAGAGGCACCCCATAAACATCAACACAGTTTATTCGTGACCACTGGTCACACTCACGGTTTTCACAGACCGTCCGTTCCTCCTCTGGTTCCTGATTCCCAGTCCTGGAACATGTGCTCCTTGGGCCGCTGCCAGCATTCCATCCACCAATTGTAAGGTTTCAACTCACTCGGCTGCTTCAGAGGTAATTCAGGAGACACTTTCTTATGCAAAAAGTCTTTAGGTTTATTGCATCATAAACCATATGGTAACATACAATACACTCTTCAATGCTTCAGCTCCTGCCTGGAGCCTCACTCTTCAGTCACAGAGACCTCTCTGTAATGTCCTGCTTTGGACACATGGAAGCCTGTCCACACTGGCAGACTCCCACACACTCTCTCACAGGGGCCAAGCACACTTCGTTACATAGGCGTAACTCCACCCACAGGTGAGGTCAGGAATCACATGGTTATGTCACATGGTCATGACCTCACCACAGGTCCTTCAGCTACACCATTACATACAGGTTTTATCCCAGGTATTTAGACACAAGCCCCTTGGGTGGGTTTGTAGGTGACTGGACCCACCCAGCTCTCCTAGTCACCTGGAAGCCTCCCAATATATAGCACAACTCTCAGCAGTAGATCTGCTGAACCAAAACATATCCAGGCTTCCATCACAGGGCCACCCACCTCTGTGATACATAACGTCCATCCATCACATGCCTCCATGCATATCCCGAGGGCCATACACAGTGCCCCCTAGCTGCATCAGGGGTCATTACACCACAGGGTGTATAAAAAGAGAGATAAAATCCCATGATCTCAACGTATTGTTACCCCTTTATAAATCACTTGCGAGGCCACAACTAGAATATAGGATTCAGTTTTGGGCTCCACATTTCCAAAAAGACATTCAGAAATTAGAGTCAGTTCAAAGGCGGGCAACTAGATTATTACAAGGTATGGAAGGCCTCTCATATGATGAGAGGTTGGAAAAGTTGGGCTTGTTTAGTTTAGAAAAAAGATGCCTCAGAAGGGATCTCATTTACATGTATAAATATATGTGTGGTCAGTAGAAAGGACTGGCACATGACTTATTCCTTCCCTGAAGAGCGTCCTCCCTGAATGGCGGTATCGCTATACGACGGACCTGGGCACTTAGCGCTACTCCTGACGCAAGTTTCTTGCATATCACTGAAGCACTGATTACCTCAAACTGCTTACACAGCCCCATGGGGTCCAGCATCTACCTACGAAACCGGATCACATACTGTCGTCTTCATTACAGTTAGCTCACATGACATCCAGCACAAAATTATGTTAACTGTGGATACAGTGCTTATTTCCACTGGGATATAACACCAAATGATCTCTTTTCTAGTTTTCACTAATAAGGATATTCTGATGAAGGTCCTATGATGGACCGAAAACGTTTAATTTCATTTTGTCTGGATGCATAATAAAAAGGAATCAATCAATTTTTTTCCGCATACTGAGTGCCAACATTTTTCTTTGCTTTATTCCTTCCAAGGACCATACTAAGGACCAGGGGGCACTCATTACAGGTGGAAGAAAGGCAATTCCGACAGCTAAATACGAAAGAATTCTTTATAGTTAGATCAGTCAGAATGTGGACTGCCCTACCACAAGAGGAAGTAATGGCAGACACTATAACAGCTTTAAAAAAAAAGCTAAATGATTTCCTCAATACATATAACATTGCAGGTTTTGGTTAATTTAGTGACAAAATGAACAATTGGTGGATAAAGGTTGAACTTGATGGACCTAGGTCTTTTTTAAAACCTATGTAACTATGTAACAAGCAGATGCTACCTACCTACCTACCTTTTGTGCCCGTCACCATTCTCCACGGGTTCAGAGCGGTGACAGACTTCCGCTGACATGTCAACAGAGCGGCAGTTTCTTTTCCTGTTGACAGGATGGGACTACTGGTGTCATGCTGATTGACAGCCAGCTCTTTGCTGTCTAATTGGGGAAAGCTGGTTGTCAATCAGCTTGATGCCAGTAGTTCCTCCCTCCAACAGGAAGAGAAACCGCTGCTCTGTTGACAGTTTAGCTACTACAAGTCTGTTACTGCTTAGGCACATTTTTTTTAAAGTCCTTGATATCCCCTTTAATGTGCAGTAATAGAATGAAGCTGCTCACCAAAACTGTCACTTAAAGAGGCGACCCGCCACCTAAGCAACTAGAAAGTAAGGAGACTATGGAGACTGCATAGCTTTGAGCTGCTCAAGATTTAACTTGAGATCTATCCCTTTCAAACTTCGTCATCTAAGGGGAATTCCTATCTCAAAGATCCTATCCTAATATGTAGCAGGTGTAATAATAATAATAAATATTAGCAAATAGTTCTAATTACAAATGTATAGTTTTTCTGATTCATTATGGTTCTTTCAACGTGTGCAGGCATTGCAGGACCTTACGAATCCATGATTACGATCACTGATGTAATGACAGTCAGTTAGCTAGTTGCTAGTGGTCGAACTGTGGTGTTTTCATGTGGTGTGTGAATGAGGGTTGTACTCTTGACAGGGTATGATGTATCTTACGGTGGACAAACTTTCTGTCAGGAGAAAAATCTTTCCTTCTCAGATTACACGCACACAGGAAACTCCCCAATAGAATGCTTGCACAGTAACTGCCTCTAGGCAGAAGATGATGATGGTGGTGTAGTTGGTGCATTTGAGCCCCAGTCATGAAGCAGCATAAGGATTTAAAACAGAAATCTTTTTACTGAAGGTAATGGGGCAAATTATTATTTACAAACAGCAGGAAGCTGAGGTACAGGATTACACTCACAGTTGATGATTGCTGTGTACTTGCAGACAGGCAGATCTTAGTAACCTCTGGTTTTATTAAGTCTGAATATTTCTTCTTCAGCATGGTACTCTGTTTCTGCCCTGAGGTAATTCTTCCTCCTAGAGGTGCAATGGTAGGCTTCCTCATATGAAGATTATTAACTCCCCTTTTTGTGCCAGTCCACTTTTTAAGCAAAGCAGGCAGGGAGAAAGTAGGTAATTCCTTCACCTGCAAAATGGCTTCCTCTTTTCAAGATGTCTGATCACCAACTACCACTTCAAATATAAAACTATCCCCTGGACTTGGCTCCTCCCCCTTCTATGTGACTGAAGAGTTGCAGTCATTGGCTGACTGCTCTGAGGCATTTTTCCAGATCCTTCTGTATATTAAAACATAGCTAGGTCACCTGATCAAGTCTGGGAGGGAAAGATTAACCCTTTTTTGTGCTGCTTGTCAGTAGGTCTCACAATATATTTAAAATGTACAGTCCACATAAAGATTCACAGCATTTATATGAAAACACACTATATATCAGGTATCCCATAGAAATGACCACTTTGTGGGACACCACAGTACCAATGGATACCTAAGGCCCTGCAATGCCTTCACATAAGGAAGAAGACATAGTGAATCATAAAACAATACTACATTTCTAATTGTAGGTATTTGCTAATATTATTATTATTATTAGATGGGAATAACCCTTTAAGTCTTTGGCCTGGAGGAAGGAAAGTCTTGTTTCTATTCAGGGTTATTGTTCCCAGCAGCTGACAAATTCAAGGTAAAGGAACATCGTTCTTTTTGTCGGGAAAAATGCAGTGGTTACTTTTTGATTTCCTGCCCTATTATGTAGACACTGTTCTTTAGATCAACTATTTGGTATTTCATTGTACTGTTCATCCTTTGGTTGTACTTCAAGTAAAAGCAGTCACACTGTTGATTGCCTTATTGATGTTCGGTCAACTATCCACAATATAGGTGGGCTCATTTCTGACTTTAGGGTTTGATGAAGAACTTGTTTGCAGTGCTTGAGAGTATACAGTATTTTTTGCAGGTCATTAAAAATTTTTCATAGAGGACAGGTATTAATTTCTAACTTATCGCTTCCTGTTTCGACTTTTAAAAGAGAGAATCAGCTTGGCTAGCCTCCAGTTACCGACATAATAGAGGGGTAGGGCTCATACTGTAGCCAGCTGCCTTTTTGCAAAATATGAGTAAAGTTTTCAGTTTATGGAGTAGAAATGAATAGAGATGAGCGACTTTGCCTTTTTTCGGGTCGAGTTGGGTTTCGTGAAAGCCAACTTTCTCAAAAGTCGAGTCAAAGGAAGTCGGCCGACTAACGGAAATGGTCGGGTCGGAGTCGAAAATCTGACCCCAATGCAAATCAATGGGGAATAAATTGCGCCCTTATCACAGTCAGGCAGCCTACTAATCAGATGTGATGCTCCACGCAAGCAATTTGTAACTGTCACTGGCAGGCAGCTCTGCTACTCCACCAAATTAATTGCCCCCTTATCACAGGCAGGCAGCCTACTAATCAAATCTGATGCTCCACACAAGCAATTTCTACAGCGTCACTGGCAGGCAGCCTAAGAACCAGCGTTGCTGCACACAGCAAAATCCTCCCCTCTCACTGCACAGTCACTGTACAGCTAATCGCTATTCGCAGAAAGTAATTTTTTTTTAGGCCCTGCCTAACGTTTTCCTTGCTCAGACGCACCGTCAGCAACCTTCCCCTACACTGAGTTCGACAGATGTAAAATGGCGGTTGGCGCTGAGGGTTTTTATATGCACTGTGACGCCACAGAAAGCCAGCCAATCGCTGCAATGCCCTTCTCTAAGATGGTGCTGGCGGCTGGCTATGTCATCCCGTTGCCCACAGCCTGCATCCTTGCTCATTGGCCGAGAAAAGGCGCTTAAAGTGTAGGGGAAATCCAACTCCAGCAAAATGGTTGCCGAACACGTGACCGAACTCACTCCACGGTTGGGTTTCGTTTCATGAAACCCGACTTTGGCAAAAATCGGCGATTTTTGAAAATGAACAACCTGTTTCGCTCAACTCTAGAAATGAATAATCTACTAGAGCCTGTATTTAAAAAAAATTCTGAACACATTTCTTACAGTTTGGATTTCAATATAAGATATGATAGAATCAAACGTGAAAATTATAATGAGGAGAGCATTGTTGGAATTTTTTTATGACATTCAGTATTTTCATTGAAAAATGTATGTTATAACATTAAAATGTATACATTAACATAAATAATAGTGATGATAGAGCATAGTTGGTAATGCTCGGTACTCGCCTCAGTATCGCTGTGCTCTAGGTACTCGGTGAGCATCGAGCATTTCCGGGATTGCTCAACTGGAGTCCTGGTCCATGCCCTGCATGTTTGGCGCTCTTTAGAGAATGCAGGGATTGTCTGCCACGCACTGTAATGCCGCATCTTGGTTGTGGTATTACACTGATTGGCCGGCTGCACAGCGCCATCAGGTCTATATCAGACCTGGCGCCACAATGCTCATCACATTCAGCTCCAGAATCAGCTAGTGTAAGGAGAGCTGCTGCCGAGACAGGGTCAGATTTGGGGGTTTATAAGTTAGTGTGGGTATACCATAATAGAAAACACAAATACAGCTTAATTAACAGTCCTTCTAAGGACTAATTATGGGGTATATAGATTGCAGTGCTAGGTAGGCAGGGAGTGTCTGTGGGTATATACATATCAGTGCAAGGTATGCATGCACTGTATGTGTGTATATAGATATCAGTAGCAGGCAGGCATTCTATGTGGCATACTTTATTGCATACATCAGGAGGGTCCATCCATTACTGTCTGCTGCTGCCTATTACATATATTGACCATATATACATAGCCACAGGTATCAGTGGCCAGGAAAATTTTTTTTTGCATCTTAATCCTGATTATTTTATTTCAAAGCAATCCAGAGCCCCCTTTTTTTCTCCATTTGCTTGTGGACACTGCAGAATACAGCCAGATCCTTTTCATAGTACAGCGTGAAAATCCCGCTATTTTAAACGGGGTTGCCCGTCCCAGCCATCACATCTGAGTGTGTAGAAATTTCTGACATTTTTGTGGTAATGGAACATTTTTTTGGAGTATCTTATATAATTTGTTGACACCATTTTGCGGCTCAAAAAATATTTAGCTGCCTAAAAAATATTTAGCTACAGGGCAGATATTTTACACTGGGATTTGTCCGCAACACGGATCGCATATCATTGCACTCAGGCATCCATAGAATTTTTTTTGTTGTGTCTTAGCCTACTTGTTGACACAATTTAGCTGGGCAAAAAAAAATACAGGACAGATATTTGAAAGTGGACTATCTTCATCAGATGCCTCATCTATCAGTGGGCTACAAATTGTGGCATTTCAGGCCTACATTGATTTTTTTTCTGTGTGCTACCCTAGTTAGTGACACTATTTTGCTGTAAAAAACTAAAAATACAGGCCACATATTTTACAGTGTGGTATCACTGTCAAACACCTCATCTATCAGTGGGCTCAGGCTGAAAATTGTGGCATTTCAGGCCTACGTTGAATTGTTTTCGCTGTGTGCTACCCTAGTTAGTGACACTAGTATTTTGCTGTAAAAAAAGTAAAAATACAGGCCACATACTTTATAGTGTTGTATCTCTGTCACACACATCATCCATCATTTGGCTATAAATTGTGGCATTTCAGGCCTCCATTCAACTGTTTTTTGCTGTGTGCTACCCTAATTAGCGACACTATTTTGCTGTAAAAAACTAAAAATACATGCCACATATTTTAGTGTGGTAACTCCATCACATCCCTCATCTCTCAGTGGGCTAAAAATTGTTGAATTTCAGGCCTCCATCCAAGTGTTTTTGCTGTGTGCTATCCTAGTTAGTGACATTATTTTGCTGTAAAAAACTAAAAATACAGGCCACATATTTTATAGTGTGGTATCTCAGTCACACGCCTCATCTATCATTTGGCTATAAATTGTGGCATTTCAGGCCTCCATTCAACTGTTTTTGCTGTGTGCTACCCTAGTTAGTGACATTATTTTGCTGTAAAAGCTAAAAATACAGGCCACATATTTTACAGTGTGGTATCTCAGTCACACGCCTCATCTATCATTGGGCTATAAATTGTGGCATTTCAGGCCAACATTGAACTGTTTTTGCTGAGTGCTACCCTAGTTAGTGACACTAGTATTTTCCTCTAAAAAACTAAAAATATAGACCACATATTTTACAGTGTGATATCTCCATCACACGCGTCACCTATCAGTTGGCTGCAAATTGTGGCATTTCAGGCCAACATTGATCTTTTTTTGCTGTGTGCTACCCTAGTTACTGACACTATTTTGCTGTAAAAAAGTAAAAATACAGGCCACATATTTTAGACTATGGTATCTCTGTCACACGCTTCATCTATCTGTGGGCTACAAATTGTGGTATTTCTGGCCTCCATTTAACTGTTTTTGCTGTCTTACCCTAGTAATTGACACTATTTAACTGGCAAAAATAAATTGTATCCTAAAGGCCACATATTTTAAACTGCGATTTTAACGCACACGGATCACATATAAGTTTGCTCCAAACTCAGGCATTTGTAGTAAACATGGAAAATATTGTAGTATATTAAAAATGGGCAAGGCACGTGGCAAGGGACGAGGAAGTGGATGTGATGGTGATGGTGCATGCAGAGGCAGAGGCCATGGGCAAGCTGAAATTGGGCCACAAAAAACACCTACATCTTTTCGCTCGAACTTCCCGTCCCAATTACTAGGGGACCGCAGCAGGACACCACTATTGAACAAAGAGCAGTGTGAAAAGGTTATTGGATGGATAGCGGATACTGGTTCTAGTCACTTTGCAACCACCGCCACCCTGTCCAGACGGTCAAGTCTGAGTAGCCGTGAGTCTGGACTGCATAGTCCTCAACCTGATCGTCCTTCCTCCAACCATGCGAGTGCCTGGAGACAACTGATCCCACACTTAGACACTCCAAAGAGCTGTTCACTTTTCCATTTATAAATTCGGGCCTCTCACTCGGTTCACTTGAAGCGGGACGCGATGAGATCGCATGTAGCGATGGCCAAATATTTGAGCAGCCACGGTCACACGAAGATGATGGTGGGACGTGTCACAAGAGGTAGACAATGATGAGACACAATTGCCAGAAAGTCAAGAGGAGGACCAGGGTGCGGAAGTGGAAGATGAGGTGGTGGATGATATAGTAACTGACCCAACCTGGCATCAGAACATGCATAGCGAGGACAGCAGCTCACACTGGATGTGAGGCATAGCACCCCAACAGCCTGGAAGAAGCAGTGTGGTGACCGCAGACAAAAGGCGGGCAACCGTTCCTAGTTACATCAATACGAAGAAAGTTGGCAGTACAACTGTTAGGTCTTCCCACCAGCATGATCAGGCACGTGGCAGCAAAGCACTCGACTTTGTGGGCCGATCCCATGGCTCCAGGAACAGTGTCTGAGGGTGACACCACTGCTTTCACTGTTGTGTGTGCAAGTCAATCACCTGTCCAAGGTGCATGCGAAGATGCATCCTGCCCTGCACCTGTCATTGCCCAAACTCAACTAGCAACATCATCAAGCACATCCACAACCTCGTCTCAGTGCAGCCTTCAGTTGTCCATACCCCAGTCATAGGAACGCAAGCGGAAATACGCAGCCATCGCCCCACAGACCACAGTACTAAATTCACACATTTCTCCTCTACTTGTGCTCGAAATGTTGCCTTTTAGGCTCGTGGAAAAGGAAGCTTTCCGTAACCTGATGGCGGTGGCCATCCCAAGGTACTCGATCCCCAGCCACCACTATTTCTCCCGGTGTGCCATCCTGGCATTATACAAGCACATGTCCCACAACATTACCAGTGCTCTCAGCAATGCTGTTACTGGGAAAGTTCACCTAACCACTGACATGTGGACAAGTGCTTGTGGGCAGAACGGTACATCTCGCTGATGGCACACTGGGTTAACATAGTGGAAGCGGGGACCCAGTTGGACCTTGGGATGGAACACGTCCTCCCGACGCCAAGGATTGTGGGCCCTAGGTTTCCAAGAGTGGGCGGTGGGACGGTGGAGGCAGAGCTGGTGTGGAACCTGGGCAGACTCTCAAAGGAACCCGAAAATTTTGCCAGTATGGGGCCCCGAAATTCCTAGTGGAAGCCCTGGTCTGTCTCATAAGCTGCAGATCGCAGCTTCCTGAAACTTCAGTGTGCTCACACAGGCGGCGTGATGATATTATTGTCTCATGCCGCTCTGTGGGCCAGATAAGAAAATGGAGGCAGCAGTGCCAGGAATCAGGATGAGGTGAGTATAAACTTCATTATTTTTAATATGGAGAACTGGGGCCATCCTACTATATATATGGGAGAACTGGGGCTATTATGCTATATATATATGGGGATAACTGGGGCCATCATACTATATATATGTAAGGAGAACTGGGGCCATCATACTAGATATGTAGGGAGAACTGGGGCCATCATACTATATATATGGACAACTGAGGCCATCACACTATATTTATGGTGGGAACTGGGGCCATCGCAATATATATACTATATATATCCCATATCTCTATAGTAAGCTCAGTTCTGCTCCCATATCTCTGTGGTAAGCTCTGGTCTGCTCCCATATTTCTGGAGTAAGCTCAGTTCTGCTCCAAATCTCTGTAGTAAGCTCGGTTCTGCTAATTTATCTTCATAGTAAGCTCTGTTCTGTTCCCATACCGCTGTAAAAAGCTTGGTTCTGCATTCATATGTCTGTAGTAAGCTCGGTTTGGCGCCCATTTCTCTGTAGTAAGCTCCGTTCTGCTCCCATATCTCTGTAGTAAGCTCGGTTCTGCTCTCATATCTCTGTAGTAAGCTCGGTTTTGCGCCCATATCTCTGTGGTAAGCTCCATTCTGCTCCCATATCTCTGGGGTATTCTCTGTTCTGATCCATATCTCTGGACTAAGCTCTGTTCTGCTCCCATATCTTTGTAGTAAGCTCGGTTCTGCTCTCATATCTCTGGAGTAAGCTCTGTTCTGCTCCCATATCTCTGGAGTAAGCTCGGCACTGCTCCCATATCTCTGGAGTAAGCTCGGTTCTGCTCCCATATCTCTGGAGTAAGCTCGGTTCTGCTCCCATATCTCTGTAATAAGCTATGCTCTGCTCCCATATCTATGGAGTAAGCTCGGTTCTGCTCCCATATCTCTGGAGTAAGCTCTATTCTGCTCTCATATCTCTGTAGTAAGCTCGGCTCTGCTCCCATATCTCTGTAGTAAGCTCGGTTCTGCTCTCATATCTCTGTAGTAAGCTCGGTTTTGCGCCCATATCTCTGTGGTAAGCTCCATTCTGCTCCCATATCTCTGGGGTATTCTCTGTTCTGATCCATATCTCTGGACTAAGCTCTGTTCTGCCTCCATATCTTTGTAGTAAGCTCGGTTCTGCTCTCATATCTCTGGAGTAAGCTCTGTTCTGCTCCCAAATCTCTGGAGTTAGCTCCGTTCTGTTCCCAAATCTTTGGCGGAAGCTCTGTTTTGCTCCCAAATCTTTGTAGTAAGCTCAGTTCTGCTCCCACATCTCTGGAGTAAGTTCTATTCTGCTCTCATATTCTGCAGTAAGCTCTATTTTGCTCTCATATCTCTGGAGTAAGCTCTGTTCTGCTCCCATATCTCTGTAGTAAGCTCGGCTCTGCTCCAATATCTCTGGAGTAAACTCGGTTCTGATCCCATATCTCTGGAGTAAGCTCTGTTCTGCTCCAATAACTCTGGAGTAAGCTCTGTTCTGCTCCCATATCTCTGGAGTAATGGTCCTCCTGTGTTCTGTCTGCTCCCATATCTCTGAGTAAGCTCTGTTCTGCTCCCATATTCTGAGTAAGCTCGTTTCTGCTCCCAGTAATATCCCTACTCTGGAGTAAGCTCTGTTCTGCTCCAATATCTCTGGAGTAAGCTCGGTTCTGCTCCCATATCTCTGGAGTAAGCTCGGTTCTGATCCCATATCTCCATAGTAAGCTATGTTCTGCTCCCATATCTTGGAGTAAGCTCAGTTCTGCTCCCATATCTCTGGAGTAAGCTCGGTTCTGCTCCCATATCTCTGTAATAAGCTATGCTCTGCTCCCATATCTATGGAGTAAGCTCGGTTCTGCTCCAATATCTCTGGAGTAAGCTCTATTCTGCTCTCATATCTCTGGAGTAAGCTCTATCCTGCTCTCATATCTCTGGAGTAAGCTCTCTTCTGCTCCCATATCTCTGGAGTAAGCTCTGTTCTGCTTCCATATCTCTGGAGTAAGCTCTGTTCTGCTGCCATATCTCTGTAGTAAGCTCGGCTCTGCTCCGATATCTCTGGAGTAAGCTCGGTTCTGATCCCATATCTCTGGAGTAAGCTCTGTTCTGCTCCCATATCTCTGGAGTAAGCTCTGTTCTGCTCCCATATCTCTGGAGTAAGCTCAGGTTCTGCTCCCATATCTCTGGAGTAAGCTCGGTTCTGCTCCCATATCTCTGTAATAAGCTATGCTCTGCTCCCATATCTATGGAGAAGCTCGGTTCTGCTCCTATATCTCTGGAGTAAGCTCTATTCTGCTCTCATATCTCTGGAGTAAGCTCTATTCTGCTCTCATATCTCTGGAGTAAGCTCTGTTCTGCTCCGATATCTGGAGTAAAGGGTATGCCACACTAAGCGAGATTGCAAACGAGATCGCTAATGAGATCGCAATTGCATCACCATTTGACGCAGTAGCGATCTCGTTAGCGGCTGTTCCAAACACAACTCATTAGCGATCTGTGATTCCAAACACATCTCATCAGCGATCTGTATAACGACCTCTGCGGTCGTTGGGAAAACCTAGTCCCACCTGCGACGCTGGTGAAGTCGTTCATAAAGGGTGTCACACTCAGCGATTCAGGCACACCAGCGGGACCCCAACGACCAAAAAACGCTCAGAACGTTCATAAACGATCAGCGACATCTCAGCAGGGGCTACATCGTTGCTACATGTCACACACAGTTAAGTCGCTAACGAGATCGCTACTGCGTCATAAATGGTGACGCAATTGCGATCTCGTTAGCGATCTCGTTGCGATCTCGCTTAGTGTGCATACCTTAAGCTCTGTTCTGCTCCATATCTCTGGAGTAAGCTCTGTTCTGATCCATATCTCTGGAGTAAGCTCGGCTCTGCTCGATATCTCTGGAGTAAGCTCGGTTCTGATCCCATATCTCTGGAGTAAGCTCTGTTCTGCTCCATATCCTGGAGTAAGCTCTGTTCGCTCCATTCTGGAGTAAGCTCTGTTCTGCTGTCATATCTCTGTAGTAAGCTCGGCTCTGCTCCGATATCTCTGGAGTAAGCTCGGTTCTGATCCCATATCTCTGGAGTAAGCTCGTTCTGCCCCATTCTGGGTAAGCTTGTTCGCTCCCATATCTCTGGAGTAAGCTCGGTTCTGTCCCATATCTCAGGAGTAAGCTCGTTCTGCTCCCATATCTCTGGAGTGAGCTCTGTTCTGCTCCCATATCTCTGGAGTAAGCTCGGCTCTGCTCCGATATCTCTGGAGTAAGCTCGTTTGATCCCATATCTCTGGAGTAAGCTCTGTTCTGATCCCATATCTCTGGAGTAAGCTCGGCTCGCCATATCTCTGGAGTAAGCTCGGTTCTGTCCCATATCTCTGGAGTAAGCTCTTTCTGCTCCCATATCTCTGAAGTAAGCTCTGTTCTGCTCCATATCTCTGGAGTAAGCTTGTTCTGCTGCATATCTCGTAGTAAGTCGTGCTCTCCATATCTCTGGAGTAAGCTCGGTTCTGATCCATATCTCTGGAGTAAGCTTGTTCTGCTCCCATATCTCTGGAGTAAGCTCTGTTCTGCTCACATATCTCTGGAGTAAGCTCGGTTCTGCTCCCATATCATCATGGAGTAAGCCGTCGCTCCATTCTCTGAGTGAGCTCTGTTCGTCCATATCTCTGGATAAGCTCGTTGCCCCATACTGGATAAGTCGTTCTGTCATACTCGTGTAGCTGTTCTGCTCCCATATCTCTGGATAAGCTCAGTTTGTTACTATCCTGGTAGCTGGTACTGTCCCATATATCGGATGCTGGTTATCATCTCGTAGTAAGCATGTCTTCCATTCTCTGGATTACTCGTTCTGCCAACTTGGAGTACTCAGTTCGATCCATTGGAGTAAGCTCGGTACTGCTCCCATATCTCTGGAGTAAGCTCGGTTCTGATCCCATATCTCCGTAGTAAGCTATGTTCTGCTCCCATATCTCTGGAGTAAGCTCAGTTCTGCTCCCATATCTCTGGAGTAAGCTCGGTTCTGCTCCCATATCTCTGTAATAAGCTATGCTCTGCTCCCATATCTATGGAGTAAGCTCGGTTCTGATCCCATATCTCCGCAGTAAGCTTGGTTCTGCTCCCATATCTCTGGAGTAAACTTGGTTCTGCTCCCATAACTATGCAGCAAGCTCCTTAAGGCCTCTTTCACACATCCGTTTTTTTTGTGTCAGGCATGATCCGGCGAACACCTGAAGGGACGGATCCAGCGCTGAAATGAAAAAACTGATGCAACGGATCCTGTTGTGAATGGGTTTGAGATGAGTTCTGAGCAGAGGCTCCCTCTGGTGGTTACAAGCGGTGCTAGTCTGTCCAGTGAAGATTGTGAGGACTGGGAATCAGGTGTTACTGACTGGTCTTATATAAGGGAGTCACCTTCCCATCAGGGTTGCCGGTGATCAATTGTTCTGGTCTGAATCCTTTATTCCAGTTTCCCTTGTAGCCTGCTGTGTCGTGTCTGCATCTCCTGCTAACAGATAAGACATTTTCTTCTTTTGTGTTTGTGCTATATTTTTGCATTTTGTCCTGCACTTCTGTGGGGGCCTTCAGGGTCCCCTCCGTGGGCTTCTGTCCTCTCAGTTTTGTTCAGCCACTGATGTTTGTACTTTTGCTTTTTCCAGTTTTTTCAGTGGCTGCTGTTTTGATTTTGTTACACCAGAGAACTAATTTAGGTGGTAGAGGTCGTGTGATCTCAGGTGTTTTTGAAATTAGTAGAGTTGGTGCTTTTCAGGGTTTTCTGGGATTGCAGTAAGTACCCTTCCTATCCTTTTCTATTTAGTTAGTTTGGGCCCCAGCGTTTGCTCATACTATTTTCTTTCTGTGTCAGTATTTCATCTTGTCTAACCGCCATTACATGTTTGGGGGCTTTCTATTATCTTTGGGGTTCTGCTCCGGGGCAGATAGCTTTCCTATATCTATCTTTAGGTGTAGTTAGTTTCTCAGGCTGTGACGAGGAGTCTAGGACCAACGTAGGAACGCTCCACGGCTGCCTCTAGTTGTGGTGGTTAGTCAGGGTACTGCAATCTCATAGATTCCAACTGCTCTGGTGTATTGCCTTTTTTACCTGCACTTTCAGCTACGAAACATAACAGTATCACCGGCCTAAAAATTGAAAATTGTATGGTACTCACAGAAGGGAAAAAATATTATCAGAGTTGTAAGAGATATTTTTCTGTTTGTTGCATTTTTTTTCCCTCTGTATCTCTGGGTGCTGGGGAGGATCTTTTCTCTCAATGGAGTTTGCACAGTTGTCTGGCCGTGTGGATCAGCTTGCCACTGAGGTTCGGAGTATTGCTATCTATCTTGCTGGGTTGCCTGTTGTGGAACCTAGGATTCCTATGCCAGATTTGTTTTTAGGGGATCGAGCTAAGTTTCAGAATTTCAAAAATAATTGTAAATTGTTTTTTGCCTTAAAATCTAAGTCCTCAGGGAACGCAGCGCAGCAGGTTCAAATTATCATCTCTCTCCTGCGTGGCGATCCTCAGGATTGGGCTTTTTCCCTGATACCTGGGGATCCTGTTTTGAGTGATGTTGATGCATTTTTTCAGGCCTTGGGGTTATTGTACGATGAGCCTAATGTCACTGATCAAGCTGAGAAAGCCTTGTTGGCATTAAATCAGGGGCTTGATGACGCTGAGTTATACTGTCAGAGATTCCGTAGGTGGGCAGTCCTGACCAAATGGAATGACGACGCTTTGGCAGCCCTTTTCCCGAAGGGTCTGTCAGATAATGTAAAGGATGTTATGGTGGGATTCCCTGTCCCCTCTGGTCTCAATGATTCTATGTCATTAGCGATTCAAATTGACAGACGTTTGCGTGAGCGGAGAAGTATGCGTGGAATGGTGTTGACTTGTGAACCAGCTTCTGAACCCATGCAGTGTGATAGAGTGGTGTCTTGGGCACAGCGTCATGATTTTCGAAAGCGCAATGGGTTATGTTTCTACTGTGGTGATGCCTCTCATGCTATTTCAGTCTGCCCTAAGCGGGGAAGACGTTTTGCACGCTCAGTTGTCTTGGGTAGTGTTCAGACTAAGTTTTTATTAACTGTCACTCTGATATGCTCTCTGTCCTCATTCTCTGCTCAGGCTTTCGTTGATTCTGGAGCAGCTATTAACCTGATGGATTATGATTTTGCTAAATGTTGTGGATTTCCCTTGATACCCCTACAGAAGTCTATTCCCTACTGGGGATCGATTCTACCCCTTTGGCTGAGAATAAACCCCAGTTTTCTACTCAGGTGATAATGAGGGTTGAACCTGATCACCAGGAGTGCTGCAAATTTTTGGTTCTGTATAATCTGCATGATATTATCGTGCTGGGTTTTCCTTGGTTACAGTCTCATAATCCTGTTTTGGATTGGAAATCTGTGTCTGTAACCAGTTGGGGCTGCCAATGTGTTAATACCAACACTCCTGTTATTTCTGCCCCCCCCAGGCTCAGGATGTTCCTGACTTTTTGATTGATTTTTCTGATGTGTTTAGCGAAAGTAAATCTGCATCCTTCGCCTCCCCATAGGAGCTATGACTGCGCTATTGAATTAGTGCCGGGTAGTAAATTCCCTAAAGGTCGCCTTTTTAACTTGTCTGTACCTGAACATGACGCTATGCGGTCTTATATCAAGGAATCATTGGAGAAGGGTGATATCAGACCATCCTCTTCACCCTTAGGTGCCGGTTTTTTCTTTGTGGCCAAAAAGGATGGTTCATTAAGTCCGTGTATTGATTATCGTCTCTTGAACAATATTACTGTGAAATATCAATACCCGTTACCCTTGATTTCTGACCTGTTTTCCAGGGTGAAAAACGCTACTTGGTTTACCAAGCTTGACCTCAGGGGGGCGTATAACCTTATTCGCATTAAGCACGGGGATGAATGGAAGACGGCATTCAATACCCCTGAAGGGCATTTTGAGTACCTGGTGATGCCCTTTGGGCTCACTAATGCTCCTTCCGTCTTCCAGTCCTTCATGAATGACATTTTCAGGGATTTTGTGGACAAATTTCTGATTGTTTATTTGGATGATATCTTGATTTTTTCTAATGACTGGGACTCTCATGTGAAACATGTTCGAACTGTATTCCAGATTTTGAGAGAGAATGCTCTGTATGTGAAGGGATCAAAGTGTCTTTTTGGCGTACAGAGGATCTCATTTCTGGGATTCATTTTGTCCCTATCTGTTATTGAAATGGACCCGGTCAAGGTTCAGGCCATCTGTGATTGGGTCCAACCTACTTCATTAAAGGCTCTTCAGAGATTTTTGGGTTTTGCCAATTTTTATCGTAAATTTATTGGTAATTTCTCGGTTATTGTTAAACCATTAACTGATTTGACCAGAAAGGGTTCTGATGTGGTGAATTGGCCTCCTGAGGCAGTCTCTGCATTTCAGAAACTTAAGCAGAGATTCACTTCTGCTCCTGTTCTACGGCAGCCTGATGTTTCTCTGCCATTTCAGGTGGAGGTTGATGCCTCTGAAATTGGGGCAGGTGCCGTTTTGTCCCAAAAAGATCCAGAGACCTCTAAAAGTAACCCTTGTGCCTTTTTCTCTCGAAAATTTTCTCCTACTGAACGTAATTATGACGTGGGTAATCGGGAGTTATTGGCCATGAAGTGGGCTTTTGAAGAGTGGAGACATTGGCTGGAGGGAGCCAAACATCAGGTGGTGGTCCTTACGGACCATAAGAATCTGGTCTATCTGGAATCTGCCAAGCGACTCAATCCTAGACAGGCCAGGTGGGCCTTGTTTTTTCACACGTTTTAATTTTGTGGTTTCCTTTCTTCCTGGCACTAAGAATGTTAAGGCGGATGCCCTCTCGAGGAGTTTCCTTGCGGACTCTCCTGAGTTATCTGATCCTTCTGTTATTTTGAAAGAGGGTGTAGTTCTTTCCGCCATCTCGCCCAATTTGAGACTTGCTCTGGAGGGGTGTCAGGAGGATAGGCCCGAGTGCTGCCCTGTTGGAAAATTGTTTGTCCCGGACCAGTGGAAAAAGAGTGTGATGTCTGAGATTCATTGTTCCGCGTTGGCTGGGCATCCCGGAATTTTTGGTACCAGAGACTTGGTTAGTCGGTCCTTTTGGTGGCCTACCTTGTCTCGTGATGTCAGGGAATTTGTGCAGTCCTGCGGGACTTGCTCTCGCTCCAAGCCTTGCTCTCGCTCTAGTGGTTTGTTGATGCCATTGCCTGTGCCCAAGAGACCATGGACCCATATCTCTATGGATTTCATTTCCGACCTTCCTGTTTCTCAGAGAATGACCACCATCTGGGTAATTTGTGATAGGTTTTCCAAGATGATACATCTTGTGCCATTACCTAAGTTGCCTTCCTCCTCTGAATTGGTGCCGTTGTTCCTTCAGCACGTGGTTCGTTTACACGGCATTCCTGAGAACATTGTGTCTGACAGAGGAGTCCAGTTTGTTTCCAGATTTTGGAGGACTTTTTGTTCTAAACTGGGTGTTCAATTGTCTTTCTCCTCGGGATTTCATCCTCAGACCAATGGTCAAACTGAGAGAACAAACCAGACATTGGAGACTTATCTAAGATGCTTTGTGTCTGCTGATCAGGATGACTGGGTCTCTTTTTTGCCTTTGGCTGAGTTTGCTCTTAATAATAGGGCTAGCTCTGCTACTTTGATGTCTCCGTTTTTCTGTAATTCTGGGTTTCACCCTCGATTTTCTTCAGGACAGACGGAGGCTTCTGTCTGTCCAGGTGTTGACTCTGTTGTGGAGCGTATGCAACTGATTTGGGATCAGGTAGTGGAGAGGTTGTCCCTCTCTCAGGAGAGGGCCCAGCGGTTTGCTAACCGGCATAGGACTGATGGTCCTCGGTTTAAAGTGGGGGACTTGGTCTGGTTGTCCTCAAAGAATATTCCTATGAGAGTAGCATCTCCTAAATTTAAGCCTAGGTTCATTGGACCTTATAAGATCATGGAGATTATTAATCCTGTTTCTTTTCGTTTGCTTCTTCCAGGGACATTTAAGATCCATAACGTGTTCCACAAGTCCTTGTTGAAGAGGTTTGTTGAGCCAGTGGTTCCTGCTGCTGTGCCTCCTGACCCTGTTTTGGTTGAGGGCAATCTGGAGTATGTGGTTGAGAAAATATTAGATTCTCGTTTTTCTAGACGGAAACTCCAGTATTTGGTTAAATGGAGAGGTTATGGTCAGGAAGACAATTCTTGGGTGTTTGCTTCGGACATCCATGCTAGGAGACTTATCCGTGCGTATCATAGAACTCATCCTGACCGACCTGGTTGCTCAAATGAGGGTTCGGTGACCCCTCCTCAAGGGGGGGGTACTGTTGTGAATGGGTTTGAGATGAGTTCTGAGCAGAGGCTCCCTCTGGTGGTTACAAGCGGTGCTAGTCTGTCCAGTGAAGATTGTGAGGACTAGGAATCAGGTGTTACTGACTGGTCTTATATAAGGGAGTCACCTTCCCATCAGGGTTGCCGGTGATCAATTGTTCTGGTCTGAATCCTTTATTCCAGTTTCCCTTGTAGCCTGCTGTGTCGTGTCTGCATCTCCTGCTAACAGATAAGACATTTTCTTCTTTTGTGTTTGTGCTATATTTTTGCATTTTGTCCTGCACTTCTGTGGGGGCCTTCAGGGTCCCCTCCGTGGGCTTCTGCCCTCTCAGTTTTGTTCAGCCACTGATGTTTGTACTTTTGCTTTTTCCAGTTTTTTCAGTGTCTGCTGTTTTGATTTTGTTACACCAGAGAACTAATTTAGGTGGTAGAGGTCGTGTGATCTCAGGTGTTTTTGAAATTAGTAGAGTTGGTGCTTTTCAGGGTTTTCTGGGATTGCAGTAAGTACCCTTCCTATCCTTTTCTATTTAGTTAGTTTGGGCCCCAGCGTTTGCTCATACTATTTTCTTTCTGTGTCAGTATTTCATCTTGTCTAACCGCCATTACATGTTTGGGGGCTTTCTATTATCTTTGGGGTTCTGCTCCGGGGCAGATAGCTTTCCTATATCTATCTTTAGGTGTGGTTAGTTTCTCAGGCTGTGACGAGGCGTCTAGGACCAACGTAGGAACGCTCCACGGCTGCCTCTAGTTGTGGTGGTTAGTCAGGGTACTACAATCTCATAGATTCCAACTGCTCTGGTGTATTGCCTTTTTTACCTGCACTCCTCAGCTACCGAAACATAACAGGATCCGTTTTTTTGCTGGATCCGACCTGAACTTTTGAACCCGGAAAAAGAGGGTTTTGGATGTCCGGAGACAGTGGAAAATGTAGTAGTAGTAGTAGTAGTAGTAGTAGTAGTAGTAGTAGTAGTAGTAGTCCCTGATTTCCAGAATCCGGATCAGACTTTTGACATATTGCACAAAAGTCTGATCTGGTTCCATTAACTTCTATTATTTCCGGCCACCTGATGCGCCGCTTCAGGCACTATCAGGCAGCTCCGGTAAACAAAAAAAATGTTACATGCACCGTTTTGTCCGGCCGCCGCGCTAATGAAAGTCAATGGTAAAAAAACGCATCCGGTACCGGATCCGTTTTTTTAGCAACATGTCGGATCGTGCCTGAAGTCAAAAAACGGATGTGTGAAAGCAGCCTACTGTTCCCATATCTACATACCAGCCTATTTTTAAAGCCTGTTATCTCTGCTGCTTTAATGCAATGGCCAGAGATAAGCAGGGAAAAGGAGGGCCACCGCAACTTGAGGGCCACTGCCTTGTGATTGACTCCAGGCTGAAAAGTGCCAGCCAGTGCCTGGATATGGCACCAGATAAGTTTGCCTGATCCCAATCTATAGTAAATAGCCCTGTCACTAATCTGTTATATAAAGTTCTGGGCCTGGGCATTAAGTGCAAACTATTAAAACATTGTGTGAAAATGATATACGTGATCTCTGCGCTAAATAAAAAAAGCCATCTGCAACCAATTATAGAGACTTGTGTCATTGCTTGCCCCAAGCTGTTCCCTGCATCACCTCCATATGAACTGCTGGCATTTTGCTAGCTCTGTCATTCTACAAAGGCTCACTTCTCTGAACTTGACAAGAAGCCTTATGTCTTACTCTAATTGTAGCTACAGCACAAAGGCAGTATTACATAGATATGGAGATACAGATGGGTATCATTGAGCATTTAACAGAGATTTTATATCTGCAGCTAGCTTCAGTTATCTTATCATCTTAAGGTCTTGCACAGCAAAAGCTCCTTGTCCGTGCCTAGACTTCTGTCCATAACAAGCCTGTTAATGATATAACAAGGCTAAATCGCTAAGAAAAGGTGCCACACTAGCGATATATACTTACCCAGCGGGAGCGCCGACGAGAAAATAGGGTCCGGAACGATTCCAGCGACGAGCGAGATCACAGCAGGAAGCTCGTCGCTGGCAGATGCCGCACTGAACAACATCGCTAACGGGATCGCTAAATAGTGACGTTTTTTAGCGATCCCGTTAGCGATATTGTTCAGTGTGGCATACCTTTACTCTCACCAAAAGAATTTGCTTTAACTTCAGTTAATCATGGCTCCAATTAGTACAATGAGGCAGCTGTTTTCTTTATAGAAATGTGAGAATGGGCTGACTAACTATTTGACATCTATTGACAATGACACCCTAGCCACCTACTGGCTATTTGCTGAGAGTCACTGTTCATTTAGAAAAAGTAATTTTCCTGCTTGTTTGCCTACTTTGGTATCTCATATGCAGTGACAAACTCAGAATTTTTGAAGAAGAAATTTCAAGTGAGCTAAATTTTCAAAACATCTTGATTTGTTCATTATCATGTATGAATGCAATGCCCAGAAATGCAAGCACTTACACGGCTTGGTATTCTATTAATGAGGTCATTTATGGTTGTCTGAGGATTGTCCTGCCACACTGAATGCACTTGGCACATAAATCATCAAGATCCACTGATGGCAGTTCTTTTTGCAATTGCCGACCAATGACATTCCAGATGTTCTCAATGGGAGATGCTGCAGGCTATGGTATGTTTAGGCTTTAGTTGGACCCTTCTAATCATCATTTCAGGTACTCTTACATTACATTGATTTGGTGGTGGGACTGGTGATATAACTAGAGATGAGCAACTTTGCCTTTTTTAGGGTCGAGTCGGGTTTCATGAAACCCGACTTCCTCAAAAGTCGAGTCGAACGAAATCGGCCTACTATCGGGAAAAGTCGGAGGTCCGACTGAAACACAAAACCCAATGCAAGTCAATGGGGAAACAAAGTCGGCAGGGAGTGGAGGACAGTTAAAACCTACAGTGCCCATTTCAATGCCAACAACATCAATTCTTATTACTTAAGCTTGGCAACCTTAATTTACATTATAATAATAGTAAAGCATTGAAAACTGGGGGTTATTTGGCTAAAGTTGTGGGGGGAGGGCTGGCTCCAGGTTTTCGTGTGCCCCGGGTGAAAGAGTGTCAGTGAGCCCCTTTAACACATACCACAATTCATGATGCTCCGATACGGCACAGAAATATAGGTATAATACAATGCCAAATACTGCACTTCTTACATTACATGACTGATATCTATTGTTAATTCTACAATGGCTCAAAAACCAGACAGTATATTACTCCATAAGTATTATGGCCACCACATAGTGCCCCATACAGAATAATGAGCCCCATATATTGCTCCATACAGAATAATTGGTCCCATATAATGTTCCATACAGTATATGATGAGCTCCACATAATGCTCCAGTATATGATGGTCCCCATATAATGTGCCATATAGTATAGGACAGTCCCCATAGAGTAGAATGAGCCCCACATATTGCTCCATACAGTATAATAAGTCGCATATAAAGCTCCATACAGTATATGATGGGCCCCATATATTGCTCCATACAGAATGGGCTCCATATAATGCTCCATATAGAATAGGCCCCATATGTGCTCCATATGATGCTCCATAACCTATATAATGCCCCATAAATAATGAACACCATATGATGCTCCAGTATATGATGGGCCCCATGGATGATGCTCCAGTGTATGATGGGCCAATATAATGCTCCATATATAATGGGCCCATTTATAATGCTCCACTGTATAATGGGCCCCGTAAATGCTGCTCCAGTGTCTGATGTCCCCCATTTAGAATGCTCCAGTATATGATGGGCCCCATGGATAATGCTCCAGTGTATGATGGGCCAATATAATGCTCCATATATAATGGGCCCCATTTATAATGCTCCAGTGTATAATGGGCCCCGTAAATGCTGCTCCAGTGTCTGATGTCCCCCATTTAGAATGCTCCAGTATATGATGGGCCCCATGGATGATGCTCCAGTGTATGATGGGCCAATATAATGCTCCATATATAATGGGCCCCATTTATAATGCTCCAGTGTATAATTGGCCCCGTATATGCTGCTCCAGTGTCTGATGTCCCCCATTTAGAATGCTCCAGTGTGTGATGCGCCCCATGGATGATGCTCAAGTGTATGATGGGCCACATATATCATTCTCCAGTGTATAATGCTCCCTATATATTGCTCCATACACTAAAAAAAATGAAATACCTCTCCTCGCTGGGCACTGCTCTACTCTGGACTCCTCAGTGTCGCCATCTTCCAGCTCTCTGCACTTGGACTGTTTAGGCAGAGGGTGTACAGAGGTGACGTCATCGCGCTCTCTGACCTGAATGTCACTGAACAGGAGGCGATAGAGCTGGATGCTGTTTCGGCAATGTAAGTCAAAACCTTTTCCTGATGCTCCGGCTTTAAAAGCGGTTTACCTACTCCCAGAAAGGGGAGCCTTCCAGGCTTTCTGGAGCCAGACGATGACGCAGGCTCAACACCTCCTGCCTTAGGTGCTATTGGGCTTTTGGCACTACTAGCAGTTGCACCACCACCATCAGTACCAGATGGCCTCCCTCGCCCACGTCCGCGGCCTCTTCCACCATACTTCCTCATGTTTGGAAGATGTACCCAAAATGCAAGCAGATATATGGTACTGTATCACAAACGTGCAGCTGTATATGGTGAAGGGGAAAATTTCAATCTCTGTATATATTTGAGGAGTCACACAGAGACGCTCTCAGGCTCAGTATGGATTAGACCAGAATATAAAAAGCAGAAAAAGGGTACTGTATATGAAGCATACAGCTGTATACAGCGTTGGGGTTATTTTAAATCTTCATATGTATTGCTGGAGTCACACACAAATGCTCACAGGCTCAGTATGGATAAGACCATAATATAAAAAGCAGAAAAAGGGTACTTTATCTGAAGCGTACAGCTGTATACAGTGTTGGGGTAATTTTAAATCTCCGTATGTATTGCCGGAGTAACACACAGACGCTCACAGGCTCAGTATGGATTAGAAAGGAATATAAAAATCAGATCCACAAGCAGCGTCGGACTGGAACACCTTGGGCCCACCAGAGAAAATCATTCTTGGGGCCCACTATGTAGCTACATAGAAATAAATACAAGACCACCAATTGTGCAGTAAAACACACTAATATCAGGGTATAATATAAGGTAGTATATGTCTTAACTATGTAGCAGGAGTTGGGGTAGCCTCTCTCATAGATTATAAAGCAGCCCCCTCATAGGGGATAATGCTGCCCCCCTCATAGAGGATAATGCTGCCCCCCCTCATAGGGTATAATGCTATATATATATAGATAGATAGATATAGATAGATAATAGATAGATACCATATATACTCGAGTATAAGCCGACCCCCCTAATTTTGCCACAAAAAATGGGAAAACTTATCGACTCGAGTATAAGCCTAGGGTGGAAAATGAGATTATGCCCCATATGCTGCCCCATGTATTATACCCCACAAGATGCTCCATAGATTGTGCCCCATATGCTGCCCATGTATTATGCCCCCATAGATGCTCCATAGATTGTGCCCCCATAGATGCTCCATAGATTATGCCCCATAGATGCTCCATAGATTATGCCCCCATAGATTATGCCCCCATAGATTTTGCCCCATAGATTATGCCCCCATAGATGCTCCATAGATTATGCCCCCATAGATGCCCCATAGATTATGCCCCCATAGATTATGCCTCCATAGATTATGCCCCCATAGATTGTGCCCCCATAGATGCTCCTTAGATTATGCCCCCATAGAAGCTCCATAGATTGTGCCCCCATAGATGCTCCTTAGATTATGCCACCATAGAAGCTCCATAGATTGTGCCCCAATAAATGCTCCTTAGATTATTCCCCCATAGATGCTCCATAGATTATGCCCCCACAGATGCTCCTTAGATTATGCCCCATAGATGCTCCATAGATTATGCCCCAATAGATTATACCCCCATAGATTATGCCCCCATAGATGCTCCACAGATTATGCCCCCATAGATTATGCCCCCATACATTATGCCCCCATAGATGCTCCACAGATTATGCCCCCATAGATTATTCCCCCATAGATTATGCTCCCATAGATTATGCCCCCATAGATGCTCCACAGATTATGCCCCCATAGATTATGCCCCCATAGATCCTCCACAGACTGTGCCCCCATAGATGCTGCATTGAATAGGCCCCTTTATGCTGCCACAGCTGCTGCAAAAGAAGAAAAAAAAAAGACATACTCACCTCTCGTCGCTGGGGGCCAGGTGCTGGTGTCCTGAGCAGGCGGGGACACCGGCGCGCTATGGGGGACAGGTGTCGGTGTCACCGCTTGCTCAGGGCCCCGGCACCTGAGAGATTTACCTGTCACCCGCTCCACCGCTGAGCGCCGCTGTCTTCGGGTCCTCCGGCAGTGAATGCTCAGGCATTCGCGCCCTCTGCCTGAACATCGCAACTAGAGGACCCGAGGACAACGGCGCTCAGCGGTTGGAGCGGGTGACAGGTAAGTAATGATATTCACTGTGTTGGGGTAATTTTAAATCTCCTTATATATTTCCGGAGTAACACACAGACGCTCACAGGCTCAGAATGGATTAGACCAGAATATGAAAAGCAAAAAAAGTGTACTGTATCAGAAGCGTACAGCTGTATACAGTGTTGGGGTAATTTTAAATCTCCGTATATATTTCTGAAGTAACACACAGATGCTCACAGGCTCAGTATGGATTACACCAGAATATAAAAAGTAGAAAAAGGGTAATATATCAGAAGCGTACAGCTGTATACAGTGTTGGGGTAATTTTAAATCTCCGTATATATTTCCAGAGTCAGACACAAACTCTCACAGGCTCAGTATGGATTACACCAAAATAAAAAAGTAGAAAAAGGGTAATGTATCAGAAGTGTACAGCTGTATACAGTGTTGGGGTATTTTTAAATCTCTGTATATAATTCTGGAATAACACACAGACGCTCACAGGCTCAGTATGGATTAGACCAGAATATAAAAAGCAAAAAAGGCTAATGTATCCGAAGATACCAGGCGTATATAGTGTAGGGGTAATTGTAAATCTCCGTATCTATTTCTGGAGTAACACACAGACGCTCTCTCAGCTTGGATTTGACCGTAATACAGAAGGCAGAAAAAGATACCAGCTGTATACAGTTTTGGGAAAAATTTAAATCTGCTATATATTTCTGGAGTCACACACAGATAGTCAGCATGTACTGTATTTGTCCGTGATACCAGCCGGTACACGGTAGTGTGTGAGGAGCGTACAGCTCTATACGGTGTGGGAAAAAATGAACGCTCGGTAACTGTGCAGAAAAAAGAATAAAAGTATTAGTGCTGTGTAAAAAGCACTCTACACAGCAGTGTACACACAACAAATACAGCTAGCAGGCAGCCTAATAATCAGCTCTGCTGCTGCACACAAGAAAATCCTCCCCCTTTTACTGGCAGGCAGCCTAATAACCAGCGCTTTTGCACACAAGAAAATCCTCCCCTGTCACTGCACACTAACTGTACAGCACAATCGCTATCAGCACAAGCACAGAGTCACTTTTCTTTCCTGCTTAACTCTCTCCCTACTGAGAAACAGCAGCAGCAACCTCTCCCTATGCTAAGATTGGCAGAATATAAACAAAGAAAAATGGAATACCATTTCCTGGTATTTTTCTAATAAAATTATACTCTTTAATATTTAAAATATTTTTTTGTCTTTGGAATTTATTATCTCAGTTATTCTTTGTTTATATTCTACCTTGTGGCGATTTTCCCATTATGTCCAGTTTTGACAATCCATGTTTAGGATAATAATTTCATACTTCATCTTTATTATTTTTCTTTTTACATGGTTATGTTGTTCATGAAGTGGTTATTATAAGATTGGCAGAAGTAAAATGGCGGTCGACGGTCAGGGCATTTATAGCCACTGTGACGCCACACAAAGCAAGCCAATCACTGCAATGCCCTTCTCTAAGATGGTGGCCACTGCCCATGTCATCTCGTTGCCCACAGTGTGCGTCCTTGGTCATTGGCTGAGAAAAGGCGCCTGCAAGCATTATGGGAAAACAGAATTTGGCGCTCGGGTCGACGACCGCATGGCCGACCTCACGCTATGGTCGGGTTTCGTTCGGCGAAACCCGACTTTGGCGAAAGTCGGTGATTTTTGAATCTGACCGACCTGTTTCGCTCAACTCTAGATATAACCATTTCCCTAATTTTTTTTAAGCAAAAAAAGTGGTCAATTCTGTACTTAATATCCCCTATCTTGGTATACATAGTCCCCTCTGTTACGATTCGGTAACCGAGGAGGATAATAGGAAAAATAGGCTATGCAACCAGACACCCAAAGAGGTTGGTAACTTAGCAGATTGCAGACTTCTAAACTGACAACACAACTAGAATTAGCCGTGGGACGTACCCATGATGCCCTAGACGCCTCGACACAGCCAAAGAGGTAACTAAGCCTAAAGAGAGAAATGGGACAGCTAACTGCCCCGGAGTAGAACCCCAATGGAATAGATAGCCTCCAAACATATATTGCAGGTGAGACAGATGAAGCACAAACACAGACAGAAAATAGAGTAAGCAAATGCTGGGGCCCAAACTGTCTAGATAGAACAGGACAGGAAATGATATTGTCTGCAATCCAGCAAAAACCCTAAGAAAAATTCCAACACGTCTGATATGCAAAAATACTGAGGCCACACGACCTCTCCCCCACTAAATCAGAACTCTGATGTGAACTGGAAGCAAAACAACAGATACTGAAATAACAGGGAAATAGAAATACAGAAAGGACTGACAAAGCTGTGGCAATGAATACAGAGTCCAGCACAGGTCCCAGCAGGGAGCCCGGCTGAACTCACACCAGCAAGGCAGAAAACAGAGAAAAGCAAATGGGGAACAAACGCCACTGTCATGTATAGTGTACAGTTCCTATAGCGTCTTGTGCTTGGGTGCGAGGAAAACACAGGAGACATAGGTTGAAATGAAATGACTTGTATTACTTCATACAAGCATGCTGAAAAGTTCACACAGTTTGCAGGAACAGCGACAGGAGACACAGCAGGCCAGAGTAACTTCAAGCACTACAGTAAATCTCCAAAGCAGGTTCAGGATCTCTTCTCTGTACCGTAATTCCTCTGCAAACATGGATTCACCAAACAGCAGGTTTCCAGAGTCCAAAAGTGTTCCAAGGTTCCTCAGTAGGGAATAGCTGGAGTACAAGTCCAAGGCTTCCAGGAGTCAGGTCACAGACTGACTGAGGCTTGATTCAGGAGCACTGATTGTTCAGCTGAGGCTGCTTAAGAAGCAAGAGGGAAGAATCAGGGTGGGAACATGAAAACTGGAAACTCCATATTAACTGAGGGCAAGAGCTGCAGAAAGACAGAAAGCAAAATGGCCGACGGAAAACTGAGTTTCAAGGAACATGTCAACAGAGACAAAGAACCTTACATTACTCCCCCCTTAGGGACAACCTCCGGATGACCTCAGACCAGGCTTGTCAGGGTACCTCTGATGAAACTGGCGGAGCAGGCGAGGAGCATTTACATTATTGACTGGTTCCCATGAGTTGTCCTCCACTGGGTAGCCCTGCCATTTAATCAAATATTGCAACTGATTTCTGTACAACCTGGAATCTAGAATCCTTTCCACCATAAATTCTTCCTGACCATCGACCAGCACTGGGTCAGGGCAAGGAGAAGAACGTCCAGGAAACGTATTGGGTGTTGCAGCCTTTAGTAGGGATACATGAAAGACAGGGTGGATTCTCATAGTTCTGGGCAGTTGAAGACGACAAGCAACAGCACTTATAATCTTATTGATCTTATAAGGTCCAATGTACTTATGTCCCAATTTAGACGATGGAATCTTTAATTTAAGATTTCTGGTTGACAGCCAGACCAAATCTCCTACCTTGAAAGCTGGTGCAGGTTTACGAAATTTATCTGCTGCTTTCTTGTACCTTTCCTGAGCCAATTCTAGATTTTCCTTTAGAAGATCCATATTCTTTTGTAAAGAAGTGATTCTTTCAGCCACTGCCGGCAAGGGCGTATCTATGGGAAATCGAGGAAGAATGTTAGGATGATAACCTAGATTGGAGTAAAAAGGAGACTGCTTAGGGGGGGAGCTCTGAGAGTTGTTATAAGAGAACTCAGCCAGTGGAAGTAGATCCACCCAATCATCCTGTAGGTGGCAGATAAAACAGCGGAGATACTGCTCCAGGGTCTGATTGGTTCGTTCTGTCTGTCCATTAGTCTGGGGATGAAAAGCAGAAGAAAGGTTTACTTTAATGTCCAATGCTGCACAGAAATTTTGCCAAAACCTTGAAGTGAATTGCACCCCTCGATCCGAAATGACCTCATCCGGTACTCCATGTAAGCGAAACACATTCTTAATCATCAAGTCTGATGTCTGTTTTGCAGTGGGTAAGCCGACACAAGGGATAAAATGAGCTGCCTTTGTTAGACAGTCAACCACCACTAGAATGGTGTTCTTCCCTTGAGAGGTTGGTAACTCCACAATGAAGTCCATAGAAATGGATCCCCACGGGCGGGACGGGGTGGGAAGAGGTTGCAACAGACCAGTTGGTGAGGAGCGAGGTGTTTTGCATCTTGCACAGACTTCACATGAAGTGACATAGTTTAAGACATCTTTCCTGTAAGTGGGCCACCAAAAGAAACGAGAAAGAAATTCTTGTGTCTTTAGAATTCCCTATGCCCGGCTATCTTGGAATCGTGGATGAGTTGCAATACTCTCAATCTGACTGTTTCAGGTATATACAGACGTTGTCCCTGAATCCACACAACATTCTTAAAGACAAGACTTACGTCCCTTGGGGGTTGAGCCAACAAAGAATCCGCATGGTATGCTTCCTTGATGTCCTTAAGTAGGTCTTGATTATGAATCACTCCCAGGAATCTAGAGTCAGGAAGAATAGTCTTAGGAGGAGTAAGTGGACGTGTCTCTGCTGAATGAATCCTAGAGAGTGCATCAGCCTTTCCATTGCGCGATCCTGGTCTATAAGAAATGACAAAATTAAATTGGTTTAGGAAAAGATTCCAGCGAGCCTGGCGAGGAGTCAGGCACTTAGCCGACCTGATAAATTCAAGGTTACGATGGTCTGTCAGGACGACTATTTGCTGTGCAGCTCCCTGAAGAAGGTGTCTCCATTCCTTGAAGGCGGCAATAATGACCAACAATTCTCTATTGCCCACATCGTAGTTCCTCTCAGCCGAAGACAACTGCTGGGAAAAGAAGGCACAGGGATGCAAGACATTCTTCTCACCTGTTCTCTGAGAGAGTATAGCTCCAACGGCACAGTCTGAAGCATCCACCTCTATTATGAAGGCAAGCTCGGGGTTGGGATGTACTAAGATAGGTGCGGTGGTAAATTTATCCTTTAAACAGGAAAATGCTTCCTGAGCTTGCGGGGTCCAGGAGAACCTAGACTGTTTCCGGGTAAGCTGGGTGATAGGTGACACTACCTCAGAAAAATTCTTAATGAAACGTCTATAGAAGTTGGCAAACCCGATGAAACACTGCACCTCCTTCACATTTCTAGGAATTGGCCAATCCTTGATGGCTTGGGTCTTGCTTCCATCCATACTAATCCCTTGCGTAGATAGTACATACCCCAGAAATTAAATTTCGGTCCTATGGAATTCACATTTTTCAAGTTTGATGTAGAGATGGTTTTGTCTTAGGCGTTCTAAGACCATTCTCACATGTCCATGATGTTCCTCTGTGGAGTTAGAAAAATTAGAATATCATCCAGATAAATCACCACAAATGTATCTAGGAGATCCCTGAAGATATCATTCACGAAGTGTTGGAAAGTGGCTGGGGCGGTACTCAGACCAAAAGGCATAACTAGATATTCAAAGTGTCCATAGCGTGACCTGAAAGCAGTCTTCCATTCATCCCCAGGTCTAATACGGACCAAGTTATAGGCCCCACGGAGATCCAGTTTAGAGAAAATTTTGGCATGCCGCACTCTCTCCAACAACTCAGGGATTAAAGGCAATGGATAACGGTTTCTAATAGTAACCTTATTGAGTTCCCTATAGTCTATGCAGGGTCTCAGAGATCCATCTTTCTTCTTCACAAAGAAGATGGGTGCACCTGCGGGAGATAAAGAGGGGCGTATGAAGCCCTTGGCTAAATTTTCGTCTATATAATCCTTCAAAGCTTTTAGCTCGGGCCCCGCTAGGGGGTAGATCTTACCAAAAGGTATCTCGGCTCCGGGCAATAATTCAATTGGACAATCATATGGACGGTGAGGAGGAAGCTGATCAGCGTTCTTCTTGTCACATAAATCCACATAGTCCTGGTATACAGCTGGTAGTTCAGGGACTGACATGGTTCCTTTAGGAACAGAGCAAGCTGAAACTCCTTGACTCATCTGTTTCTCCGGAAAGTGTAATTCCTTGGTCTCCCAGTTAATCGTAGGATTCTGCGCCTGCAGCCACGGTAGCCCTAGAATGATGGGAAAGTGGGGAGAAGAGACATTTTCTCCTGATGATCTTTACCCATAAGGACCCTCAAAGGCTCTGTTTCTTGATCCACTGGTCCAGAAGTCAGTAGAGAGCCATCCACAGTCTCCATCTGTACTGGAGTAGCCTTCTTCACTGAACGTATCCCCTGTTTCAGAGCAAAGGAGATATCCATAAAATTTCCACTTGCTCCTGAGTCGATCATAGCAGAGCTAGACACCCAGACTGAGTCAACCCAGAGTTTGATGGAAAGGAAGCAATGAGAATTGTTTCTTTTACAACTCAGCTGGGACACCGCTGAGGAAACTTGAAAAATTGCAGCGTTTATACCGTCATCGTCCCAAGAACTAACAGAGTTTAAGTCCGAGAAATCAAGATCTCTTGCAGCAGATCTCTCTGGAGCCTGAGGCTTGGACATGACAGAGCTCCTCTCGCAACACTCACAGTGAATGACTGCTGCAGTAGTCTTACGAGAACTGCTGGGGCAGTTTATAATGAAGTGCCCTGACTTACCACAGTAGAAACATAGATTTTCCTTTATACGATGTTCTTTGCGTGCATCACTAACCCGTCTTTGTAAAGAGTCCACCTGCATGGGTTCAGGTTCTGGTTCCCTTGTGATCCTACTCAAAGGTTCCTTAGCTGAGGAGGGAGGTAGTAAAAGGTTAGTGCGATTATTTTCGAACCATCTCTCTTGTCTGCGTTCAGTCAGACGAGCATCAATACGGATACAATAGTTGATAAAGTCACCTAACGCAGTGGGAGGGTCGGCACGAGCAAGTTCATCCTTAATCAGTGGAGACAACCCTTTCCGAAAAATAGATTTTTTTAGCGGAAGTGTCCCAAGTGGTATCAAGAGCCCATCTCCTGAAATCCAGGGCATATTCGGCTATTGAACGCTTACCTTGGCGCAAAGTTAACATGGCTGCTTCAGCTGTTGCACCTCGATTGGGGTCATCAAACACCTGCCCCATGGCTGAAATAAAAGCATCAAGGTGATTCAAACAATCATCCTCAGTCTCAATCAGAGGGTTTGCCCACATCAAAGCCTTATTGGTAAGCAACATGATTACAGTAAGCACTTTGGATCGTTCAGTGGGAAATTGTGAATCATGTGCAGAGAAAAATAAATTGCATTGATTAATAAATCCCCTGAATTTCTCACGTTCACCGCCAAAACGAAAAGGAGGTAATTTGGGGATCCCAGAACTTGGGGTTATGGCAGGAGCCTGGGCTCGTTCCTCTAGAGCCTCAATCCTGGCTCGCAATTCCTGGGTAGTCTGTCCAAACACTTGCAAATTATGATTAGTGAGGTCCTGTAGGCTTGCAAAACGGGTTTTTAAAGTCTGTACATCTGAAAGGATTGTATCAGTCACTCCGCAAAGTTCCTTTATGCGGGCCTCCATCTTCCAGATCTTTTAAGGCAGAGGTGCTGGAAGGAGAAGAGGAAAGGAAAAAAAAACAACAAAAAAAAAACAATAGTGTTTACCTGTGGTAACACTCCAGAGTAAAATTTTAAGGGAATGCGCTCACCTGGAATGGTTGTGAGAAGTCACAACCACTGTCATCACATAAGGTATTAAACGGACATCTGATATCCACAGTCACAGCAGACTCGGCTTTCCCAGACCCAGCAGACACTAAACATTGGCTCCTGAATCTTGTCATGTATAGTGTACAGTTCCTATAGCGTCTTGTGCTTGGGTGCGAGGAAAACACAGGAGACATAGGTTGAAATGAAATGACTTGTATTACTTCATACAAGCATGCTGAAAAGTTCACACAGTTTGCAGGAACAGCGACAGGAGACACAGCAGGCCAGAGTAACTTCAAGCACTACAGTAAATCTTCAAAGCAGGTTCAGGATCTCTTCTCTGTACCGTTATTCCTCTGCAAACATGGATTCACCAAACAGCAGGTTTCCAGAGTCCAAAAGTGTTCCAAGGTTCCTCAGTAGGGAATAGCTGGAGTACAAGTCCAAGGCTTCCAGGAGTCAGGTCACAGACTGACTGAGGCTTGATTCAGGAGCACTGATTGTTCAGCTGAGGCTGCTTAAGAAGCAAGAGGGAGGAATCAGGGCGGGAACATGAAAACTGGAAACTCCATATTAACTGAGGGCAAGAGCTGCAGAAAGACAGAAAGCAAAATGGCCGACGGAAAACTGAGTTTCAAGGAACATGTCAACAGAGACAAAGAACCTTACAGCCACAGATTTAAACAGACAAATAACTTATCTGAAAGATGCAGGACAAAGCAGGGAGCAAGCAGACTTCCAAGAGTTTCAGGAAGAAAAGCAAAATCACCGGCAACAACCAAGGGAAGGCTGCTCACTTATATCTCCCCAATCAATAACACCTGATCTCCTATCATCCTCCACAGGTGATCGACTTCTGTCAACCAGACCAGCTCCATTACCAGCAACAACCACCAGAGGGAGCCCAAACTCAGAAGCCAGATTCAAAGTGTTCACAACAGTACCCCCCCTTGAGGAAGAGTCACCGAACCCTCACCCAAGCCACCAGGCAAAATCAGGATGGGCCCGGTGAAAGGCGCAAAACAATCTCTCGGCATGAATGTCAGAAGCAAACACCAAAGAATTATCCTCCTGACCATAATCTTTCCACTTGACCAAGTACTGGAGTCTCCGTCTAGCCAGACGAAAATCTTAATACCTTCTCTACTGCATACTCCAGATTGCCCTTAAACAATACAGGATCAGGGGGCGCAGCCAAAGGAACTACAGGCTCAACAAACCTTTTAAACAAAGATTTATGAAAAACGTTGTGAATCTTGAATGTTCCTGGAAGAGCCAAATGGAAAGAAACGGGATTAAGGATTTCCAAAATCTTATAAGGTCCAATGAACCTTGGCTTAAATTTTGGAGACGCAACCTTCATAGGAATATTTTTTGAGGACAACCAAACCATGTCACCTACTTTAAACCGGGGACCATCAGTCCTATGCCGGTTGGCAAACCATTGGGCCCTTTCCTGAGAGTGAGACAACTTATCCACTACTTGATTCCAAATCTGCTGCATTCTCTCTACCATGGAATCAACACCTGAACAGGCAGAAGCCTCCACCTGCCCCGAAGAAAACCGAGGATGAAACCCGAAGTTGCAGAAAAAAGGGGACATCAAAGTGGCAGAACTAGCCCTATTATTTAGAGCAAATTCAGCCAAGGGCAAAAAGAAACCCAGTCATCTTGATCAGCAGACACAAAACATCTCAAATAAGTTTCCAAAGTCTGGCTTGCTCTCTCAGTCTGCCCATTGGTCTGAGGGTGAAACGCAGGGGACAACTGAATTCCCAGTTTAGAATAAAAGGCTCTCCAAAATCTGGAAACAAACTGGACTCCTCTGTCAGACACAATGTTCTCCGGAATGCCGTGCAGACAAACCACCTGCTGAAAAAACAAGGGCACCAACTCGGAAGAGGATGGCAACTTCGGCAGTGATACAAGATGGACCATCTTGGAAAATCTATCACAGATCCCCCAGATAACAGTCATTCTCTGAGAGACAGGGAGATTGGAAATAAAATCCATTGAGACATGGGTCCATGGCCTCCTGGGCACCGGCAGTGGCACTAAACCATCCACTAGAGCGAGAACAGGGTTTGGACCGAGAACAAGTCCCACAGGACTGAACAAAATTCCTGACTTCACGGGATAAAAAAGGCCACCAAAAAGACCGACTCACCAAATCTCTGGTACCAAAAATACCGGGATGACCAGCCAACGTGGAGCAATGAATTTCAGACATTACTTTCCTCCTCCATTGGTCGGGGACATACAATTTCCCCATAGGGCATGTTCAGGTTTATCCTCTTGAAATTCCTCCAGGGCAAGTCTCAAATCGGGTGAGATAGCGGAAAGTACCACACCCTCATTTAAAATGATAGTAGGCTCAGTTACATCAAGAAAATCCACAAAGAAACTCCTAGAGAGGGCACCCGCCTTAACATTCTTAGTGCCTGGAAGAAAGGAGACCACAAAATTAAAACGCGTGAAAAACAAGGCCCACCTAGCCTATCTAGGATTTAATCGCTTGGCTGATTCAAGATAGATCAAGTTCTTGTGGTCAGTGAGGACCACAACTTGATGTTTGGCTCCCTCCAACCAATGTCTCCTCTCTTCAAATGCCCACTTCATAGCCAATAATTCCCGATTCACCACATCATAATTACGTTCAGATGGGGAAAATTTTCGAGAAAAGAAGGCAAAAGGGTTAATCTTAGAGGTTACAGGATCTCTTTGAGACAAAACGGCTCCAGCACCAATCTAATAAGCATCTATCTCCACCTGAAATGGGAGAGAAACATCAGGTTGCCGTAGAACAGGAGCAGAAGTGAATATCCGATTAAGCTCCTGAAATGCTGAAACTGCCTCTGGAGACCAATTCACCACATCAGCGCCCTTTTTGGTCAAATCCGTCAGTGGTTTCACAATACCAGAAAAATTACTTATAAATTTATGGTAAAAATTAGCAAAACCCAAAAATTTCTGAAGAGCCTTAAAGGAAGTGGGCTGAACCCAATCATAAATGGCCTGAACCTTGACCGAGTCCATTTCAGTAGTGGACAGAGACAAAATGAATCCCAAAAACAAAATTTTTTGTACGCCAAAGAGACATTTCGATCCCAGTCACTGGAAAAAATCTAAATATCGTCCAAATAAATGATCAAAAACTTGTCCACAAAATCCTGAAAAATATCGTTCATGGAAGATTGGAAGATGGAAGGGGCATTAGTGAGCCCAAAAGACATCACCAGCTGCTCAAAATGCCCATCAGGAGTATTAAACGCCGTCTTCCATTCATCACCATGCTTAATGTGAATAAGATTATACGCCCCCCTAAGGTCAAGCTTGGTAAACTAACTAGCACCTTTCACTCTGGAGAATAAATCAGAAATCAGGGGTAACAGACACTGATATTTAACAGTGATTTTATTAAGGAGACGATAGTCAATACATGGCCTCAATAAGCCATCCTTCTTGGTCACAAAAAAAAATGGCTCCTAAAGGTGAAGAGGACAGTCTAACATAACCCTTCTCCAATGACTCCTTGATATAAGATCGCATAGCATCATGTTCAGGTACAGATAAATTGAAGAGCCGACACTTGAGAAATTTACAACCGGGCACCAACTCAATCACGCAATCATAACTCCTGTGAGGAGGTAAGGACGCAGGCTTACTCTCATTAAACACATCAGAAAAATCAGCCAAATAGTCAGGGACATCCTGAGACTGGGAAGAGGTAGAGAAAACAGGAGTGTCACTAAGAACACATTGACAACCCCAACTAACCACAGACACAGACTTCCAATCCAAAACAGGATTTTGGGTCTGCAACGAAGGAAAACCCAGTACAATAATGTCATGTAAATTATGTAACACCAAAAATGTACAATTATGTTGGTGGTCCGGGGCTACCCGCATTATCACCTGGGTCCAAAACTAGGGTTTATACTCCCCCAAAGGGTATCATCAATACCCCTCAAAGGAATCGGAGTCCGCAGGGGTACCATGGGAAAACCACAACTCTTGGCAAAGTCAAATCCATCAGGTTCAGGACTGCTCCTGAATCAACAAAAGCATTAGCAGAAAATGAAGATAAGGAGCAGATCAAGGTAACCGTCAAAATGAATTTAGGCTGTACATTGCCCAAAACAAATGATTGAGCAAAACGATTTTCTCGCTTAGGGCAGAAGGAAATAGTATGAGAGGCGTCCCCACAAAAGAAGCACAACTTATTACGCCTTCTAAATTCTTGACGTTGAGCCCTAGAAACAACCCTATCACACTGCATGGGCTCAGATGTTTGTTAGAAAGGCAACACCGCCTCTCGCATAGTTATACGTTCACGTAAACGTCTGTCAATTTGAATGGCTAATGACATAGAGTCGTTGATACCAGAGGGGACAGGAAATCCCACCATAATATCTTTTACGGTCTCTGCCAGACCTTTCTGAAAAAGAGCCGCTACGGCATCATCGTTCCATTTAGTAAGGACTGCCCACTTTCGGAATTTCTGACAATATAACTCTGCCTTTTCCTGACCCTGGTTCAATGCCAATAATGTTTTCTCAGCTTGATCAATAACATTAGGTTTATCATACAACAACCCCAGAGCCTGAAAAAAATGCATCCACATTAGCCAAAACAGGATCCCCAGGTGTCAGGGAAAAAGCCCAGTCCTGAGGGTCGCCGCGCAACAAGGAGATGACAATTTTAACTTGCTGCACCGAGTTCCCCGAGGAATTAGGTTTCAAGGCAAAAAACAATTTACAATTATTCTTAAAGTTCAAAAATTTAGACCAATCCCCAGAAAATAAATCAGGAATAGGGATCTTAGGTTCTACAGAAGACTACTGAGCGAGATAGGCAGAAATTCTCCGAACTTCAGCAGAGAGCTGCTCAACACGATCAGACAAATGCTTAGTCTTCATGAAGAAAAAATCCTCCAACGGCCCCCAGAGAAAAAAAGGAAAAAATATATAAAAAATTCTGACAACTTTTTTTTTTTTTACTATTCTTTCCTCCTTTAGAGTACCCTAGAATCTACAGTGAGGTCGGTGATTCTGTTATGATTCAGGAACCGAGGAGGATAATAGGAAAAATAGGCTATGCAACCAGACACCCAGAGAGGTTTGTAACTTAACGGATTGCAGACCCCTAAAGTGACAACACAACTAGAATTAGCCGTGGGACGTACCTATGATGCCCTAGATGCCTCGACACAGACAAAGAGGTAACTAAGCCTAAAGAGAGAAAGGGGAAAGCTAACTGCCCCGGAGTAGAGCTCCAAAGGAATAGATAGCAACAACAGATATTGAAATAACAGGGAACTAGAAATACAGAAAGGACTGACAAAGCTGTGGCAATGAATAGGGAGATTGCAATTTTCCCCTACACCGTATACAGCTGTACGCTTCTCAGACAGTACCGTATATCTGCTCTTTGTATTACGGTCAAATCCATACTGAGTGATCGTCTGTGTGTGACTCCGGAAATATATACAGAGATTTAAATTTTCCACAATACCGTATACAGCTGTCCGCTTCTGATACAGTACCGTATATCTGCTCTTTGTATTACATTTAAATCCATGCTGAGTGAGCGTCTGTGTGTGACTCCGGAAATATATATGGAGATTGCAGTTTTTCCCTACACCATATACAGCTGTACGCTTCTGATACAGTACTGTATATCTGCTTTGTATTAAGGTCAAATCCATACTGAGTGAGCGTCTGTGTGTAACTCCGGAAATATATACAGAGATTTAAATTTTCCCCTATGCCATATACAGATGTACGCTACTCATACAGTACCATGTATCTGCTGGTATTTTTGGTGCATTTTCCCAAACATGGGGAAGTATGGTGGAAGATGCCGCGGACGTAGGCGGGGGGGCCAGCTGGGAATGATGGTGGTGGTGGTGGTGCATCTGCTGGTAGTGCCAAAAGCCCAATAGCACCTAAGGCAGGAGGTGTTGTGCCTGCGCCATCGTCTGGCTCCAGAAGACTTGGAAGGCTCCCTTTTCAGGGAGTAGGTAAACCGCTTTTAAAGCAGGAGCATCATGAACAATTTTTGGCTTACATTGCCGAAACAGCCTCCAGCTCTATCGCCTCCTCTTCTGAAGTTTTAAAAAATGCAAGCACTGAGTCGTCAGTGCAGGCTCCTGGTCAGGAACAACACCTTTCCTTGTGTCCTTCACCCCCACCAAAAGTGAATGATGCGGCAGGCCACTCTTCTGATTACTCCATGGAGCTCTTTTCACATACCATGCCTGGGTTATCAAGTCAAATCCTGAATCCCCCAGTCCAAGATGAATATGACATGGAGTGCACTGATGCACAGCCACTGCTATCTGAATATGCTGGTACATTCACTCAGAGCACTACATTGCCCTCACAGTTTACAAAGCCAGAATCTGACCCTGATGAAACTCAGGTGCCCCTTCCCGCATACTCTAACACCTTACACGGTGACACAGAGGAAGGTGCAGATGAAATAGAAAAGGTGATGGATGACCCAGTTGTTGACCCGGATTGGCATCCATTGGGGGAAGAGGGTGCCGCTGGCAATAACTCAGAAGAGGCGGAGGATCCGCAGCAGGCATCGACATCGCAGATGTGGTTATCTGGCAGGCCCGTAGTAGTCCAAAAACGTGTTAAAAAAAACAAAGAGTTGCAGGACAGCTTGGCAAGATAGTCAAATTAGCACAGCGTGCAAGCCCTGAAAATTTATCCCATAGTTGTCACGCTGTATAGCAGATATATATATATATATATATGTGATGACAGTAATCTATATCAAAAGGGCAACATACTATATAACATGCGCATAGATATATGATAACATAGAATTACCTGACAGAATGTCCAGTGGGTCAATACGGAATCCGTTATACGCTGTCTACGGCTAGAGGGTGACCGGGGTCTATGCTGACCCTAAACTGGGGTCCTAACTAATCCCTCTACCTGGAGGTACTGTTAAAGGTACAGAGGTCCAGGCCACCAGCGTAAACCCTGTCTCCTATCAATCCCTGCCAACTGTAATCTAGTCCTAAGAAGGACCCTGATTACCACCAAAGGGAATGAACAGGTAACGGTTAATGAACAGAAAGACATACAAGAAAGACAAGAAATAAAGTAAATAAAGTCTTACATACAACACTCACACACAGTAGGAACACCTAAGGTCTCAGAGATAAACTATAAGCTATAAGAGTAAAAACAACTAAGGAGCTCTTAGCTTAAGTATTCTCAGAACCGATCCAGTCTGCTAGACTACATGAATGCTTTCACCGGCGTCTAACACCCAGACTGGCCGGTATATGAAGGAATCTAATTAGAACATAATCAAAAGCAGCCGGGCGAGGCTGGACCTAGTCTTAGCAAAGAGCTAGGTAAAATTAACTCCCTCATTACCAAACACAAAGAAACAGCAACTCAGCTGTGAGAAGTCAGAGTGTGTAATCGCGACGATCCTCGTGGCGATACACCCATGACAATAGTAGGAAGAGTGCAGTGTGTCACTTTTTTGACCAAAATCCTATTGATGAGGCACAGGTTATCTGTAAGAAGTGCGGAAGGACCTTTAGCCGAGGGAAAAATCTCCGAAAATTGAATACCAGTTGCATGCTTAGACAATTAAACACCATGCACTTGCAAGCGTGGACGGACTACAAAACCTCTCTGGCTTTGAGCGCCTACATTGCCAAACTGATCTCATTAGAGATGATGCCCTTCCGTTTGGTTGAAAGCGCAGCATTCCGAGAGCTCATGGCCTACTCTGTCCCACACTATGACCTACCCAGTCGGCACTTCTTTTCTAGAAAAGCCATCCCTGCCCTCCACCTGCATGTGAAAGACCGCATTGTCCATGCACTCAAACAATCAGTGAGTGGAAAGGTGCACCACACAACAGATGCATGGGCCAGTAGGCATGGCCAGGGCCGTTACGTGTCCATCACTGCACACTGGGTTAATGTGGTGGATGCAGGGTCCACAGGGGACAGCGGCGGTGGGACAGTGCTGCCTAGCCCACGGTATAGGCAACAGTTGGCTGTAGGCGTTCGACCCTCCTTCTCCTCCAAAAGCAAAAGCTCATCGACAGAGCACTGTCGCATGAGCACTCCATCTGCAGCTGCCAGTGCAACTCCATTTGCAGTTGCTGAACATCCAGCCTACACCTCAACATATGCCACTTTTCCACCTCCCTAAATGGGCTGTCCCCCCCAGGGCCGGCGTCAGCACGTGGCGCATCCGGGCAAGTGTCGGGGCCCTGAGCAGGTGGGGGGGCCCACTCGCCGTCAGAGACACCGGCTTACTATGAGAGGCCCTGGGCCAGTTCCCGGCGCCCACGAGTGTGCCCCCCCTGCTTGCTCAGGGCCCCAGCACTTGCAATACTTACCTCTCCCTGCTCCAGCGCTGTGTCGTCTTCCGCGTTTCCTGACAGGGACATTCAGGTCAAAGAGCGCGATGACGTGCCATGGGGCACATCATATACTGGAGTATAACATGGGGCCCATTATATATGGTGCATCATATAGGGCACATTATATATGCAGCATCACATGGAGACCACTGTAAATGGAGCATTATATATGGGGACCATTATATTTGGAGCATTATATGGGGCTCATCACACACTGGAGCATCATATATGGGGCCCATCATATACTAGAGCATCATATGGGGTTATTTATGGGGTATCATATAGGTCCCTTTATATATGGAGCATCATATGGAGAACATATGGGGCCTATTCTGTATGGAGCATTATATGGATCCCATTCTGTATGGAGCAATATATGGGGCTCATTATTCTGTATAGAGCAATATATAGGGCTCATTATTCTGTATGGCACACTATGTGGTGGCCATTTTACTGTATGGAGAACTATACTGTCTGTTTTTGAGCTGTTGTAGAATTTAAAATAGATATCACTCATGTAATGTAAGAAGTGAAGTATTTGGCATTGTACTATACCTATATTTCTCTGCCGTATCGGAGCATCATGAATTGTGGTATGTGTTAAAGGGACCCACTGAGACTCTTTGGACCGGGGCCCACGAAAACCTGGAGCCAGCCCTGCCCCCCCACAACTTTAGCCAAATAACCCCCAGTTTTCAATGCGTTACTATTATTATAATGTAAATTTAGGTTGTCAAGCTTAAGTAATAACAATTGATGTCGTTGGCATTGAAATGGGCACTGTAGGTGTGTTTACTGTCCTCCACTCCCTGACGACTTTTATTCCCCATTGACTTGCATTGGGGTCAGATTTTCGACTCCGACCCGACCTTTTCCGTTGGTCAGCCGACTTCGTTTGACTCGACTTTTGAGAAAGTTGGGTTTCACGAAACCCGACTCGACCCTAAAAAAGGCAAAGTCGCTCATCTCTACTCTTAACCTATTCACCTACTAGCGATTTTCCGTTTTTATTTTTTCATCCCTTTATTTCAAGAGCTATAACTTTTTTACTTTTCTGTCAACATAGCCGTATGTAGGCTTCTTTTTGCAGGATGAGTTGTACTTTTGAATGGCATCATTCATTTTACCACATAGTGTACTGGAAAACCGGAAAAAAAATCCAAGCATGGTGAAATTGCAAAACAAGTACAATGACTATCATCACGTTCATGTCTGATGGTGGCAATCC
>JARQOD010000003.1:175864971-175995846 GCA_033576555.1 Oophaga sylvatica | reverse complement strand
CAGTAAGTCATGCACCACTGCAGAGGACTTTGCAAGCTACGGACGGCTTTCACAGCAAGTCAGGAACCGCACATGCGGGCGGTCATGCAAAGCAGCGGAGCCACTCACGCAAGTACGGGTACGCAGCAGAGCCGGGAACTGAGCAGCATCCATATAGGTAACAGACAACAGTATCCCAGCTGGTTAGGGGGAAAGGAGCAAAAGGGTTAATGCAAAAAACATACAAAGTAACGCTGCAAAACAAAGTACAGACAATACCAGCGTTACAAGTTATAAGATATACCGGCGCGCTGAAGTTCTCTTGTTGTTTGGTAAAATGACCTGCATTTTTGTATGGTGTCTTTAGATAAATCTTTAAAATAGGTTAGATTTTTATAAGGTGAAGATAGAAAAATAGACTCTTTAGATATATTAAGAAGCACATTTCTCACCCAGTTAGGGTAAAACGACACGATGACGTCTCTAGCTAAGTTAGATGGTAAAGAAGCAGGTCTTCGGATTCTAAATACTCGTTGAATCAGGTTTTTTTCCTTTGACGTCCGGAATCAAGTGGCATGCCATTGAGGAAATATAGTCTTTTAGCTGAGACGAATTAACTGACTCTGGTATTCCACGTATTTTCAAATTATTTTTCCTTTTTTCATCTTCATAGTTGGAGAGACAGCATTTAAGGGCAGTTATATCTTTCTGAATATTTCTCAGAGAGTTTGAGATCTCGTGGAAATCTAGAGAGTTATTTGAATACGTAGTTTCATTAATTTTTTTTTAGAGAATCCAGACTTTTCGGATCATGAAAAATATTGGTTACCTTTTCACATTCAACGTCAATATCAGTAGTTATCGATAATAAAAAGTCATTAAACATTTTCTTTATTGAAGATTCTGAAATTATGGCTTTATCTGATTGTTCAATTACTTTTTTCAACTTATTCAGTGATGTCAAAAACGCTTTACTTAGATTAAATAAAAAATCTTCTGTATGGAATTTATCAGAAGCTGGAATAAACTCCAGTAAAATATTAAACGTAGATTTTTCATGATCCGTGCCTGACTCCCTACAATCCGTTGTAGGTTGATCATCATGTGATACATAACTTTGTTCACTCTCATAATCTGCGTTATTAGAAGAGTTTTCTGAAGAGCTATATGATGAGATTTCATCAGAGTCTAGCTCATTAAATATGCTGCTTGTTAAATTCTCAAAGGGAGCCATCTTATGCGTAGGTTCTGACATATGCGTATTCACCGATTTTTCTCCAGATCCAGTAGATACCTCTGATTCAGAATATAGAATGCAATCTGAGCCTATCAGGCTTATATGTTCTTTTGTATCTTCTTTACCCCGTAAGCCAGCTTCATCATTAACTGGTCAAGAAGATGGTAAATTACAAAAAAAGTTTTCAATCAGTCTATCATTTTCTTCAAACATGCATTAAGAGGTAAATTTCCATCTTTTTGAATTTCTTGAGTTGTAGAATTATTTTTAATGTTTGTCTCTGATATTTCGCAGACATTTGGAGCAGACTTATAACAATTATTTGTAACATTAGGGGAATTATCACCTCTAATAACGTTCAGTGCCCCTGGTAATATCATAGGCTCTTTCTTTTTATCCATGACCAAAGCTACAGGAACGAATTCCTTAGCATCATATCGCAAATTACTGCATAGGTATTGGGTTGGTGAGGGATATCTTACAGATGTGCCTCGCATATTTACACATACCTCCTTTTTATCGCTGTCCAGCTGCTCAAACGAGAAAGGTCTATCAGTTCTATGAGTGGAAATATCCTCATTGTTGTCACTCTCCGATAATTCCTTCTTCATTGCTAAATCATAAGTGGAAGGATCCTCATCTGAATCATTACTCTGAGACCCATTCCAGGAGAAATATTTGTCCCCCTTCATGTCCTTAAACTTTCCTCCTTCCAAAACCTTTTGTTGTAGAGCGAATCCCCTCCTCGTCGCTTGCTGTTGGCTTCTACCTTTCGTTGCCTCTGAACAGAGTACCGTCGCTATTCCTGGGCTCCTGCCCTGAGCTCCTGTCACTCCATTTCTCCCCATAGTCTCAACCGCCTGTCACTGCTCATCTCCCGCTTCTGTAGTGCAGATCACCACCTCCTTCATTTTTCTCCTGGCGCTGGTCCTTGCTGAATTCTCCTCTCCAACGCTGTCAATCGGAGTCGCTGCTGCATTCTGAAATGGCATCGCAGCTGTATTCTCAACAGGAATCTCAGCTGCGTTCTAAATCAGCATCACATCAGCGATCTCAGGACATCTCAGTTGAGTCTTCAAAGACATCTCCGCTGCATTGTCAAAGGGAACTCAACTGCGTTCTCAATCAGCATCACATCAGCGATCTCAGGACATCTCAGTTGAGTCTTCAAAGACATCTCCGCTGCATTGTCAAAGGGAACTCAACTGCGTTCTCAATCAGCATCACATCAGCGATCTCAGGACATCTCAGTTGAGTCTTCAAAGACATCTCCGCTGCATTGTCAAAGGGAACTCAACTGCGTTCTCAAACGGCAACCTAGCTGCGTCAACAACTGGCATCTCAGCTGCAATCTCAAAAAGACATCACACTGGCGTCATCAAACGGCATCTAAGTTGCGTCTTCAAGTGACGTCGCAGCTGCGATGCCAACACCTGGATCGCTACTGCGTCCTCAAATGGCTTTGCAACTCCGTTCTCGGCAGCCTCTCAGCGGATTTTTATAGAGCCAGGTTTTGCAATTACAGCTGTACTTGTTACAGTTGTCCTTACCATAGAGATTTTTCAGGATGTCCACACTCCATTGAGTCCTGGGTCTTCCTCTGTGCTTTCTGGAACAGCTGCTGTAAATAAAGTCCTGGTCTGTTTACCTCCAAGGCAGAGGGGGCCCGATCTTTCTTGGTCTATTAAAGATTCTTTATCCAAAAGTTTTGCTTTTCTTGTCTTCAGTCTTGATCCAGGCATACTCACAAATGTTGTTAGTCCTTATATTCCAAGATTAGTAAGCTGATCGGCTAAATGACTGGAAGTTAGACGCTCCTAATCAACTTGTGACCTACATTAAAGACAGTTGTCTTAGGCCTGGGTCTCACATAGCAATACACCAGCGATCCCGACAACGATATGCACTTGTCAGGATCGCTGGTGTATCGCTACATGATCGCTGCTGAGCTGCCAAACAGGCAGCTCAGAGCAGCGATCAGCACAGTGACACTGCGGGTAACATCGCTTCCGGCCTTTGTTCCCAATGAAAGTCTGGCAAAAACCTGATCCGGTTTTTTAGTGTGAGAATTTTAATTAGCCCAGCCAGAAGCAAACCTATATATACCATGCCAGTGGGACACTCTGCCATATGCCATGCAACCATCAAGACCAAGCCAGCAACGAATTGCAGAGGATTTGGAGCCAGCACCACCATCCATAGAAATGGAGTATCGGGACCACCGTGACATTGGAGCGGAGGAGATGGGAGCAGACGCCAGACGGTAAATATCACACACCCCATTATACTATGCGTGTATTGCTATATACTGTGTTGGCATTGTTGTATACTATGTGGGTATTGCTATATACTGTTTTGGCATTGATGTATACTATGCGTGTATTGCTATATACTGTGTTGGCATTGTTGTATACTATGTGGGTAGTGCTATATACTGTTTTGGCATTGATGTATACTATGCGTGTATTGCTATATACTGTGTTGGCATTGTTGTATACTGTGTGGGTAGTGCTTTATACTATGTGGGTATTGCTATATACTGTGTTGGCATTGTTGTATACTATGTGGGTATTGCTATATACTGTGTTGGCATTGTTGTATAATATGTGTGTATTGCTATATACTGTGTTGGCATTGTTGTATACTATGTGGGTAGAGCTTTATACTATGCGTGTATTGCTATATACTGTGTTGGCATTGTTGTATACTATGTGGGTATTGCTATATACTGTGTTGGCATTGTTGTATACTATGTGGGTATTGCTATATACTCTGTTGGCATTGTTGTATACTATGTGGGTATTGCTATATACTGTGTTGGCATTGTTGTATACTATGTGGGTATTGCTATATACTGTGTTGGCATTGTTGTATACTATGTGGGTATTGCTATATACTGTGTTGGCATTGTTGTATACTATTTGGGTATCGCTATATACTGTGTTGGCATTGTTGTATACTATGTGGTATTGCTATATACTGTGTTGGCATTGTTGTATACTATGTGGGTATTGCTATATACTGTGTTGGCATTGTTGTACACTATGTGGGTAGTGCTTTATACTATGTGGGTATTGCTATATACTGTGTTGGCATTGTTGTATACTATGTGGGTAGTGCTTTATGCTATGTGGGTATTGCTATATACGGTGTTGGCAATGTTGTATACTATGCGTGTATTACTATAGACTGTGTTGGCATTGTTGTATATTATGTGGGTAGTGCTGTATGCTATGTGGGTAGTGCTTTATACTGAGTGGGTCCTGCTGTTTAATATGCATTATAGTATGGGAACTGAATTTTACTACATGGATGACTATTGCGGTGCATTATACTATATGGAGCACTATGAGGAGTATATTATACTGTGAAAATATTGTGTTCTGTGATATCAGGAAAAAAACATACTTCATCCTCAATTCTGCAAAAATATTATGTGTTATATTCTATCTATCATCTATCTATGATGATTGTGTCCATGTATTCATTGCAATTTTTTGTATTTATTCCACAGCAGAGGACATCAACGCAGACAGGAGGCTGCAGCAGCAGGCCAAGAAGCCATTCAGTCAGGAGAGCAGCGTGAGATGGCAGCATATGGCAGACGGTAAATATCTAACACCCCATACACCAAAACGTAACTTTTGTCTTTCAGCACGGGCCATGATTGTATACATGTATTGATTGCTATTTATTTATATTTATTCCACAGCAGAGGACATCAATGCAGACAGGAGGCTGCAGCAGCACCCCAAGAAGCCAGTGAATCAGGAGAGCAGCGTGAGATAGCAGCATACGTCAGACGGTAAATATCTCACACCCCATAACCCAAAACTTAACTTTTGTCTTTCAGCAAGGGCCATGATTGTATACATGTATTCATTGCAATTTTTTTCTATTTATTCCACAGCAGAGGACATCATCGGAGACAGGAGGCTGCAACAACACCCCAAGAAGCCAGTGAATCAGGAGAGCAGCGTGAGATAGCAGCAGATGCCAGACGGTAAATATTACACACCCTGATCGTTTCATTCTCCCCTGAAGAAGCCACACTATCAGTGGCGATACGTGTGGGGCCTTGCTCCCCACACTCTTTTTTCTTCACACAGCCACCATTGGCACCTTCAATCCATGTCGCACCTTCTTTGATCATATGGACCTATAGGTCCAGATCATTACATTTTTTTTTCTCCTGTCTGGCTTCCATCCACTGCTCGCCAGACATGGTGTGTGCAATACTCTTTACACCAACTTCAAAGATTTTTTTGTGAGTATTGGGGTCTTATTAGCATACATCCTTACATGGTGCTGTGAATAGTATTGTGTTCTCACAGGTTATCATAAACTCGATTGTGTGCTACATACAGTTCTCTTTTGGTGCCATTGTTCAATATTGCCATTTATCTTCTGCATAGGACTCCCGGTATTTAAATGTGCATTCTTACCATTGTATTCCATCATTAGTGGAGTTTACTGTGTTTTTGGTCTATACTTACCGCATGGTTAGTTGCTGTGTGGGTCAGTTTCTTGATGTGGGAGTTTTTTCATATCACTATTGTATAATATGATTATGTGTTAATTTGTGTTTTTATACTGTTTTTATTGCTTTTTCGCTATTTGTCTGTGTTTTCGGAGTAATAATAAAACGGTATAAATCTTTTTTCATATGCTGTGGTGTTCCCAATTTTTGGGTTATGTTGATTTTTCTATTTGCTTTTTTGAAATATTACACACCTCATTACCCAAAACTATAAACCAGTTTGTGTTTCAGCCAGGGGCATGATTGTGTCCATGTATTCATTGCCCTTTTTTCTGTTTACTGCACAGCAGACGCACAGCACAGGCAGCAATGGAGAACGCCCAGCAGCAGCAGGACAGTAGTTCTTCTTCTGGAGCCCTCCCTCTCATCGGCGTTTAGCGGTATTTTTTTTCTATATTTTTTCACAATCCATCTCTGGGATATTTTTTTGTTTGTTTTTTTCTTTCACACTCCATCTCTTGGATATATATATATATTTTTTTTTCTTTCACAATACATCTCTGGTATATCTATTAACTTTTTTTTTAAACAGGAATCTGAAGCTGAGGAGCTCCCAGAAGAAGGAAGGGGTGGACAGATACCCTGAGTGGGCTCACAAATCGTAAGTTTCCTGCATCCATCACTGAAACACAACATCACACTACACACAACACATCCCAAAAAAATAAATAACACTGCACACAACACAAACCTACATCAAAGAAACAATTTTTTTTTTTTTTTTTTTTTTAGTCTTCTGCATCTGTGGCTTCAAGAGGTCCTCGCAGTGTCTCCCAGAGTCGACGTGAGCAACGCGGCGGTCTACATCCTGTAAGTTTATTTATTTTTTTTTTTTTTAATTAAATTTGCAATGTTTTTGTTACCTCTTAATTTTTTTTTTTTTATCATTTTATTTTATGCTTCACAGCGTGCTCCCGACTCAGACGGTGAGGAGGAGGGGATAGATGTGGACCTCCTCATTGATCTGATCCGAGAGCGGGAGCCGCTGTGGAACATGGGGGACCGCCGCCATTCGGATCAGATAGTGACCCGTCGGCTCTGGGAGGAAGTCTGTTCCCAACATGTGGGCTACTGGGAGGACCTTGAATCTCGGTCCCAGTCTAAAATGCGTAAGTATATACAGTTCAGTAGGGCTGCTGGATTTAAAGCAGTGTTTCCACAACTCCAGTCCTCGTGAACCCCAAGGGTTCATGTTTTCAGGATTTCCTTTGGTACAACACTATGGAAATCCTGAAAACATGACCCGTGGGGGACATGAGGACTGTAGTTTGGGAAACACTGATGTTGTATACTAACCAATTTGTGCTATCTCGTTTCAGGGGAGAGAATTGTGAAGCGGTGGCGGTCTATCAGGGATCGCTTCAAGAAGGAGTTCAACAAGGAGATGTGGGCCCCGAGTGGATTTGCAGGACGCCAGAGCAAATATAAGTATGCAAGAGCCCTGGCGTTCCTGCGGGCAACAATGGTTACCAGAAGGTAAATATTGCAAAGGAAATGTTAACATGTCTAACTACCTTTTTTTTCCAGCCAGGGCCATTCAAATACAGTATATTAATTGTTTTTTTTCTCTTTATTCCACAGCACGGTGACCAGCACTCGGGCGCCCGCAGAGTTGGGCCCTTCTGGGGCGATCCCTGAGGAGACCGGCACCGAGGGACACTTTGACAGCCCCGACCCATCTGCATCCACACGTGAGCCCTCTTTCCCCTCCACCAGCGCTGCAGCATCGTGGCCACCTGCATTACATGAATCTGCTGGTGAGGAGATAGCATTCCCTTTACCCCACCCTTCTGCCACTGCCACCTCTAGTACACTTGCGGGTACTGGGCGCCAGCGGCAGAGGGGTCAGGAAAGGAACTATGCGTCCGAGTTTTTGCATCTGAATGCATCTTTTCAGAACTGTCTGAAAGTATTATTTGAACAACTTGCCGCAGGCATTAATCAGATAAACACAAACATTTTGGAGGTGAAGACACTTCTGCAAACCATGCATTCGGAAGCAAGATCATGTCCTAATCACAGCTTTTTTAGGTCTGTGTCAGAGCGCATAGATACGCTATCTGCTGACCAGCAGATGTATGTAATGCATACGTGCCACGCTGGTCTAGTGCAGGCTATCTTCCATCCTCCTCCAGCAGAAAACCGGATCCGGCGCATCAGGTTTTTCATAAAATAGCCGCATCCGGCACTCCGGCGCGACGCTGGATCGCGCCTGACGTCAAAAAACTGATGTGTGAAAGTAGCCTAACACAGTCACCTTTATAGAAGGCTTGTGTCCACAGACTCAATTAATCAGTTAGACTTAACCTCTACAACATGGGCAAGACCAAAGAGCTTTATAAGGATGTCAGGGACAAGATCATAGACCTGCACAAAGGTGGAATGGGCTACAAAACCATAAGAAAGACAATGGGTGAGAAGGAGACAACTGTTTTTGCAATAATAAAAAAATGGAAGAAATACAAAATGGCTGTTAATTGACATCAATCTGGGGCACCATGCAAATTCTCACCTCGTGGGGAATTCTTGATGAAGAGGAAGGTGAGAGATCAGCCTAAAACTAAACAAGGGGAACTTGTTAATAATCTCAAGGCAGCTGGGTCGACAGTCACCAAGAAAACCATTGGTAAAACATTGAGCAGTAAAGGTTTAAAATACTGCAGTGCCCAAAAGGTCACCCTGCTCAAGAAGGCACATGTGCAGGCCCATCTGAAGTTTGCCAATGAACACCTGGATGATTCTGTGAGTGATTAGAAGGTGAGATGAGACAAAAATTGAGGTCTTTGGCATTAACTCAACTCGCCGTGCTTGGAGGAAGAGATATGCTGCCTATGACCCAAAGAACACTGTCCTCACTGTCAAGCATGGAGGTGGAAACATTATTTTTGGGGGTGTTTCTCTGCTAAGGGCACAGGACTACTTCACCACATCAATGGCAGAATGGATTGAGCCATGTAGCAAAAAATCCTGAGTGACAACCTCCTTCCCTCCACCAGAACATTAAAAAATGGATCGTGACTGGGTCTTCGAGCAAGACAATGTCACAAAACATACAGCCAAGGAAACAAAGAAGGGGGTCAAAAAGAAGCACATTATGGTCATGGAGTGGCCTAGCCAGTCTCCAGACTTTAATCCCATTGGAAAATTTATGGAGGGAGTTGAAGCTCCGAGTTGCCAAGCGACAGCCTCAAAATCTTAATGATTTAGAGATGATCTGCAAAGATCTCCTGAAATGTGCGCAAACCTCATCATCAACTACAAAAAATGTCTGGCTGCTGTGCTTGCCAACAAGGGTTTTGCCACCAAGTATCAAGTCTTGTTTGCCGGAGGGATAAAATACTTATTTCTCACTGCAAAATGCAAAAAATTTATATAATTTATACAATGAGATTTTCTGGATTTTATTTTTGATATTCTATCTTGCAATGTTAAAATTAATATACCCTTAAAATTATAGACTGCTTATGTCTTTGTCAGAGGGCAAACTTACAAGATCAGCAAGGGATAAATACGTATTTTCCCACTGTATATTGTTTGACTTTTTAGTTGCAAACATAAATTCTGGTCAACATTGAAGAATATTTTTCCAGTGTATATTAGTGATGCAGTGACCTGATATCTGGTGGTAGACAAGAAATACTAAGAATACAAACAAAGCATAGAACTTAATAAACCCATTGATCAGGGGCGTAACTAGGAACGGCAGGGCCCCACAGCAAACTTCACAATGGGGGCCCCCCCCCTCGCGCGCGTTGCCAATCCCGGTCTACCCAAGTTGTGTTAAGAAAGATACCTTTATTATCCAAAATTAGAGGTTTTTGGAGTAATGATAGTGAAATAACAGAAAAGAACCAACTCCCAGGAAGCAACTGAGGTAGTGACGAAGGTAGGCTTTCTCCAGAGTAAATATGTGAAGAAACTTGTAATCCAGCCTGCAAATTGCTTTCAAAACGGATGATTTATTCAGTAGAACAACAGTCCGGTATACAGAATAATCTAAGATTGTTCTGTATACCGTACTTCTGCACCACGCCCTCACCAATTACACATGTGAGGAGTTGACAGCCTCAGCTCTGCTGCATGTGAGGAGTGACAGCCTCAGCTCTGCTACATGTGAGGAGTGACAGACTCAGTTCTGCTACATGTGAGGAGTGACAGCCTCAGCTCTGCTACATGTGAGGAGGAACAGCCTCAGCTCTGCTACATGTGAGTAGGGACAGCCTCAGCTCTGCTACATTCGAGGAGTGACAGCCTCAGCTCTGCTACATGTAAGGAGTGACAGCCTCATCTCTGCAACATGTGAGGAGTGACAGCCTCAGCTCTGCTACTTGTATAGCAAAGCTGAGGCTGTCACTCCGCGCATGTAGCAGAGATGAGGCTGTCACTCCTCGCATGTAGCAGAGCTGAGGTTGCTACTTGTCACATGTAGCAGAGCTGAGGTTGTTACTTGTCACATGTAGCAGAGCTGAGGTTGTTACTTGTCACATGTAGCAGAGCTGAGGTTGTTACTTGTCACATGAGCAGAGCTGAGGTTGTTACTTGTCACATGAGCAGAGCTGAGGTTGCTACTTGTCACATGTAGCAGAGCTGAGGTTGTTACATGTAGCAGAGCCGAGGTTGCTACTTGTCACATGTAGCAGAGCTGAGGTTGTTACTTGTCACATGTAGCAGAGCCGAGGTTGCTACTTGTCACATGTAGCAGAGCTGAGGTTGTTACTTGTCACATGAGCAGAGCTGAGGTTGTTACTTGTCACATGAGCAGAGCTGAGGTTGCTACTTGTCACATGTAGCAGAGCTGAGGTTGTTACTTGTCACATGTAGCAGAGCCGAGGTTGCTACTTGTCACATGTAGCAGAGCTGAGGTTGTTACTTGTAAAATGTAGCAGAGCTGAGGTTGTTACTTGTCACATGTAGCAGAGCTGAGGTTACTTGTCACATGTAGCAGAGCTGAGGTTGCTACTTGTCACATGTAGCAGAGCTGAGGTTACTTGTCACATGTAGCAGAGCCGAGGTTGCTACTTGTCACATGAGCAGAGCTGAGGTTGTTACTTGTCACATGAGCAGAGCTGAGGTTGTTACTTGTCACAAATAGCAGAGCTGAGGTTGCTACTTGTCACAAGTAGCAGAGTTGAGGTTGTTACTTGTCACATGTAGCAGAGCTGAGGTTGCTACTTGTCACATGTAGCAGAGCTGAGGTTGCTACTTGTCACATGTAGCAGAGCTGAGGTTGCTACTTGTCACATGTAGCAGAGCTGAGGTTACTTGTCACATGTAGCAGAGCTGAGGTTGCTACTAGTCACATGAGCAGAGCTGAGGTTGCTACTTGTCACATGTACCAGAGCCGAGGTTGCTACTTGTCACATGTAGCAGAGCTGAGGTTGCTACTTGTCACATGTAGCAGAGCTGAGGTTACTTGTCACATGTAGCAGAGCTGAGGTTGCTACTTGTCACATGAGCAGAGCTGAGGTTGCTACTTGTCACATGAGCAGAGCTGAGGTTGCTACTTGTTACATGTAGCAGAGCTGAGGTTGTTACTTGTCACATGTAGCAGAGATCAGGGTGTCACTCGTCACTTGTAGCAACCATGAGGCTGTTACTGGGCCAGGGGGATGCTACTGGTGACTGAGGTCCCGTGCCCAACAGGGCCCAGGGGGAGGTTAGTGGTGACTTGAGGCTTGCGTCAAACAGGGCCCAGGAGCCCGAGGCCCTGTTGGAATGCGGGCCCCTTGCTACCTGGGCCCTGTGTTGAATGTGGGCCCCCTGCACTGCAGCCTGGGGCCTGGGCCCTGTTGAATGTGGGCCCTGTTAGATCCTGCCTGCACCTGCCCTCCCAGTCACCATTGAGCAGCCAAGCCTCTTCTCACTGTTGAGAGACTCACGGTACTCACCCTGCTCGCCCGGGCTTCCACCTGCTTGTCCAGTCAGCCTGCTGCTTCATGTGGTCTGCCTGGCCGTCTGCTGTCCGCCCCCACATGCACACACGCTGTGACAGACGGACCATAATGCACTGGGCCGCAGCTTAAAGCTACAGTGCTCATTTCTGTTCGCTGTCTGCATTTACAACACTGTAGTGTCTCTTTAAAACAACACAGTGTTGTTATGCATCAGCGTTCAGAGTCAGAAGCCTGAACAAAATGTTGGGAGGGGGCCCGAGCGCGGATCCATTTGCCAGCGTGCTCGGGCCCCCCTTTTTGCTCCTAAATCACAGGGCAGCTGCAGCAGGGACGGGCCCCCTTCTAGCCCGGGCCCTGTGGCAGCTGCTTCCCCTGCTTCCACTATAGTTCCGCCCCTGCCATTGATATTTAATGGAAAATTTAATGGGATACATTTTTTTCTATGATAGGATAGAAGGCTACACTGTTTGGGCCATGAGAGCAATGGAAAACCGAAACCCGTGATCAATGAGTGGAACAGGCTGCCACGAGAGGTGGTGAGTCTCGAGGTCCCTTCCAACTCTAACATTCTATGATTCTATGAATGAACCTAAATGCCCAAATCTGGTGGGTCCCTGGTTTGCGGCTACTATTGGGTAAATATTATCTGTGCATATTATATTATATGAGGGACTGTTCATTATTTTGTATTACCGTATATATACTTTGATCTGCTTTAGCCATGATTTCTTTGTAAACCATTATACCCTAGGTTTACTTTATTTATATGTTTTCACTGTACTTTATATATTTGTGTGTTTTGGTTTCCCTCATGGACTAGGTAGATTAAGTATACTATGATAGTATTTATTTGTACATCATTCTGATTATATGTATTGATATAAGCACTTTCACTTTATAGGATGTAATTAGGTACCCCCTCAATTATGCAATATATGTTTTGCCATATTTAGCCATACCCCCTTTTTCTTCTGTACGGTGTCATCCCAATTAGTGTTTAAGCTTTTTATGAACCTTTGCGATTCTTATTTTATTGAAAATTAAAAATAAAGTTTATTCATTTAATGGTCACTTTTGTAAAGCTTCATTTTTGGTGTTGTAAATGACTAAATCAAGAAACCTCTTAATACGTAATTATTGCCATAATTGACATTAATTATGCATGGGATGGCAAACTGGTAGTGCATGTGTTGACCTGAAAACGCTCAATGAAAGTCTTAGTTACTTACCGTTAACGGTATTTTTCGAAAACCATGACAGCACCCAACGAGAGAGGGGATCCGCCCTTCAGGAACAGGAAACCTACAGATACATAAGGGCGGCACTTCTCCCACGCATCAGTTGGTTTACAGAGCACAAGAGGACCACAAAGGTTAATGACACATAAAATTTTATTCAACACAACTGCGTTTAAGTATCTCATTCTAAGTGAACACTTATAAGAAGAAGTGCACGCCGCTAAAATAAAAGGGAGGGAATACCAGGGGTGCTGTCATGGTCTTCGAAAAATACCGTTAACGGTAAGTAACTAAGACTTTATTCGAAGCCCATGACAGCACCCAACGAGAGAATTACAGAGAGTAATAACTACTCAGGGAGGGACTACAGCTTGCAGCACCCTTACACCGAAGGAGAGATCAGATGAAGCACCCAAGTCTAATCTTGATGATTAAAGAATGTGCTTGGAGAGGACCAAGTAGCGGCCTTACATATCTGGTCGATAGAGACCTCCGACCTCTCCGCCGACGAGGTTGCCACGGCCCGGGTAGAATGTGCCCTCAGCTTCTCCGGTGCCGGCTTCCCTTTCGAGGAGTATGCTAAAGAAATGGCTTCCCTTATCCATCTAGCTAGTGTGACTTTAGATACTCTACAGCCCTTCCTAGGGCCTTGGAAGGAAACAAATAAGGCGTCATCCTTTCTCCAGGAGTTAATAACCGTTAAATACTCTAAGAGACATCTCTTCACGTCTAGTGTATGGAGTTTCTGTTCTTTCTGGTTGGTTGGATTGGGTAGAAAGGAGGGCAAAACTATCTCCCGAATTCTATGAAAGGTGGGAGCTACCTTAGGCAAGTATGCTGGATCAGTTCTGAGTATTACTCTGTCTTCCTGAAACTGTGTATAAGGAGGTATTCTGGATAATGCCTGAATGTCTCCAACTCTTCGTGCTGCTGTCAATGCCAGTAAAAAAGCCACTTTCATGGAAAGGGTTTTTATCGATGCATTCATAATGGGCTCAAAAGGGGGCTCTGTCATGGCTGTAAGAACTAGGTTCAAGTCCCAGGGCATAAACCTATTTCTAACTATAGGTCTGGATCTAGCAGCTGCTTTAATAAACCTACTGATTCAGTAATTTCTAGCAATCTCGGCATTAAAAAGAGCACCCAGGGCGGCAACCTGTAACTTAAGGGTACTAGTGGAAAGACCCATATCTAGACCTTTCTGTAGGAACTCTAGGATTTGGGCTATCGGGACTGAATCCCGAATTATAACTGTCGAGTTCTGTAAGAATTTTCTCCAGATTCTGGCATAGATTTTTGTGGTAATTTCCTTTCTGCTTTTAAGAAGGGTATTAACCAAACCTAGAGAAAACCCCTTTTCCATTAGTAGTGACAGCTCAAAATCCATGCCGTTAGATGTAGACCAGTCACTTGAGGATGGTATACTGGGCCCTGGGATAGGAGATCCGGGATGTCTGGGAGGATCCATGGATCGGCCATTGACATGGCTCTGAGACTCGAGAACCAAGTTCTCCTGGGCCAAAAGGGAGCAATCAGTATTATTTTTGCTTTGTCTTTCCTGATTTTCCTGATCACTAGGGGAATCATGGCCAGAGGAGGAAAGGCGTAAGCCAGCGCAAAGTCCCACTTTATCAGAAAAGCGTCTACCGCTAGTGGACCCTCTCTGGGATTTAGGGAGCAGAATTGTTTCACCCTTCTGTTCTTTCTGGTGGCAAAGAGATCCACATCTGGCTGACCCCATTTTTCCGTGATTTTGTCGAAGATAGCCTTTTTTAGAGACCATTCTCCTTGTCTCAGAAGGTTGCGGCTTAGGTAGTCGGCAGTGACGTTTTCCTTTCCCCTTATATGTAGCGCTGTTATAGATAGACAATGTCTTTCTGCCATGAGGAACAGGCGCTCTGCTACTTGAATGAGGGGTTTGGACCGAATGCCGCCCTGATGATTTATATATGACACTGCGACCTGATTGTCGGACAGAATCCGCACATGATGACCCTGTAGATAAATAAGGAGTGTTTTTACTGCTTGTTCCACTGCCGACTATTCTTTTAGGTTAGAGGACAAGTCCACCTGGTGTTGATCCCACTGGCCTTATATCATACAATCACCCATATGAGCCCCCACCCCGTGGGGCTTGAGTCTGTGGTGATTACTCGGGTTATATTGTACTCCCAGGCCACTCCTCTAGATAAGTTACCCTCATCCAGCCACCATTGAAGGTTTATATTTGTGGGACTGGATAAAGTCAGCTGGCCCTCCAGGTGACCGTTAAGAATTTTATCATGGTGTAAAATCTCGCTCTGAAGAGATCTAGTGTGCCACTGTGCCCATTGTACTGCAGGAATGCAGGAAGAGAGAGAGCCCAACAAGGACATGGCCTTCCTCAGGGACATGGTAGGGTTGTTAGAAGCATTAATAATCTGGTAACGTAAACGTATTAATTTGTCGGGTGGCAGAAGGCATTCTTGTTTTTGTGAATCTAAGGTTAGGCCTAGGAACTGTTGAATTCTCATGGGCTGTAACCGAGACTTAGTGATGTTTAGCAACCATCCTAATTGTTCTAGGGCAGATATCGTCTTATGTAGCTGCTCTCGACAATGGTCCTCGGTTCTCCCTATAATAAGAAAGTCGTCGAGGTAGGGTATTATTTGGATCTGGAATTCCCGCAGGTGGGCCATGACCTCCACTATGATTTTTGTGAAGACCCGAGGGGCCACTGCCACCCCGAATGGAAGGGCCGTATATTGAAAATGACGGAGAGAACCTTCTAACCAGACTGCTACTCTAAGAAATCGCTGATGATCTGCGTGAATAGGACATGATAATATGCGTCCTTTAAGTCTAATACCACCATGAAGCAGTTTTTAAACAACAGTTTTATTGTGGATCTAATGGTTTCCATTTTAAACCATCGCACGATCAAAAATTTATTTAGAGCCTTCAGGTTAATTATTGTTCTGAAGGAACCGTCTGGTTTTCGTACTAGGAATAGAGGGGAGTAGAAGCCTCTACCCCTCTCTCTCTCCGGCACCTCCACCAGGACATTTTTGTGACATAAGCCCTGCAACTCCAACTCCAACGCTGCCTGTTCTGTTGAGGAGGATCGGGTAGGAGTGATTTTAAAGGTATCCTGAGGAATTTTGGAAAATTCCAACCGGAGTCCCAAAGCCACTAGGCCTAGAATCCAGCTGCTGTTGGAGATTTGGGACCAGGCCGGATAGAAGGCTGACAATCTACCTCCCACCGGCGCCGCTAGTCATTGGGAGTTTTTTTTGGAATCTTTAGATGGCCGGTTGAACATGTATCCGGTACCTTTTCTTCTCCTATCTTCCCATCTGACTCACTCCCTGGACAATCTTCTACAATTAAATCTCCTCCTACCGAAGGGACGTCTGTACGAGGGATTCGGTACGCTGGGGAACTTTTTCTTATCATCCCCCGCTTTTTCTAAGAGTTCATCCAGGACAGGCCGAACAGATATTCCCCTTCACAGGGGATAGAGCAGAGGCGAGATCTGGCCTGAATATCTCCTGGCCAACATTTTAACCATAGCGCTCTTCGCGCTGCATTGGATAGACCTGCCGCCCTGGCCGCCATCCTCACAGAGTCCGCCGAAGAGTCCGCCAAAAAGACTGCTGCCATCTCAATTATAGGCAGTGTTTTTATTATGGATTCTTTGGGAGTTCCATCTTTTATCTGCAATTTAAGTTGGTCCAACCAAACCATTACTGACCTCGCTGTGCAGGTGGCAGCCACCGCTGGTCTCAGGGCTCCTGCTGACATTTCCCAGGTGCCTTTGAGAAAAGAATCTGCTTTTTTATCTAGCGGGTCTTTTAAGTTGGCCATATCCTCAAAGAATATAGAACTGAGCAACCACAATGGTACCATTATTAGGAAAAATAATTCAATGCAACATCATTTGTAATTTAACCATGATACCAATTGTTGTGGACATATAGTCTGGACTAGTCACAAAAATCGACATAGAAAAACAGAAGGAGAAAAAGTGACCACAAGTCCATATATAATAAAAAATATATTTTATTAAATATCAAACACAGAGCAAATGAAAAAGGTGATAGCACATAAAATGTACATGAACAAACAGTGTGTAAAAGGAACACGGGTATACTGCTCCAATAATACCAATATAACCATATATTCAAAAGATAATCACATGATAGTAAATCTTAATAGCCCTCAAACTATGTGAACCTGGTCCACTGCATCATAGGAACAGAAATAAGATATTATAATGAATGGTGAAACCATATCTAGCATATATATCACGTATGACACAATATAGCTCAAAGTAGCTTGCGATACACATACCACTATGACGCAGATAGACCACCCGGGAGGTAAATAGCACAGGAGGGAAGGAGCAGGACACCGCGTGTATTTCTGTTCCTATGATTCAGTGGACCAGGTTCACATAGTTTGAGGGCTATTAAGATTTACTATCATGTGATTATCTTTTGAATATATGGTTATATTGGTATTATTGGAGCAGTATACCCGTGTTTCTTTTACACACTGTTTGTTCATGTACATTTTATGTGCTATCACCTTTTTCATTTGCTCTGTGTTTGATATTTAATAAAATATATTTTTTATTATATATGGACTTGTGGTCACTTTTTCTCCCTCTGTTTTTCTACCTCAAAGAATATAGAAGATTTTTTTTGTAGATTTGGCTACCGCAGCATCGAGTTTCGGGGCCTTATCCCACCAATTCACTAGGGGGTCCTCAAAGGGGTACCTACGTTTAAATGCCGGTGCCAAGGAACCCATTTTTTCCGGCTTCTTCCATTCCTTACTTATGAGGTTCTGAACCTTGTCGTTTAAGGGAAACGACTTACGTTTTTTGGGGTCTAATCCCGCAAACATAAAGTCCTGTACTGATCGTTCTGGTTTTGAATCTTCTATCCCCATGGTGGACCTGACTGCCTTAACTAATCTGTCCACCTGGTCCAAGGGGAAGCAGAACTGGGTAGAATCTTCCTAAGAGGAGGACGATGCATCAGAAGGGGATGAGGAAAGAATGGATTCTGGCAAACCTTCGTCCTCCCTAGGCCTAGTTGGGGAATCTGAGTCTGACACTCTTGCTCCACGTTTCCCTTTAGATGATCTCAACTCTGTCCTAATCAGGTCCCTTAAGGTTGAGGTAAAGTCCGGGGTACTTTCCGCTACCGTCTGCTGTACACAAGAGAGGCACAATTTTTTGGGGTAGGCGTCAGGCAGGGGTTGACCGCAAAGGGCACATTCCCTATGCCTTGATTTTTCCACACATTTCTTGCCCTGCAGGTCAAAAAAACATAGGGGGAAAAAGACTGCGTCACCGGGTGCACTTTCACGGAGATCTCTTACCCGTTCACAGCAATAGGTACCGGATCACGGGGGGGCGCAGCTGATGAGGATGCCTCCACTGCTCTAGAGGAACCTTTGCGGCTGGACTGGCCACTCGTCCGTCCTCTGGGCTTCAGCTGGGGCTTGATGCGAGGCCTGCTTGGACCCTTCCATTCAGCTGACAAGGTGTCCTGCTGCTCTGCCGAGGCTTCTGGCGTCTCCATATCGAAACTGAAGCCTCTTGCCGCCTGTCAAGCCCCTTATTTATCCCCACCCTCGGATATCCGGGTGAGCAGGAAATGACCAGGGGCTCGGCTCCTCCCACCCCGGGTCCGCTGCCTCCCTCCCACACCCTGTGCCTCTTCCTCCCCGTGAGTCTCCTGTCAATCGCTCTGCCGGGGCGACGCCGGGCCGTAAAGCGACGGAGATCGCCGACACCGTGACTTCCAGCCCAGCGTCCCAAGCCCCGCCCCCCCGGGGATGGCCCGGAGGCGCAGCGACGGGACCCGATGCCGCCGACCACCACCGCCTGGACCGGAAGCCACCGCCCGCCTCATGCAAGTGAGCATCAGCTCCTCGGACGAGCAGGACGGCCCCGGCGGTAATTATGGCACCCGATCCGGCCGCCGACCCCCGGGCAGGCGAGATCAAAGCGGGGCATACCAGGTCGCAGGGGAAGGGAGAGCACCGACCCAGGGGAGGGGGCCTCATACTCACCTTCCGGCACTGGTCCAGGAGACGGGATCCACCGGACGCCGCTCCCCCTGCTCCGCACACAGCCGTGGCATCCTTCCCGGACCCACCGTGGCGCTTCCAGGGTCCCCGCAGCTGATTGAGGTAGGGGACTGCCCGCTACCTGGGTCGACCGGCCGGCCTGGGTCCATCCAACAGGATTCTGTAGGGATCCTGTCCTCCAGGAACAGGAAACCAACTGATGCGTGGGAGAGGTGCCACCCTTATGTATCTGTAGGTTTCCTGTTCCTGAAGGGCGGATCCCCTCTCTCGTTGGGTGCTGTCATGGGCTTCAAATAAAATCTCTATATATTTGTATGTATTATTTATATTTAGGTGTATTATGTGTTTTACACCCTACACATTTATTGAGTGGTAAATTACAACCTAAAGTGAATTTGCCACCAGGTTTCTGGTAAATCTGAGAGCAGCATGACGTAGGGACTGAGATCCTGAATTCAGAGATGTATCAGTTCCTGGTCGGCATGCTGTCATTTTGATAAAATCACTGTTTTCTCTTTTGCATATTGAGCAGTTTTCTGAATGCTGAGCCCTATATAATACTAACCACACCACTGATTGACAAATTTCTGTGTATACTGAGCATAGTCAAAAAAAAGCTGCTAATCAATGATGGAGATGGGGTTACACAGAGCTGGAGGACTACATAGCATGAGACACTTAGTTCTGTAATGCTGATCTCCTGCTGATAAAACACTGATTTTCTTGAAACAACAACCCAGCCTAGTAAGTGACGCATTGCTGAAATCAGAGTTTTTGTACCTATATCATGTTGCTTTCAGATTATATAACCAAAACCTGCAAACAGATTCCCTTTACAAAAGGCCCCCAACTCAAGATTCCCATTTATTGGACAGAACAGAAAGCTGCTAGCATAGAGCTGCGTTCTTTCTGATGGAGCAGGCCTGTCCATAGATCCATTGGTCAGTGGTTCATTTTAGGATTGCCATATAATTTTACACCTCCTCTGCAGCAGATAGTTGTCTGCTCAGTGGGATCCACTGGGCCAAAGTGGGAGAGAAAAATGCTAAAAACATATGAGCTCTAAATAGAGCAGCGTCTTCATGTCTGTGACAATATGCAGTTACATTTTTACAATGTACCATCCATAGTTTGTCATATTTCTTTTCAGAAATCTTATCTGTGATGCAAAAATTTAATGGGTAAAATATTTTAGATAAACCACGTTTAGCAATTTTTCTATTCAGCCTTATGTATAAACTGAGTCAGAAACAATCAGAGTCAATGTATTCATTACTATTCTGAACTGACTTTGAAGGACGTGAATATGATCAGTGTCAAAATGGCTTATTAACAAGGAACGTCAGAGAAGAGACAACCTATAATGACATTACCAGCATATACAGCCGACAGTGAGATCTGTGCTGGTTGTATTTACAGGAGACATTATTTCTATATTTGCACAGAATTTAGTAGACCACTATTGAGAGTCAACAACTGTTTCAAAACTCCATATTGTTTCTGCTAATTTTGCTATCATTTGGATTTTCTTTATTGACCATCACTTTCCATTATTCATACTAATTTTGTCTATATTTGTAAATCCATGCCTTATATTTGTGTTCTAGCCTAGAGCTGCATGCACAATTCTGCTTGCTGTCAGCTTAGCTGAATTCCCATAATACGGAGGAAAGGCTAATTCATAGCACATTAGATTGCAGTGCTACAGGTAAGAATATTACACTTTACATTACCATAGGGAGCATTGGGCAAAGTTTAAAGAGAATCTGTCATCACGATTTTGCTTGTGAAAGTGAAGACATGTCGCTGGGACTGTAGGTATGGTCTTCGGCTCCTGCCCGGCCCCTTTGCCTGCCCTCTTCTGCCGGAGTCCGTCACTGTGTGTACATGTGTGTGCAAGTGAAAGTCATATGATGAAGTGGCGCCTGACAATTTTTACCGCTGGGAGTTTTAAGCTCTTATACTAGAGCTACACAAATAGTAAAAGTCCAGCACAAATCACATACAAAGCAATATGAACATTTACAACTGTCACAGAAGTTTCCAACATATATAATCATTTCAGGTGCTGTCATGTACCCATGATAAAGCACATTCCATGGCTCTGGTTGAAAAATGTAGTTTTATCGTTTGCCACTATCTCCAAATCTTGTAGTATAGCCCACCTGACATATGACATCATCATCATGAATGACTGAGCTGACTGATGACATCATCACTAATCACCAATCTCAAATCCTAATGGATTAAGCGGCAGAAGACTTTATCCTGATAAAACGTCATGGTGTAAAAACTGAAACATTTAATAAACTCCTGACCAAACTACTTAACTAGACAGGATGATAAATTATTCCATTGGGAGTATTTCATAAACTCATTGTAAGTCATTTAATTTGCCTTGGAAATGAATTGCCTACCTATTCCATTATAAAATGCATTAAATTATGTACTCAAGGCAGAGCTGTATTGCAGCCGCTCATTCTTAACTGTTTAATATTCACTACATGAGTCCGCGGACCGAATAATTAAAACATTGGATGCCGATTTCTATGAATCATAATGAAAACAGAAGCATTTGTTCTGTCTCACTAAGAATCACTTCTTTATTGTCTGAACAGGGCTGGATTGAATGTGAACTCACAATGCTGTAGGGTGGCATAGTACCCAAGGAGAGATATACAGGGTTGGTAAGATGTGTTTTCTGACCTTACTACAAGAGCACTTATTCCAAACAAGGATCCTTCAGGCATCTGACATGTCAAAAGCTCACATAGTCACAACTGCTATTTTCAGAGATGCACAGAAAATCAATGGAAAACATTTCTTCCATGTGGTTCAATAGATTTCATAATTAAATTATCATTTTTCTTTTAATGTATACATATTTTTTTATCTAATATATAATTACCAATGGACTCTGTCACAATTTCCGGCGCTTGTGTTGCTTTCACAATGCACCGCGGCCGGAACTACGCCGACCGCCATATTGGAACACCCAAGTTATGGGTATTCCGATATGGCGGCCGTAATTAATATCACCCGCCAAAGCCGCGCGGCACTGCTCATTGGCTGAGCCACCCGCCGGCTGAGCCGATGAGCGGTGCCGCACAGGATTCAAATCCCCCGCCAAAGTCGCGCGGAAATTCAAATCCCCCGCCAATGCTGCGCAGCACCGCTCTTTGGCTGAGCCGTCCTGTGGCTGAGCTAATGAGCGGCTTGGGATTCAATTCCCCGCCCCGCCGGCTGAGCCAATGGGTGGTACCACATGGGATTTGAATCCCCCGCCAAGTCAAATACCCCACCAAGGCGCACGGCACCGCTCATCGGCTTTGGCGGGAGGTTTGAAACCCGTGCCGCTCAGTGGCTCAGCCGGCAGCAGCTCAGCGAATGAGCGGTGCCTCGCAACTTTGGTGGGGGATTTGAATCCCACTCTGCTCATTGGCTGAATCGGCGGGCAGCTTAGCCAATGAGTGGTGCCGCGTGGCTTTGGCAGGGGATTTGAATCCTGCCCACTCATTGGCTGAGCCAGCAGGTGGCTCAGTCAATGAGCAGTGCCGCGCGGCTTTGAGTGGCGCTAGATTCAAATCCCCCGCCGAAGCCGCGCAGCACCGCTCATTGGCTGAGCCGCCCATCGGCTCAGCCAATGAGTGGCACGGGATTCAAATCACCTGCCCTGCCGGCTGAGCACCGCTGGCTGCAGGTCGGGAGGAGGGAAGTGTGTGGGCGGTGACTGTGTGCGTGTATGTGTGTATGTGCGGGGGTCTGCGAGGCTGTGTGGGGGTCTGCGAGCCTGTGTGTGTGTATGTGTGTGTATGCAGGCATCGTCCGATGGGACTACAAGTCCCATCCGGCTATGCCTGCTACACTGACAGTGACACATTTTGGCTCTCACTGCACTCCGTAGCTGGAATCCAAAGTCACGTGACCTCATCACGTGACCGGAACAACGCTGACTAAGGAACTGTCGGCGTCTCACCGCAGCGCCGCAAGGAGGGAGAGCTTGCCGCTGGGGCAGCTCTCCAGAACTACTGCACGGATCCAGATCCCCTCAGCGCCTCTCCACAATCTAGAGCTAAGTACTATATTAGGACATACTGCTTTATAATAACCCGGACAGTTTGGAATTATAAAGGTACATAGGGGGTATACACATATATTATAACCCCCAACTGAGCACAAACTGACCTTCTTTGGAGAGTTTATCTACCACTTCATAATTTGGGCACTGAATGCCTCAATGCACTTTAGTTTAAGCACAGGGGTGGAACTATAGTGGAAGCAGGGAAGCAGCTGCCACAGGGCCCGGGCTAGAAGGGGGCCCGTCCCTGCTGCAGCTGCCCTGTGATTTAGGAGCAAAAAGGGGGGCCCGAGCACGCTGGCAAATGGATCCGCGCTCGGGCCCCCTCCCAACATTTTGTTCAGGCTTCTGACTCTGAACGCTGATGCATAACAACACTGTGTTGTTTTAAAGAGACACTACAGTGTTGTAAATGCAGACAGCGAACAGAAATGAGCACTGTAGCTTTAAGCTGCGGCCCAGTGCATTATGGTCCATCTGTCACAGCGTGTGTGCATGTGGGGGCGGACAGCAGACGGCCAGGCAGACCACATGAAGCAGCAGGCTGACTGGACAAGCAGGTGGAAGCCCGGGCGAGCAGGGTGAGTACCGTGAGTCTCTCAACAGTGAGAAGAGGCTTGGCTGCTCAATGGTGACTGGGAGGGCAGGTGCAGGCAGGATCTAACAGGGCCCACATTCAACAGGGCCCAGGCCCCAGGCTGCAGTGCAGGGGGCCCACATTCAACACAGGGCCCAGGTAGCAAGGGGCCCGCATTCCAACAGGGCCTCGGGCTCCTGGGCCCTGTTTGACGCAAGCCTCAAGTCACCACTAACCTCCCCCTGGGCCCTGTTGGGCACGGGACCTCAGTCACCAGTAGCATCCCCCTGGCCCAGTAACAGCCTCATGGTTGCTACAAGTGACGAGTGACACCCTGATCTCTGCTACATGTGACAAGTAACAACCTCAGCTCTGCTACATGTAACAAGTAGCAACCTCAGCTCTGCTCATGTGACAAGTAGCAACCTCAGCTCTGCTCATGTGACAAGTAGCAACCTCAGCTCTGCTACATGTGACAAGTAACCTCAGCTCTGCTACATGTGACAAGTAGCAACCTCAGCTCTGCTACATGTGACAAGTAGCAACCTCGGCTCTGGTACATGTGACAAGTAGCAACCTCAGCTCTGCTCATGTGACTAGTAGCAACCTCAGCTCTGCTACATGTGACAAGTAACCTCAGCTCTGCTACATGTGACAAGTAGCAACCTCAGCTCTGCTACATGTGACAAGTAGCAACCTCAGCTCTGCTACATGTGACAAGTAGCAACCTCAGCTCTGCTACATGTGACAAGTAACAACCTCAACTCTGCTACTTGTGACAAGTAGCAACCTCAGCTCTGCTATTTGTGACAAGTAACAACCTCAGCTCTGCTCATGTGACAAGTAACAACCTCAGCTCTGCTCATGTGACAAGTAGCAACCTCGGCTCTGCTACATGTGACAAGTAACCTCAGCTCTGCTACATGTGACAAGTAGCAACCTCAGCTCTGCTACATGTGACAAGTAACCTCAGCTCTGCTACATGTGACAAGTAACAACCTCAGCTCTGCTACATTTGACAAGTAACAACCTCAGCTCTGCTACATGTGACAAGTAGCAACCTCGGCTCTGCTACATGTGACAAGTAACAACCTCAGCTCTGCTACATGTGACAAGTAGCAACCTCAGCTCTGCTCATGTGACAAGTAACAACCTCAGCTCTGCTCATGTGACAAGTAACAACCTCAGCTCTGCTACATGTGACAAGTAGCAACCTCGGCTCTGCTACATGTGACAAGTAACAACCTCAGCTCTGCTACATGTGACAAGTAGCAACCTCGGCTCTGCTACATGTAACAACCTCAGCTCTGCTACATGTGACAAGTAGCAACCTCAGCTCTGCTCATGTGACAAGTAACAACCTCAGCTCTGCTCATGTGACAAGTAACAACCTCAGCTCTGCTACATGTGACAAGTAACAACCTCAGCTCTGCTACATGTGACAAGTAACAACCTCAGCTCTGCTACATGTGACAAGTAGCAACCTCAGCTCTGCTACATGCGAGGAGTGACAGCCTCATCTCTGCTACATGCGCGGAGTGACAGCCTCAGCTTTGCTATACAAGTAGCAGAGCTGAGGCTGTCACTCCTCACATGTTGCAGAGATGAGGCTGTCACTCCTTACATGTAGCAGAGCTGAGGCTGTCACTCCTCGAATGTAGCAGAGCTGAGGCTGTCCCTACTCACATGTAGCAGAGCTGAGGCTGTTCCTCCTCACATGTAGCAGAGCTGAGGCTGTCACTCCTCACATGTAGCAGAACTGAGTCTGTCACTCCTCACATGTAGCAGAGCTGAGGCTGTCACTCCTCACATGCAGCAGAGCTGAGGCTGTCAACTCCTCACATGTGTAATTGGTGAGGGCGTGGTGCAGAAGTACGGTATACAGAACAATCTTAGATTATTCTGTATACCGGACTGTTGTTCTACTGAATAAATCATCCGTTTTGAAAGCAATTTGCAGGCTGGATTACAAGTTTCTTCACATATTTACTCTGGAGAAAGCCTACCTTCGTCACTACCTCAGTTGCTTCCTGGGAGTTGGTTCTTTTCTGTTATTTCACTATCATTACTCCAAAAACCTCTAATTTTGGATAATAAAGGTATCTTCTTAACACAACTTGGGTAGACCGGGATTGGCAACGCGCGCGAGGGGGGGGGCCCCATTGTGAAGTTTGCTGTGGGGCCCTGCCGTTCCTAGTTACGCCCCTGTTTAAGCACTTTCTGCACTCTCAAAAGCGGTCAATACTTGGAGAGTGCACTTAATCTTTATGCTCATTTGCACAGTTTATGCTATTTTTGCACAAATTTCTGCGTAAATTGCACATATAGCAGTTTTATTATGTGCTACCTGCATTCCATTCGTTCGATCAGAGAATAATCTGTCAGACATCTATAGTATAAATAAGGGCACATTCTAAAGGTGAACACACAGGAACCTATTTCTAATTTTACTAGACCTAATTTTATCTGCAGCAATATTTATACCCAACAGCAAGTGAGTACTATTATATTATGTATACTAGGAACTGACTATATTTTTCCATTCGATTCAGCTCCTCAAGTCAACATCACCACTGATCGTCTATCTGTCAGAAAGACCATCATTACAACACTTTCTGTGGGAATTAAATTGAAGAAATTCAGGTATGTGTTGCTGGATCAGTACTGTATGTTCTGTGGTTGTTTCATAGCGCGAGTACATTTATTTATCTATCTATATAGTTCGCACATCCTCCATGTGGTAGGAGGTTTCTGTACTTGCAGCTGATCAAGCACAAATACACTTGTGCCGCTACATATTGACCTTATTTATTTTAATGAAATAAGACACCACACAGTTCTCATTATTTTTATTCCACGCTCATCCTGCGACGCCATCGATATCCTGTAAAAAAACAAAAATAACAAACCAAAACAAATACTCCCTGTCCGACGCAGTCCAAGATAACGAGTGTCCCACGACGAGTCCAGCTCTGCTACATCTGGATGCCAGGCTCAGCCTGACATCCCGACACAGCAGAGCTGCTTACCGGTGGAGATTCCCCGGCAGTGACGTCATCCGGACTGCTTTAACCCAGTACCCGGCAGTCACGTGCAGTTATCGCGAGAAGCTGCACGTGACCGCCAGGGAGAGGGTAATGGCCGGCCATCCAGGACGTGACCACCGGGGATCTTCTGCCAGGTAAGTGCTGAGTCCTGACTCCTGACTGACCCGACCGACACTGACAGTGACACTTTCGGGAAGTTCCTGTGTCACGTACTTCCTTCTGTGACTCAGGAACTCCCCATATACTTTACAGGAAAATTCTGATTCCGGTATCCGATATGCAAAAAATATCGGATCTCAGAATCGGAATTCTGATACAGCGAATATCGGCCGATACCCGATATTTGCGGTATCGGAATGCTCAACACTAGTTGCAAGTTGAGGAATACTGCAAAAGGCTATGAAGCTGCAAGTGCATCCTCACACCCAAATGCAATTCCTGCTTGAACTTCTAAGCACAATCTCTAGCTGCTGAAGCAGCACTTTGCAGTCATTAAGGGATTAACCACTTTATCTTTTAGTCATACACAGTCATATTAATGATTTGGTGGGGCTAAATTTTCTTACAGGTTCACTTTAAGTTGGGATACTACATAATAACTAAATATATCTTGTACAGCTAAACCCCTTAATGACAAGGATATTAGAGATATTGTAGTTTCAGCCTGAGCTTCTGGCCTTGACATACCAGCTCACTAGATATTAATATGTAATTCAAAACTTACCACATTATAAGGGAAATGATGAATGATCAGTGCCACTTTATCACACAACAGCCAAGAATAGGCGGCATGAATAATAGGCAGGCATTAGAGAAAGTGACAGTCAGAGATTCCTTCACTATTTGAAATGACGAGATTTCTGCATTTCATGTCATGCTATGACTACCAGCGCATTGGAGGCTTTCAGCAGTGAAATATTTCTGAGGCTCAGGATAAATATTCTTCTGACAGATGTCACATTCAGAAACTGAAATCCATGCAATTTGGAGGCTAGAGCTTTCCCTTTAACTGATGTGAAAGATAAAAAAAGTAAAAAAAAAAACAATAATGAGTGTTGTGTGTTACAATAATGAGTGTTGTGTGTTACATTGTATGATATTATCTGCTCCCTGTCAATAATTTTGGATTTCTTGAGTCTATGATACCAAGTTGTCATTCTGTCAATTCACTGTGTTACCAAGGTTTTGTCCCTCGGACAATTTTGAGTGTTCCTGATAGATTTTTTTCATGCTGATTTCAGAAATGACTTCAGATTTTTCCTATCACGTAAGGTTTTTGAGAAATGATACGATACATTATAATATTGTTATAATTCTAAAAACTCATATACCGTATATACTTGAGTATAAGCCGACCCGAGTATAAGCTATTGACTCGAGTATAAGCCGGTGTATACACTGCCGTCTGCTCTATGTGCCCCGTCCTGCTCCTTGCTCCCCCATCCAGCTCTGTGCTCCCCCATTCTCCTCTGTGCTCCCCTCTCCTGCTCCGTCCTCCGCTGTGCTCCCCCTTCCTGCTCCATCCTCCTCTGTGCTCCCCCCCTTCCTGCTCCATCCTCCTGTGCCCCCCTCCTGCTCCGTGCCCTCTGTGCTCCATCCTCCTCCCCCGTCCTGCTCCGTGCTCCTCTGTGCCTCCATCCTCCCCCCGTCCTGCTACGTGCTCCTCTGTGCTCTCCTCCTCCCCCCGTGCTCCTCTGTGCCTCCATCCTCCCCCCGTCTGCTCCGTGCTCCTCTGTGGCTCCGTCTCCCGTCCTCCCCCCGTCCAGCTCCGTGCTCCTTGTCCTCCTCTATGCTCCCCCCATCCTCCTCCATCATACTCTCCCTCCCCGTGCCATCGTCCATGAATATGGACGCCACGCCTATGGGCGTGGTGTCGCGTCCATATTACATGACCTAAATGAGCGGTATTACGTCACCGCTCAGCACAGGAGAGCTGCAGGAAGCCGGGTACAACGGAAGATTGCCGGGACATTCAGCGATGGCACGGGAGGGTGAGTATGATGTCCCAGCCATCGGCTCCTGCCGCGGCACCCCCTCCCCCACTGGTTTCTGCCGAATGACTCTGTATAAGCCGAGGTGGCATTTTCAGCACAAACAAAGGTGCTGAAAATCTCGGCTTATACATGAGTATATACGGTATTAACTTTTTCTGAAATAGTATATTCTGAATTTTCCACTGAAATAACATATATCGATGATCTACACATGTGTAAGCACTTATGCGAATTTCTCGCAGGCGCAGTGAATCATTCGGCTGACTGTGTATGGAGCATATCACATCTCCTGGGCAGGAGAGGAATCAAAAGACAATACAGACATAACAGCAGAAGATCATTGAGGATTAGTGTTGAGCGATATTGCTCGATATATAAAAATATCGGATCGGAATGGTATCGCCGATATCACTAAATATCGGCGATATCCGATTTCGATACCGGAAGTCCAATGTAAGTCTATGGGAAAAAAATATGCAACTAAAAAAAACCTTTATTTCCTTGTAAACACTAAATATACACACATAGAATACATATATATATATATACATGTCATTGTGACATATATATATACATATATGTATAGTTTTATACACTTCTACATAGTAAAATATCCTCTGATTCAATTGCCGGGTAAAGCCGGCTTCTGTGAAAAGACAGAAGCACCCGACATGAAATGACACTTGGTGTACATAGGGTTAACCATGTCTTTTCATGTCGTTTGCTATCTGATTTGCACAAACAATTAAATCAGTCTATGTGTGCAAAATTTCACACCTGTAGGGTTAATTAAAGGTGTAAATTCGTTGTAAAAAAAACGGACTTTTTTGCTACGAATTTACACCTTTAATTAACCCTACAGGTGTGAAATTTTGCACACATAGACTGATTTAATTGTTTGTGCAAATCAGATAGCAAACGACATGGTTAACCCTATGTAAACTAAGTGTCATTTCATGTGGGTTCTGCATTTTCACAAAAGCCGGATATTGAATTAGCGGCTATTATACTATGTAGAAGTGTATGAACTATAAATACATATATATATATATGTGTCACAAATTTAATGACATGTATATATATATATGAGGTGTAAAATTGCTGAAAAAAAATGCGTGGGCTCCCGCCCTATTTTCTCAACCAGACAGACAAAGCCAGTGAGTGGGGGCAGATAATAATAGCCCAGAGAGGGACCATTATTTTTGCCCCCCCCCCGGCTACTAACATCTGCCCCCAGACACCCCAGAAAGGGCAAATCTCTAATTAGATTTGCCCTTTCTGGCACTTTGCCTGTCTATTCCCATTGCCCTGTAGCTGTAAGGTTCTATGTATATATTCCTGAAACTCAGTTTGTTCGTCAGCCATTTTACTTTCTGTCTTGCTGCAGCTATCTTGCCCTCAGTCAAAATGGAGTTTCCAGCTTGCATGTTCCCGCCCTGATTCTCTCCTTTGCTTCTTAAGCAGCCACAGCTGAGCAATCAGTGCTTCAGAATCTAGCCTGCAGTGAACCTGTGACTTGACTTCTGTAAGCCTTGGACCTTGTACTCCAGCTATTCCTACTGAGGAACTCTGAAGCACTTGTGGACTCTGAACCCTGCTCTTTGAAAGACCCACGTTTGCATGGACTTACGGTAACAGAGAAGAAGATCCTGAATCTGTATTGGAGAGTGATTGCTGAGCTTGGATTACTCTGGCCTGCTGTGTCTCCTGTTTCTGTGTCTGCAAACTGTGTGACTATTTCTGCCAACTTGTATGAAGTAATACAGGACTTTTCTATATCAAACCTGTGACTCCTGTGTTTTCATCGCACCCAAGCACAAGACGCTATATGAACTGTACTACATACATTACAAGATTCTGAAGCCAAAACGTTAGTGTCTGCTGGGTCTGGAAGGCTGTGTCTGCTGTACTGTGGATATCAGACGTCCGGTTGTACTTTCTGTGATGACAGTGGTTGTGACTTCTCACAACCATTCCAGGTGAGCAATTCCCTTAAGTTTTTTCTTTTTGCAGTGTTACCACAGGTAAACACTATTGTTTTTTTTTTTTTTTTTCCTTTCTTTTCTCTTTTTTGTCTGCTGTAACTCTGGATATCAGATGTCTGGTTGAAACTTTCTGTGATGATAGTGGTTGTGACTTCTCACAACCATTCCAGGTGAGCAGTTCCCTTAATTTTTTTTTCTCTCTGCAGTGTTGCCACAGGTGAACACTATTGTTTTTTTTCTCTCCTCTTCTTCCAGTAATCCTGTCTTAAAAGATCTGGAAAATGGAGGCCCGCATAAAGGAACTTTGCGGAGTGACTGATAATATCCTTGCAGATTTGCAGAATATAAAGACCCGTTTTACAAATCTACAGGACCTTAATAATCACAATTTGCAAGTGGTTGGACAGACTACCCAGGATTTGCGAGCCAGGATTGAGGTTCTAGAGGGGCGAGTCCAGGCTCCTGCCGTAGCCCCGAGTGCTGGGATTCCCAAGTTGCCCCCTTTTCGTTTTGGCGGTGAACGTGAGAAATTCAGGGGATTTATTAATCAATGCAATCTTTTTTTTCTGCACATGCTTCACAATTTCCCACTGAACGATCTAAGGTGCTTACTATAATTATGTTGCTTACCAACAAGGCTTTAATGTGGGCAAACCCTCTGATTGAGACTGAGGATGATTGTTTGAATCACCTTGATGATTTTATTTCAGCCATGGGGCAGGTGTTTGATGACCCCAATCGAGGTGCAACAGCTGAAGCAGCCATGTTAGCTTTGCGCCAAGGTAAGCACTCGGTAGCTGAATATGCCTTGGATTTCAGGAGATGGGCCCTTGATACCACCTGGGACAGTTCCGCCAAAAAATCTATTTTTCGAAAGGGGTTATCTCCACTGATTAAGGATGAACTTGCTCGTGCCGACCCTCCCACTGCGTTAGGTGACTTTATTAACTACTGCATCCGTATTGATACTCGTCTGACTGAACGCAGGCAAGAGAGATGGTTCGAAAGCAATCGTACTAACCTTTTCCTACCTTCCTCTCCAGCTAAGGAACCTTTGAGTAGGATTACACGGGAACCTGAACCTGAACCCATGCAGGTAGACTCTTTACAACGACGGGTTAGTGATGCACGCAAGGAACATCGTTTTAAGGAGAATCTATGTTTCTATTGTGGTAAGTCAGGGCACTTCATTATAAACTGCCCCAGCCGTTCTCGTAAGACTACTGCAGCACTCATTCATTGTGAGTGTTGCGAGAGGGGATCTGTCAGGTCCGAGCCTCAGGCTCCAGAGAGATCTGCAGCAACAGATCTTGATTTCTCGGACTTAAACTCCGTTACCTCTGAGGACGTTGACTGTGTAAACGCTGCCATTTTTCAAGTTTCCTCAGCGGTGTCCCAGCTGAGTTGTAAGAAAAACAATTCTCATTGCTTTCTTTCCATCAAACTCTGGGTTGACTCAGCTTGGGTGTCTAGCTCTGCTATGATCGACTCAGGGGCAAGTGGAAATTTTATGGATGTCTCCTTTGCTCTGAAACAGGGAATACGTTCAGTGAAGAAGGCTACTCCAGTACAGATGGAAACTGTGGATGGCTCCCTGCTGACCTCTGGACCAGTGGATCAGGAAACAGAGCCTTTGAGGGTTCTTATGGGTAAAGATCATCAAGAGAAACTGTCCTTTATGCTTATCTCTTCTCCCCACTTTCCCATTATTCTAGGGCTACCATGGCTGCAGGCTCAGAATCCTACCATTAACTGGGAGACCAAGGAATTACACTTTCCAGAGAAACAGATGAGTCCAAAAGTTTCAGCTTGCTCTGTTCCTAAAGGAATCATGTCAGTCCCTGAACTACCAGCTGTATACCAGGACTATGTGGATTTATGTGACAAGAAGAACGCTGACCAGCTTCCTCCTCACCGTCCATATGATTGTCCAATTGAATTATTGCCTGGAGCAGAGATACCTTTTGGTAAGATCTACCCCCTGGCGGGGCCCGAGCTAAAGGCTTTAAAAGATTACATAGATGAAAATCTAGCCAAGGCTTCATACGCCCCTCTTCATCTCCTGCAGGTGCACCCATCTTCTTTGTAAAGAAGAAAGATGGATCTCTGAGACCATGCGTAGACTATATGGAACTCAATAAGGTTACTATTAGAAACCGTTATCCATTGCCTTTAATCCCTGAGTTATTGGAGAGAGTGCGACATGCCAAAATTTTTTCTAAACTAGATCTTCGTGGGGCCTATAACTTAGTCCGTATTAGACCTGGGGATGAATGGAAGACTGCATTCAGGTCACGCTATGGACACTTTGAATATCTAGTTATGCCTTTTGGTCTGAGTACCGCCCCAGCCACTTTCCAACACTTGGTGAATGACATCTTCAGGGATCTCCTAGATACATTCGTGGTAATTTATTTGGATGATATTCTAATTTTTTCTAACTCCACAGAGGAACATCATGGACATGTGAGAATGGTCTTGGAACGTCTAAGACAAAATCATCTTTACATCAAACTTGAAAAGTGTGAATTCCATAGGACCGAAATTCAATTTCTGGGGTATGTACTGTCTACACAAGGAATTAGTATGGATGGAAGCAAAACCCAAGCCATCAAGGATTGGCCAAGTCCTAGAAATGTGAAGGAGGTACAGCGCTTCATCGGGTTTGCCAACTTCTATAGACGTTTCATTAGAAATTTCTCTGAGGTAGTGTCACCTATCACTCAACTTACCCGGAAAGAGTCTAGGTTTTCCTGGACTCCCCAAGCCCAGGAAGCATTTTCCCGTCTAAAAGATAAATTTACCACTGCACCTATCCTAGTACATCCCAACCCCGAGCTTGCCTTCATAATAGAGGTGGATGCTTCAGACTGTGCCGTTGGAGCTATACTCTCTCAGAGAACAGGTGAGAAGAATGTCTTGCATCCCTGTGCCTTCTTTTCCCAGCAGTTGTCTTCGGCTGAGAGGAACTACGATGTGGGCAATAGAGAGTTGTTGGCCATTATTGCCGCCTTCAAAGAATGGAGACACCTTCTTCAGGGAGCTGCACAGCAAATAGTCGTCCTGACAGACCATCGTAACCTTGAGTTTATCAGGTCGGCTAAGTGCCTGACTCCTCGCCAGGCTCGCTGGAATCTTTTCTTAAACCAATTTAATTTTATCATCTCTTATAGACCAGGATCGCGCAATGGAAAGGCTGATGCACTCTCTAGGATTTACTCAGCAGAGACACGTCCAATTACTCCTCCTAAGACTATTCTTCCTGACTCTAGATTCCTAGGAGTAATTCATAATCAAGACCTACTTAAGGACATCAAGGAAGCATACCATGCGGATTCCTTTTTGGCACAACCCCCAAGGGACGTAAGTCTTGTCTTTAAGAATGGTGTGTGGATTCAGGGACAACGTCTGTATATTCCTGAAACAGTCAGATTAAGAGTATTGCAACTCATTCACGACTCCAAGATAGCTGGGCATAGAGGAATTCTAAAGACACAGGAATTTCTTTCTTGTTTCTTTTGGTGGCCCACTTGCAGGAAGGATGTTTTGAATTATGTCACTTCATGTGAGGTCTGTGCAAGATGCAAAACACCTCGCTCCTCACCAACTGGTCTGTTACAGCCTCTTCCCACCCCGTCCCGCCTGTGGGGATCCATTTCTATGGACTTCATTGTGGAGTTACCAACCTCTCAGGGGAAGAACACCATTCTAGTGGTGGTTGACCGTCTAACAAAGGCAGCTCATTTTATCCCTTGTGTCGGCTTACCCACTGCAAAACAGACATCAGATTTGATGATTAAAGATGTGTTTCGCTTACATGGAGTACCGGATGAGGTTATTTCGGATCGAGGGGTGCAATTCACTTCTAGGTTTTGGCAAAATTTCTGTGCAGCATTGGACATTAAAGTAAACCTTTCTTCTGCTTTTCATCCTCAGACTAATGGACAGACCGAACGAACCAATCAAACCCTGGAGCAGTATCTCCGCTGCTTTATCTGCCACCTACAGGATGATTGGGTGGATCTACTTCCATTAGCTGAGTTCTCGTATAACAACTCTCAGAGTGCCTCCACTAAACAGTCTCCTTTTTACTCTAATCTAGGTTATCATCCTAACATTCTACCACGATTTCCCATAGAAACGCCTTTACCAGCAGTGGCTGAAAGAATCACGTCTTTACAGAAGAATATGGATCTTCTAAAGGAAAATCTGGAATCGGCTCAAGAAAGGTACAAGAAAGCAGCAGATAAATTTCGTAAACCTGCACCAGCTTTCAATGTAGGAGACTTGGTCTGGCTGTCAACCAGAAATCTTAAGTTAAGGATTCCATCGTCTAAGTTGGGACATAAGTACATTGGACCCTATAAAATCAGTAAAATTATAAGTGCCGTTGCTTGTCGTCTTCAACTGCCCAGAACTATGAGAATCCACCCTGTCTTTCATGTATCCCTACTAAAGGCTGCGACACCCAATACGTTTCCTGGACGTTCCTCTCCTTGCCCTGACCCAGTGCTAGTCGATGGTCAGGAAGAATTTGTGGTGGAAAGGATTTTAGATTCCAGGTTGTATAGAAATCAGTTACAATATCTGATTAAATGGCAGGGCTACCCAGTGGAGGACAACTCATGGGAACCGGTCAATAACGTTAATGCTCCTCGCTTGCTCCGTCAGTTTCATCAGAGGTACCCACACAAGCCTGGTCTGAGGTCATCCGGAGGTTGTCCTTAAGGGGGGAGTAATGTAAGGTTCTATGTATATATTCCTGAAACTCAGTTTGTTCGTCAGCCATTTTACTTTCTGTCTTGCTGCAGCTATCTTGCCCTCAGTCAAAATGGAGTTTCCAGCTTGCATGTTCCCGCCCTGATTCTCTCCTTTGCTTCTTAAGCAGCCACAGCTGAGCAATCAGTGCTTCAGAATCTAGCCTGCAGTGAACCTGTGACTTGACTCCTGTAAGCCTTGGACCTTGTACTCCAGCTATTCCTACTGAGGAACTCTGAAGCACTTGTGGACTCTGAACCCTGCTCTTTGAAAGACCCACGTTTGCATGGACTTACGGTAACAGAGAAGAAGATCCTGAATCTGTATTGGAGAGTGATTGCTGAGCTTGGATTACTCTGGCCTGCTGTGTCTCCTGTTTCTGTGTCTGCAAACTGTGTGACTATTTCTGCCAACTTGTATGAAGTAATACAGGACTTTTCTATATCAAACCTGTGACTCCTGTGTTTTCATCGCACCCAAGCACAAGACGCTATATGAACTGTACTACATACATTACAGTAGCGGTGGCGAATGGGTTAATAAGGGGTTAAAATGACCTTGCAATTGAAAGGTCAATTTAAGCCAGGTTAATAATTGAGAGCTGTCAATTAGACAACTATCAATTATTAATCCTATTGTATGAAAGAAAAATAAAACACACACACTTTAATAAAAAATTAGTTTAATGAAATAATCACACAGTTTTTGACCATATTTTATTTTCCTGCTAAAACCATTTCCTGTAATAAAAATAAAATAATAAAGCAAAATTATTCTTACCAATCCGATGTACAGTCAGGTCCCACGGTGTAATCCTTCAGAAAGGGTTAATGTTTACTGCAGGGACCGCAGCTAATGCTGCAGCCTCACAGTAAACCCCCAAATGAATGAGTTCCTCTCCTGGCTGACAGGAGAGGAAGTGGAAAGCTTAATTGATTGCTTTCCACTTTCACTTCAGGTCAGCCAGGGACACAATCAGTGACGTCAGAGGGAACTGGTTAACAAAAATAGGGGATCCCCTCGAAAAAAATTGGCTGGGGTCCCCCCTATTTTTGTTAACCAGCCAGATGAAGCAGACCGCTGAGGCCTGGATTTTCAGGCTGTTAAGGAGCCAAGATCCATGGACCTTGCCAGCCTGATAATACCAGGCCACAGCAGTCTGCATATCTTGGCTGATTAACAAAAATAGGGGATCCCCTCGAAAAAAAAATGGCATGGGGTCCCCCCTATTTTTGTTAACCAGCCAGATGAAGCAGACCGCTGAGGCTTGGTTTTTCAGGCTGGTAAGGATCCAATATCCATGGACCTTGCAAGCCTGATAATACCAGGCCACAGCAGTCTGCTTAGCTTGGCTGGTTAACAAAAATAGGGATCCCCTCAAAAAAAAAACGGCGTAGGGGTCCCCCTATTTTTGTTAACCAGCCAAGTAAAATGCAGACTGCTGCGGCCTGGTATTAACAATACTGTCAAGGCCCATGGATTTTGGCCCTCAACAGCCTGATAATACCAGGCTACAGCAGCCCCACATTTGGCGCATCAAAAGATGTGCCAATTGTGGCACTTTACCCGGCTCTTCCCACTTGCCCTGTAGCGGTGGCAAGCGGGGTAATAAGGGGTTAATGTCACCGTTGATTGCACGGTGACAATAAGCCCGGTTAATAATGGAGAGGTGTCAATAAGACACCGATCCATTATTAATCCCAAAGTTATTAAATGTATAAAAAAAAGACAAAGCAAGAAAAAAGTCTTTTAATGAAATAAAAGAGACAACACAGTTTTCATTCATTTTATTACTCTCTCATTCCTGCGACGCCATCGATCTCCTGTAAAAAAAGAAAAAAAACAAACCAACAGTATACCACCTGTCCGACGCAGTCCATAGTAACGATAGTCCCACGACGATCCAGCTCTGCTACATCGCAATGACAGGCAGAGCCTGTCATCGCGACGCAGCACAGCTGATTACTGCTTTCCCGGCGGTGACGTCATCGGACTGACTGCTTTACGGCGGGATTACCCAGCAGTCACTGCAGTTATCGCGAGAAACTGCATGTGACCGCCGGGGAGAAGAGGATGGCGGCCATTAAAGCAGTCCAGGACGTGACCGCCGGAGATCTTCTGCCAGGTAAGTGCCGCTGACTCCTGACAGACCCGACCGACGGACACTGACAGTGACAGACCCGACCGACGGACACAGACAGTGACAGTGACAAATCCGATTCCGGTATTCGATATGACGAAAATATCGAAACGAATTATCGAAAGGCCGATAGAGCTAATATCGGCCGATAGCCGATATTTGCATTATCGTATCGCTCAACACTATTGAGGATTCATTTTGTGAGGTAAAATATTTCACTGACTGTTTTTAAACAATATTGTACCTCACAAAATGTATCCTCTGCGATCTCAAGAGAGCAGAAACGGGAGAAGTCAGCACATGGGGTAAGAGAGAGTGGATAGGTGGGTGAGCACATGGGGAGAGATTCTCAATGCTGCAAAGCCTGCCCTCATCGTGACATTACCGCCCTCCAAATTCAATGGCATCGGGTCTCCATCTAGTTACTATCATACAGTATATGCAACTCGCCTGAATACTTTTCATTGTAAAAACTGAAAATTTATTTCGAAATGTCGCGTCAGTGTCTCAACAGCAGTGATAATTTCTGCTACATATGAGGAGAATATACAATGAAAGCACAAAAGAAGGAAATTACTCCACTTGTGAAGAAAGCATATGAACTATACTTTGAATGTTCAATTGGAAATCAGGACATCAGGAAATCAGGATGCTGTGCATCTTGTTCTAGAAGCCTTAGAGCATTGCTGAATGGATCATGACCTTCAATGCCATTCACTGTCCAAATGATATGGAGAGAGCAGAGAAAGCATGTAACAGATTGCTACTTCAGCCTTATAAATGTAACAGAATATTCATCAAAGAACAAGAAATCAATAGAATATCCTAATCTTCCTTGAGCCATAAGACCAGTGCCACACAATGAAAGTCTTTGTGTTCCAAAGCCGCCCAAAGTATAGACAATGGAGGATGACGAAGATGAACTAACAATGTCAGTGGAAAATGAAACTGCTGCAGACCCAGACTTTGAGTCTTCTACATCTAATCCACATCTGTTCAGTCAAGAAATCTGAGAGACTTGGTCAGAGATTTGAAATTGTCAAAGAGGCAGGAAGAATTATTGGCGATCAAGGCTGCAAGAGCAGAATCTCCTTATTACCAGGAACAAGAGTTTCTGTTTTTTGCAGTCGTCAAGAAGACCTTAATCAATTTTTCAACCATGTCGACAGTTTAACCTTTTGCAACAACGTCTTGGGGTTGTTTGGTGCTCTCGGATGCGAACATGACCCGAAGGAATGGCGACTGTTCATTGACTCGTCAGTTTTAAGTCTGAAGGCTGTTTTACTACAAAACGAAAATATCTATCCTTCTATACCTATTGGACACGCCGTACACATGAAAGAATTGTATGAGAATATGGAGTTACTGTTGACCCACATTAATTAAAGAAATTATAACTGGAACATATGTGGTGATTTAAAAGTTGTTGCACTTCTTCTTGGACTACAGCTTGGATATACCAAGTATTGTTGTTTTACTTGTGAGTGGGACAGTCGTGCACGAGAAATGCACTATTTCAGAAAGGACTGGCCACGCCGCGAAAACCTGGTTGCTGGACAGAAGAATGTTAAACATAATCTTTTTGTTGATCCAGCAAAGATATTTCTCCCTCCTTTGCATATTAAACTTGGGCTTATGAAAAATTTTGTCAAAGCAATGAACAAAGAATCGGAAGCCTTTTCTTACTTGCGACAGAAATTTCCAAGAATAAGTGATGCAAAGATTAAAGAAGGTATTTTTATTGGCCCACAGATCAGAGATATAATGAATGACAGCAGCTTTGATGGTCTTTTGCAAGGTGCTGAACAAGAGCCTTTAAAGATTTGACCTTCAATTTCCTTGGCAACAGCAGGGCACTGAACTTTGAACAACTCGTTGACAACATGCTGACAGCATATCATTTGATGAAATGCAATATTTCACTAAAAATGCATTTTCTACATTCTCACTTGGACTTTTATCCAGCCAATCTTGGAGCCATTAGCGAAGAACGCGTTGAAAGATTTCACCAAGACATTGCGCCGATGGAGAAAAGGTACCAGGGAAAGTGGAGTACGTCAATGCTGGCTGACTATTGCTGGAATATTATTCGAGAAGCATCTGACACGGATTATAAACGAAAGTCATCTGCAAAACACTTTTGAACAATTGCTTTTGCTAACTGACATCGATGCACATGTATGTAGTGTCTCGGACGTCATAATGTAGACTATAAACTGTTGTCTCATAAAAACCTTACGTGATACAGACTTTTGGAGCACATATTCATGTTCAGCATATCAAAATCTATAACATACTATAAAATTTTCTCAGGGGACAAGAATTTCCCTGAAATTTGCTGCGCAGCGTTACCTGAATTAAAGGAACCTCCGACCTCCTCGTCCGACTCTGAATGTTCAGGCAGTTAGTGCGTTAATGACGTCGTTAGTGCGCGCCGCTCCCCCTGCCTGATCATTCACTGCCGAGGACCCGGAAGTAGGAGCAGCGCAGCGGTGGACCGGTCCTCTGACAGGTAAATATCTCAGGTGCCGGGGTCCTGAGCGAGCCGTGACACCGGCACCTGTCCCCCATAGCGCGTCAGTGTCACCGCCTGCTCAGGACAACGGCACCTGGCCCCCAGCGACGAGAGGTGAGTATGTCATTTTTTTTTGCAGCAGCAGCGCGGCTTCATAAGGGACATACCATGGGGCATAATCTGTGGAGCATATGGGGGCCTAATCTGTGGAACATATGGGGGCCTAATCTGTGAACATATGGGGGCATAATCTGTGGAACATATGGGGGCCTAATCTGTTGAACATATGGGGGCCTAATCTGTGAACATATGGGGGCCTAATCTGAGGAGCATATGGGGGCCTAATCTGTGAACATATGGGGGCCTAATCTGTGGAACATATGGGGGCATAATCTGTGGAACATATGGGGGCCTAATCTGTTGAACATATGGGGGCCTAATCTGTGGAACATATGGGGGCCTAATCTGAGGAGCATATGGGGCCTAATCTGTGAACATATGGGGGCATAATCTGTGGAGCATATGGGGGCCTAATCTGTGGAACATATGGGGGCATAATCTGTGGAACATATGGGGGCATAATCTGTGGAACATATGGGGGCCTAATTTGTGGAACATATGGGGGCCTAATCTGTGGAACATATGGGGGCCTAATCTGAGGAGACATATGGGGGCCTAATCTGTGGAACATATGGGGGCATAATCTGTGGAACATATGGGGGCATAATCTGAGGAGCATATGGGGGCATAATCTGTGGAGCATATGGGGCCTAATCTGTGGAACATATTGGGCATAATCTGTGCATCATATGGGGGCATAATCTGTGGAACATATGGGGGCATAATCTGTGAAGCATATGGGGGCCTAATCTGTGGAACATATGGGGGCATAATCTGAGGAGCATATGGGGGCCTAATCTGTGGAGCATATGGGGCCTAATCTGTGGAGCATATTGGGCATAATCTGTGCAAGCATATGGGGGCATAATCTGTGAACATATGGGGCCTAATCTGTGGAACATATGGGGGTATAATCTGTGGAGCATATGGGGGCCTAATCTGTGGAGCATATTGGGCATAATCTGTGCAGCATATGGGAGCATAGTCTGTGGATCATACGGGGCATAATCTGTGCAGTTTATGGGGCCTAATCTATGGAGTATATGGGGGCATAATCATTTTTCACCCTAGGCTTATACACGAGTCAATAAGTTTTCCCAGTTTTTTGTGGCAAAATTAGGGGGGTCGGCTTATACACGGGTCGGCTTATACATGAGTATATATGGTATATAGTAGTGCAGAGTATGTACAAAGTAGTAAGTATTGTGATGCAGCAGTAGCACACTTATGCAGTGATGAGGCAGTGACCCAGCAAAGTTCAAAGCAAAAGTCTCTTTAATGTGTTTACTTCACACAATATTAATGTCCAACTCATATAAATGCATAGCACTAAATTCCAGTTCACATAAACATAGCACACAATATCCTCCGGATCGCAGCCGGGCACATATCCTTTTGATTACAGTCACTAACCACGCTAGTCCTCCTCTGACCAGTTGCCGTGGGCGACAGCACCGCTGTGTTAATGTCTCTTTACTCACAGCATTTCACAGTACCTGATAACCTTCAGATTACAGTCACTAAACATGCTAGTCCTCCTCTGACCAGTTGCCGTGGGTGACTGCAGTACTGTGTTACTGTGCTACTCGCAGCTTTTCACAGGACACAACATCCTTCAGTTTACAGTCACTAAACATGCAAGTCTGCCTTTACCCAGGCTAGCACTTACTTTATTTTTAGTCTGTATTGCAGTCACAGCTACGCCCGTGACTGCCATGCACTCCTATGGCCTTCATACGCCTCCGTGCACATCCTGGGGAGAAAAAAACATCGCCCCCTAGCTGTGACTCCAGTCACTGCCTTACAGTATATATGGTAATCGAAAAGTGAATGTAAAAAAGACAGATATAATAATTTTTATTTTTATCTTTATTTTTTTTATATCAGTATATAATAAGCACAACCCCAGTCAGATACCAATTGTCATGAGGTAGTAACTATAACAAATAGACCAAGGTCAGTAAAAAAGAATATCATGGAATTTGATAATGTGACTCCCATAAATAGAGGAGGACTCACAAGACAATCAAAGAACAACACCCGACGCTTGAAAGAAGCTAGATGCAAAATTGAGTTTAATTAGTGCAGCACAGTCAGCGGTCAGCGCAGATTCCCGGTCAGTGGATGGGTTGGTTTGTGCACAGTCTCCTTGCACTACAGCAAATTGTCCCAGTCAGGGAGCATCCAAAGTTGGCAATGACAACCAAGAGGACAGCAATGAGGTCGAGGATGAGATTCAACGCTTATGTTTGTCTTCGTCCTGTATTTCTTCTAATGTTTCAAATGTTTGTAAAGTAGAGGAGCGTATGCCTACTTTAGTTAATACTAAGAGTTTGGTTAGTGTTCATGGCTTTGGGGAATTTGTCGGTCAGTTTTTAGTTGGTTTTACAGGTGTAATGTCGCAGTCTGCTTCGCAGTCGGCTGGAACGGTTAATCCAGTTAGCGATTGTGAGGAGAATAGAGTAGGGGAGGTGTCCGCCCTCCAGGCCACAGTGCCCGGTACGGTGTCTCTGGATGTGACGGTTGCTGGGACGTCAGTTTTGGGTACATCGGTTTCTGGTGAGTGATCCATTAGATCTACAAACCCAGGGATTAGGCTAGATGATGCGGCACGGGGTGAGATTCACGTTTGTTTCGATGGCCCTTTGGGGGCTCATCTGAAACAAGAAACTTAGAAAAAAAATCTTGAAAGATGAATATCTTGCAATATTATCTTTACTTCCATTAGCAAAATTTAATCTAGATAAAGTTAAGCCAGATGAGAGTAAAAATGAGGAGGAATAAAAAAAAATTTATTGCTTGATTCTGTGTACCTTTTATAACTGGCTTCAAGCGTTATGCAATATTAGCAAGTGTTACTGGGGAAATGTTCCTTCAGAATTGTTTTACTTACTTTTTATTATGCTACATGAATTCAATAATTAAGGCCTATAGAAAAGCTGTGAGACCAGGATTAAGATGGGATTATAAGTAGAGTTGAGCGAAACAGGTCGGCCAGATTCATAAGTCCTACAATCATATATAATTAATTGCCTAGTTATTTAGCACTTCCAATTGAGATATATCAAAAAAGAGAAAAAAGGAAGTTTTTTCTGCCATAAAAAATTCTTATTGAAAATTATTTAAAAGTATATTTTTAAAAAATACATATCATGTAAAGGGGAATATCTATACAACAAAATAAACGACTTAGACAGCCTTCTATAGGGTATATGAATATTAGTAGATGCTTACAATGAGATATATTATCAAAATAGTGCTGCCTAAATCATGGTATTTCACCTATAACACAGCGCAGCAAATATATAATTGTTCACATTGCAGGTCTTATTTCTAATTACATGCAATTACTCCAGCATAGCATAGCATATATGCCATTGGTTATAGCTCAGACCTCATACATATATATGAAGAAAAAGTGCATAGTGCAACTGATCAAGCGATCCCCTATGTAAGGGGTATTTATAAAGGGTGGAGGTATTTAAGGCATATGCTGATTAATATGGTTAGCGCCTATATTGCTGGCATATATATCTTACCCCAGTGCAGGCTGTGGCACCCCTGACGCGCGTTTTGCCCGTGGCTTCCTCCTGAGGGATGTGCGTGTGCATTAGCTTCCCAGTGTGTGCTTTTATATATAGGGGACTGAATGAATCGCTATAGCGGTTTGAAAGCGGCGCTTCCGCTAACGTGCACAGGGCTACGTCACCAAGAGTTTGCGTCATATGACGCCCAGCCACTCCCCTGCTCGACGCGTCAGAGCAGGAGGCAGAACAGGGCGTCAGCACAGACGCGTCATCATGGGGACGCAGAGCCTGTTGTCCACAGGAGCGCACACCGCTTTGAACATCTGCCCTGTCTGTTTATAGATTTTCAAGACATGAGAAGGTTTGCCAGATTGTTAAGTGATAAAGGGAACTAGCAGTGGTTGTCTTTATAATTTAATAAGCATTTGCCATATATACCCGTTAATGGTACAAAGTTGCACCAGCATATTTCCTTACAAATTGTGGCATATTGTTAATTGATAAGATCTAATCATATCTATACATATATAGACAGTATTATATACAGATCTATTCATAATATACACAAAATATATTAGTGGACATATATTTAAACAAAATTTATAAATAATATAGTGACGTGCCTGCTATAAACATTTATATTGTAAAAAATTATAAAAAACCTAAATCATATATGTGCTCATAAATAACGTGAATATCATAATTTAAATAGAATATATATCATAATATATATATGTGCTCATATATATAAATAAATTTTAAATGTGATTTTTATCACAGAAATTATAATATAAGTATATTCAGATAAAATAAATCCATGTCGTAAAAAAATTATTATCTGAAATTATGAGTGTTTTAAATAAAATAAACTCATCTAATGAAAAAAAGTGTTTACTCTAAACCACACATATATATATATATCTCCACACACATATATACGTACGTATACAGACACATATACATGTGTGAACCATAATGCTCAACAATAATTTTTAAAGAAGTGTCTAAAATTATGTGTATAAGAAATATATAAAAAAAAATATTTAAAAAATAAAAAATATACTAATAAATATATACCATATAATAATATGTACCAATAATAATGTGTACCAGTAATCAATCAAAGCGTATAAATTAGCATACCACAAAAAGATATTATAAAATAAAGAATTATGCATATCAACGTAAAATTAACAGGAGACATATGTATGATTAGAATAAATCTATAATGGTCATAGGTGTCATCTTCTCCTTGGTTCCACTCATATCTTCAAAAACACAGGGATACATCCAGGGACTCTGTTCGAATCCCAATCGGCAGTGTCCCCTTATAGCGTGCAAATAAAGCATGATTATGCAGCATCAAAACATCAATAGATATGTATGCTAACTCTATAAAGATAAAAAGAACGAAATTAAAATCAAGAAAATAATTAAAAAGCACATATGAAACAATGCACTTAAAGCAATTATGATTATTGATTTAACGAAAAGGAGCAAAACTCAGAATTTCATTGAGCCCTGCTGGTTGCACTGATTTAACTCTAGTGATCCAGCGGGCTTCCATTTGAGCTAGTGTTTTCCTCCAATTACCCCCCCGCAGGTCGATGTGTACCTTATCAATGCCTCTGATCTTAAGTAATTTGGCGTCACAGTTATGGGACATTTTAAAATGTCTAGGTATGGGTTTTAGGGAAGTATAGTCGTCTTCCTCTACTGCTTTTAGAATATCATGGAAGTGTTCCCTTACCCTGATCTTCAGAGGCCTAGATGTTAATCCAATATAGATTTTTGGACATGGACAAGTGGCATAGTATACCACACCTATTGATTCACATGTTATGTGCTGTGTGATGCTGAATTGCTTCTTACCATCGCTAGCCATAAAGGTGTCTGATCTCATCATATTAGGGCATGCTATACATTTTCCACAAGGGAAAAATCCCCATTTAGGACCTTGTGATTTGAAATGCCTCATTCGGTTGTTGTCCTACATAGTGACTGTGCACCAGCATGTCTCTCAGGTTGGGTGCTCGTCTATATGTTATAGACGGCTGTATGGGAATACATTTGGCTAGCGTTCGATCCATCCGAAAAATGGGCCAATATTGATTCAAGACCTCTTTCATTTTAGTCCATTGTTGATTGTAGTCGGCGATGAATCTAACCATAGATTCATCCTTAGTCTTAGATTTACTTTGCAGCAACTCATTTCTATTTGCTCTCTTTGCCCTGTTAAATCCTTTCTTGATAGATTTCTAGAATATCCTCTTTGTTCAAATTTCTTGGACAATATGTCAGCTTGTTCATTGAAAGCTTGATCAGTGGAGCATATTCTTCTGGCTCTTAGATATTGTCCTGTTGGTATCCCATTGATTAATGGGAGCGGATGTGCCGATTTGGCATGCAGTATGGAATTAACCGCCGTGTCTTTTCGAAATATAATAGTTTGCAATATGCCATCTTCCCCCTTGGTGATTAATACATCAAGAAAGTCGATACAAGTTTGACTGTATTTGCACGTCAGCTTGATGTTTAAGGCATTATCGTTAAGTGTGTCAACAAATGTCATTAGATCCTGCTTGGGTCCCTGCCAGATTAGAAGGATATCGTCAATATATCTGGCCCATAAAAGGGCTCCTTCAATGTGTGCCACCGGTCTCACAAAAAATATATTTTCTTCCCATTGTCCTAAGAATAGATTTGCATATGATGATGCATACGCCGCCCCCATCGCAGTGCCTTGTTTCTGCAAATAAATGCCTCCTTTAAAAGTGAAATAATTATGCTCCAAGGCAAAGCGAAGGAGTTTGAGGAGAAATTTACTAAATGGTACCTCATATTCAGATAGATCCAGAAAAGCTTCCACCGCTGCAATACCATCTCCATGCTGAATTGATGTGTATAAAGATTCCACGTCCATGGTGACCAACCACATATCTTCCTCCAATGGAATTCCTTCAATTTTTTTCAAAATGTCACCAGTGTCTTTAATGTAGGATGGGAGCTTATTAACCAGTGGTTTAAGATAAAAGTCTAAGAGTTGACCGATTATTTTGCACAGATTGCCATTGCCGACACAGTTGGGCGACCTGGTGAATTATTGGCATTTTTATGCACTTTAGGTGTAAAATAAATGCATGCCATTCTAGGAAATTCCGGTATAAGGTACTTCTGCTGATCTTTCGTTATAACACCTTCCTCAAATGCCTCATCCAATATGGCCTGCAATTCTCCCTGATATTTAAGTGTGGGATTGTATGTCATTTTCTGATAACTAGAGTTGAGCGATACTTTCCGATATACAAAAGTATCGGAATCGGAATGGTATCGCCGATACCCCAAAAATATCGGCAATACCCGATACCGATACCGGAAATCCAATGTAAGTCTATGGGAACAAAATATCGGAATTAAAAAAACCCCATTCTTGCCTTGTCGGTTAATTGTACATGAAGGAAAACAACAAAGAGTAATGTAGAATGTATTGGGGAAGTTGAGGAGACATTAAAGGCATAGATGTTTAACCCAATCAAATGGAATAGCATAAATATTTTTTTTTTTAAAGATGTTCGGATTGACGAAGAAATTGACAATGTTGTTAACGTTTTCTATTTTGGCAATATGTATATTTCACAACTTCCATGCTCTTCACCTTTTTACTTTTGACACACTTTCTCCTTCATAATCTTCAGCAGCATCATCTTTTTCATCAAATATTCTCCATCTTCACCTTCTTTATCTTCTTCTTAAACTTCTTGCTATTCATCTTTTTGTTAACATTACTCATATTGTTCTTATTAAACTATTGTTCTTCTTCATATCTACTTCATCTTCATCTTCTTCATCATATTCTTATTTTGGACAGAGATTCCTGTACTGTAATCTGTCAAAGTATGAATTTTTCATCCTTCCGTCTTGCTGTCACAAAAGATTTAAATTACAACAGTATTTGTCGTGTTCAGTTTAGCCGCAGCAGCAGGCATTTCCAGGGGCACCACGAGGAGGAACGGACTCACCCACATACACTTGCTTAGCCTCTTTCACACATCGGGGCTGCCTGGCGGCACCCCGCATTTTACCGCAGCGCCGCATGTGAAAAGCTTACACTTCCGCGCCCAAAATGCGTTTTTTGCCGATGATTTCTGATGCTTGGAGAGATAAAAATCATCGCAAAAAAAAAAAACGTTACATGCAGCGTTTTGTCCGGCCGCCGCAATGTACATTTGCGCCGCATCCGACAAAACGCATGCAACCATTGACAGCGCGCCATCCGGCGCTAATGCATGTCAATGCGAAAAAAGCCGCAGCGCGCATCAATTTTCAGATGCGGCGCTGCGGAAAATGCGGGGCGCCGCAATGCGCCCCCGGATGTGTGAAAGAGGCCTTAGTCTTCTTCTGCTTATAATTTAGAGCATATATTTTGCTCTTCATTTTGGTCTTATACTTCATGTTCTTCTGCTTTTTGATCTTCTGATTATTGTTCTTCAGTCTCTTGTTCTGTATCTTGTAGTTTGTCTTAACCTTCTTAGTCCTGTTGGGTAATCTTTTATTTCTTCTTTGTGATGGTGTTTAGGCTGGTTGGCTTGATGCTCGTTGTCCTTGTGGTCCTCATCTTCTTCGGGGTGGTCATCAGGGTCGTCGTCTTCATTGTTGGAGATCCAGAGTAATTACCCAAAAAAACATTTAAAAAATCTTAAATTTGTAAATATAGCAGAAGGTACAAGAGCCAATGCAAGTAACGAGGACCAGCTGACTGTGCTGGAACCCGGAGGGGCAGCAGAAGGAAAAGAGCCAATGGCACAACCGAGGACCAGCTGACGTTACTGGGACACGGTTACTAAGCAGGAGGTACCTGTGCTCCAAAGCACTACCAAGGACCAGCAGACTTTGCTGGAACTCGGATACCGAGATGGAGGCACCTAGGCCAAAGGCACTGCGGAGAACCAGTTGACGGTACTGGAACCCGGACGGGTAGCAGAAGGTACAAGAGCCAATGCAAGTAACGAGGACCAGCTGACTGTGCTGGAACCCGGAGGGGCAGCAGAAGGAAAAGAGCCAATGGCACAACCGAGGACCAGCTGACGTTACTGGGACACGGTTACTAAGCAGGAGGTACCTGTGCTCCAAAGCACTACCAAGGACCAGCAGACGTTGCTGGAACTCGGATACCGAGATGGAGGCACCTAGGCCAAAGGCACTGCGAGAAACCAGCTGACGGTACTGGAACCCGGACGTGTAGCAGAAAGTACCCATGGAAATTTAAGTTGACAGGCCGCGAGCCGGCCGCAGTTACCGAATCCCACAATACTACAGTGGGTGATTGTCCTATTGTCACAACGGAAACAGCCTTTATTTGCATATCCCGCAGCACACATAGGAAGCACCTAAACTCCAGGCACCATAGAGTCAGCTAACCCGACCGCAACACGACAGGACAACTTATTGGAGGCTAAGTGACTTTTACACTGACAGGAAACAGATGGCGTGCTGTAACAAGTCTGGGCAGGAGTGAGTACCCGTGCCAATGACACTTCCGAGCAACAACTGTCGGTGTTGGAGCCCAGGGATGAGAAGAGAACCGGTTGGAGGCAGCAGGACTTTTTGCCGTTCACACAGCAGGGAACAGCTGACATTACTGAACCCCAGTAACACAGGAGCAAGTGTTGACTGTGCTAACAGCACTTACAGGCAACAACTGGCGGTGTTGGAGCCCAGGGTCAAGGAGGATGTTTAAATACTAGATCAAGTAATTTCCTTGTTACCTGTCAATTTTAAATGTCTATACTTCAAACAAGAGAAAGATAACCTTTACTACCATAAGATGATGATTTCATTTAAACTAATATCGAGATAAATAAAGAATTCACAAACATAAACACATACATTAACATGTTGAACAGCAATGCAAACCACAAAATAAATTAGTTAAGGAATCTGCTATACGGTTGTACATAAAAGCATACAAGTACATATCTGAATCCATTAATGATGGATAAGTAACAGTATGTACACCATTTTTATTGTATAGACAATGAATGTCTGACTTCAAAACATCATCAGCATTACAAGTTATCTGTGACATTACTAAAATGTTACATTTGCTGAATAATGTCACTAAACAGTTTATACAAAATTATACAATTTCCATCATGTAATACTCATAATATGTGGCAATAATCATTTTTATTAACAAACATAACCTTTAAAAAGTGCATAGTGCATAGTGAAAATTGCTATCTTATGCCTGACTGTCGACTTGCAAGCATACAACGGATAGATAAGGTATATATAGATGAGACTGCATAGCCACAGATGGTGAATGGCGATGTAATACTGTACCTCAATAAAGTGTGCGTCACTACTACATAATTTTTTTTATATAGCTTTATAAACAGGGTACGTGGATGTATGCTTGCGCCTTTGTTTTGACGCACAGACTGCCTTCCTGCTGAGACGCGTTGGGTAGTGAACAGTTGTGTGCAGTGTTCACTGCAGTCTCTGCGGAATAACCACACTTAGGCCTTATAACTTTTCAGACTTTCTTTATCAATCTACCAAGATGAAGAAGGCAGGGAGTAAGGCACGTGGTCGTGGCCGTGGAGTTTCTTCAGGGAGAGGACGTGAGGATTCTGTGGCTGCTGCGGCCCCCAGTGACACATCCACCACAGTTTTCCCCGTGAGCGTTCCTTTATGCGCACTTTTGTAGGAGCTCGGAGTACCCCCCTGCTGCGGGAAGAACAAATTGAAGCCGTTGTTGGTTGGATGGCAGCCAATGCATCGACTTCAATTGCTTCCACCTCCTCTCAGGACCACAGCACTGTTGAGCAACCATCTGTCTCTTCACCGCCTGGCAAATTGCCCAGGCAGTCAGCGAGTTCTGTACAGGAGCCAGCTGAGTGTCTGCTTCTGTTCTCAGAATCTATTGGCTTGCAAATAGGGGCCCAGCCAAGCAGCATTCTGTAATGTGAAGAAGAGGGAGTATGCAGTGTCTCTCTGAATCTGAAGAGGCGGGTGAGACAGTGCCGATGGTCAGCACACCGCAGAACGCATCTGATGATGATGAGACTCAGGTGCCAGTTTCTGTTGAGCATGTTGCTGGCCAGACCACCCAACAGCAGCAGGTGTTGGAAGAGGGTAGTGGAGATGATGAGGTCCAAGACCCAACATGGCGTGAGGAACAGGAAGGTGGTGGGAGCAGCTCAGAGGAATCCTAATAATAATAATATTAATTTATATAGTGCCATCATATTACGCATCGCTTTACAGTTTTGCAGTTTAAGAACACAAGTCATAAGTAACAACGTTAACAATACAATAATTTAAGCTAAATAAGTCGCCCCTGCTCGTGACAGCTTACAATGTACAATGAGGTGGGGGAGATACAAAGTATAGGTGTTTATATACAATGGTGCATTTACAATGATGGTCCAGCCATCTTAAGGAAGTGAGGGATGGAGATAGTGAATGGGCTAGAGACACACACACACATACACACTTACACAGAATACATAGAATGACTTTGATTAGTGAATGTGATAGGCGCTCTGAACAAATGTGTTTTGAGGGAGCGCCTGAAACCATGCAAATTGTGGATAGTCCTAATTTGTTGGGGTACAGCATTCCAGAGGATTGGCGTAGCGGGGAGAAGTCTTGGAGAGGGGAGTGGGAGGTACATATTAGTGCAGAGGTTAGTCGAAAGTCGTTTGCAGAGCGCAGCAGTCGGTTAGGCCGATAGATAGAAATGAGGGAGGAGATGTAGGAGGGGTGCTGCACTGTGGATAGCTTTGTGGCTGAGAACCAGTACTTTGGTTGAAAGCTGGGAGAGGCCTAGAGAAGTGGTTAGTGATAGAAGGAAGATAGAGGAAGACATTGCCCCAACGGTACAAACAGGAGGGAGAGTTAGGCTGCAGACTCGGTTGCCTGTAGCCTCCAGTTTGTCACCTGTTCGGAGCAGTTGTCTTCCAAAAGTCAAAACGTGCGCTCCCAGGACTTGCACTGCGTGGTCCTTTTTTCACACACTTGCACATGATATTTGCTATGTCAAATGCAAACTGTCTAATCAAAAATTAAAAATAGCTAAAAGTGTCAGTCACCTCAATACCACAAATATGTGGAAACATGTGCCGACAAAGCACGTAGTTGAGTTACAAAGACACACTGGAGATGTAGGCCAACCTACAGCAGCACCTACATCTTCAGGTTGTGTTGAAGCCTCTTCATCGAGCTCACACACAGCTGGTTCTGCTTCCTCACAGGATCGCTATGGAAGAACCTCGTCACTGTTGTCCAGAGACAAAGTGTTATTCCACACACAGCAGCAAGTTCCCTGTCATCCTCACACTCCCAGGCCACAAAACAGCCATCGGTAGCACAGGCATGGGATAAAAGACGGCCATACTCCGCAAACCATGCACGAGCACAGGCTCTGAATGCTGGCATTGCAAAACTCCTGTCCCTTGAAATGCTGTCAATTCAGGCTGGTGGAGACAGACAGTTTCCGTAACTGAATATCATTGTCAGTCCCACAATACAATGTGCCAAGCCGATTTCATTTCAGCAGGCAAGCCGTCCCTGGTCTGCAAAAGCATGTTGAGGGAAAAATTAAACATGCGCTACTAAACGCCCTCAGTAGCAAGGTCCACCTGACCACCGATGCGTGGACCAGTACCCATTGTTAGGATCTGCTACAACCAGTAAGGAAAGAAGGGAATTCTGTCCCTACAATACAACTAAGCTGAATCCCTACGATGTAACGGGGAACCTGATCCTGCGACCAGACCCCTAAAGACCCGCTAAAGTCCTCATCTAGTGTGAACGAAGACCTATAGTTGCGAGGGAAGAATCCCTACAAGATCTAGGGACTGGGAGAAAAGGTGGACACCTCCTAACATAAATTGTAGCATGGATAATTAAACAGAAAAAAAAATACTTTGCGATCCTAACATCAAGCAAAACTGACTGATTAAGGCACCTAAGCACCCGGCTAGCTTAACAGTAGATAATACAATGAAGTCAAGCAAAGCCAGAAGGGCGGAGCCAGACTAAATAGGGAAAAAAGGTCATGTGACCAGCAAACTGAAACAAAAACTTACAAGAGGGTTCTAACACCCATGTGTTGTGAATGGGCTTGAGATGAGTTCTGAGCAGAGGCTCCCTCTGGTGGTTACAAGCGGTACTGGTCTGTTCAGTGAAGATTGTGAGGACTGGGAATCAGGTGTTACTGACTGGTCTTATATAAGGGAGTCACCTTCCCATCAGGGTTGCCGGTGATCAATTGTTCTGGTCTGAATCCTTGAATCCTGTTTCCCTTGTAGCCTGCTGTGTCGTGTCTGCATCTCCTTCTAACAGATAAGACATTTTCTTCTTTTTGTTTCTGTGCTTGATTTTTGCATTTTGTCCTGCACTTCTGTGGGGGCCTTCTGGGTCCCCTCAGGGGGCTTTTGCCCTCTCAGTTTAGTTCAGCCACTGATGTTTGTACTTTTGCTTTTTCCAGTTTTTTCAGTGGCTGCTGTTTTGATTTTGTTACACCAGAGAGCTAATTTAGGTGGTAGAGATCGTGTGATCTCAGGTGTTTTTGAAATTAGTAGAGTTGGTGCTTTCAGGGTTTTTTTTTGGGATTGCAGCAAGTACCCTTCCTATCCTTTTCTATTTAGTTAGTTTGGGCCCCAAGTTTGCTCATACTATTTTCTGTCTGTGTCAGTATTTCGTCTTGTCTAACCGCCATTACATGTTTGGGGGCTTGCTATTATCTTTGGGGTTCTGCTCCGGGGCAGATAGCTTTCCTATTTTATCTTTAGGTGTAGTTAGTTTCTCAGGCTGTGACGAGGCGTCTAGGACCAACGTAGGAACGCTCCATCTGCTGCCTCTAGTTGTGGTGGTTAGTCAGGGTACTGCAATCTCATAGATTCCAACTGCTCTGGTGTATTGCCTTTTTGCCTGCACTCCTCAGCTACCGAATCATAACAGTATAACCGGCCCAAAAAATTGAAAATTGTATGGTACTCACAGAAGGGAAAAAATATTGTGAAAGAAAAAAAAAAGGTTGTCAGAGATATTTTTCTGTTTGTTGCATTTTTTTTTTCCCTCTGTATCTCTGGGTGCTGGGGAGGATTTTTTTTTCTCTCAATGGAGTTTGCACAGTTGTCTGGCCGTGTGGATCAGCTTGCCACTGAGGTTCGGAGTATTGCTATCTATCTTGCTAAGTTTCAGAATTTCAAAAATAATTGCAAATTGTTTTTTGCCTTAAAATCTAAGTCCTCAGGAAACGCAGCGCAGCAGGTTCAAATTGTCATCTCTCTCCTGCGGGCGATCCTCAGGATTGGGCTTTTTCCCTGACACCTGGGGATCCTGTTTTGAGTGATGTTGATGCATTTTTTCAGGCTTTGGGGTTATTGTACGATGAGCCTAATGTCACTGATCAAGCTGAAAAAGCCTTGTTGGCATTAAATCAGGGGCTTGATGACGCTGAGTTATACTGTCAGAGATTCCGTAGGTGGGCAGTCCTGACCAAGTGGAATGACGACGCTTTGGCTGCCCTTTTTCGGAAGGGGCTGTCAGATAATGTAAAGGATGTTATGGTGGGATTCCCTGTCCCCTCTGGTCTCAATGATTCTATGTCATTAGCGATTCAAATTGACAGACGTTTGCGTGAGCGGAGAAGTATGCGTGGAATAGTGTTGCCTTGTGAACCTGCTTCTGAATCCATGCAGTGTGATAGAGTGGTGTCTGGGGCACAGCGTCATGAGTTTCGAAAGCGCAATGGGTTATGTTTCTACTGTGGTGATGCCTCTCATACTATTTTAGTCTGCCCTAAGCGGGGAGGACGTTTTGCACGCTCAGTTGTCTTGGGTAGTGTTCAGACTAAGTTTTTACTAACTGTCACTCTGATATGCTCTCTGTCCTCATTTTCTCGCTCTTAGACTAACCTGATGGATTATGATTTTGCTAAACGTTGTGGGTTTCCCTTGATACCCCTACAGAAGTCTATTCCCCTTCTATACCCCTTTGGCTGAGAATAAACCTCAGTTCTCTACTCAGGTTATATTAAGGGTGGAACCTGATCATCAAGAGTGCTGCAAATTTTTGGTTCTGTATAATCTGCATGATATTATCGTACTGGGTTTCCCTTGGTTACAGTCTCATAATCCTGTTTTGGATTGGAAATCTGTGTCTGTAACCAGTTGGGGCTGCCAATGTGTTAATACCAACACTCCTGTTTTTTCTGCCTCCCCCCAGGTCAGGATGTTCCTGACTTTTTGATTGATTTTTCTGATGTGTTTAGCGAAAGTAAATCTGCATCCTTGCCTCCCCATAGGAGCTATGACTGCGCTATTGAATTAGTGCCTGGTAGTAAATTCCCTAAAGGTCGCCTTTTTAACTTGTCTGTACCTGAACATGACGCTATGCGGTCTTATATCAAGGAGTCATTGGAGAAAGGTCATATCAGACCATCCTCTTCACCCTTAGGTGCCGGTTTTTTCTTTGTGGCCAAAAAGGATGGTTCATTAAGGCCGTGTATTGATTATCGTCTTTTGAACAATATTACTGTGAAATATCAATACCCGTTACCCTTGATTTCTGACCTGTTTTCCAGGGTGAAAAACGCTACTTGGTTTACCAAGCTTGACCTCAGGGGGGCATATAACCTTATTCGCATTAAGCACGGGGATGAATGGAAGACGGCATTCAATACCCCAGAGGGGCATTTTGAGTACCTTGTGATGCCCTTTGGGCTCACTAATGCTCCTTCTGTCTTCCAGTCCTTCATGAATGACATTTTCAGGGATTTTGTGGATAAATTTCTGACTGTTTATTTGGATGATATCTTGATTTTTTCCAATGACTGGGACTCTCATGTGAAACATGTTCGAACTGTATTCCAGATTTTGAGGAGAGAATGCTCTGTATGTGAAGGGATCAAAGTGTCTTTTTGGCGTACAGAGGATCTCATTTCTGGGATTCATTTTGTCCCCATCTGTTATTGAAATGGACCCAGTCAAGGTTCAGGCCATCTGTGATTGGGTCCAACCTACTTCATTAAAGGCTCTTCAAAGATTTTTGGGTTTTGCCAATTTTTATCGTAAATTTATTGGTAATTTCTCGGTTATTGTTAAACCATTAACTGATTTGACCAAAAAGGGTTCTGATGTGGTGAATTGGCCTCCTGAGGCAGTCTCTGCATTTCAGGAACTTAAGCAGAGATTCACTTCTGCTCCTGTTCTACGGCAGCCTGATGTTTCTCTGCCATTTCAGGTGGAGGTTGATGCCTCTGAAATTGGGGCAGGTGCCGTTTTGTCCCAAAAAGATCCAGAGACCTCTAAAAGTAACCCTTGTGCCTTTTTCTCTCAAAATTTTCTCCAACTGAACGTAATTATGACGTGGGTAATCGGGAGTTATTGGCCATGAAGTGGGCTTTTGAAGAGTGGAGACATTGGCTGGAGGGAGCCAAACATTGGGTGGTGGTCCTTACGGACCATAAGAATCTGGTTTATCTTGAATCTGCCAAGCGACTCAATCCTAGACAGGCCAGGTGGGCCTTGTTTTTCACACGTTTTAATTTTGTGGTTTCCTTTCTTCCTGGCACTAAGAATGTTAATGCGGATGCTCTCTCGAGGAGTTTCCTTGCGGACTCTCCTGAGTTATCTGATCCTTCTGTTATTTTGAAAGAGGGTGTAGTTCTTTCCGCCATCTCACCCAATTTGAGACTTGCTCTGGAGGGGTGTCAGGAGGATAGGCCCGAGCGCTGCCCTGTTGGAAAATTGTTTGTCCCGGACCAGTGGAAAAAGAGTGTGATGTCTGAAATTCATTGTTCCGCGTTGGCTGGGCATCCCGGAATTTTTGGTACCAGAGACTTGGTTAGTCGGTCCTTTTGGTGGCCTACCTTGTCTCGTGATGTCAGGGAATTTGTGCAGTCCTGCGGGACTTGCTCTCGCTCCAAGCCTTGCTCTCGCTCTGGTGGTTTGTTGATGCCATTGCCTGTGCCCAAGAGACCATGGACCCATATCTCTATGGATTTCATTTCCGACCTTCCTGTTTCTCAGAGAATGACCGCCATCTGGGTGATTTGTGATAGGTTTTCCAAGATGATACATCTTGTGCCATTGCCTAAGTTGCCTTCCTCCTCTGAATTGGTGCCTTTGTTCCTTCAGCACGTGGTTCGTTTACACGGCATTCCTGAGAACATTGTGTCTGACAGAGGAGTCCAGTTTGTTTTTCAGATTTTGGAGGACCTTTTGTTCTAAACTTGGTGTTCAATTGTCTTTCTCCTCGGTGTTTCATCCTCAGACCAATGGTCAAACTGAGAGAACAAACCAGACATTGGAGACTTATCTAAGATGCTTTGTGTCTGCTGATCAGGATGACTGGGTTTCTTTTTTGCCTTTGGCTGAGTTTGCTCTTAATAATAGGGCTAGCTCTGCCACTTTGATGTCTCCATTTTTCTGTAATTCTGGGTTTCACCCTCGATTTTCTTCGGGACAGACGGAGGCTTCTGTCTGTCCGGGTGTTGACTCTGTTGTGGAGCGTATGCAACAGATTTGGGACCAGGTAGTGGAGAGGTTGTCCCTCTCTCAAGAGAGGGCCCAGCGGTTTGCTAACCGGCATAGGACTGATGGTCCTCGGTTTAAAGTAGGGGACTTGGTCTGGTTGTCCTCAAAAAATATTCCTATGAGAGTAGCATCTCCTAAATTTAAGCCTAGGTTCATTGGACCTTATAAGATCATGGAGATTCTTAATCCTGTTTCTTTTCGTTTGCTTCTTCCAGGGACATTTAAGATCCATAACGTGTTCCACAAGTCCTTGTTGAAGAGGTTTGTTGAGCCAGTGGTTCCTGCTGCTGTGCCTCCTGACCCTGTTTTGGTTGAGGGCAATCTGGAGTATGTGGTTGAGAAAATATTAGATTCTCGTTTTTCTAGACGGAAACTCCAGTATTTGGTTAAGTGGAGAGGTTATGGTCAGGAAGACAATTCTTGGGTGTTTGCTTCGGACATCCATGCTAGGAGACTCATCCGTGCGTATCATAGAACTCATCCTGACCGACCTGGTTGCTCAAATGAGGGTTCGGTGACCCCTCCTCAAGGGGGGGATACTGTTGTGAATTTGCTTGAGATGAGTTCTGAGCAGAGGCTCCCTCTGGTGGTTACAAGCGGTACTGGTCTGTTCAGTGAAGATTGTGAGGACTGGGAATCAGGTGTTACTGACTGGTCTTATATAAGGGAGTCACCTTCCCATCAGGGTTGCCGGTGATCAATTGTTCTGGTCTGAATCCTTGAATCCTGTTTCCCTTGTAGCCTGCTGTGTCGTGTCTGCATCTCCTTCTAACAGATAAGACATTTTCTTCTTTTTGTTTCTGTGCTTGATTTTTGCATTTTGTCCTGCACTTCTGTGGGGGCCTTCTGGGTCCCCTCAGGGGGCTTTTGCCCTCTCAGTTTAGTTCAGCCACTGATGTTTGTACTTTTGCTTTTTCCAGGTTTTTCAGTGGCTGCTGTTTTGATTTTGTTACACCAGAGAGCTAATTTAGGTGGTAGAGGTCGTGTGATCTCAGGTGTTTTTGAAATTAGTAGAGTTGGTGCTTTCAGGGTTTTTTTTTGGGATTGCAGTAAGTACCCTTCCTATCCTTTTCTATTTAGTTAGTTTGGGCCCCAACGTTTGCTCATACTATTTTCTGTCTGTGTCAGTATTTCGTCTTGTCTAACCGCCATTACATGTTTGGGGGCTTGCTATTATCTTTGGGGTTCTGCTCCGGGGCAGATAGCTTTCCTATTTCTATCTTTAGGTGTAGTTAGTTTCTCAGGCTGTGACGAGGCGTCTAGGACCAACGTAGGAACGCTCCACGGCTGCCTCTAGTTGTGGTGGTTAGTCAGGGTACTGCAATCTCATAGATTCCAACTGCTCTGGTGTATTGCCTTTTTGCCTGCACTCCTCAGCTACCGAATCATAACACCCATGGCCAGGGACAATACCTTTCCCTCACTGCTCATTGGGACAATGTTGTGTAGCCGGGTACTGATCTTGCGAGTGGCGCTGTACGTGTTCTGCCAACTCCAAGGATTGCAGGAATCAAGTCTGTACACATTGACTCCTCCTCCTACTCCAGTTCCTCAGAATCATCGCTGCAGGAGCCGTCACGGTCTACCTCCACATGGACCCGTGAACGTTTACCTGTTGCGACCGATATGAGCACAGCCGTGTCCAAATGTCAACAGGCCGTCCTGAAATTAATTTCCATGGGGAATCTTAGCCACACAGCGCAGGAGCTGTGTAATGCCATAAAGCAGGACAGCGACGTGTGGTTTTTGGAAGCGAATCTACAGGCAGGCTTGGTAGTGTGTGACAATGGCCGAAATCTGGTGGCAGCTCTGGGCCTTGGCAACCTCACTCACATACCATGTCTGTCATATGTGCTCAACTTGGTTGTGCAGAGTTTTTTGAGGGACTATCCGGATCTTGATGCACTGCTGCACAAGGTCCGCCTAGAGTGCGCTCACTTGCGACGTTACAGCATGGCCAGATCGCTGATTGCAGCTCTGCAACGCAGATTTCGCCTTCATGAACATCGCATCATATGTGACGTACCCACCAGGTGGAATTCCTCGTTACATATGTTGGAGCGGTTGTGTGAGCAGCAGCCAACAGTAATGGAGTATCAGCTGCATCAGGCGCAATCAACTCGCAATTTGCGCCGTTCACACTTCACCACTACTGAGTGGGCCTCTATCATAAGAATAATAATAATAATCTTTATTTATATAGCGCCATAATATTCCGCAGTGCTTTACAGTTTAACAGTTTCAAAACACAAGTCATAAGTAACAACGATAACAATACAATAATTAAAGCAAAATCAGCCGCCCCTGCTGGTGAAAGCTTACAATCTACAATGAGGTGGGGGAGATACAAAGTACAGGTGTTTATATACAATGGTGTTTTTACAATGATGGTCCAGCCATTTTAAGGGAGTGAGGGATGCATGGAGATAGTGAATGGGCTACACACACAGACTTACACATAGAATGACTTTGATTAGTGAATGTGATAGGCCACTGTGAACAAATGTGTTTTGAGGGAGCGCCTGAAACCATCCAAATTGCGGATAGTCCTAATTTCTTGGGGTAGAGCATTCCAGAGGATTGGCGCAGCGTGGGAGAAGTCTTGGAGTCGGGAGTGGGAGGTACGGATTAGTGTAGAGGTTAGTCGAATGTCGTTTGCAGAGTGCAGCAGTCGGTTAGGCCGATAAATATAAATGAGGGAGGAGATGTAGGGGGGTGCTGCACTGTGGAGAGCTTTGTTGGTGAGAACCAGTAATTAGAATTGTATCCTATAATGAATGGGCAGCCAGTGTAATGAGTGGCGAAGGACTCTATGAAGGACATCTGCCACGTTTTGAGTGCGTTTGATGAGTCAACGCGGATGGCGAGTGCAGATGATGCACTAGTCAGCCTGACTGTCCCCCTTATCTGCCTGCTTCAAAAAACACTGCAAGCACTAAGGCATGAGGTTTTGGAAGAGGTGGAGGATGAGGAGTCACAAATTCCATCACCTTCTGGACAGTCAGCGCAACGTGGTTCCTCACAAAGGGCTGGAGGACTTTCAAAGTACCATGCTGTATCAACAATTGAACCTCCAGATTCGCTGTCTATATTTTCATAACCATTCCAAACTTTTAATGTATTTACAAAGCACATAATGTACAGTTTTTGTCTATCCTTTTGTAATGCTATTGTGTTTCCATAAAGTGATGTTACAGAATTATGATACAATGTTTTTAAATTTGATGAGTTTTAAATTTTGTAAATTTTTATGTTTTGAAAGACTTTGTGAGGAGGATGAGGAGGAGTCAATGGAGGAGGAAGACATCGCTCCAGAGGGAGGTACACAACGCTCTAGTCAGTATGTAGAGCGAGGGTGGGGTGATGCAGAGCAGGCAGAGATGACGCCTCTTGCAGGGGACTGTGTTTCTTGGCCAGTTGGGAGTCTGCAGCACATGGTTGATTTCATGCTGCAGTGCCTGAGAAACGACCGCCGCATCGAACACATTCACACCACGTCTGATTATTGGGTGTACACCCTCCTAGACCCTCGCTATAGGGACAACTTTCAAAGCCTCATCAGACCGTTGAACCGGGAGCGTAAAATGCGGGAGTAACAAGACACACTGCTGCAATTATTATTATTATTATTATACATTTATATAGCGCCATTTATTCCATGGCGCTTTACATATGACAAGGGAAAAATATAGACAGGTACAATAAAGATGTGCTGGACAAGGGACACACAAGTACAGAAGGAGAGAGGACCCTGCCCGCGAGGGCTCACAGTCTGCAGGAATGGGTGAGAATGCAATAGGAAAGGGTAGAGCTGGTCGTACGATGGTTGAGTACACTGAGGATCATTGCAGGTTGTAAGCTTGTCGGAATCCATAATGTTCTCCATTCCAGCCGAGAGCACTGCTGCTGCTACTGCTTTACAAAGCAGCTCTGTGCATCGAGGCAGTGGAGACAGCTCTGCAACAAGAGGGAGCACAAGCAGCGCCTCTGCACAGGGCAAGACCAGTATGTTCCAAATGTGGTGAAGTTTTGTGGCAGTGCCACCAATGTCTACACCATCCGAGACGGCTCCAGTCAGCAGGAGGCAACGTTTCCGTAAGATGGTGACAGACGACATGTCTTGCCCACTCAGTGTACTCTCAGATGGCTCTTCCCCATTCAAGTTTTGAGTCTCTAAGGCTACTTTCACATTTGCGCTCGGGCGACCTGCGCCTATCTGCGCACGGCCGCCGCTAAGCTCCGCCCCCGGCCGCGCCTCCTCCCGGCGGCTCCGCCTATGGGCGCATGACGGCGCATGCGACCTGTGTACCCTATCTTTATCATTGGGTACGCAGGCCGTGCGCAGTATGCGTTTGACTGCGCATGCGTCCTTTTTGATGGTGCGCCGAGCGCACTAAAATGCAACATTGTGCGCTTTGGTGCGCTCGGCGCAGCGTCAAAAGGACGCATGCGCAGTCAAACGCATACTGCGCACGGCCTGCGTACCCAATGATAAAGATAGGGTACACAGGTCGCATGCGCCGTCATGCGCCCATAGGCGGAGCCGCCGGGAGGAGACGCGGCCGGGGGCGGAGCTTAGCGGCGGCCGTGCGCAGATAGGCGCAGGTCGCCCGAGCGCAAATGTGAAAGTAGCCTAAGCTGGATACATGGCCAGAGCTTAGCCAGTATGCATTGGGGGTGCTGGCTTGCCCTGCTGGCAGTGTATTATCGGAGCGCGTCTTTTGTGCTTCAGGTGGTGTACTAACAGACCGTCGCATGCGACTATCCTCCGATAATGTAGACCGGCTTACTTTGCTGAAAATGAACAAGGCATGGATCACGCATGAATTTGCCTGTCCTGTTTCCGATTAAATAACTGGTTGGCAACGTTATACATGTATCCTGTTATGTTCATCTTTCTACCACCTGAACTGTACAGTCATGGCCAAAAGTTTTGATAATGACACAAATATGATATTTTCACATGATCTGCTGCCCTCTGGTTTTTATGTGTGTTTGACAGATATTTTTATCACAGACAGAAATATAATTGCAAACATATGAGTAACAAAAGCTTATATTGACAGTTAGAATGAGTTAATGCAGCAAGTCTAATTTTGCAGTGTTGACCCTTCTTCTTCAGGACCTCTGCAATTCTCCCTGGCATGCTGTCAATCAACTTCTGGACCAAATCCTGGCTGATAGCAGTCCATTCTTGCACAATCAATGCTTTCATTTTGTCAGAATTTTTAAGTTTTTGTTTGTCCACCCGTCTCTTGATGATTGACCACAAGTTCTCAATGGGATTAAGATCTGGGGAGTTTCCAGCCCATGGACCCAAAATCTCTATGTTTTGTTCCCTGAGCCATTTTGTCACTCCATAACTTAGGCAAATCAAACTCACATCATGCCTCAAAAGCTGCAATGTTGGAAGTGCATAATGTGGGTTGAACTTTGACAACAGCTGCAGTGCGAATGTTTGCCTTCATTGTTCTTGGCTTTTAATAAAAGCATACAAGTAAATATAATAATACCTGAAAACCTCAGACTACAGTGAACACTTCACACAACTGTTCAATAGCTGTGAAAGCCCTCTTTGTGTAATTCTATATTCTTTGCAACCAATGTATTGGATACGGATGGAAGCATGTCACACTAATATATTTGAATTATTTGAAATTGAATGTAGCAGCACCAATTTTAGAAAAATGACAAGGATGAGCCAGTGACAGACACTCAGCAGAGTACACGCAGTGGTGGTTGAAGGAAGTGGAGCGGGATCTACACTCCTACCAAAAATTTAAACCTCAGACTAGAGTGAACACTGAACACAACTGTTCACTTGCTGTGAAAGGCCTTTTTGTGGACTTCTATTATGTTTGCAAGCAATGTATTGTATTTTGATGGAAGAGCGTCACACTAATAGATTTTAGTAAATTTAAAATAGAATAAAGCAGCACCAATTTTAGAAAAATTACAAGGATGAGCCAGTGACACACGCTCAGCAGAGTACACGCAGCATTAGTTGAAGAAGTAACTGGAGCGTGATCTGCATTTAAAAAAAAAAAAAAAAAATACCTCACAGACTGCAGTGAACACTGAAACACAACTGTTCACTATCTGTGAAAGGCTCCTTTCTGTACTTCTATAGTGTTTGCAACCAATGTATTGTATACGGATGGAAGCACGTCACACTATAATTTCTATTGAATGGAGCAGCTAGAATTACACTAAAGAAAAAAAAAAAGAGTCTGTGAGTGACACGTGCAGATGCCTACAGACAGCGTTGGATGCAGAGCAAACTGCAGCGTCACCTGCACTCTCACACACACACCTTGCACAGAGCTGTTAAAACAACACTGCAAGGCAAAAGGAAGCTTTACACGGCGGTTGGTAAACTAGCCTGCCTAAAGCAAAGTACACAAAATCGCAATCTCTAACTGTCCCTCTGAGTCAGCAGAGCAGCGTTCTGTCCCTAACTGAGTTCACAGCACAGTGACGCTAAAATGGCGGCTGCGACTTTAATAGTGCATTCTGACATCATTTCAGCAGCCAATCTCAGCCATGCCATTAGTTAACATGACCGCAGCAGTACAGGATGTGCCCACACTTCGTAGGATTCCTCATTGGCTGACTAAAATCACACTGCCTCTCAAAGAATTATGGGAACTTCCGATTCCGGTATACGATATAGGAAAAATATCGGAACTAAGTATCGGAATTCCAATACAGCGAATATCGGCTGATACCCGATACTTGCGGTATCGGAATGCTCAACACTACTGATAACATTTAGTGTCCTTTAATTGCCGAAAGGCTTCTCTTTCATACATGTCACTGGGCCAAACCACCACATTGCCTCCCTTGTCGGCTGGTTTAAATAGTATTCCCTTGAGATTTTTTAATTCCTTCAAGGCAATTCTTTGGTCTTTAGTAAGATTGTCCTGCCTGAGGTATATTCTCAAAGGCTTGTGTGACCAATTTGACAAAAATTTCTATACTAGGGTATAGATGCAGAGAGGGAAATTTTTTGGGTTTTGGTGGATTAAATTTACCTGCCATTTGATTCTCCCTTGAGTCATCCTGGAGCTCTTCCAATACAGATATGGCTTGTAATTCCTGATCAGTCCATGTTTCCTCAGTATGTGGTTTTTCATGTAATTTCCTCAACACTAATTTCCTGGCAAATAGCTGGAGATCCTTCACCGCTAGAAAGGAATTAAAAGAGGCAGCAGGTGAAAATGTTAAACCCAAACTTAATACCTCTATTTGCTTAATAGACAACTGGATGTTTGAGAGATTGATCACCTGTAGCTTGGAGGTGGATGGCTTATCAAAGTTACGTTCCCGTCGTTTTGGTGTATCATTTCTTCTGCCATAGTTCCTTCTGAGGTTATAATTTCTTTTATAGCCATCTTCATCCTCTCTGGATGATATAGACGAAAGGGAAACTGATCTGGAAATACTATGTTCACCTTTATTTACTGTTTGTCATCTACACACCGTGCCATTTTTAAAATCTTGTAGGTCTCTTTGAAATTTCTTAGCTTTAATTTCTTTGATTTCCTTTTCCCAAATAAGGGATTGGGAATCAATTTCCTTATTCAGATTTTCCATCTCTGCTATTGATAGATTCTGTTGCAAATTAAGACGTGTAGCCTCTATTTCCACATCCATTTTGTCCGAGCTTTTTTTGCTATTTCCTATCAGTAGTTCAATTAGTGATTTTGAACAGATGGTGCAGGCTTCCTCCCACCTTGACTTAAATGTGCTATCTTCAATAGGAAAGGATAGCATGATCCGCACCCGTCATCCTCTGGGTATAAGGCCCTTGGCAAGATAGTTTTCTAAGGATGCTTTGTTCCACCAAATTCTAGCTCTCCTTTTCAGGGAGGTTTTCATGGAGTTTTTCAGTGCATTTTTTTGCCCATTTTCTGTACAGTCATTTTGTATAGCACCCCCATTAAAAACAGTATCCAAACTGGCCAACCAATCCTGGTCCCTGGCCTTAAGGTACTGCCACACTAAACAATCCCACTAGCGATCACGATAACGACGCATACTAATGCGATCGCTAGCGGGATTGTTTCTATATCGCTAGTAGCAGCCTAATTTAGCGATGTCGTTAAGGACGCTATCGCGGTTAGCGATCTCCTTAACGACTTTAGGGGTACAAAAGTACCGCTAAATCGCTAACAAAAGGTGCTACACTCAGCGATATATACTTACCAGCGGGGCGCCGACGATCTAAATAGGGTCCGGAACGATGAGAACGACGAGCGAGATCACAGCAGGATCTCAGCAGGGGCCACGTCGCTGGTAGATGCCGCACACAACAACATCGCTAACGGGATCGCTAAATAGTGACGTTTTTTAGCGATCCCGTTAGCGATGTTGTTTAGTGTGGCATACCCTTAAGTATTCATTCTGGCAATAAGGATATAGCTGTAAACAGAGTACAGCATAAGTAATACAATCATATATAATTAATTGCCTAGTTATTTAGCACTTCCAATTGAGATATATCAAAAAAGAGAAAAAAGGAAGTTTTTTCTGCCATAAAAAATTCTTTTATTGAAAATTATTTAAAAGTATATTTTTAAAAAATACATATCATGTAAAGGGGAATATCTATACAACAAAATAAACGACTTAGACAGCCTTCTATAGGGTATATGAATATTAGTAGATGCTTACAATGAGATATATTATCAAAATAGTGCTGCCTAAATCATGGTATTTCACCTATAACACAGCGCAGCAAATATATAATTGTTCACATTGCAGGTCTTATTTCTAATTACATGCAATTACTCCAGCATAGCATAGCATATATTGCCATTGGTTATAGCTCAGACCTCATACATATATATGAAGAAAAAGTGCATAGTGCAACTGATCAAGCGATCCCCTATGTAAGGGGTATGTATAAAGGGTGGAGGTATTTAAGGCATATGCTTATTAATATGGTTAGCGCCTATATTGCTGGCATATATATCTTACCCCAGTGCAGGCTGTGGCACCCCTGACGCGCGTTTCGCCCGTGGCTTCCTCCTGAGGGATGTGCGTGTGCATTAGCTTCCCAGTGTGTGCTTTTATATATAGGGGACTGAATGAATCGCTATAGCGGTTTGAAAGCGGCGCTTCCGCTGACGTGCACAGGGCTACGTCACCAAGAGTTCGCGTCATATGACGCCCAGCCACTCCCCTGCTCGACGCGTCAGAGCAGGAGGCAGAACAGGGCGTCAGCACAGACGCGTCATCATGGGGACGCAGAGCCTGTTGTCCACAGGAGCGCACACCGCTTTGAACATCTGCCCTGTCTGTTTATAGATTTTCAAGACATGAGAAGGTTTGCCAGATTGTTAAGTGATAAAGGGAACTAGCAGTGGTTGTCTTTATAATTTATACAAAGTTGCACCAGCATATTTCCTTACAAATTGTGGCATATTGTTAATTGATAAGATCTAATCATATCTATACATATATAGACAGTATTATATACAGATCTATTCATAATATACACAAAATATATTAGTGGACATATATTTAAACAAAATTTATAAATAATATAGTGACGTGCCTGCTATAAACATTTATATTGTAAAAAATTATAAAAAACCTAAATCATATATGTGCTCATAAATAACGTGTATATCATAATTTATATAGAATATATATCATAATATATATGTGCTCATATATATAAATAAATTTTAAATGTGATTTTTATCACAGAAATTATAATATAAGTATATTCAGATCAAATAAATCCATGTCGTGAAAAAATTATTATCTGAAATTACGAGTGTTTTAAATAAAATAAACTCATCTAGTGAAAAAAAGTGTTTACTCTAAACCACACATATATATATATCTCCACACACATATATACATACGTATACAGACACATATACATGTGTGAACCATAATGCTCAACAATAATTTTTAAAGAAGTGTCTAAAATTATGTGTATAAGAAATATATAAATAAAAATATTTAAAAAATAAAAAAATAAAAATAAAAAATATACTAATAAATATATACCATATAATAATATGTACCAATAATAATGTGTACCAGTAATCAATCAAAGCGTATAAATTAGCATACCACAAAAAGATATTATAAAATAAAGAATTATGCATATCAACGTAAAATTAACAGGAGACATATGTATGATTAGAATAAATCTATAATGGTCATAGGTGTCATCTTCTCCTTGGTTCCACTCATATCTTCAAAAACACAGGAATACATCCAGGGACTCTGTTCGAATCCCAATCGGCAGTGTCCCCTTATAGCGTGCAAATAAAGCATGATTATGCAGCATCAAAACATCAATAGATATGTATGCAAACTCTATAAAGATAAAAAGAACGAAATTAAAATCAAGAAAATAATTAAAAAGCACATATGAAACAATGCACTTAAAGCAATTATGATTATTGATTTAAAGAAAAGGAGCAAAACTCAGAATTTCATTGAGCCCTGCTGGTTGCACTGATTTAACTCTAGTGATCCAGCGGGCTTCCATTTGAGCTAGTGTTTTCCTCCAATTACCCCCCGCAGGTCGATGTGTACCTTATCAGTGCCTCTAATCTTAAGTAATTTGGCGTCACAGTTATGGGACATTTTAAAATGTCTAGGTATGGGTTTTAGGGAAGTATAGTCGTCTTCCTCTACTGCTTTTAGAATATCATGGAAGTGTTCCCTTACCCTGATCTTCAGAGGCCTAGATGTTAATCCAATATAGATTTTTGGACATGGACAAGTGGCATAGTATACCACACCTATTGATTCACATGTTATGTGCTGTGTGATGCTTAATTGCTTCTTACCATCGCTAGCCATAAAGGTGTCTGATCTCATCATATTAGGGCATGCTATACATTTTCCACAAGGGAAAAATCCCCATTTAGGACCTTGTGTTTGAAATGCCTCATTCGGTTGTTGTCCTACATAGTGACTGTGCACCAGCATGTCTCTCAGGTTGGGTGCTCATCTATATGTTATAGACGGCTGTATGGGAATACATTTGGCTAGCGTTCGATCCATCCGCAAAATGGGCCAATATTGATTCAAGACCTCTTTCATTTTAGTCCATTGTTGATTGTAGTCGGCGATGAATCTAACCATAGATTCATCCTTAGTCTTAGATTTACTTTGCAGCAACTCATTTCTATTTGCTCTCTTTGCCCTGTTAAATCCTTTCTTGATAGATCTTCTAGAATATCCTCTTTGTTCAAATTTCTTGGACAATATGTCAGCTTGTTCATTGAAAGCTTGATCAGTGGAGCATATTCTTCTGGCTCTTAGATATTGTCCTCTTGGTATCCCATTGATTAATGTGAGCGGATGTGCCGATTTGGCGTGCAGTATGGAATTAACCGCCGTGTCTTTTCGAAATATATTAGTTTGCAATATGCCATCTTCCCCCTTGGTGATTAATACATCAAGAAAGTCAATACAAGTTTGACTGTATTTGCACGTCAGCTTGATGTTTAAGGCATTATTGTTAAGTGTGTCAACAAATGTCATTAGATCCTGCTTGGGTCCCTGCCAGATTAGAAGGATATCGTCAATATATCTGGCCCATAAAAGGGCTCCTTCAATGTGTGCCACCTGTCTCACAAAAAATATATTTTCTTCCCATTGTCCTAAGAATAGATTTGCATATGATGATGCATATGCCGCCCCCATCGCAGTGCCTTGTTTCTGCAAATAAATGCCTCCTTTAAAAGTGAAATAATTATGCTCCAAGGCAAAGCGAAGGAGTTTGAGGAGAAATTTACTAAATGGTACCTCATATTCAGATAGATCCAGAAAAAGCTTCCACCGCTGCAATACCATCTCCATGCTGAATTGATGTGTATAAAGATTCCACGTCCATGGTGACCAACCACATATCTTCCTCCAATGGAATTCCTTCAATTTGTATACTGTCTAAATATGTATAGATATGATTAGATCTTATCAATTAACAATATGCCACAATTTGTAAGGAAATATGCTGGTGCAACTTTGTACCATTAACAGGTATATATGGCAAATGCTTATTAAATTATAAAGACAACCACTGCTAGTTCCCTTTATCACTTAACAATCTGGCAAACCTTCTCATGTCTTGAAAATCTATAAACAGACAGGGCAGATGTTCAAAGCGGTGTGCGCTCCTGTGGACAACAGGCTCTGCGTCCCCATGACGACGCTTCTGTGCTGACGCCCTGTTCTGCCTCCTGCTCTGACGCGTCGAGCAGGGGAGTGGCTGGGCATCATATGACGCGAACTCTTGGTGACGTAGCCCTGTGCACGTCAGCGGAAGCGCCGCTTTCAAACCGCTGTAGCGATTCATTCAGTCCCCTATATATAAAAGCACACACTGGGAAGCTAATGCACACGCACATCCCTCAGGAGGAAGCCACGGGCGAAACGCGCGTCAGGGGTGCCACAGCCTGCACTGGGGTAAGATATATATGCCAGCAATATAGGCGCTAACCATATTAACAGCATATGCCTTAAATACCTCCACCCTTTATAAATACCCCTTACATAGGGGATCGCTTGATCAGTTGCACTATGCACTTTTTCTTCATATATATGTATGAGGTCTGAGCTATAACCAATATATGCTATGCTATGCTGGAGTAATTGCATGTAATTAGAAATAAGACCTGCAATGTGAACAATTATATATTTGCTGTGCTGTGTTATAGGTGAAATACCATGATTTAGGCAGCACTATTTTGATAATATATCTCATTGTAAGCATCTACTAATATTCATATACCCTATAGAAGGCTGTCTAAGTCGTTTATTTTGTTGTATAGATATTCCCCTTTACATGATATGTATTTTTTAAAAATATACTTTTAAATAATTTTCAATAAAAGAATTTTTTATGACAGAAAAAACTTCCATTTTCTCTTTTTTGATATACAGATTCATAAGTCGCTGACTTTTCCCAAAGTCGGGTTTCGCCGACCGAAACACGACCATAGCGTGAGGTCGGCCATGCAGTCGGCAAAACAAGCGCCAAATTCGGATTTCCCAAAATGCTTGCAGGCGCCTTTTTTTTTCAGCCAATGAGCAAGGACGTACACTGTGGGCAACGAGATGACATGTGCAGCGTCTACCACCATCATAGAGAAGGGTATTGCAGTGATTGGCTTGCTTTGGGGGGTGTCATAGTGTCTATAAAAGCTCTCACCGCCGACCTCCATTTTACTTCTGCCAATCTTAACAGTAGGGAGAGGTTGCTGTTTATCAGTAGGGAGAGAGTTAGGGCCCCGTCACACATAACGAGATCACTAGCGAGATCGTTATTACGTCACGGTTTTGAGATCGCTGGAGAGCCGTATCTTGATCGTTGGGGAGCTGTCAAACATGCAGAATGATTTCGGCCGCCCCAGCGATCTAACTAACGATCTCGTTGGTCATTGGGACGCTTTCACACAGCAGCTATTTCAACGATCCACACCTTGATAAGGGCTGTACTGTGTCACCAATCATCTCCGATTGGTGGACGCTACTGCGTTCTGATTGGGTGGCAGGTTTAAAATAAAGCCACGTTGTAGCAATTCCGTCTCTTTGTTCCTGTTTGCGTTCTGGTTTCGGATCGTAGCAGCGTTCTTCAGATGTGACACTGTATCCATTCATCTGGGCTTTGTTCCTGTTTGCGTTCTGGTTTCGGATCGTAGCAGCGTTCTTCGGCCGTGATTCTGTATCCATTCATCTGGGCTTTGTTCCTGACAAGCGTTCTGGTTTGTGGATTGTAGTGTTCTTCGGCTGTGACTCCACACAGCCCAGAGAATTCTGCTAAGATTTGCAATCCAACACGAGGTCAGAAACAAAGGATGGAATCGCTACTCTGTTGCTTTCTTTATGCACAGCGGGAAATGAGAATGCTGTAGCGACCACCAATTGGGACAAGGGGCGCAGAAAAGTTCAATTTATGCACGCCTACGTGTTTCAGTTCTGAATGGCTAACAAGGTCGTTGGTTAGGTGTCAAATACAGCGATGCACACTGCCCAGCGGGAGCGCAACGACCCAGGAATGGTCCAGGAAGCTTTGTAACGATCAGCGATCTTACATAAGGGGCCTGATCGTTGCTACCTGTCAGACGTAACGAGATCGCTAGCGAAATCGTTATTGTGTCACAAAACCCGTGACATATCAACGATCTCGCTAGCAATCTCGTTATGTGTGAGGGGGCCTTTAGGGCTGGAAAGATATAAGAAGTTCTTCTGTGCTTGTGCTGATAGTAGTTGTGCTGTACAGTACAGTTAGTGTGCAGTGACAGGGGAGGATTTTCTTGTGTGCAGCAGAGCTGGTTATTAGGCTGACTGATAGCTGTATTGCTGTGTGTACACTGCTGTGCAGACTGCTTTTTACACAGCACTAATACTTTTATTCTTTTTTCTGCACAGTTACCGACAGTTCATTTTTTCCCACACCGTATAGAGCTGTACGCTCCTCACACACTACCATGTACCGGCTGGTATCACGGACAAATACATGCTATCTGTATGTGACTCCGGAAATATATACGGAGATTTAAATTTTCCCCCTACACCATATACAGCTGTAGGCTTCTGATACAGTACCGTATTTCTGCTGTTTGTATTACGGTCAAATCCATGCTGAGATAGCGTCTGTGTGTGACTCCGGAAATACTGTATATACGGAGATTTAAATTTTTCCCTACACCGTATACAGCTGTACGCTCCTCATACAGTACCATATATCGGCTGGTATTTTTGGTACATTTTCCCAAACATGAGGAAGTATGGTGGAAGAGGCCGCGGACGTGGGCGGGGTGGCCAGCTGGTACTGATGGTGGTGGTGGTGCATCTGCTTGTAGTGCCAAAAGCACTATAGCACCTAAGGCAGGAGGTGTTGAGCCTGTGTCATCGTGTGGCTCCAGAAGGCCTGGAAGGCTCCCTTTTCTGGGAGTAAGTAAACCGCTTTTAAAGCCGGAGCATCAGGAACAGGTTTTGGCTTACATTGCCGAAACATCCTCCAGCTCTATCGCCTCCTCTTTCTGAAGTTTCAAAAACTGCAAGCACTGAGTCGTCAGTGCAGGCTCCTGGTCAGGAACAACACCTTTCCTTGTGTCCTTCACCCCCACCAAAAGTGAAGGATGTGGCAGGCCACACTTCAAACTACTCCCTGGAGCTCTTTTCATATACCATGCCTAACTTATCAAGTGAAATCCAGAATTCCCCAGTCCAAGATGAATATGACATGGAGTGCACTAATACACAGCCAGTGCTATATGATTCTGCTGGTACACCCAGAGCACTGCATTGCCCTCGCAGTCTACTGAGCCAGATTCTGACCCTGATGAAACTCAGGTGCCCCTTCCCGCATACTATACCACCTTACACGGTGACACAGAGGAAGGTGCAGATGAAATTGAAGAGGAGATGATGGATGACCTAGTTGTTGACCCGGATTGGCATCCATTGGGGAAGAGGGTGCCGCTGGCAACAGCTCAGAAAAGGAGGAGGATCCGCAGCAGGCATCGATATCGCAGCTGCAGTTATCTGGCAGGCCCTTAGCAGTCCAAAAATGTGTTAAAAAAACAAAAAGAGTTGCAGGACAGCTTGGCCAATCGTTCAAATTAGCACAGCGTGCAAGCCCTGAAAAGTTTTCACATAGTAGGAAGAGTGCAGTGCGGCACTTTTTTGACCAAAATCCTATTGATGAGGCAAAGGTTATCTGTAAGAAGTGTGGAAGGACCTTTAGCTGAGGGAAAAATCTCCGAAATTTGAATACCAGTTGCATGCTTAGACATTTAAACACCATGCACTTGCAAGCGTGGATAGACTACAAAACCTCAGGTAGCACACGTGCACCTGCTCCGACTGAAGGTAGCCAGCAACGCTACATCACTTTTCCCACTGTAAGCCCACCGGCTAGCACACCATTAGCAAGAAATGTTGAGGTGTCATCGCAAGGCCAAAGCAGTCAGGGAATCACAATGTTTTTCCAACGAAAGACTGCATCTAGGCCATCACCACCACCACCAACATCACCATCACCAACCCCCTCTCAGTCCGCCATGTCCACCGCTACTTCCACCATATGCAGCTTTCAAGTCCAGCTCACCGTAGCAGAGACTCTGAGTAGGACAAGAAAGTACTCATCCTCTCATTCGCGTACACTGGCTTTGAACACCTACATTGCCAAACTGATCTCATTAGAGATGATGCCCTTCCGTTTTGTTGAAAGCACAGCGTTCTGAGAGATCATGGCCTACGCTGTACCATGCTATGACCTACCCAGTCGACACTTCTTTTCTAGAAAAGCCATCCCTGCCCTCAACCTGCATGAGAAAGACCGCATTGTCCATGCACTCAAACAATCAGTGAGTGGAAAGGTGCATCTCACAACAGATGCATGGGCCAGTAGGCATGGCCAGGGCAGTTATGTGTCCATCACTGCGCACTGGGTTAATGTGGTGGATGCAGGGTCCACAGGGGACAGCCGCGGTGGGATAGTGCTGCCTAGCCCACGGTATAGGCAACAGTTGACTGTAGGCGTTGACCCTCCTCCTCCTCCAGAAGTGAAAGCTCGTCGACAGAGCACAGACGCACGAGCACTCCATCCGCAGCTGGCAGTGTTGTACACGAGGTGTCCCACTATCGAACAGCTAGTGGTAAGCGTCAGCAGGCTATTTTAAAGATGATGTCTATGGGTGACAACAGACACACCGCGGAGGTACTGGCCGACTACTTGCAGCGAGAAACTGAGTCATGGCTGGGCAGTCTACATCTACAGCCAGGCAAGGTAGTCAGTGATAACGGCCGTAATTTTGTGGCGGCCATAGCCCTGGCAAAACTTAGACACATACCTTGCCTGGCTTACACCTTGAACCTGGTGGTGCAGTGCTTCATAAATAATTATCCGGAGTTACCAGCCCTGCTCCATAAGGTGCGAAGACTCTGCTCGCACATCCGTCGCTCACCCGTAGACTCCAGTCGTATGCAGAGGCTGCAGCGATCGCTCCACCTCCCCAAGCACCACCTAATCATAGACGTTGCAACAAGGTGGAACTCCACCATGCACATTGTTGAGAGGCTGTGCGAACAGAGACAGGCTGTAATGCATTTGTGGAAGGATACACGGGCAGGCAGTTTGACGACAGACATGGAGTTGTCGGGTGTGCAGTGGTCAAAGCTGAATGACCTCTGTAAAGTCCTTCAGTGTTTTGAGGAATGCACACGGCTGGTAAGGAGGAGGAGGAGAAGGGAAGCCTTGATGACAGTCAGGCATTGTCTGCTCAGGGAACTGTCCTGGATGAGGTGGAGGAAGAAGAGGAAGAGGAGGAGGAGGAGGATGAGGGGGATGATTATTTTGGGGAGGAGGATTCTTCTCAGGGGACAAGAGAAAATGTTGGCTTGCCAAGGTCAGGTACAGGGTTTGTGCGTGACTGGAGGGATGTGGATTTGGCAGAAAGTGCTCCTCCACCCACCACTGGCAGTGCATCATTGACACCTGGAACATTGGCCCACATGTGTGATTTTCTCTTGAGGATCCTAAAAAGGGACCCCCACATTGCCAAAATTATGAAGGATGACGACTACTGGTTGGCCAGCATCCTTGATCCACGCTATAAAGGCAAATTACAGAACATCATGCCATAGGAAAACCTAGAGCTAAGATTGGCGAACAAACAAGCAACTCTGGTAAACCACTTGTTAGAAGCATTCCCAGCACACAGCAGCGGTGCAGGTTCTACCACGAGCCATACAGGGCAACAAGGAAGAGGTGTTCGTGGTGCACACAGCCGAAGTGGTGTTGGAGACAGGGGTTTCATGACCATGTTGTGGACTGATTTCTCGAGTAACGCTCACACGACTGGTAATACTGAATCGACTGCAACAGACTGGAGACAGCAGTTGTCAACTATTGTTCAAAATTACCTCTCCTCCCCTATCGATGTTCTCCCTCACAGTTCATTCCCCTTTGACTACTGGGCCTGTAAACTGGACACCTGGCCTGAATTTGCACAATATGCCTTACAGGAGCTCGCTTGCCCTGCTGGTAGTGTGCTATCAGAAAGATAGCTTCAGTGCTGCTGGATCAATCCTGACAGTAAGAAGGACCCGGCTGTCGACCAAAATTGTTGGTGATCTCACCTTCATTAAAATGAACCATGCCTGCATTTCAAAGTATTTTGTACCACCTTTCCCCCTGATGACACATAGGTTGCCGGCAAAATGGCTCGCTTTGTCCTCCTCTTCCTCTGACTTCTCCAATTCCTCCATTTGCAGCTGCCGAATGTCCAGCCTACACCTCAACATATGCCAGTTTTTCTACCTCCCCAACTGGGCTGTACCCCCCCAGGGCCGGTGTCAGCAGCTGGCGCACCGGGGCAAGTGCCGGGGCCCTGAGCATGTGGGGTGGCCCACTTGCCGTCAGAGACACTGTGTACTATGAGGGGCCCTGTGCCAGTGCTGGTGCCCACGAATGGGCCCCCCCTGCTTGCTCAAGGCCCAAGCACTTGCATTACTTACCTGCTTTGTCAAAGACCCTTTGAGGTCGAAAACGCGTCGCTGTTTGGCTGTTAGTGCATACCTCCCGCTTGTTGCAATATGGAGGACACCGTAATCTGAATATTTTATTCTTGGATCAAATAAAGATTTATACATTTTTATGGAAGCTGGAATCCTCTTCGTTTTCATTACTTACCTCTCCCTGCACCACCGCTGTGATGTCTTCCGCGTTTCCTGACAGTGATATTCAGGTCAGAGAGTGCGATGACGTCTCGTCTGTGCGCCCTCTGCCTGAACAGTCACAATGCAAAGAGCTGGAAGATGGCGACGCTGAGGAGTCCAGAGTAGAGCAGTGCCCAGCGAGGAGAGGCATTTCATTTTTTTTAATGTTTGGAGCAATATATGGGGAGCATTATACACTGGAGAAATATATATGGGGTCCATCATACACTTGAGCATCATAGATAGGGCCCATTAGACACTGGAGCATTATACATGAGGCCCATCATACACTGGAGCATTATAAATGAGGCCCATCATACACTGGAGCATCATATACGGGTCCCATTATACACTGGAGCATCATATATGGGGCCTATTATACACTGGAACATCATATATGGGGCCCATTATATACTGGAGCATCATATGGGGCCCATTATGTATGGAGCATTATATAGGCCCATCATACACTGGAGCACCATCCATGGGGCCCATCATATACTGGAGCATCATATGGGGCCCATTATATATCGCGCATCATATGGGGCACATTATATATGGAGCATCACATGGAGCCCATTATATATGGGGACCATTATATTTGGAGCATTATATGGGGCTCATCATACAATGGAGCATCTTATATGGGGCCCATCATATACTAGTGCATCATATGGGGTTCATTATTTATGGGGCATCATATAGGGCCCTTTATATATGGAGCATCATATGGAGCACATATGGGACCTATTCTGTATGGAGCATTATATGGAGCCCATTCTGTATGGAGCAATATATGGGGCCCATCATATACTGTATGGAGCGTTATATGCGACTCATTATACTGTATGGAGCAATATGTGGGGCTCATTATACTCTATGGGGACTGTCCTTTACTGTATGGCACATTATATGGGGACCATCATATACTAGAGCATTATGAGGAGCTCATCATATACTGTATGGAACATTATATGGGACCAATTATGTATGGAGCAATATATGGGGGTCAGTATTCTTTATGGAGCAATATATGTGGCTCATTATACTATATGAAGCATTATATTGGACCCATTATTCTGTATGGAGCATCATATATGGGACTCATTATTATGTATGGAGCAATATATGGGGCTCATTATTCTGTATAGAGCAATATATGGGGCTCATTATTCTGTATGGCGCACTATGTGGTGCCCATAATACTGTATGGAGGACTATACTGTCCGGTTTTTGAGCTATTGTAGAATTTACAATAGATATTACTCATGTAATGCAAGAAGTGAAGTATTTGGCATTGCACTATACCTATATTTCTCTGCTGTATCGGAGCATCATGAATTGTGGTATGTGTTAAAGGGGCCCACTGAGACTCTTTCGCCCGGGGCCCACGAAAACCTGGAGCCAGCCCTGCCCCCCCACAACTTTAGCCAAATAACCCCCAGTTTTCAATGCGTTACTATTATTATAAAGATTACTTAAACCAAAACAATGGGTGACATGTGTAAACATTGTTCCAAAAGTGGGAACATGGCAACTCCCTACATGGTCAAGTCTCACAAGAAAATCAGAGCATCCAGCCCAAATAGAACACAAAAGTGTTAAATAAAACAACAATTTTATTGAAAAAAACACATAAAAAACTTTCACAACAATTAGTATACAAAGATGAAGATATAATGGTGACAGAGCAAATAAAGGACCTGGAGCACATTAAATGGCACACTAAACTCAGTATACTCCCCCTGGATTAACCAAAAAAAGAAGTGAGTCACAATATGTATATATGTATATACACACTGCGGAGGGTGGGCACTGCCAGTCAGCAAAAAAGGATGTCGAAGAAAGGAGGCAATGTAAAGTAAAGCTAGTAATAATGAATTATGCCTCCATAGAAGGTACAGTCTGTGACGATCAAAAAAGTATATGATCACATGCTGAACCACAGCGCCCACTGCTCAAGATCCACAGGGGAATCACAAAATACTACTGGCAAATGAGTTGGTATGTATAAAATCGATGTCTCCTACAGAATGCCATATGTAATAAAGAGTAAAGTGCAGACGTGTTTATCCATATCGGGAAAATGTGCGGTACCAGGTACGTGCCCCCTTAAAGTAAATTAAGGTTGACAACAAGCTTAAGTAATAAGAATTGATGTAGTTGGCATTGAAATGGGCACTGTAGGTGTGTTTACTGTCCTCCACTCACTGCCGACTTTTATTCCCCATTGACTTGCCCTGGGGTCGGGTTGGGTTTCGGTCGGAACGTCGACTTTTGGCGATAGTCAGCCGATTTCGTTCGACTCGACTTTTGATAAAGTCGGGTGGTCCGAAACCCGACTCGACCCTCCCGGAGGCAAAGTCGTTCATCTCTAATTATAAGTATATCACACTGTGGAGGCGCCTTATGGTTTCTTCTCGTACTGTTCCACAGCCCTTTCACTCAAGGGCTGAGTGGTCGCGACAGGGTTGACACCCTCAGCCAATTAGAGACAAGGGTGTTGTTGACAGTTTAATGATGGCTAGTGCAAATACGGCGCCAGCTGTCATTTTAAACATGAATATTCCGTTTGTGGAGGCAACCAGGCCCAATCAAAATGCTTTAAGAAGTCAATAGGATGCCGGAGATGCTAACCAAAAAGGGAGTGACCCAGGTAAGAATAGGGGCGATGTTGCCATTGTAAAGGGAGTATCCAGATAGGGTTGCTGTGAATTATTGAAGAATGATACGTTTGATTTCAGCATACTTTTTTTGGCTAATGCGCCGTTATTTCGTGCAAAAAAACCTTAAGTCTGCATGTCTCCACCCGATGGGTCAATCAGTAAATGATAGTATCAGTGAGGTTTGTTCAGTATGTTATGTGTTTGTTAAAGCAGTAGACTGGTTGCGCAGATGTGGATGTGAGGCCCTCATGGCTAAGACGGACATTGATGCCACCTTTCGCCTGCTACCCATACATCCAGAGTGTTTTCACTTGTTTGGTTGTATGTGAAATGAAAACTTTTACGTAGACTGCTACCTACCGATGAGCTGCTACATTTCATGGGAGTATTTTGAAGCTTTCAGTACATTTGTGTAAAGGATAGTCAAGAGGGAGGCATTATATTATATGAAGTGCAATGGGGGTGCAATGGGGGGTGCATAATATGATCTGAAGTGTAATGAAGGCACATTATACTATATGGAGGGCAATGGTGGTGCATTATAAAATATGGAGGGCAATGGGGGTGCATTATATAATATGGAGGGCAATGGGGGCTCATTATACAATATGGAAACATTATACTATTTGAAGGGCTATGTTGGGCACACTATACTATGTTGGGGCCATTATAATATTTAGAGGACAATGTGGAGGTCATCATACTATTTGGAGGTCTATATGTTGGACAGTTATAATATTTGGAGGGTTTTGTGGGAGCCCTTATACGTTATCCCCTTCACAACCTATGATGTATAGATACATCACAAGTCTTGTCCTGGCATTTGATAGGGGCTCAGGCGCTGAGCCAGCATCTTTTCTGGCAAATGACACACCTTCCATTACAGGCAACCCAACACATGGAGACCAATTTGGAGTCTCCACATTTCAAAAAAATTGTTTGTAACATCAACAACAGTAAGAACAGCAGGCATAGAAGCCATGAAAAAGGTGTCACAGACTGCAATAATGCAAGATCAATGTAGCACACTAAAAACGACACCTTGGCCTAGTCTGCCCAGATTGTGACTAGGGTCCAAAAGTCATTGGAGACCCATCACTTGTTCATCTTGATGAAAGTTAGGCGGTTTAAACTTTCAGGGGACAGTTGGATGCGCTTATCTGTCAGGACACCACCAACAGCGCTGAAGACACGTTCTGAGAAAACGCTAGCTGCTGGGCATGACAAAACCTCCAAGGTGTGACAGGCAAGCTCAGGCCACTCTTCCATTTTTGAAGACCAAAATACAAAAGGGTCCAAATTCCCTGATGTCATTGATATTGAGCATGATATACTCCTTACCATCCTCTCCAGTCTTTCACAACGTGTTGAATTGAATTTTACAAAACTTCAGAGAAAGGCTATGAACATAAACTGAGTGTAACTCTCCAAATGCTCCTGAGAAATTCAAAACTCCTCAAAAACTTGAAGGTTCTGCTTATTTTCTGCTTTGAAAACTAAGCAAAAAGACTCTATGTACAATTTCATTGTCTATGTGCACACAAGGTATTTTAGGCTACGTTTCCACAATGATCTTTTGATGCATTTGTCTGTGCATAGTATTGCTGCATCAAAAACACAGACTCTCATAGTTCCAGTAAAGTGGATGGGATTTATTGAAATCTCATGCCTATTGTGCTTCTTTTTAAAGCTGCATAAACTAACTTGCGGTGCGGATATCAATTTCTCTTACTGGTACGCTGAGTTTTCTGTGCAGAATTTCCAAATAGAGTTGCATTAGGTGTGGAAATTCTGCAAATAAAAAACAGAAGCACATCAAAATGACGTGTTGTGAACACACTGAATCTGACTTCTGAGTTTGGGCTCCCCCTGGTGGCTGCTGATCGTAATGAAGCTGCATTGGCTAACAGAAGTCTATCAGCTGGGGGCGATGATTGGCAATCAGGTGTTACTGACTGGGGAGATATAAGTAAGCAACCTTCCCATGATCCTTGCCGGTGATTGTTTCTTCCTGGTCGCTTTTGGAAGTCAGCTTGGTTCATGCTTTGTCCTGCAACTTTCAGATAAGTTATTTGCTGTTTATTTCTGTGGCATTTGTTTTCCCTTTTGTTCATCTCAGTTTTGTGCCCTTCTGGAGTTAGTACAGCCTGGTTCCCCTGCGGGGGCCTGCGCTGCACTCTGTTTCTCATTTGTCACTGTTTATGTATTTTCAGTTACCTGTTATTTCAGTATCTGCTAATTTGCTACCAGTTCACTCCAGAGACAGTTTATGTATTTTCAGTTCCCTGTTATTTCAGTGTCTGCTGATTTGCTACCAGTTCACACCAGAGTGCTGATTTAGCGGGGGAGAGATCGTGTGGTCTCAGTATTTTTGCATATCAGACGTGTTGGAATTTTTCTTAGAGTTTTTGCTGGATTGCAGACAGTATTCTTTCCTGTCCTGTTCTGTCTAGACAGTTTCGGCCCCAGCATTTGCTTGCTCTATTTTCTGCCTGTGTTTGGAGCTCTATTTCAGGGCAGTTAGCATTCCCCTTTCTCTCTTTAGGCTTAGTTAACTCTCCGGCTGTGTCGAGACGTCTAGGGCACCGTAGGTACGTCCCACGACTGCTTCTAGTTGTGCTGTTAGTTTAGGGGTCTGCAATCCACTAGTTACCAACCTCTCTGGGTGTCTGGTTGCCTGCTATATTTTTGCTACTGTCCTCCTCGGCTACCAAATCATAACAGACATGTAATTCACATTTAAGTAGACATTAAGTAGTCATTCAAACAGAAGACACTTGAGGATAATCTACATTTTCTTTCCTGAAGTGTCTTTTGTGTTGTTTCTTTAGTTGTTTCATGAGTGTTTTACTGACAGTTTTAGTCACAAATGGGTTTTCTTTGGAGGGTTTTCCCCTGTTTTTTTCAAAATCACACCAGGAATTATCAAAAACAAAGCTGCTATATTGAAATCAAGACAATCCAACATGAGACAAAAACCCCAGCATCAAAAATGCAATAAAAACCGCAACAACCGCAATACAAGACTTCTCCCGGGCTTCCCCCATACTCTGGAACACCCTGCCGCAAAACATCAGACTTTCACCAACAACGGAGACCTTCAAGAAAAATCTGAAGACCCACCTGTTCCGACAAGCCTACAACCTGCAATGATCCTCAGTCTACTGAACCATCGCACGACCAGCTCTACCCTTTCCTAGTGTATTCTCACCCATCCCTGCAGACTGTGAGCTCTCGCCGGCAGGGTCCTCTCTCCTTCTGTACTTGTGTGTCCCTTGTCTAGCACATGTTTATTGTACCTGTCTATATTTTTCCCTTTTCATATGTAAAGCGCCATGGAATAAATGGCGCTATATGAATGTATAATAATAATAATAATAAAAGGTATGTTAAAAAACTGCACACAGAACTGTAATAAAAAAAATGCAAGTAACCTAATTTAGATAATAGGGGAAGAAATGGTGCAGAAATTCTGCAACATTAAAAACTCATGTTAACCCGACAAATTTTTCAAACAGAAGACACTTGAGGATAATCTACATTTTCTTTCCTGAAGTGTCTTTTGTGTTGTTTCTTTAGTTGTTTCATGAGTGTTTTACTGACAGTTTTAGTCACAAATGGGTTTTCTTTGGAGGGTTTTCCCATGGTTTTTGTGAAGTCGTTTTCCAGTTGCTTTTTATTCACTTCAATAATTAAGAATATGTTAGCATTTTTTTATGCTGTGTGCCCACTATGATGTTTTAGTATATTTTTATGTTGTGCATTTTCACTGCATAAAAACAGCGTCTTAAGGTACTGCCACACTAAACAATCCCGCTAGCGATCACGATAATGACGCATACTAATGCGATCGCTAGCGGGATTGTTTCTATATCGCTAAATGCGGCCACATTTAGCGATATAGTTAACGACGCTATCGCCGTTAGCGATCTTCTTAACGACTTTAGCGGTACAAAAGTACCGCTAAATCGCTAAGAAAAGGTGCCACACTAGCGATATATACTTACCCAGCGGGAGCGCCGACGAGAAAATAGGGTCCGGAACGATTCCAGCGACGAGCGAGATCACAGCAGGAAGCTCGTCGCTGGAAGCTGCCGCACTGAACAACATCGCTAACAGGATCGCTAAATAGTGAAGTTTTTTAGCGATCCCGTTAGCGATATTGTTTAGTGTGGCATACCCTTTACAGTTCCAGCAAAGTGGATAGCATGTATAGTGTAGTCATCTCATGCCCAGGTGCTTCATATTTTGCCCAGTATAAGCTGACCTTCTGGGTGTGTTTCAATTCCGCAACAAGTCAATGTATTTTGCAGATACATTTTTTTACATTTATGTGAAGATTTTTCCCATAGACTTGCATTAGGTTCAGAAAATCCACAGGTAAAAACTGCACATGCTTTTGTGGTTTGTTTCTGTGGCTAAAACGTATTAACACCAATAGTAATCCGCACATGACTGATTGAAAACGTTATGTCGAAGTCAAATACTAGGAAGTAATAATTATAAAGAAGGTTTATTTAAAACATGACCATCAACAAGAAACAAAAAAATGCAGAGAAAAAATGTGATAAAGACATTTAAAAATCCACACTCAAAAATGCAATAGAAAAACACAACCTAATTCACTTAGAAGTGGGGCAGAAAATTTGATACATCAAAAACTCACAATTTTTTTCTCACTTGTCAGCCATATGCAATGCGTTTTTTACAGCAGCAGCTATTAATCATTTACAAGACCTTTAACAGTTTCCTAAGTTACAGAACTGCAATATATCCGTAAAAATCGGATACTGTGCATGGCATTCGATTTTTTTTCTGTTTGTGCACCCATAGACTTGAATGAGTCAGTTTCATTTAATTCCCTTAAAGGGAATCTGTCACCTCAAATTTGCCATATCAACTAAAGATATGGCTGAATAGTGTGTCCCATAACAAAGCTATCGGTATTTACCTTATATCATGATACCCCTGTTTTCATATCAAAATACCTTAGTAAAATTCGAATTTGGCGCTGTCAATCAGGGCGGTCAGGTCAGGAGGGCGGCGTTTTCTATGTCCTCCCCCCTGCTCCTCGGCATCACTTGCATAGGGCCGTCTGTGAATCCCACAGACGACGTTCGGCTTTCCGCAATTGAACATTTCAAATTCGGCCCCGCACATGCGCAGTGTGCTTTGCCCAACAGTGGGCAAAGCATAAAATCATTACAGCGCATGCGCTACTCTTTCCTTGCCCCGAAAATGACTGCTTGCCTTGGACGACTTCCAGGGCAAGGAAAGAGTAGCGCATGCGCTGTAATGATTTATATGCTGCAATATTTTATCACAAGCAGATTCGGTCAGTGGAAAAAAAATAATCGCTCATCTGCACTGCGCCATGGAATGACATTGGTCTGTGTGCTGTTCGCTTTTTTCATGGACAGCACCGTGACTGAAAATACAGTAGTGTGAACGAGCACTTCGGACAATGGATTATTCTGTCTGGCTTGCTTGGTATTAGTGGTAAATTAAAGTTGTATATCGCCTTTTGATTAGTATTGCCAATAAACTATTTCCAGTCATGCATTTTTTCAAGGGTCCTTAAAATTACTGGACCTAGGCTGTGAAAAAGCATTCAGCTGGGATGGACAGTAAAAGTCTCCAAAGACGGCTAGATAATAGGATACTGAGCAATATAAAAGAATTTGGAAGTGCCCCGCTACAGAGACAATCAGTTTATCCATCATATTTGGACAAACTCTCTACTCTCATCATTTAATTAGGGCATGAAGAAGTTCTTCTCCTGTGCATATTGAATGCTCTGAGACAGAGTCAAGCCAAAACCAGCAATGCCTTTCTCTCTCGTGTACCATCTAGGATTTGTCTTCTCCTATACCCTTTCTTTACCAATCTCAGAACAACTCTACCTTATGTAAATTTTGGATGGTACAGTATTTTAATATTGCGTGTCGCATGAGCCAAGCTATTCTATATCTACCTATATTAGTGTTAATTCCCCCCTCATATCTTGCTGCCATGAACTTGTGATGAATATACGAGGATGTGTTCCACCCCAGAAATACTTTACAAATCTCCTTCTCTAACTCCAAGACTCACAAAATTCATCCTCACCCACAATTACTTAGATCTTGTTGTCAAATTCAATCTACAGGAGACTGGCACAGCTATGGGAAGTAAAATGGCTCCACAGTATGCAAATCTTTTCACGTCCAAGCTTGAAAGCGACTTAGACAGAGCAGAATTATCTCTTCATGGTGCAGAAAGAGAAGAAATTCGAAGAGCACCTGAAGAAGCAAGAGAATGGAAGCATGTGACCCAAAGAAGCAGGAGAATCGTGAGGCAGTCAGCACCCATACTGCTCAGGAACCAGTACCAGGCTCTCACACAGGAGAATGAAGAAGAAATACATCAGGATAAGACTTTGCCCACAAAGAGCAACCTTGTAAGCCCTCAGAGTCCTCCTGAATGGAGAAAGAAAAATGTTGTGAAGAAGAAATGGAGAGTTGTGGTCGTGGGGGATTCCCTGTTGAGAGGAACAGAGGCTGCTATCTGCAGACGGGATATAACCTCAAGAGAAATGTGCTGTCTTCCAGGTGCAAAAATTAAAGATGTGTCTGACAGGATATCAGGACTCTTCAGACCTAAAGATGACTACCCATTCCTCCTAATACATGTGGGGACAAATGACACCACAAGAAGTGACCTGGAAACCATCTGCAGTGACTTTGAAAACTTAGGCAAGAAAGTGAAAGAACTGGGTGCGCAGGTGGTCTTCTCTTCCATCCTCCCAGTGGATGGCCATGGAACAAGGAGGTGGAATAAGATTCTGCAGGTGAACAACTGGCTACGTCGATGGTGCCGTCAGCAAGGATTTGGATTTCTGGATCACGGAGTGAATTACCTATACGATGGACTACTTGCTAGAGATGGGGTGCACCTTACGAAGACTGGAAAACATGTATTTGGAAGTCGCCTTGCTACACTCATCAGGAGAGCTTTAAACTAGAACAATGTGGGAAGGGAAGCAAAACGCCAGAAAAAGCCATACACCTGACAAATGCTATTGAGAACTCGGCTATTAGAAGTGGAAAGGAAGAACGAAGACAAAACAATCTAAATAATAAAAATATTGGAGGAAGAGAAACCAATCACAAACTAAAATGTTTTTATACAAATGCACAAAGCATGGGCAACAAACAAGGAGAATTGGAACTACTAACGCAGGAGAAGAAGTATGATGTCATTGGAATCACTGAAACTTGGTGGGACGATACACATGATTGGAATACAAGGCTAGAAGGATACAACTTATTTGCAAGAAACAGACTTGATAAACGAGGAGGAGGTGTTGCATTGTATGTTAGAAAAGCGTATATTTGCACAGAGATTGATGCTTCAGAGACTGGTAGTTCTGTGGAAACTGTTTGGGTAAGAATACAGGACAGAACAATGGAAAGGACACCATTGTAGGCATTTACTACAGGCCACCTATGCAAGCTGAAGATATGGATGAACTCTTTATGCATCAAATGGCCAAGTTCTCCAAAAAATATGACATAGTGGTCATGGGAGATTTCAACTATCCAGACATTTGTTGGGAATCGCTCTCAGGCAAAACTAACAGGTCAAGGAAATTCTTATCCTCTCTTGCTGACAACTCTATCTTTCAAAAGGTAGGGGAGAAAACAAGAGGAACTGCTACCTTGGATCTAATCCTTATAAATAGGGAGGAAATGGTTGAGGAGGTAAGAGTGGCTGGGACCCTAGGAGGTAGTGACCATGCTATTTTAGAATTTTGGATAACAAGAGGAGGAAGACCTGTGAAGACTCAGACGTCAAGATTAGATTTCAGAAAGGCAGATTTTAAGGGACTCAGAAAGAGAATTGGAGGGATCCAATGGCAGGATATCCTTAAGGACAAAAATGTCCAGGAAGGATGGGACATCTTGAAAAATGAGATTCTCAAAGCACAATTGTCAACAATTCCAAAAAGAGGGAAGAATGGGAAGCATTTAAGGAAACCAGGATGGATGAACACAGAACTTAAACACATGCTAAAAAGGAAGAAAGAAATGTTTATCAAATGTAAAGAGGGAGGCATATCTAAAGAAGAATATAATGCCATCTGCAGAACCTGCAGGGCACAAATCAGATTATCTAAAGCTGACAATGAATTAAGGCTTGCAAGAGATGTCAAAAGCAACAAAAAAGGATTTTGGGGATACATCAAAAGTAAAAGAAAAGTCAAAGATGCTATAGGATTTTTACAGGATGAAAATGATGAAATGGTAAGAAAGGATGTTGAGAAGGCTGAACTTTTAAATTCCTATTTTGCATCTGTTTTCTCTCAGAAAGCAAATGTAACATCAACTGATCTTCACTGTCCTATTAAAGGAATAGAAGAATCCAGGATATCTATAAACAGAAAGACAGTGAGGAAACACTTAGCTAACCTAAATGAATTCAAGTCTCCAGGCCCAGATGAATTACACCCCAGAATACTGAAGGAGATAGCAGAAGAAATTCTTGAACCACTGTCCATAATCTTTGAAAATTCTTGGAGAACAGGTGAAGTCCCAGAAGACTGGAGAAGAGCAAATGTTGTTCCTATCTTCAAAAGGGAAGAAGGTGGACCCAGGGAACTACAGGCCGGTGAGTCTGACTTCTATACCAGGAAAGATCTTTGAACAAATTATTAAAGAACATGTATGTAAGTACCTGCATACGAATGAAGTGATTAAACAGAGTCAGCATGGGTTTGTAACTAATAAGTCATGTCAGACTAACTTAATTTCCTTCTATGACAGAATCACTGACTGGGTGGATCAGGGAAATGCTGTAGATATAGTATATCTTGACTTCAGCAAAGCATTTGACAAAGTATCTCACACAATCCTTATTGAAAAAATGACTATGTATGGAATGGACAAGGCAACTGTTAGGTGGATTCATAACTGGCTTAGTGATCGGACTCAAAGAGTGGTCGTAAATGGCTGCACATCCAGTTGGAAGAATGTCTCAAGTGGGGTACCACAAGGCTCTGTTTTGGGCCCTGTATTGTTCAACATCTTTATCAATGATTTAGATGAAGGAATTGAGGGTAAACTGATCAAATTTGCTGATGACACAAAGCTAGGAGGGGTAGCTAATACTAGAGAAGAGAGAGAGAGGATTCAAAAAGATATAAATAAACTGGAGCAGTGGGCAGCAACTAACAGAATGGTTTTTAACAGGAAAAAATGCAAAGTACTACATCTGGGCAATAAAAATGAAAAAAGCATATACAAAATGGGAGGAATAGGGCTAAGTAACAGCACATGTGAAAAAGACTTGGGTATACTAATGATCACAGACTGAACATGAGTCAACAGTGTGATGCAGCAGCAAAAAAGGCAAATACAATTCTAGGATGTATCAACAGAAGCATACAGTCTAGATCACGTGAGGTCATTATTGCCCTCTACTCCTCTTTGGTCAGACCTCATCTGGAATACTGTGTCCAGTTTTGGGCACCACATTTTAAAAAAGACATCAACAAACTGGAGCAAGTTCAGAGAAGAGCCACCAGAATGGTGACCGGTCTGCAAACCATGTCCTATGAGGAACGGTTGCAGGATTTGGGAATGTTTAGCTTGCAAAAAAGAAGACTGAGAGGAGACTTAATAGCTGTCTACAAATATCTCAAGGGCTGTCACATTGTAGAAGGATCATCTTTATTCTCATTTGCACAAGGAAAGACTAGAAGCAATGGGATGAAACTGAATGGGAGGAGACACAGATTAGATATTAGAAAAAACTTTTTGACAGTTAGGGTGATCAAGGAGTGGAACAGGCTGCCACGAGAAGTGGTAAATTCTCCTTCAATGGAAGTCTTCAAACAGAGGCTGGACAGACATCTGTCTGGGATGATTTAGAGAATCCTGCTTTGAGCAGGGGGTTGGACCAGATGGCCCAGGAGGTCCCTTCCAACTCTACCATTCTATGATTCTATGATTCTATGTCCCATCAGGCCTTGGGAATACTACTGCTACATTGATGATATCTTAATCATCTGGACGGAGTCTGAGCAACAGCTAAAGACATTCCACGAACAGTTTAATCAATTTCATCCCACCATCAACTTAACACTCAACTACTTCAGCACTGAAATTGACTTTTTAGACACCATCATTAAGCTACAGAACAATGAAATAGAGACATCCTTGTATCAGAAGCCAATCGACCGTCCAACATACCTTAAATGAGACAGTTTCCAGCCAAAACACATAAAAAACTCTATTGTCTACAGCCAAGCCATCAGATACAATCGTATATGTTCGAACCCCATGGATAAAGATGAACACCTTGGTTGCCTCAAAAGGACCTTTTTTAATCAGGGCTACCATCCAAGAACAATTGAAAACCAAATTACAAGAGCCACCAGAATATCAAGGAATCAACTGCTACATTCCAAAGTTAAAGAAGAAAATAACAGGGTGCCTCTAGTGGTCACCTACAATCCAAATCTGGAGATGCTAAGAGGAGCTGCATGGAAACTACAACCTTTACTCCAAAAAGATGCCCGATTACAATCCATATTTCCAGACCCCCCACTACTGTGTTTTAGGCAGCCCCCAAATCTAAGAAGCATCATTGTCAGAAGCTCCCTGTCTTCCCCAAAAGCTACAGGAACCTTTCCTTGCAACAAGAAAAAATGTAAAACCTGTCCATTTATAATGACCACGCACAAGATAAAGATCCCCAACTCCCATCAGGACTACAAGATCCCAGGTACTTTCAGCTACATCACATCTAATGTGGTGTACCTAATTATTTGTACTAAATGTCAAACTAAATGTATGTGGGGGAGACCGGGCAAAAACTGAGAACAAGGATGAATTCTCATTGCCACACAATAAGAGAAAAAAGAATGGATCTACCTGTCTCCAAACACTTTTGTTCCCGGTCATAGCATGTTGGACATGAAATTACTTGTATTAAAAGCTAACTTTAAATCGGAGAGAGACAGAAAGGTTTGGGAATATAAACTCATGACGACCTTTGACACACTCAGTACAGGAATGAATGTGCCGCATGGATTTATGTCATTTTACCTCAATTAAGGAATTTGCTCTTCAGACCTTCTTGGGGCATAACAACACAATACCAGACCCCAATCAGAGGGCAATAAAACTTTCACACTCCTTATCTATGAACTGTTCCAATATTTATGTTCATCTCTCTCCCATAATGACAGTTCTGCTTCACGTCACTTGTTTTTCCTATTGCATTGTTTCTGTGCTGTGTTGTGTATAAATATGTGATTCTTCAGATTTTGTGTTAGTCTAGCCTGATGAAGAGACCTGATAGTCTCGAAAGCTTGCAATTTGTTGCCATCTTTTCAGTTAGCCATTAAAAGGTATCAACACTGAGGACTCTCAATTCTAAATATTTTTCCAAGACTTCTACTAATTTCAACTACAGTGGGATTTCTTGTAATGGTAAGTAATTTTGAGAAGCTCATCATTTTAAGCACATAATTCCTGCCAAAGACTGACATTGGCAGATGTTGACCCTTCATACAAAATTCTTAGATAGTTTTGTATATAATAGTTGGGAAGTTTAGGTAATATTTTTTCAGTGGATAAATGTCAAGTACTCCAAAGTGGAACAGCAAGACAATCTTTGCAATTGTGGCTATATGTATGAAATTATATATAGAAAAAAGAATTAGAACAGCACAAAAAAGAAAAAAGCAAGAAATCCGAGTGCACAAGTTCCAACAGGCAAATACCAAACCTTGCAATATAACAGTCCAAAGAAAGGAACAGCACTCCGTTCAGATGGGTGAAAAAAGAGCTACTTTATTGAGCCCATTGATGCAACGTTTCGGTTCAAAGTGTGAACCTTTTTCAAGCAGTGAACATATGCCAATGTGAAACATTTAAAGTTTATACAGAGATGCAATAGTTATTACCAATCAAGTAAATAAGAGCAAAAGACTCCCCATTATAGAGAGTGTACAAAAAGAGCTAAATAAGCTAAGTCAGATAAAGTGCAGTGCAAAAAATATTTTGGTAACAAACCACATACAGTACAAGTTGAGACATTAACCCCTTCATGACTCAGCCTATTTTGACCTTAAAGACCTTGCTATTTTTTGCAATCCTGACCAGTGTCCTTTTCTGAGGTAATAACTCAGGAACGCTTCAACGGATCCTAGCGATTCTGAGATGGTTTTTTCGTGACATATTGGGCTTCATGTTAGTGGTAAATATAGGTCGATAATTTTTGTGTTTATTTGTGAAAAAAATGGAAATTTGGTGAAAATTTTGAAAATTTCGCAATTTTCAAATATTTAATTTTTATTCTGTTAAACCAGAAAGTTCTGTGACACAAAATAGTTAATAAATAACATTTCCCACATGTCTACTTTACATCAGCACAATTTTGGAAACAATTTTTTTTTGTTAGGAAGTTATAAGGGTTAAAAGTTGACCATCGATTTCTCATTTTTACAGCAAAATTTACAAAACCATTTTTTTAGAGACCACTTCACATTTGAAGTCACTTTGAGGGGTCTATATGGCAGAATATAACAAAAAGTGACACCATTATAAAAACTGCACCCCTCCAGCTACTCAAAACTACATTTAAGAAGATTATTAACCCTTCAGGTGCTTCACAGGAACTAAAGCAACGTGGAAGGAAAAAAATGGACATTTTAATTTTTCCAACAAAAATTTTTTTTTAGCACCAATTTTTTCATTTTTACATGGGCAACAGGCTAAAATGGATCCTAAAATTTGTTGGGCAATTTCTCCTGAGTACACTGATACCTCATATGTGGTCATAAACCACTGTTTGGGCGCACAGCAGGGCTCAGAAGGGAAGGAGCACCATTTGACTTTTTGAATGGAAAATACTGTATGCTGGAATATTTAGCCGTTGCCATGTCGCATTTGGAGAGTCCGTGTGTGCCTAAACATTGGAGCTTCCCCACAAGTGACCATATTTTGGAAACTAGACCCCCCCAAGGAACTTATCTAGATGCATAGTGAGCACTTTGAACCCCAGGTGCTTCACAAAATGATCCGTAAAAAAAGTACTTTTTTTTCACAAAAATTTTTTTTAGTCTCAGCTTTTTCATTTTCACATGGGCAACAGGATAAAATAGATCCTAAAATTTGTTGGGCAATTTCTCCTGAGTACACGATACCTCATATGTGGTCATAAACCACTTCTTGGGCGCACGGCAGGGCCCAGAAGGGAAGGAGCGCCATTTGACTTTTTGAATGGAAAATTAGCTCCAATCCTTAACGGACACCATGACGCGTTTGGAGAGCCCCTGTGTGCCTAAACAGTGAAAAAACCCCACATGTGACACCATTTTGGAAACTAGATCCCTTAAGGAACTTATCTAGATGTGTTGTGAGCACTCTGAACCCCAAGTGCTTCACAGAAGTTTATAATGCAGAGCAGTGAAAATAAAAAAAACATTTTTTTCCTCAAAAATGATTTTTTAGCCCGCTATTTTTTATTTTTAAAAGGGTAACAGGAGAAATTGGACCACAAAACTTGTTGTGCAATTAGTCCTGAGTACACCGATACCCCATATGTGGGGGAGAACCACTGTTTTGCGCATGGGAGAGCTTAGAAGGGAAGGAGCGCCATTTTGGCATGCAGACTTGATGGAATATTCTGCGGACGTCATGTTGCGTTTGCAGAGCCCCTGATGTGCCTAAACAGTAGAAACCCCCCACAAGTGACCCCATTTTGGAAACTAGACCACCCAATGAACTTATCCAGATGGTGTGTGGTGAGCACCTTGAACCACCACGTGCTTCACAGAAGTTTATAATGCAGAACAGTGAAAATTAAAAAAAACAACATTTTTTTTCCTCAAAAATGATTTTTTAGCCCGCTATTTTTTATTTTCCCAAGGGTAACAGGATAAATTGGACTCCAAAGTTGCAGGCTCAGAATGGAAAGAGCGCCATTTGACATTTTAATGGAAATTAGCTCCAATCGTTAGCGGACACCATGTCGTGTTTGGAGAGCCCTGTGTGCCTAAACTTTGGAGCTCTCCCACAAATGACCCTATTTTGGAAACTTGACCCCTAAGGAACTATCTAGATTCACAGTGGCACTTTGAACCACCAGGTGCTTCACAGAAGTTTGTAACGCAGAGCCGCGAAAATAAAAAAATAATTTTTGCCTCAAAAATGATTTGTTTAGCCCCCTATTTTTTATTTTCACAATAGTTACTACAGGAGAAATTGGACCCCAAAGTTGTTGTCCAGTTTGTCCTGAGTACGTGGTACCCTATATGTGTGGGGGAACCACTGTTCGGGCACACGTTGGGGCTCGGAAGGGAAGTATTGACGTTTTGAAATGCCGACTTTGATGGAATGGTCTGCGGGTGTCATGTTACATTTACAGAGCCCCTGATGTGCCTAAACAGTAGAAACTCCCCACAAGTGACCCCATTTTGGAAACTAGACCCCCAAGGAACTTATCTAGATGTGTGGTGAGCACTTTGAACCCCCAAGGGCTTCACAGAAGTTTATAACGCCGGGCATGAAAATAAAAAATCATATTTTTTCCACAAACATGATCTTTTTGTCCCCAAGTTTTTTATTTTCCCAAGGGTAACAGGAGAAATTAGACCCCAAAAGTTGTTGGCCAATTTGTCCTGAGTACGCTGATATTTCATATGTGGAAGAAAACTACTGTATGGGCACACGTGGGGCTCGGAAGGAAGTAGTGACGTTTTGAAATGCCAACTTGATGGAATGGTCTGCGGGCGTCCTGTTACGTTTGCAGAGCCCTGATGTGCCTAAATGTGGAAACCCCCCAAGTGACCCCATTTTGGAAACTAGACCCCCAAGGAACTTATCTAGATGTGTAGTGAGCACTTTGAACCTCCAAGTGCTTCACAGAAGTTTATAACCTAGAGGCATGAAATAAAAAATCATTTTTTTCCTCAAAAAAATATTTTTTAGCCAGCAATTTTTTATTTTCACAAGCGTAACAGGAGAAATTGGACCCCAAAGTTGTTGTCATGTTTGTCCTGAGTACGCTGGTACCCCATATGTGGGGGGAGCCACAATTTGGGCACACGTCGGGGCTCGGATGGGAAGTAGTGACGTTTTGAAATGCCAACTTGATGGAATGGTCTGCGGGCGTCAAGTTACATTTGCAGAGCCCATGATGTGCCTAAACAGTCGAAACCCCCAAGTGACCCATTTTGGAAACTAGATCCCCAAGGAACTCATCTAGATGTGTGGTGAGCACTTTGAATCTCCAAGTTCTTCACAGAAGTTTATAACGCAGAGCCGGGAAAGTAAAAAATCATTTTTTTCCACAAAAATAATTTTTATAGTCCCATTTTTTTTCTCAAGGGTAACAGGAAAATATGTTTGGGTACACATCAGGGTTCGGAATAAAGGGAGCACTGTTTGACTTTTGAATGCAAATTGGCTGGAATCAATGGTGGCGCCATGTCGCATTTGGAGACCCCCTGATGTGCCTAAATAGTGTAAACCCTCAATTCTATCATCAACCCTAACCCCAACACACCCTAACCACAACCCTAACCCAACACACCCCTAACCCTAATTGCAACCTAGCCATAACCCTAACACCAACACACCCCTAACCCTAATCCATACACTAACCATAACTCTAACCACAAGCCTAACCCTAATCCCAACCCTAACCCCAACACACTCCTAACCCCAATCCCAACTCTAACCCTAACTACAAGCCTAACTCTAAACCCAACCCTAACCCTAATTCCAACCCTAATGCTAACCCTAACCCTAATGCTAACCCTAACCCTAGTTCTAAGCCTAACCCTAGTTCTAACCCAAACCCTAATATAAAAATTAAAAAAATTTATTTCCTTTATTTTATTACTTGTCCCTACCTATGGGGGTGATAAAGGGGGAGTTTATTTACTTTTTTTATTTTGATCACTGTGAGAGTTTATCACAGTGATCAAAATAAATGTATAGAATCTGCCAGCTGGCGGGCGCACTGCGCATGCGCCCGCCATTTTTCAAGATGGCGGCGCCCATGAAGAATCCCGGAGTGACACCGGGACATCGCCGGTCTCGGGGGAGGTGAGTGGGGGATCGGAAGGCGGGGGAAGCGGAAACAAGGAAGAGGGGAGTAGATAGTGACGGCGGCGACCGATCACCACCATCGATCGGTGTGGGGGGGTCGGATCTCGGTCTCCAGCCATGGCAGATGCTATTGCAGCATCGGCCATGGCTGGATTGTAGTATTTCACCAGATTTCATTGGTGAAATATTACAAATCACTGATTGACTGTTTCACTTTCAACAATCAATCAGAGCGATCGTAGCCACTGGGGGTTAAGCCACCCCCTGTGGTGAAGTACAAAGGGTCTTGTGCCTGCGGGTCGGGTAACCTTACAGTGACCCCGGTCACCCGACCTGCAGGAACGCGATTTATACCATGACGCAGCATATGCGTCACAGGTCGGATTGGCACCGACTTTCATGATGCATATGCTGTGTCAAAGGTCGGGAAGGGGTTAATTGTAAATAAGTGTGCAGGTGCGCGTCCTTAAAGTTAATCAACTCCATGGCTTACCCCATACGTCATTCAGATAACATGCTGATCAGCGTTCCATAGTATAGTATGTGCATGACAGGAAGTGGTTAATCACTGAAGAGAAAAGCACACCCCAGAGCGCATGCTCCATAGGGTTTCCACTCTCCTGAATGCCATTTTAGTTAAGGGCAAACAGATGCCAGTAGTATAGAGTGCCACACATATGTGGTGGCCAAAAGCAGTATAGCGTTGTCTTAACAAGCCATCAAACATCAAAGTAGGACAAAAACCTTCCCATTCTGAATGAAAGACCAGAATATACAAAAGATAATAAAATACATTAAAAAACATTTAAAGCAAAAATATCAGAAAAACTTCCCATATCGGGTGGATGAATACAGGTGAACCTGGGTGCATCCAAATGGGCAAAAACACCCCCCATTAGCTGGGGCTGGTAACTTGCCACAAGGAAATGAAGGAGACCAGGAATCCCGCTAGAGATCCCTGTCTCAACTCCAAATTCCAAATGGGTGCAATATATCCCTAAAGGCACCAAAAGATCCAGAGCCATCCCATGGGAAAGTCAAGATTTGATTTTGTATATTATTATTTTTATTCCTTCATTGATGATTCAGAGGAATGGTCCCGCAGATAATAAAATTAGCATACCGATAATGGACACATCGAGGAATATATCATATTCAGTCAATGGGGCAAGTCATGGATCATGATTTCAGTCTGAAAAAAAAGAAAAAGAAAAAAATATAAAAAAGAATGAAGAAAAAATAAGGAAAAAGAACAAAAGATTACACCAATCAAATACACCTTAAAGGACCACTTGCAATTTAAAATCTACATTCAAACCGTGAGGTTTCAGCGTGTTCAGTTTGCGTATCCAAAATACCGTATATACTTGTGTATAAGCGAGATTTTCAGCCCATTTTTTAGGGCTGAAAGTCCCCCTCTCGGCTTATACGCGGGTCATATACGGGGGTCGGCGGGGGAGGGGAGAGGGGGTGTCGGATTATACTCACCTCTCCGCCGGCGCGGTCTCTGCAGCCCCCCTGCTTCTCCCACGATCTCCGGCTCCTTCCTGCAGCGGTCACATGGCACCGCTCATTAAAGTCATGAATATGCACATATTCATGACTTTAATGAGCGGTGCCATGTGACCGCTGTAGGAAGGAGCGCTGTGGAGAGCGCCGGAGAAGAGGAGAGGCTGCAGGGATGCGCGGCGGAGAGGTGAGTACAGCGATATTTACCTGTCCCTCGGTCCACCGCAGCGCTGCTCCCTGACTCCTTTGGCTGTGAATGTTCAGGCAGAGGGCGCGATGACGTCGTTAGTGAGCGCCGCGCCCCCTGCCAGATCATTCACAGCCAGAGTCAGACCGAGGGAGCAGCGCTGCGGTGCAGAGAGGACAGGTAAATATCTCAGGTGCCGGGGTCCTGAGCGACGAGAGGTGAGTATGTCATTTTTTTTTCTTGCAGCAGCATATGGGGCATAATCTGGAACATATGGGGGCATAATATGGAGCACATGGAGGCATAATATGGAGCATATGGGGGCATAATATGGAGCATATGGGGCATAATCTGGAACATATGGGGGCATAATATGGAGCATATGGAGGCATAATATGGAGCATATGGGGGCATAATATGGAGCATATGGGGGCATAAGCTGTGGAACATATGGGGCATAATCTGGAGCATATGGGGGCATAAGCTGTGGAACATATGGGGGCATAATATGGAGCATATGGGGGCATAAGATGTGGAACATATGGGGGCAAATCTGGAGCATATGGGGGCATAATATGGAGCATATGGGGGCATAAGCTGTGGAACATATGGGGCATAATATGGGGGCATAAGCTGTGGAACATATGGGGGCATAATCTGGAGCATATGGGGCATAATATGGAGCATATGGGGCATAAGCTGTGGAACATATGGGGCATAATATGGAGCATATGGGGGCATAAGCTGTGGAACATATGGGGGCATAATATGGAGCATATGGGGCATAACTGTGGAACATATGGGGGCATAAGCTGTGGAACATATGGGGCATAATCTGGAGCATATGGGGCATAATCTGGAGCATATGGGGGCATAATCTGTGGAACATATGGGGGCATAATCTGGAGCATATGGGGGCATAATCTGTGGATCATACGGGGGCATAATCTGTGGAATATATGGGGGCATAATCTGGAGCATATGGGGGCATAATCTCTGAAGCATATTGGGCATAATCTGGAGCATATGGGGGCATAATCTGGAGCATATAGGGGCATAATCTGTGGAGCATATTGGGCATAATCTGTGCAGCATATGGGGGCATAACCTGTGGAGCATCATATGGGGGCATAATCATTTTTCACCCTAGGCTTATACGCAAGTCAATAAGTTTTCCCAGTTTTTTGTGGCAAAATTAGGGGGGTCGGCTTATACATGGTCGGCTTATACATGAGTATATACGGTAATTCTCTTATTTTCAAAAGTCTAGTGCGATCACCTCCCCTCCTCAAAGGAGGTACGTGATCGATAATACGAAATTTCAAATGTTTCTCTGTATGACCCTTCTCAAAAAAATGTTTAGAAACAGGTAGGTCAAGCCTCTTCTTTCTAATTGTGTACCTGTGATGATTAATTCTGGTTTTAAAATCCCAGGTAGTTTCTCCTACATACCATAATTTGCAGGGACATTCTAATAAGTAAATGACAAAATCACTGGAGCAGGTTAGATAATGTTTAATGAAAAACGATTCATTAGTAGTAGGATTTTTGAATTCATCTCCTTTCAGCATATTATTGCAAGTAACCCCTTAATGTCCATGGACGTGCACAGTCCGTCATAGCAAGGTGTCAGTTTTGGCACCTTGACGGACTGTGCACGTCATGCCTTTGAACTACCGCTGCGTGTAAACACACAGCGGTAGTTCAGTGCCGACAGCTGTCTATGACAGCTGACAATAGAAAAATAGAGGGGATGCTCACTAGTTGTGTGGGTGCTCAGGAGAACAAGTCATGTAATTCCAATAATATATTCCGGCACACCAAAGATTCATAAGATGCAAAAAAATCAGTCTTTATTTAAGACAATGATAGCTCATTTGAGAAAAATGAATATCCAAGGAACAATCATTAATACAGGTACATAATTTCAACGTTTCGGCATTTCACGCCTTTTTCAAGAAGTACCTTTTACTGTATAAAGGAGAAAAAAATAAATGAATAAAAACACAAAACACAGGCACATATGTACGCCAAAGAAAAAAATGAGCTTATAAAATAAATGTATACAAAAACAAACAGAATTGAAACGCAGAAAACACAACACACTGAGGAAAAAATGCTCAATTCGTAATATCAGAGAACAATCATCGAAAAGCATGAAAAAAACGGAAAAAAACTTGTTTCTTTATATATTCTAAAAAACCTCCATGTAAATATATAGATATATGTACATCTACATGATTATATAATTGATAAAGACTATGTCGGTCGTATAACGACATGAGATTTTATTTAGAAAGTCATCTGCAGCTGGTAATATTTAGCTGATAATATTACAATTACTCGTGGCCATTATACCCAATAAATCTATCGAGTTTAGGAAACAACTATCAAGTTTAAGAAAAAAAACAATCAAGTTTAAGAATAGAGTCACAAGGGAAAAAAAGTCAACATGTATGACGTTTTGCATGCGGATAGAGGAGTACATATGTATGTGCCCACCATAAGATCATGCTGATAATGGAAGAGCTACAATGCATACGCATACAGTAAATAAATGAACACTGCTGGAGCCATCAAAGGTAAATACAACCGGGCGAAAAGGACAAAATCCCAGTGAATGGAAAAGATACCTTAAGTAGCATGAGAATAATAGGGGACAACGTCCGGCAACTTCCACTGCGGCGGTGAGCTGTTGCGCCATCATAAATGTGCAGCTATTTATGTGCCCGATGAGCGCCGTACCTGAGAACTTCCGGGTTCGGCTAGAAAGGTGAAATAGACAAGTGCGCATGTGCAAGGGGCCGGAAAATACCGAGAAGAAGCCGGAAAGAGCCGAGTCCCAGAAGATGAAGTGCGCATGTCAGGAAGAAAGTCAAGACATGGGATCGGTGCCGACATGCTGAAAGAAGCAGAAAACATGCATTATAAAGTGTAACATAGAACACAAAATAAAATAGTGGGTTATATGGCATTTAAACCACCAGAAATGCAAAAACGTTCATTACTCATGTATATGATAACACTTAAAGAGCAATATATATTATTATTATAACAAGATAGGATAGGAGATGATAAATAACCCACTATTTTATTTTGTGTTCTATGTTACACTTTATAATGCATGTTTTCTGCTTCTTTCAGCATGTCGGCACCGATCCCATGTCTTGACTTTCTTCCTGACATGCGCACTTCATCTTCTGGGACTCGGCTCTTTCCGGCTTCTTCTCGGTATTTTCCGGCCCCTTGCACATGCGCACTGTCTATTTCACCTTTCTAGCCGAACCCGGAAGTTCTCAGGTACGGCGCTCATCGGGCACATAAATAGCTGCACATTTATGATGGCGCAACAGCTCACCGCCGCAGTGGAAGTTGCCGGACGTTGTCCCCTATTATTCTCATGCTACTTAAGGTATCTTTTCCATTCACTGGGATTTTGTCCTTTTCGCCCGGTTGTATTTACCTTTGATGGCTCCAGCAGTGTTCATTTATTTACTGTATGCGTATGCATTGTAGCTCTTCCATTATCAGCATGATCTTATGGTGGGCACATACATATGTACTCCTCTATCCGCATGCAAAACGTCATACATGTTGACTTTTTTTCCCTTGTGACTCTATTTTAAACTTGATTGTTTTTTTTCTTAAACTTGATAGTTGTTTCCTAAACTCGATAGATTTATTGGGTATAATGGCCACGAGTAATTGTAATATTATCAGCTAAATATTACCAGCTGCAGATGACTTTCTAAATAAAATCTCATGTCGTTATACGACCGACATAGTCTTTATCAATTATATAATCATGTAGATGTACATATATCTATATATTTACATGGAGGTTTTTTAGAATATATAAAGAAACAAGTTTTTTTCCGTTTTTTTCATGCTTTTCGATGATTGTTCTCTGATATTACGAATTGAGCATTTTTTCCTCAGTGTGTTGTGTTTTCTGCGTTTCAATTCTGTTTGTTTTTGTATACATTTATTTTATAAGCTCATTTTTTTCTTTGGCGTACATATGTGCCTGTGTTTTGTGTTTTATTTGTTTTTATTCATTTATTTTTTTCTCCTTTATACAGTAAAAGGTACTTCTTGAAAAAGGCGTGAAATGCCGAAACGTTGAAATTATGTACCTGTATTAATGATTGTTCCTTGGATATTCATTTTTCTCAAATGAGCTATCATTGTCTTAAATAAAGACTGATTTTTTTGCATCTTATGAATCTTTGGTGTGCCGGAATATATTATGACAGCTGACAGGCACAGCAAGTGGTGCGGGGACCCATGCTGTCGGTCCCCGCACCTACAGCGCTGTGATTGGTCAGTCAATGTGATTGACCAAACACAGCAGCGATCAGACAGAAGAGGCTGAAATTTCAGCCTCTTCTGCCCGATCAGTGCAGGAGCTCAGCGCTGCAGTGGCCGAGCTTCCTGCACTGACAGCCAGGAGGGGCGCCCCCGCCTCCCCTGGCTGTTAACCCCCTGACTGCTGCGATCGAGAGCGATCGCAGCGCTCAGGGGGAGAGGCAGAGGGTCAGGAGCTCCCGCTGCCTTAGATCGGCACCCTGCAATGTATTTGCAGGGCCTGATCTCTGCCTTGATGACCCGGGGGTTGTCATGACAACCTCTGGGTCATCTAGCTACGGAAAGCCGCTGTGACCATGGTCACAGCAGCTTTCACCATAGGTACAATACATTGCAATGCTGGAGCATTGCAATGCATCGTAACTGCAATCAAAAGTAAGAAAGTGAAAGTCCCATAAAGGGACAAGGTAAAAAAAGCATTTTTTTTTAAAAATCTGTAAAATAAATATTAAAAAATAATTTAAAAAAATTCCCCTAAAAAATACACATTTTTATGTAGTAAAAAAACAAAAAAAAAAAAAATGCACATGTTTGATATCGCAGCGTCCGTAAAAATCCCATCTATAAAAGCGTAACCCTAGTTAACCCCTTCAGTGGAAGCCGTTAAAAAAAAAACACAAAAAAGTAGTAAATTATACTTTTTCCAAGCGGTATCATCATACTGCTTGGAAAAAGTGCAATAACACGCAATCAAAAGACAGATATCAATAAACATGGTACCGCTGAAAACGGTATCTTGTCCCGCAAAAAACAAGCCACCATACAGCATCATCAGCGAAAAAATAAAAAAGTTATAGCTCGCGGAATAAAGCAATGCAAAAATAATTATTTTTTCTATAAAATGTTTTATTGTGTAAAAACGCCAAAACATAAAAAAATATAAAAATGAGGTATCGCTGTAATCGTAGTGACCTGAAGAATAAAGCTGCTTTATCAATTTTACCACATGCGGAACGGAGGAAAAAAAAATCAATTCCTGAATTGCTGGTTTTTGTTCATTCTGCTTTCACAAAAATCGGAATAGGAAGCGATCAAAAAACGATATGTGCCCGAATATGGTACCAATACAAACGTCAGCTCGTCCCGCAAAAAATAAGCCCGCAGATAACTATGTTGGCCGAAATATGGAAAAATTATAGCTCTCAAAATACGGCGATGCAAAATTTCTTATAAAAAAATTCTTCCAAAAAAAAGCGTCTTTTAGTGTGTGACAGAAGCTAAACATGAAAAAAGGGTGTAATTCTGGTATCGCTGTAATCGCACCGACCCGAAAAATAAAGTCGACTAATCACTAATACCGCACGAGGAACTGCGTAAAAAATAAAACCAATTCTTCACCTTTTGTGGATTTGTTCATTCTGCCTCCCAAAGATCGCAGTAAGGCGATCACAGTGTCCCCCCCCACATATAGAGTATCAGCGTACTCAGGACAAATTGCACATCAACTTTTGGGGTCCTATTTCTCCTGTTACCCTTATAAAAATAAAAATTTGGGGGCAAAAAGATTATTTTTGTGGAAAAAAATATGATTTTTTTATTTTCGCGGCTCTACGTTATAAACTTCTGTGAAGCCCTTGGGGGTTCAAAGTGCTGACCACACATCTAGATAAGTTCCTTGGGGGGTCTAGTTTGCAAAATGGGGTCAATTGTGGGGGGTTTCTACTGTTTAGGCACATCAGGGGCTCTCCAAACGTGACATGACACCAGCAGATCATTCCATCAAAGTCTACATTCCAAAACGGCACTCCTTCCCTTCCGAGCTCTGCCGTGCGCCCAAATAGTGGTTTACCCCCACATATGGGGTATCAGCATACTCAGGACAAATTGCACAATAAGATTTGGGGTCCTTTTATCCTTTGGAAAATAAAAATTGGAATGAAAAGATAATTTTTGTGGAAAAAATATGATTTTTTTATTTTACGGCTCTACGTTATAACCTTCTGTGAAGCCCTTGGGGGTTCAAAGCTCTCAACACACATTTAGATAAGTTCCTTGGGGGGTCTAGTTTCCAAAATGGGGTCACTTTTAGGGGGTTTCCACTGTTTAGGTACATCAAGGGCTTTCCAAACGCGACATGGTGTCCGCTCTCGATTCCAGCCAATTTGACATTCAAAATCTCAAATGATGCTCCTTCCCTTCTGAGCACTGCCGTGCGCCTAAAGATTGGTTTTCCCCCACATATGGGGTATCGGTGTACTCAGGAGAAATTGTACAACAAATATTGTGGTTCATTTTCTCCTGATACCCTTGACAAAATTTAAAAAATTGTGTCGGAAGAAAAATTTTGGGGAAAAAAAGTTAAATGTTCATTTTTTCCTTCCACATTGCTTCAATTCTTGTGAAGTACCTAAAGGGTTAATAAACTTCTTGAATGTGGCTTTGAACACCTTGAGGGGTGCAGTTTTTAGAATGGTGTCACTTTTGGGATTTTCTGTCATATTGACCCCTCAAATTCACTTCAAATGTGAGGTGGTCCCTAAAATAAAGGTTTTGTAAATTTTGTTGGAAAAATGAGAAATTGCTGGTCAACTTTTAACACTTATAACTTCCTAAAAAAAAAAAAATTTTGGTTCCAAAATTGTGCTGATGTAAAGTAGACATGTAGGAAATGTTATTTATAAACTATTTTTGTGACATATCTCTCTGATTTAAGGGTATAAAAATTAAAAGTTTGAAAATTGCAAAATTTTCAAAATTTTCGCCATATTTCCATTTTTTTTATAAATAAACGCAAGTTATATCGAAGAAATTTTACCACTATCATGAAGTACAACATGTCACGAGAAAACATTCTCAGAATCGCCAAGATCCGTTGAAGCGTTCCAGAGTTATAAGCACATAAAGTGACAGTGGTCAGAAATGTAAAAATTGGCCTGGTCATTAACCTACAAAATGGCTTGGTCTTTAAGGGGTTAATGCAACCCAAACAGGGAAAACAAGCATTCTGTTTTTACCTGTGAGTGACAGCTGGATAGGTGCTTTTTTTGGCCCAATATCAGCATGGACCAATTTATCCTTAAGATTAGTTGATCGTTTGTATGACACCATCATTTTAAGCACATAATTCCTGCCAAAGACTGACACTGGCAGATGTTGACCATTCACACAAAATTCTTAGATAGTTTTGTATATAATAGTTGGGAAGTTTAGGTGATATTTTTTCAGTGGATAAAAGTCAAGAACCCCAACGTGGAATAGCAAGTCAATACGGAATAACATATTCCATCTTTGCAATTGTGGCTATATGTATGAAATTATATATCTAGCTTTCACAGTATATACATTTTTGTTGTGCGCTTTGTTCATATCTCATAGAGATTACCTAAGGTAAACTGCTAAACATTTGAGATGTTTTGCCTTAAAAACAGTGTCATCAAACAGCAAGGGAGGCTGGCATTCTGTAGAGCATGAAAAATTCAGAACATTCTTGAGAAAGAAGTCATAAAGAATAAAGATTGCACACAAATGCAATATTCATCATTTTATTTTGTGACCTGGATTCCCAATACTGTACAGTATTCACACACCCCCTGTTATGTTTCTATTTCTTTTTAGATTCTGATTGTGTGTTGAAGAAAAGCACAGCTGCCACTTGACTGAACTTCCAAATCCAAAGAACCTTGAAGACTGACTTATAAGACAACTCATAACTTATAACTTATTTGGAGAGTCTATGTGTTGAGGAGGGCAACTGAAGGAAAAGTGTGGTGTCACAATAAGTTGTACTGTAATTTTTCAAGACCAATTTTAAGGCACGTTCTTCAAGCTCACATGAAATTTGGGGCACCATGTGATCCTGCCTATATATTATAGGCCGGGTCATAGAATGGGCCGCCATTCTGTTCTTTGTGCGCTGTCAATGTGGTTCTCTGTGCCATATAAGTCTCATGTTGTGTGCTATATAAGCCTCAGGCTCTGTGCCCAAAAAGACTGTTCCTGTGTGCCATAGAAGCGTTGTGTAGACTACCCTACCTTAACAGCCCATTCCTATACAAGTGTTGTGTAGACTGCCCTAACAGCCTATTGCTCTATGCCATAAAAAACTTCTACTCTGAGGCAAATAATCCTATTGCTCTGTTGCATAAAAACCTAGGTCTTAGTGGCCAAAAATTCTATTGCTCTGTGCTACATAAACCTTGTACTCTGAGGCAAAAAATTATATTGCTCTGTTGCATATAAAGCTTGTACTCTTTGGAAAAATCTTATACTCTGCCATAAAAAACAATGTTGCTCTGTGGTATCATAGACTTCAACAGAGTGCCTGAAACCAGCCTCTTGCCTACAAGCTATTTTTTTAAGGGAGAAAAACATGACAAAGCAGCAAATAGGGGATGTGGATGTGGTCATGGTGCTGATGATGATGGTGTATCTGCTGCAGAGAGAGGACATGGTCAATTTGCGCCTTTTACTGCAACTGCTTCCTTAGGTGCACACGGGCAAAAGGACGTTCAGCATTATTTAGTAGATCCCAGCAGCGCAGAACTAATGGTGAGGCCAGAACATGTGAAGGCCGTGTTAGATTGGATGGCTGAGAGTGCCTTCAGTTCCTTTACATTATCTTCCACCCACTCCCCTGCATAAAGCATTCAGTTGGGACCCCCCTTGCAAATCATGCAAGCAGTCTGAGCCCCAAGTCATGCAGCCGTCTCTTCTGCTGTTTGATGAGTCTGCTGGCATGGGTTCTGTGGCCCATCCATCTGACTCTGCCCCAGAAATGGAAAAGACTGAGTGCACTGATGCCCAACCACTCATTCTGTCGGAGTACGTGGGAGGGCCAGTGCACACGGTCAGTGTACCACTGCAGCATATCTCTGGGGATGAGGAAACATAGGTGCCATCTGTTGTGGCTTTCTGCAGTGTGCTGACATAATTACAGCTGGGTTCAGGACTGAGTGGAAGATGATGTGGGGGATGACGAAGTCTTCATGTGTCCCATATGGATCGAAGGGACTCATAGTGACGTGTGTAATATGGAGGAAAAGGAGGTGGTCAGACTTCCCGATCAGCACAGCAAAAGAGGGAGCAGGGTGGAAAAGCTCAGCGGCCGACCCATAGCCAATAGGTCATCTGTTACTGCCCCCTGCATCCAGGGAATGAGGCCCCAAAAGAAAGATCAAAAGAGCTCCCTGGCATGGGAATTCTTCATCCAATATAGTGAAGTCAAGCAGCAGGTCATTTGCACGCTATGTGATCAGAATCTCAAGCGAGGCGTAAATATTCTAAATCTGAGCACCACCTGCATGATCAGGCATCTCTGATGAAAGCACAAGGTGTAGTGGAGTACACATCTTAAAAAGCATGACAAATCTGAGCTTCCTCCAGCTCTTTTTTTAGCTGCATTCTCACTCTCTTCCTTTGGGTCATGTACAACAGGGCCACCAGACAACCCACTAAGAGAGGATGTGACAGCAACACCACCATAATCAGCAATGTCACCAACAATGTCTACACCGTCCCATGGAAGTTCTCAGCTCTCCATCTCCAAAACCCTCGATGGAAAAGAGGAAATTTCAGCCTAACCACCCATGAGCCATTTGTCAGCATTACTAAATTACTAGCATTTGCTGCCATTCTGGCTGGTGGAGACCGCGTGTTTACATTGTTCTCAGCTGCCACTACTTTGCCTCAGGTATATCTACTAGTCAATAGGATCATAGATCAAAAACTGTTAGTTATAAGTAAAAAAAAAAAACAAAATAGCAAACCATAGGATACTGACTTATAATGTAATTACTGGAGAACAAAAAAGTCAAAAAAAGTATCTAAAAAAATATATCAAATTTATTTGTATACAAAAAGTACAGATATCAATAAAATTACAGCATTGTGCATATATCTTGAATAGTTGTATATATAACTCAGGATGAGATGATACACCCAATAATAAGGACCCTGTGGGTGCCTGCTCAATGCAATATCATATGTACAGAGCGCAATGTATTAGCGTCATAGAATCATAATTAGGTCCACAGAGGGCTTCCATCATTATATGAACTGACTATATTGTATTGCTCATAGCGCTGTTGTAACAATAGACAAGAAAATGTGCATTTAAATAAACAGATCATGGTAAAATTTACCCATTTTAGTAGCAGGTTGTGATATCCACAGGTGTCCAGGAACCCTGACGTGCGTTTCGTGAGCCTGACGCTCACTTCCTCAAAGGGGGGCGTGGTTAAAGGTTGTCATATCGCCGCCTATAAATACCCGGCCACTCTGAGCAGCTGGTCAAAGTGAAGGATCGTGAATGGAAAGTGAAAAAAAGGAAAGATGAAGAAATATATATATTGATATGTTGATAAAAATAAATATAAAATAATATAATATTTTTTCAATATGTCCAAAATAGTGTACCAGAAATAAATGACGGTAAGTATAATATATGAGATGATAAGTATACAATAAAACAAAATTATCTATAACAAAATATCCATATCATTAACAAAATATAAAATAATAATGAATCCATGTTACATAGTGATAATAGTGAAAAAGAATTGGAATATAAGAACAAAAAAGTGTGTATATATATATATATATATATATATATATATATATATATATATATAAATGATTCTTCCTTGCCAATGTCCCTTCTTCTCATAACCGTCCTTAATGTTTCATGAAATAGACGAGTAACTTCTTCATCTGTTATGATGATTATGACCAGGACATAAAGCAGCCATGTGCCGAAAATAGATGTTTCCATAATGATCATGATATACAATATGAACTTAGCTGTAAAAATAAAAACAAATTAAAAAGAGACCTAAAACAAGAATAAAACAACAAGAGACAACTATGGGAGACAGTAAAACATCTGGAGAGGGGGATACACCCATGAGAGACCCGATTCACAGAAAAGAAGAATATCCCATGGCCTCATTTAATCCTCCCGGTACCATTGTTCCTAAGGTAAAGATCCACTTGCATTCCCTTTGCGCCAGCAAGCGGTGTATGTTCCCACCTCGAATGCCACATTGCACATGTTCAATACCACGAACCTTAAGATTTTTAGGGTCACATTTATGAAAACGTGAAAAATGCCTTGGCAGAGTCTTCAATTGTGAGACATCGGTTTCAGTTTTAGCTGCCAATATGTCACGAACATGTTCTCGCGTTCTTGTACCTAGACGTCTAGATGTCAGACCAATATAAATTTTAGGACATGTGCAAGTGGCATAGTAGATAACCTGGGTAGTATTGCATGTAATATGTCGTTTGATATTAAACCTTTTATGACCATCCACAGACTCAAAAGTGGAAGAACGGCTGATATTACCACAGGCAATACACTTACCACAGGGGAAACATCCACTTGGTGGCCCTGAGGAACCAAAGGGATTCATCATCCTATTTGGAGTGGGGTATAATGGCTACTCATCAAAATGTCACCAAGATTTCTACTGCGCCTAGCTGTCATGAGTGGACGATCAGGGAGAAATTTAGCAAGAATAGGATCTGTTTTTAATACATCCCAATGCTTTTGAATGCAATTACGCATGGTCGACCATTCACCATTGTAAGTAGATATATAACGAATTTTATCATCTTTGATGTTATTTTTAATTTTGGGGCATAATAAATCATCTCTAACGCATTTTCTGGCTCTATCGTATCCAGCCTTAATGCATCTGTTCGAGTATCCTCTTGCCTGAAATCTTTGGCGTAAATCTACAGTCTGTAATTGGAATTTAGATTCCGTGGAGCAGATCCGCCTCATCCTGAGGAATTGGCCAACAGGGATGGCTCTGATAGTGCTGCTCGGATGGCTAGACTTAGCATGTAATAATGAATTTGTTGATGTGGGCTTTCTATGAGGCCATGGGATATTCTTCTTTTCTGTGAATCGGGTCTCTCATGGGTGTATCCCCCTCTCCAGATGTTTTACTGTCTCCCATAGTTGTCTCTTGTTGTTTTATTCTTGTTTTAGGTCACTTTTTAATTTGTTTTTATTTTTACAGCTAAGTTCATATTGTATATCATGATCATTATGGAAACTCATCTATTTTCGGCACATGGATGCTTTATGTCCTGGTCATAATCATCATAACAGATGAAGATAGTCCTGGTCACAATCATCATAACAGATGAAGATAGTTACTCGTCTATTTCATGAAACATTAAGGACGTTTATGAGAAGAAGGGACATTGGCAAGGAAGAATCATTTATATATATATATATATATATATTCACTTTTTTTGTTCTTATATTCCAATTCTTTTTCACTATTATCACTATGTAACATGGATTCATTATTATTTTATATTTTGTTAATGATATGGATATTCTGTTATAGATAATTTTGTTTTATTGTATACTTATCATCTCCTATATTATACTTACCGTCATTTATTTCTGGTACACTATTTTGGACATATTGAAAAAATATTATATTATTTTATATTTATTTTTATCAACATATCAATATATATATTTCTTCATCTTTCCTTTTTTTCACTTTCATTCACGATCCTTCACTTTTTTTTTTTATCTTATTTCACTCCAAAAAAATTTTTTCTTACTTTTTTCTTATTTTTATATTTTTTTCTTCCTTTGTACATGCCCTTTGCATCTTTTCATGAGCTGACCTCGGTGTGCGGTTTGGCGCCAGCCGCACTCCCTTGGTGGCTTGTGGATATATGCAAGATGACATGATACCAGGACCTGCCAGTGGTCATAGACCATGTGACCGTTAGTTCATTGGCCCATTCTGATCATGTGATCATTGTTTGCTTGTATTAGTATCACTCTGCACCTAGGACCTGCGATATCACTGCACATGTGCCGCAAGTACCATTCTATTGGCCACATTTGACTAGCTGCTCAGAGTGGCCGGGTATTTATAGGCGGCGATATGACAACCTTTAACCACGCCCCCCTTTGAGGAAGTGAGCGTCAGGCTCACGAAACGCGCGTCAGGGTTTCTGGACACCTGTGGATATCACAACCTGCTACTAAAATGGGTAAATTTTACCATGATCTGTTTATTTAAATGCACATTTTCTTGTCTATTGTTACAACAGCGCTATGAGCAATACAATATAGTCAGTTCATATAATGATGGAAGCCCTCTGTGGACCTAATTATGTTTCTATGACGCTAATACATTGCGCTCTGTACATATGATATTGCATTGAGCAGGCATCCACAGGGTCCTTATTATTGGGTGTATCATCTCATCCTGAGTTATATATACAACTATTCAATATATATGCACAATGCTGTAATTTTATTGATATCTGTATTTTTTGTATACAAATAAATTTGATATATTTTTTTAGATACTTTTTTTGACTTTTTTGCTCTCCAGTAATTCATAGATCAAAAACTGTAGCCCATAACAAACATATGAATGATATCCATAAGGTACTTATCGTTCATATTCTGATCTCCATCACTAATGAGCCATTCGCACTTTTACTGTACTGCCCGTATGTACTTACACGTGCATGGCTTATCTTTGAGACAAGCATATTCTACTGCAGGAACAATCAGGCTTGTGCAATATACCTTTTATATGGTGATTAACATTACATAGGAATAGAGTCCAGACCCCATTTTGGTCTGGTCATATTAAACAGGTATATGATTAGGTGTGTGTGAATTGTTTACAATGAATGAACCAATGTGATGGAGACCTTTAGTGTCTTGGAAATGATTTTTGACACAATTTCGGGTGGTGAGTGACCTGGGACCAGGGGCACCTTTCCTGGCCCTAACACTAGGGGGCGCCCTAGCTTACCCTGTTCCCCGGGATACTGTGCGCAAATCCGCCACCTCCAGACTGAGCTGCTGCAACTGCCCTGTCAAAGCTGAGATAGGATCCATCACAGATCAGAAAAATTGATTGCGGCCTGAGTTAATGTCACGATTTGACTGGCGAGTGACCTGGGACCAGGAGCACCTTTCCTGGCCCTAGCACTAGGGGGCGGCCTAGCTTACCCTGTTCCCCGGTATACATCAGATTGCAAAGACGCTAGGACCTCCGCACTTGCCCTATCTCCTAGATTAAACCTTTGTCTGGCCCTTTCCCCCACCCATATGTGGAGCCCAGCTGCGCTCGGTTTCACATATCCTGGAAGGGTGCATGAAGGATTCGTCCACTAGAGGTCTCACCACATACACACACCTTCACCCTTCCTCAGTCCACCAGGGGGAGCCCTGATAGAGATATAAAAGAGGGTGAAGGCAGGAAGTCAGTCAGTTCTGCTCAGTGCAGCTCAGTTCAGAGCAGACAGGTGTGCAGTCAGTCTAGAGTCTGCAGTCTGCAGAGCAGAGTGAGTCTAGCAGATCAAACTAGAGAGCTAGAAGCGTGCCGACGCTCTAAAGAGCGGCAGAAGAGGCAGCCCACCAACTGCCAGTGTGTATAGCCTTGTGAGGGCCAGAGTAGGCCGAAAGCAAGAGGAGAGAGTAGTAAAGGGGCAGAAGAGCCTTACCAACTCACCCCAGCAAGTACATACCGGACGCCGGGTCCGAGCCTACAGGGATCTCCACGACCCAATAGGAGACAACCGGAATTCTGAGGACTACAAGTCTCAGGAGCACTACAGAGCTGATACGTAACAGAGCCAGGGGACACGGGAGTTCCGCAAGCAAGGAAAAGCAAACAGGGAAAGTGTACTCAAAGAGAAGGCCCTACCACAAGGTCAGCCAGGTGCAGGATAGAGACAAACTCAGGCCTAGCTACAGGCAGGTCAGGAACTTATTACAGAGAGGCAAGAAACAGGAGGCCCTATACCTGCTCACTGGGGAGAATCTGGATGTGCACCCTTCACCCTACAGTGCCCCGGGATGTTCCTGCACTAACTCCAGTAAAGGTACCGAAGTGACTTGTGTGTGTTCCCCTTTATTGCTCCTATCCAGCCGGATCCCCTCCGTCCTGCATCCCTACCCATACGCTGCCCTGATGGCCCGCTCCACCTGTGGGGAGCGATTCCATCTAGCTGCCATAACATCGGCCTCAGTGGACTGCTGCAGCGCTGGTGAGCCTCACCAGACACCACAGGTGGCATCACGATTCAATGGACATTATCCCCTGTAAATACAACCCCTTTTTGGTGAGTCCCAGGGCCACGGACCGAGCTTGCAGCTCCCGTTACATCCCCCATAGCAAACGACGGGCTCGGTGCTGGGTAACCCACGGCCCTGGCAGGTGACTCACATAGAAGAGTAGGAGCCACCAGATGCTGCAGTCTTCTGGCTGCACTCTGTTGCGGTAACCCAGTGACAGTACCTCCTCTTCTACGAGGAACCTCAGGGCTAGGTTTATCTGGGTGTGCAACATGAAAGGCCCGAACCAGTCTGGCTGCATGGACGTCTGAAGCTGGCACCCACATCCTCTCCTCAGGACCGTACCCCTTCCAATGTACCATATACTGAAGCAACCGACAAACAAGACAAGAGTCTAAGACCTTGCTTTCTGGAACTCCTGGTTACCATCGAAAATGACAAGAGAAGGTGGTAGAAGCAAAGGTACTGCAGATGCCACATTCTTTTTAGGAAGGGAACGGTGAAAAACGTTATGGATTCTAAAGGTAGGTGGTAGAGCAAGGTGGAATGCTGCTGGATTGACGACGGCTAAGATCTTATATAAACCTGGGACCCAGTTTCAAGATGGAACCATTAGCTTAATGTTCTTCGAGGACAGCCACACTAAGTCACCAACACACAGGTCTCTGATCAGCAAAACTCTTATATTTGGAACCCATCTTTCGCAAATTATTAGTCACCTCCTGCCATATGGTAGAAATAAAAGATGAAAACCATTCTTCCTCTGGTAATCCAGAAGGGCGATTACCATTAAAAGAACTAAACTGCAGATGAAATCCATATGCCCCAAAAATGGAGCCTTACCGGTGAATTCCTGACAACAATTATTTACAGTGAATTTAGCCAACAGTAAGTAGGTAACCCAATTCTCCTGATTCTCAGACACGAAACATCTGAGATATGTCTCTAAATTCTGATTAACCCGTTCAGTCTGCCCGTTAGACTGTGGGTGAAAAGGCGAAGTAATAGACAAAGGGAACCCCAGACGGGTGCAAAACACCCTCCAAAATTTGGAGATAAATTGCACCCCTTGATCAGAAACAATATCGGTAAGAATCCCATGCAGTCTAATTATTTCCCTGATGAAAATTTGCACCAGTGATTTGGCGTTAGGAAAAGCTGGTAAAGCAATAAAATGAGACATTTTACTGAACCGGTCCACTACCACCAGGATTACAGTGTTCCCTGCAGATATGGATAGGTCCGTAATAAAATAGACCGACAAATGAGTCCAAGGTCTGCTGGGAATCTCCAATGGTTGGTGAGTCCCTGACAGAACGGGTATGGGAGGTCTTAGAATGCGCACAGATATTGCAGGCGGCCACATACCACTGAACACCCTTATGAGCACCTGGCCACCAGACATGCCGAGTAAGTGGATCCGCGGTGACCTTATTCCCAGGATGTCCAGCAACACCGTATCATAATGTTCACTGAGGACCCTAAGACGGAGATTGACTGGAACGAACATTTTACCAAGTAGCTAGGTAGCAGGGGTATCCCCGAGCGTCCGCAACCTCTTTCAAGATTGGAGCATATAGATGCCATTAAAACCCCTTTTTGGAGAATAGGAAATGGTCTGCACTTATCTCCTTCCCCAGGAAAGCAACAGGACAAGGCATCTGCCTTAACATTTTTCTTCCCGGGCCTAAAAGTAACAAAAAAGTTAAACCTGATAAAGAATAATGCCCATCTTGCCTGTCGAGGTGTAAGACATTTTGCTGTCTCCAAGTATACCAGATTTCTATGATCTGTGATAACCATCACTGGGTGAACCGCTCCCTCCAAAAATGACGCCATGCCTCAGATGCCCATTTGATAGCTAAGAGTTCCCTATTACCAATATCATAATTTCTGTCAGCTGGCGACCGTTTCTTACAAAAGTAAGCATATGGTTGCCATTTACCAGGAGACGCACCCTGTGACAATACAGCCCTCACTCCCACCACGGATGCATTAACCTCCACAATAAAAGGCTGAGAGACGTCAGGCTGTATAAGAATTGGTGCAGAAGCTCAACACCTTTTCAATATGTCAAACGCCTCCCTGGCAGGACTGGACCATTTGGAGAAGTCTGTCCCCTTCTTGGCCAAATCTGTGAGAGGTTTGGCTACCACCAAAAAGTTTTTTATGAATTTACGTTATTATTTGATTGCATTTTCCCGGAAAGCCAGGCAAGGACGTAACCCATCTTTTTTCTTGACAAAAAAGAACCCCGCAGCAATGGGAGATGAGGTTGGTTTCATATGACCCTTAATCAGACATTCCGCAATATAGTCCTTCATGGCCTACCTCTCTGGACCTGAGATGTTATAGAGTCTGCTCTTGGCAGCTTGGGACCAGGAACCAAATTAATGGCACAATCATAAGGATGATGGGGAGGAAGTTCTTGGCTCCCCTGCTCAGAAAACACATCCCCAAAGTCTGACAGGTAATTGGGTATGGACTGGGTATCCATCCCAGTCAACTGGGTACTCAAGCAGTTTCCTTGACAGTATATACTCCATTAAACCACTTTCTGTGTCTGCCAATCAATTACCGGATTATGCAGAGCAAGCCAAAGAAGTCCCAGTAGCACAGGTGAGGACAGGCCCTCAAGCACGCAGCAGTTTAACACCTCAGAGTGTATGGCTACCACCTGTAGCTGCAAGTCATGGACCACTGTAAAGTGCCCTGCTTTAGGGGGGCAGAGTCAGATGCAATAATGGGTATAGGTCTGGACAATGTATGTGGGACGAGGCCTTGGTCCCAGACGAACCTAGCATCGTCCAAATGTCCAGGAAAGCAGAAATGTCCACCTTGTTTCCACCCACGTGTAAAGTTGCTAGTAGTGTTGAGCATTCCGATACCGCAAGTATCGGGTATCGGCCGATATTCGCTGTATCGGAATTCCGATACTTAGTTCCGATAATTTTCCTATATCGTATACCGGAATCGGAAGTTCCCATAATTCTTTGAGAGGCACTGTGATTTTAGTCAGCCAATGAGGAATCCTACGAAGTGTGGGCACATCCTGTAATGCTGCGGTCATGTTAACTAATGGCATGGCTGTGATTGGATGCTGAAATGATGTCAGAATGCACTATAAAAGGCGCCGCCGCCATTTTAGCGTCACTGTGCTGTGAATTCAGTTAGGGACAGAACGCTGCTCTGCTGACTCTGAGGGACAGTTACAGATAGCGTTTTTGTGAATTGTTCTGTAGGCAGGCTATTTGAGAAACCGCTGTGTAAATCATCCTTTTTCCTTGCAGTGTTGTTTTCACAGCTCTGTGCAAGGTGTGTGTGTGAGTGCAGGTGACGCTGCAGTTTGCTCTGCATCCAACGCTGTTTGTAGTCATCTGCACGTGTCACTCACTGACTCTTTTTTTTTTTTTTTATTATTTGGTGGAATTGGTGCTGCTCCATTCAATTGAAATTAACAGTGATCTATTAGTGTGACGTGCTTCCATCCGTATCTAATACATTGGTTGCAAACACTATAGAAGTACACAAAGGAGCCTTTCACAGCTAGTGAACAGTTGTGTGCAGTGTTCACTGTAGTCTGAGGTTTTCATTTTTGGATTGCAGATAACGCTCCAGTTAGTTCTTCAACCACTGCTGGCTGTAGTCTGCTGAGCATGTGTCCCTGCCTCATCCTTGACATTTTTCTCTAATTGGTGCTGCTCCATTCTATTTCAAATAACTCAAATCTATTAGTGTGACGCGTTTCCTTACGTATACAATACATTGGTTGCAAACACCATAGAAGTACACAAAGGGGCCTTTCACACCTAGTGAACAGTTGTGTGCAGTGTTCACAGTAGTCTGAGGTTTATATTTTTTGAATACAGATCACGCTCCAGTTAGTTCTTCAACCACTGCTGGTTGTAGTCTGCTGAGCGTGTGTCCCTGCCTCATCCTTGACATTTTTCTCTAATTAGTGCTGCTCCATTCTATTTCAAATAACTCAAATCTATTAGTGTGACCCGCTTCCTTACGTATACAATACATTGGTTGCAAATACTATAGAAGTACACAAAGGGGCCTTTCACACCTAGTGAACAGTTGTGTGCAGTGTTCACAGTAGTCTGAGGTTTATATTTTTTTAATGCAGATCACGCTCCAGTTAGTTCTTCAACCACTGCTGGTTGTAGTCTGCTAAGCGTGTGTCCCTGCCTCATCCTTGACATTTTTCTCTAATTGGTGCTGCTCCATTCTATTTCAAATAACTCAAATCTATTAGTGTGACCCGCTTCCTTACGTATACAATACATTGGTTGCAAATACTATAGAAGTACACAAAGGGGCCTTTCACACCTAGTGAACATGGGTTGTTAAATTTGTAATTAAATATGTATTTTTTCAAATGACACAAATATAAGTAATGTTGAAGAGGACTAGTCCTACATCCATTGTTTGCACAATATTACAGGTGTACATCACGTCCCTTAATCAACAATGGATTATTATATTTACTTGTATGCTTTTATTTAAAAGCCAAGAACACTGAAGGATAACCTTCGCACTGTAGCTGTTGTCAAAGTTCAACCCACATTATGCACTTCCAACATTGCAGCATTTGAGGCATGATGTGAGTTGGATTTGTCAAAGTTATGGAGTGACAAGGTTCACCATCAGTACCCTATAGCATAAGTATGCTTTTGTGTTAGTATTTGTGTTAGACATGTGGATATCTGCAATAATATGTCACAATTATTTTGTTACAGATTTGTTACCAAGACTAATCATTTAATGGTTTTAAATGTGACATTTCACTTGTTTACAGCTTAGAAATAAGGGTGTAGCCTGATATCTATGTGTAGCACTAGCCACTTTAACATGTCATGTTTTTTTCAACATGTGTAGCTAGGTAGCAGTAATTTTTGCCGGACACACAGCAGGGGAACAGCAGGTGTTACTGAACCACACAAACACATCAGCGATTGTTTTGTTCTGTGCATCCAACACTTCTGAGCCCAGGGTCAAGGAGGGTGTAGGCAGAGGCCTAGTATGAGATGTTTGAACTTTAATTTGAACTTTAATTTGGAGTTAGCAGCATTAATTTTTGCCAGACACACAGCAGGGGAACAGCAGGCGTTACTGAACCCCACTAACACTATAGCTTGTGTATTGGTCTGTGGACACGACACTTATGAGCAGCAACTGGCAGTGTTGTAGCCCAGGGAGTAGAGTTCAGGTGGTAGAAAGATGAACATAACAGGAGACATGGATAACGTTGCCAACCAGTTATTTAATCGGAAACCGGACAGGCAAATTCAGGTGAGATCCATGCCTTGTTCATTTTCAGAAAAGTAAGCCGTTCTACATTATCGGAGGATAGTCGCATGCAACGGTCTGTTAGTACACCAACTGCAGCAGTAAAGACGCGCTCCGATAATACACTGGCAGCAGGGCAAGCCAGCACCTACAATGCATACTGGCTAAGCTCTGGCCATGTATCCAGCTTAGAGACCCAAAACTTGAATGGGGAAGAGCCGTCTGGGAGTACACTGAGAGGGCAAGACATGTAGTCTGTCACCATCTTACGGAAACATTGCCTCCTGCTGACTGGAGCAGTCTCGGATGGTGTAGACATTGGTGGCGCTGCCACAAAACTTCGCCACATTTGGAACATACTGGTCTTGCCCTTTGCAGAGGCGCTGCTTGTGCTCCCTCTTGTTGCAGAGCTGTCTCCACTGCCTCGACGCACAGAGCTGCTTTGTAAATCAGTAGCAGCAGCAGTGCTCTCGGCTGGAATGGAGAACATTATGGATTGCACCAGTGTGTCTTGGTACTCCCGAATTTTACGCTCCCGGTTCAACGGTGTGATGAGGCTTTGTAATTTGTCCCGGTAGCGAGGGTCTAGGAGGGTGTACACCCAATAATCAGACGTGGTGAGAATGTGGGCGATGCGGCGGTCGTTTCTCAGCCACTGCAGCATGAAATCAACCATGTGCTGCAGACTCCCAACTGGCCAAGAAACGCTGTCCCCTGCAAGAGGCGTCATCTCTGCCTGCTCTGCATCACCCCAACCTCGCTCTACATACTGACTAGAGCGTTGTGTACCTCCCTCTGGAGCGATGTCTTCCTCCTCCATTGACTCCTCCTCATCCTCCTCACAAAGTCCTTAAAATACATAAAAATTTACAAAATTTAAAACTCATAAAATTTTAAAACATTTTATCATAATTCTGTAACATCACTTTATGGAAACACAATAGCATTACAAAAGGATAGACAAAAACTGTACATTATGTGCTTTGTAAATACATTAAAAGTTTGCAATGGTTATGAAAATATAGACAGCGACTCTGGAGGTTCAATTGTTGATACAGCATGGTACTTTGAAAGTCCTCCAGCCCTTTGTGAGGAACCACTTTGCGCTGACTGTCCAGAAGGTGATGGAATTTGTGACTCGTCATCCTCCATCTCTTCCAAAACCTCATCCCTTAGTGCTTGCAGTGTTTTTTGAAGCAGGCAGATAAGGGGGACAGTCAGGCTGACTAGTGCATCATCTGCACTCGCCATCCGCGTTGACTCATCAAACGCACGCAAAACGTGGCAGATGTCCTTCATAGAGTCCTTCGCCAGTCATTACACTGGCTGCCATTCATTATAGGATCCAATTCAAATTACTGGTTCTCACCCACAAAGCTCTCCACAGTGCAGCAACCCCCTACATCTCCTCCCTCATTTCTATCTATCGGCCTAACCGACTGCTGCGCTCTGCAAACGACCTTCGACTAACCTCTGCACTAATCCGTACCTCCCACTCCCGACTCCAAGACTTCTCCCGCGCTGCGCCAATCCTCTGGAATGCTCTACCCAAGAAATTAGGACTATCCGCAATTTGCATGGTTTCAGGCGCTCCATCAAAACACATTTGTTCAGAGTGGCCTATCACATTCACTAATCAAAGTCATTCTATGTGTAAGTGTGTGTGTGTAGCCCATTCACTATCTCCATCCATCCCTCACTCCCTCAAAATGGCTGGACCATCATTGTAAATACACCATTGTATATAAACACCTGTACTTTGTATCTCCCCCACCTCATTGTAGATTGTAAGCTCTCACGAGCAGGGCGGCTGATTTTGCTTTAATTATTGTATTGTTAACGTTGTTACTTATGACTTGTGTTTTGAAACTGTTAAACTGTAAAGTGCTGCGGAATATGATGGCGCTATATAAATAAAGATTATTATTATTATTATTATAGAGGCCCACTCAGTAGTGGTGAAGTGTGAACGGCGCAAATTGCGAGTTGATTGCGCCTGATGCAGCTGATACTACATTACTGCTGCCTGCTGCTCACACAACCGCTCCAACATATGTAACGTGGAATTCCACCTGGTGGGTAGGTCACATATGATGCGATGTTCAGGGAGGCGAAATCTGCGTTGCAGAGCTGCAATGCGCGATCTGGCCATGCTGGAACGTCGCAAGTGAGCGCACTATAGGCGGACCTTGTGCAGCAGTGCATCGAGATCCGGATAGTCCCTCAAAAAACTCCGCACGACCAAGTTGAGCACATGTGCCAGACATGGTATGTGAGTGAGGTTGCCAAGGCCCAGAGCTGCCACCAGATTTCGGCCATTGTCACACACTACCAAGCCTGGCTGGAGATTCGCTGGCAAAAACCACACGTCGCTCTCCTGCTTGATGGCATTCCAGAGCTCCTGCGCTGTGTGGCTTCGATTCCCCATGGAAATTAATTTCAGGACGGCCTGTTGACGTTTGGCCACGGCTGTGCTCATATCGGTTGCAACAGGTAAGCGTTCACGGGTCCATGTGGAGGTAGACCGTGACGGCTCCTGCAGCGATGATTCTGAGGAACTGGAGTAGGAGGAGGAGTCAATGTGTACAGACTTGATTCCTGCAATCCTTGGAGTTGGCAGAACACGTACAGCGCCACTCGCAAGATCAGTACCCGGCTCTACAACATTGACCCAATGGGCAGTGAGGGAAAGGTATCGTCCCTGGCCATGGGTACTGGTCCACGCATCGGTGGTCAGGTGGACCTTGCTACTGACGGCGTTTAGTAGCGCATGGTTAATTTTTCCCTCAACATGTTTTTGCAGACCAGGGACGGCTTGCCTGCTGAAATGAAATCGACTTGGCACATTGTATTGTGGGACTGCCAATGATATTAAGTTACGGAAAATGTCAGTCTCCACCAGCCTGAATGACAGCATTTCAAGGGACAGGAGTTTTGCCATGCCAGCATTGAGAGCCTGTGCTCATGGATGGTTTGCCGAGTATGACCGTCTTTTATCCATGCCTGTGCTACCGATGGCTGTTTTGTGGCCTGGGAGTGGGAGGATGAAAGGGAACTTGCTGCTGTGGGTGGAATAACACTTTGTCTCTGGACAACAGTGACCGAGGTTCTTCTCTAGGCCTCTCACAGCTTTCAACCTCTGAAACATACAAGGATGGTAACACCCTTGACCTGGTCTTTGTCCGCCTCTGTTCAATCTCCCACCTAAATAACTCACCTCTTCCACTGTCTGACCACAACATTCTCTCCTTCACGCTCACAAATCCTCGACCACCACAGCGCACTCCTACCTACCACACATTCAGAAATCTACAAGCCATTAACCCTCAGACACTTTCAGACTCCCTACACTCATCGCTGTCCCCACTCTCCTCTTTTTCTTGTCCTAATCTGGCTGTTCATCACTACAATGACACTCTTAGAAGCACCCTTGACCAAGTAGCACCGCTCACCCTCAGAACTTCAAAACACACAGTAAAACAGCCCTGGTTCACATTACAAACTCAACTTCTTCAGCGATGCTCTAGGAGTGCTGAACGCCTTTGGAGAAAAACCCGCACACCAGAAGACTTCATCCACTTTAAATTCATGTTAAGAACTTATAATGCTGCCCTTCACCTCGCCAAACAGACCTACTTCACCACCCTGATCTCCTAACTAGCCAACAACCCCAAGAAAATTTTTGACACTTTTCACTCCCTCCTCAGGCCAAAAGCACAAGCCCCTATCGCAGACATTTGTGCTGACGACCTGGCCTCCCATTTTATAGAAAAAATAGATACTATCCGTCAGGAAATCTGCTCTCAACCACCAAGGGCTGTGACTCCCATCCCACCCTGCTGTTCCCCTGGCTCACTTTCCACATTTGATCCCATCACAGAAGAAGAAGTCTCCAGACTCCTCTCGTCCGACTACATGCACTACCGACCCCATTCCCTCACATCTCCTCCAGTCTCTCTCTCCAATTATCACAACTCACCTAACTAAAATCTTTAATCTCTCACTCTCCTCTGGCATTTTCCCATCTTCCTTCAAACACTCCATCATTACTTCACTACTAAAGAAACCCGCTCTCGACCCTTCCTGCACAAACAACTACAGACCGGTCTCCAATCTCCCCTTCATCTCTAAACTTTTGGAGCGCCTAGTCTACTCCCGCCTCACCCGTTACCTCTCCAACTTACTCCTTTCTAGACCCTTCACAGTCCGTCTTACGCCCCCTACATTCGACTGAAACTGCACTCATCAAAGTGAACAATGACCTTCTTACAGCAAAACGTAACGGTGACCACCGTCTCCTACTGTCTAGGCTCCACTCACTAGGTATTAAGGACACTGTTCTCTCCTGGTTCTCCTCCTATGTTTCTGACCGCTCCTTCAGTGTTTCGTTCTCTGGCTCCACATCATCTCCTCTTCCTCTCACTGTCGGTGTACCCCAGGGCTCAGTCCTTGGCCCCCTTCTCTTCTTTCTCTACACGGCCCCAATTGGACAGACCATCAGCAGATTTGGCTTTCAGTACCATCTTTATGCTGATGACACACAACTATACACGTCATCCCCCGACCTTACCCCCGGTGTAATACAGAACGCCACCGACTGTCTGTTTGCAGTCTCCAACATCATGTCCGCTCTCTTTCTGAAACTTAACCTCTCCAAAACTGAACTTCTTCTGCTCCCGCCGTCTACTAACCTCCCTAAATTTGACATATCCCTCTCCGTGGGCGGCACCATAATAACACCCCGGCAGCAGGCTCTCTGTCTGGGGGTTATGTTTGACACCAATCTCTCCTTCACCTCCCATATACAATATCTTGCCGCCTACACCTAAAGAACATCTCAAGAATCCGCCCTTTTCTCTCCATGGAAACAACAAAAACCCTCACTGTAGCATCGATCCACTCCCGCCTGGACTACTGCAACGCTCTATTACTTGGCCTCCACATTACTCGACTATCCCCTCTCCAGTCCATCCTTAATGCAGCAGCCAGGGTAATCCATCTGGCTAATCGTACTCGGACACGTCCGCTCTTTGCCAGTCCTTACACTGGCTGCCCATTCATTATAGGATCCAATTCAAAGTACTGGTTCTCACCCACAAAGCTCTCCACAGTGCAGCACCCCCCTACATCTCCTCCCTCATTTCTATCTATCGGCCTAACCGACTGCTGCGCTCTGCAAACGACCTTCGACTAACCTCTGCACTAATCCGTACCTCCCACTCCCGACTCCAAGACTTCTCCCGCGCTGCGCCAATCCTCTGGAATGCTCTACCCCAAGAAATTAGGACTATCCACAATTTGCATGGTTTCAGGCGCTCCCTCAAAACACATTTGTTCAGAGCGGCCTATCACATTCACTAATCAAAGTCATTCTATGTGTAAGTGTGTGTGTGTAGCCCATTCACTATCTCCATCCATCCCTCACTCCCTCAAAATGGCTGGACCATCATTGTAAATACACCATTGTATAAAACACCTGTACTTTGTATCTCCCCCACCTCATTGTAGATTGTAAGCTCTCACGAGCAGGGGCGGCTTATATTGCTTTAATTATTGTATTGTTAACGTTGTTACTTATGACTTATGTTCTGAAACTGTTAAACTGTAAAGCGCTGCGGAATATGTTGGCGCTATATAAATAAAGATTATTATTATTATTATTATTATTATTATTATTCCATGGCGATCCTGTGAGGAAGCCGAACCAGCTGTGTGTGAGCTGGAGGAAGAGGCTCCAACACGACCTGAAGATGTAGGTGCTGCTGTAGGTTGGCCTACATCTCCAGTGTGTCTTTGTAACTCAACTACGTGCTTTGTCCTCACATGTTTACACATATTAGTGGTATTGAGGTTACTGACACTTTTACCTCTTTTTACTTTTTGATTACACAGCTTGCATTTGACATAGCAAATATCATCTGCAAGTGTGTCAAAAAAGGACCACGCAGTGCAAGTCCTGGGAGCGCCCGTTTTGACTTTTGGAAGAGAACTGCTCCGAACAGGTGCCAAACTGGAGGCTACAGGCAACCGAGTCTGCAGCCTAACTCTCCCTCCTGTTTGTACCGTTGGGGCAATCTCTTCCTCAGAGCTGCTCCCACCACCTTCCAGTTCCTCACGCCATGTTGGGTCTTGGACCTCATCATCTCCACTACCCTCTTCCAACACCTGCTGCTGTTGGGTGGTCTGGCCAGCACCATGCTCAACAGAAACTGGCACCTGAGTCTCATCATCATCAGATGCGTTCTGCGGTGTGCTGACCATCGGCACTGGCTCACCCGCCTCTTCAGATTCAGAGAGACACAGCTGTTGCGCATCACTGCATACTCCCTCTTCTTCACATTCCAGAATGCTGCTTGGCTGGGCCCCTGTTTGCAAGCCAACAGATTCTGAGTACAGAAGCAGAGACTCAGCTGGCTCCTGTACAGAACTCTCTGACTGCCTGGGCAATTTGGCAGGCGGTGAAGAGACAGATGGTTGCTCAACAGTGCTGTGGTCCTGAGAGGAAGTGGAAGCAATTGAAGTCGATGCATTGGCTGCCATCCAACCAACAACGGCTTCAATTTGTTCTTCACGCAGCAGGGGGGTACGCCGAGCTCCTACAAAAGTGCGCATAAAGGAACGCTCACGGGGAAAACTGGTGGATGCTGTGTCACTGGGGGCGGCAGCAGCCACAGAATCCCCACATCCTCTCCCTGCTGAAACTCCACGGCCACGACCACGTGCCTTACTCCCTGCCTTCTTCATCTTGGTAGATTGATAAAGAAAGTCAGAAAAGTTATAAGGCCTAAGTGTGGTTATTCCGCAGAGACTGCAGTGAACACTGCACACAACTGTTCACTAGGTGTGAAAGGCCCCTTTGTGTACTTCTATAGTGTTTGCAACCAATGTATTGGATACGGATGGAAGCGCGTCACACTAATAGATTTGAGTTATTTGAAATAGAATGGAGCAGCAACAATTAGAGAAAAATGTCAAGGATGAGGCAGTGACACACGCTCAGCAGACTACAACCAGCAGTGGTTGAAGAACTAACTGGAGCGTGATCTGCACTCCAAAAATGAAAACCTCAGACTACAGTGAACACTGCACACAACTGTTCACTACCCAACGCGTCACAGCAGGAAGGCAGTCCAAACAAAGGCGCAAGCATACATGCACGTACCCTGTTTATAAAGCTATATAAAAAAAATTATGTAGTAGTGGCGCACACTTTATTGAGGTACAGTATTACATCGCCATTCACCATCTGTGTCTATGCAGTCTCATCTATATATACCTTATCTATCCGTTGTCATGCTTGTAAGTCGACAGTCAGGCATAAATAGCAATTTTCACTATGCACTATGCACTTTTTAAAGGTTATGTTTGTTAATAAAAATGATTATTGGCACATATTATGAGTATTACATGATGGAAATTGTATAATTTTTATAAACTGTTTAGTGACATTATTCAGCAAATGTAACATTTTATGAATGTCACAAATAACTTGTAATGCTGATGATGTTTTGAAGTCAGACATTCATTGTCTATACAATAAAAATGGTGTACATACTGTTACTTATCCATCATTAATGTATTCTGATATGTACTTGTATGCTTTTATTTACAACCGTATAGCAGATTCCTTAACCAATTTATTTTGTGGTTTGCATTACTGTTCAACATGTTAATGTATGCGTTTATGTTAGATAAAGAATTGACAATCTATATTTTTTTAAAGTGAAATCATCATGTTATGGTAGTAAGGTTATCTTTCTCTGTTTGGAGTATAGACATTTTTCATTGACACGTAACAAGGAAAATACTTGATCTAGTATTTAAACATCCTCCTTGACCCTGGGCTCCAACAACGCCAGTTGTTGCCTGGAAGTGCTGTTAGCACAGTCAACACTTGCTCCTGTGTTACTGGGGTTCAGTAATGTCAGCTGTTCCCGCTGTGTGTACGGCAAAGTCTGCTGCTTCACCTGTTCTCTTCTCATCCTGGCTCCAAAACGCCAGTTTTGCTCGAAGTGCTGTTAGCACAGTCACACTTGCTCCTGTGTTACTGGGGTTCAGTAATGTCAGCTGTCCCCTGCTGTGTGTACGGCAAACAGTCCTGCTGCCTCCACCCTTTCTCTTTCATCCCTGGCTCCACCACCGCCATTGATGCTCGGAAGTACTTGGCACGGGTACTGACTCCTGCCCAGCCTGGTTACAGCACGACAGCTGTTTCCTGGCAGTGTGAACATCAATTAGCCTCCAATAAGTTGTCCTGTCGTGTTGCATTCGGGTTAGCCGACTCTATGGTGCCTGCAGTTTAGGTGATTCCTATGTGTGCTGTGGGATATGTAAATAAAGGCTGTTTCAGTTGTGACAATAGGACAAGCACCCACTGTAGGACTGTGTGATTCGGTAAATGCGGAAGGCTTGCGGCCTGTCAACTTACATTTTCATGGGTGCCTTATGGTACCCGTTCGGGTTCCAGTACCGTCAACTGGTTCTCCGCAGTGCCTTTGACCTAGGTGCCTCCATCTCGTATCCGAGTTCCAGCAACGTCTGCTGGTCCTTGGTAGTGCTTTGGAGCACAGGTACCTCCTGCTTAGTAACCGTGTCCCAGTAACGTCAGCTGGTCCTCGGTTGTGCCATTGGCTCTTTTCCTTCTGCTGCCCCTCCGGGTTCCAGCGCGGTCAGCTGGTCCTCGTTACTTGCATTGGCTCTTGTACCTTCTGCTACCCGTCCGGGTTCCAGTACCATCAACTGGTTCTCCGCAGTGCCTTTGGCCTAGGTGCCTCCATCTCGGTATCCGAGTTCCAGCAACGTCTGCTGGTCCTTGGTAGTGCTTTGGAGCACAGGTACCTCCTGCTTAGTAACCGTGTCCCAGTAACGTCAGCTGGTCCTCGGTTGTGCCATTGGCTCTTTTCCTTCTGCTGCCCCTCCGGGTTCCAGCACAGTCAGCTGGTCCTCGTTACTTCCATTGTCTCTTGTACCATCTGATACCCGTCCGGGTTCCAGTAACGTCAGCTGGTTCTCGGAAGTTAGTCAGCCTTCTTGTACCTTCAGCTACATTTACAAATTGAAGATTTTTTAAATGTTTTTTTGGGTAATCACTCTGGATCTCCAACAATGAAGACGACGACCCTGATGACCACCCCGAAGAAGATGACGACCACAAGGACGACGAGCATCAAGCCAACCAGCCTGAACACCATCACAAAGAAGAAATAAAAGATTACCCAGAAGAAGATCACCAACAGGACAAAGAAAGTTAAGACAAACTACAAGATACAGAAAAAGAGTCAGAAGAACAATAAGCAGAAGATCAAAAAGCAGAAGAACATGAAGTATAAGACCAAAATGAAGAGCAAAATATATGCTCTAAATTATAAGCAGAAGAAGACTAAGCAGTGTAATGGGGTGAGTCCGTTCCTCCTCGTGGTGCCCCTGGAAAATGCCTGCTGCTGCAGGCTAAACTGAACACGGACAAATACTGTTGTAATTTAAATCTTTTGGGACAGCAAGAATGGAAGGATGAAAAATTCATACTTTTACAGATTACAAGTACAGGAATCTCTGTCACAAATAAGAATATGATGAAGAAGATGAAGAGGAAGAAGATGAAGAAGTAGAATATGAAGAAGAATAATAGTTTAATAAGAACAATATGAGTAATGTTAACAAAAAGATGAATAGCAAGAAGTTTAAGAAGAAGATAAAGAAGGTGAAGATGAAGAATAATTTGATGAAAAAGATGATGCTGCTGAAGATTATGAAGGAGAAAGTGTGTGCAAAAGTTAAAAAGGTGAAGAGCATGGAAGTTGTGAAACATACATATTTGCCAAAATATAAAAAAGGTTAACAACATTGTCAATTTCTTCGTCAATCCGAACATCTTTAAAAAAACAAATATTACTGCTATTCCATTTGATTGGGTTAAACATCTATGCCTTTAATGTCTCCTCAACCTTTCCCCCAATACATTCTATCGTCAACTCTATTGCATAAAAAAAAAATTGTCTTACCCATTGGGGGGAATAATTTCACTTGGTTCCCAAAACCCCCCCAACCCGGGCCCCCGGGTTTTTTTTCCGGGGGTTGTTTAAATTAATTTGGGAAGGACATTGCTCACAAAATGGCCCCTTTTACCACAACAAATCACACCCCCCCACACTACTACAGCAATTTTCCACATGAGACGCCGCACCCCCCTACAGGTTCCACGTAGGTCAGAAAATGACCCCCCGACTCCGAACCTTCAGCCCCAAAAATTTACCCCAAGTCTCTGATGAAGATGGCGACAACCGGACACCAAACAGTGTTTAGCGAACGGGGCCGATATTAAAAATATGGGGAGGGGAATTACGCCGATATCACAAATATCGTCGATACCATTCCGATCCCGGGAAAAAGCCCCTTTTAAGTCAAGGGGGGGGGGGGGAACCAAAATCACTTAAAAAAACCCTTTCTTCCTTTTTTTGTTAATTGTACAAAGGGGAAAACAACAAAACTAAAAAAGAATGATTGGGGGGGTTGAGAACAAAAAGGGGCATACTTTTTAACCCAATCATTGGAAAGTTTTAAATATTTTTTTTGGAAAAATTTGGGGATGACAAAAATTTTGACATTTTTAACCTTTTTTCTTTTTGGGGCAAATATTATTTTCACAACTTCCATGTTTTTCACCTTTTAATTTTTGCCAGTGCCACACTTTCTCCTTCATAACTTCAGCGCATCATCTTTCCATAAATTTTATTTTCACTTCACCTTCTTAATCTTTTTCTTTAAATTTTGCTATTCATGTTTTTTTTTTACTTTCTCATATTTTTATTATTAAACTAATTAACTCTCATAAAAAAATTTTTTCCCTTTTCCTCTTCCTTCTTCATCTATTCTTTTTTTGCAGAGATTCCTGTACTTGTAATCGAAAAGTATAATTTTTTCACCTTTTCCGTTCTTGCGTCACAAAAAATTTAAAAAACAACAGTATTTGCCGTGTTCAGTTTACCTGCACAGCAGCATTTTCCAGGGCACCACGAGGGGGAAAGGACTCCCCCCCCCCCCCCCCCCCCATACCTGCTTAGCTTCGCTAGAATTTAGAGCATATATTTGCTCTTTTGGTCTATACTTCATGTTCTCTGCTTTTTTATCTTCTGCTATTGTTTTCTTCTCTTGTTTCGTATCTTTATTTGTCTTAACCTTCTTTTCCGTTGGTGACTTTTTGGGGGTAACTTTATTTTTTTTTTGTGATGGTGTTCGGGGGGGGTTGCTTCAGCCGTCCCCCTTTGCGTCACTTCTCTGGGGGTCTTTAAGGTCGTCTTTTCCGAGAACCAGCTGACTTACGGAACCCGACGGGTATCAATGGAGAAGAGACAAGGAAAAAAGGGGGACCACTGACTGTGCGGAAACCCCCGGGGGGGCAGCAAAGGAAAAGGGGGGCAATGCAAAAACCGAGTACCAGCTGACGTTACTGTACACGGTTACAAGCGGGGTACCGTGCCCCAAAGCACACCAAGGACCAGCAGAATTGGTGGAACTGGATAGGAGAGGACACCTGGCCCCAAAGGCACGGGGGAACCAGTTAGGGGTACTAAACGGCCCCGGGTAGCAGAACGCACCCAAAGAAAATGTAATTGAAGGCCCCGCAAGCCGCCCGCATTTTACCGAATTTCACAGTCCTACAGTGGTGCTTCCCCATTGTCAAAAGGGGAAACACCCTTTTTTTTACAACCCACAGCACCAAAATCCCTAAACGCAGGCACCATAGAGTCGGCAACCCAAGCAACACGACACAAATTTTTTGGAGAAATTACGTTCAAAACGGCCAGGAAACACTGTCGTGCGTAACCAGCTGGCCAGGATCAGTACCCCTCCAATTACTTACGAGCAACAAATGGGGGTGTTTAGCCCGGGTAGAGTTCAGGGGGTAAAAATGAACAAACGGAGACAGGAAAACGTTGCCAAACAGTTTTTTAATCTGAAAACGGACAGGCAAATAAAAGGGGAGACCATGCCTTTTTTTTTTTTCAAAAAAGTAACCCGGGGCACATTTTCTGGGATAGTCGCATGCGACGGTCTTTACTACGCATCACCCCCCCCTCGCTCACTACGACAAAGCGTTGTGTACCCCCTCGTGGGGATTTTTTCCCTCCTCCTTGACCCCCTCCTCATCCTCCCAAAAAGGGGACCCCGCCCCCCTTTGTGAGAACCACTTTGCGCTGACTGTCCTAAGGGTAATTGAATTTGTGACTCCTCATCCTCCCCCCTTTTCCCAAAAACCTTTCCTTTATGCTTTCAGTGATTTCTGAACAGGCAGATAAGGGGACAGTCGCTGACTATGCACACTGCACCGCCATCCGCTTGAGACATCAAACGCACCAAAACGCGCAGAGTCCTTTCTAACCCACTCGTGTGGTGAATGAACCGCAAATTGCGAGTTATTGCCCCCTGTTGCAGCTGATACTCCATTACTCTGGCGCTGCCACACAACCGCTCCAACAATGAAACGGGAATTCCACCGGGTTCGGGAAGGGAAATCGACTTGCAGAGCTGCAACCGATCTGGCCTGCGGAACGTCGCAAGTGGCGCACTCAGGCACCGTGCACAGTGCACAAGACCCGGGATAGCCCCCAAAAAACTCTGACGCCCAAAATGGCACATGTGCCAGACAGGATTATGAGGTGCCAACCCAGAGCCCCACCAGTTTTCGGCCTTGTCACACATTTACCAAGCCGGGCGGGAATTACGAAAAAAACCACACTCGCTCTCCTGCTTGATGGCATCCCAGAGCCCCTGCGCTGTGTGGCTTCGTTTCCCCAGGGAAAATTTTAATTTCAGGAGGGCCTGTTGACGTTTACCACGGCTGTCCAATCGGCGCAACAGGTAAGCGTTCAGGGTCCCTGTGGAGGTATACCGGACGGCCGTGCGCGATGATTCTGGGGAACTGGAGTAGGAGGAGGAATAATTTACAGACGGGGTTTCCTGCACCCTTGATTGGCAAACACGTACAGCGCCACGGGAAGATCTTTCCCGGGCCCCCAACTTGACCCAATGGGCAGGAGGGGAAAGGATCGTCCCTGGCCATGGGTACTGGCCACGCACGGTGGTCAGGTGGACCCGCTACTGACGCGTTTAGAGCGCAGTTTTAAAGTTTCCCTCGACATGTTTTTTCAGAGAGGGGCGGGTTGCCGCTGAAAAAAAACGGGGTTGGGACATTTTATTTGGGGCTGCCAATGCCATAAAGTTCCGAAATGCCCCGTCTCCCCAGCCTGTACAGCATTTCAGGGGCAGGGGTTTTTCAAAGCCCCATTCAACGTGCCGTGGATGGTTGCCGAGAAAAAAAAAAAAACCCTCTTTTTTCCCCGCCTGTGGTACCCCTGGCTGTTTTGTGGTCTGGGAGGAAAAGATGACTGTGAACTTGCTTCTGTGGGGGGAATAACATTTGTCTATGACAACAGGGCCGAGGTTCTTTCCCGGAACCTGTGAGGAAACCGAACCCCGGTGTTTTTTACGGGTAGAGGCTCCCAAAAACCCAAATGTAGGGGGCTGCTGTATTGGGCCCACATCTCCCTGTGTCTTTGTAACTCACTACGTACTTTGTCCAAAATTTTCCACATATTTGGGTATTCAGGGTTTCGATATTTTTACCTTTTTAACTTTTGCTTTCAAACTTGCATTTAACATAGCAAATACACTACAAGTCGTCAAAAAAGGGCCACGCAGTGCAAGTCTGGAGCGCCAATTTTGCATTTCTAAAGAACGCTCCAACAGGGGCCAAACTGGGAAA